>CP092868.1:102670208-102759375 GCA_030710605.1 Cordylochernes scorpioides
ATGTCAATCTAGTGATCACAAAAGAGTGTTCAAGGTGGAATTAACCACTATGTGTTTAACATATTAATGATCAAGAAAGTTTTAAAATGAAAAAAAAGAATGGTTAATTCTTCTTTTTCTTTCTTATCTTCACTCTATCAGGGTATCAAGCCTGTAGAGCTTGTTGATGGTGTCTGCTGAGGATGAGTAGAGCTCATCAATGGAAGAGTCAATACAGTCAATGATGTGTTTTGGGGTTGCAGGTTGAGAATTGCACTTAGTACATAGTGGGAAGAATGGTTAATTTTTCTCTTTTGAACACATTTTTAAAGCAAGCCTTAAATTTTTCGATTTGCATAGGATGAAAAAATGTTGAAGTTCATGCCATGGAGACTAACAGCTCATCTTTTTTATGTTTTTTTTTTTTTATATATATATATATAAAAAGGTTTCCAGATGACCTAAATAACAAACTCGTCAAATGTAGAGAATGCTCAGTCGAGTCTAAATGAGGAAAATTATATGAAGTTGGAGAATTTGTCTTTTTTCTTTAAACCACTGAATACTTATGAAAATATTAATGCTAAAGCACATTTGGATTATAGATTATAGCTATGATAAAGCACAATTTGGATTATAGATTATAATAAAAGAAAATAAGACCTAATCCAAATAATTTATTAGTGTGTGACGTTTCGGCAACAACTAATAAATTATTTGGATTAGGTCTTATTTTCTTTTATTAGATTATAGCTACAAGAAAATAAGATCAAATAAAAATAAATAAATAGTCTATGACATTTCAGTAACGGCGTTATTACCGAAACGTCACACACTATTAATTTATTTGGATTAGGTCTTATTTTCTTGTACTTATGAAAATATTTTTAATAGGAATACAGTAAAATATATATCTATAATACAGTTATCTCTTTTTTAGACAATTTGCTACTGCTGTCTCCAACCTGTCTTATTGAAGGTGTTTAACTGAATATTTGGCCAGGACCTGTTAGTTACACAATATTGAATGGCTTCAAATTTCTGTAGAATCCCCCCACACAGCAAGTATTGATATCTGGCTTAATGTAGTTTCTATTTTACCCTCTTGCCAAGAAGCTGATAGTGAAATTACGTGGATAGGACAACCTATCAAAATACTTTAAACCAATTTACCTTTATTTTCTTCTCCACATATTGGGAGTATAAATAAGTTTGTGCGGTTGGTTTTGATAAAGATGACACTACTAGTTTATTATTCGATTGTTTCATCTGTCAACACCATTATTTTGAAGTGCCATCATAAGACTTCCTTTTTCAGTAACCCTCATTTCTCTGAAGTCTAAACAACCTAGTTTCTGTTTGCTCCTAAAATGTCAACTTTTGTATCAAATAATGTTTTTGCTGAGAGTTTTACATCATTACTTCAATATGAAGAAAAAAGCTGCTGAGTGAGTCATCGTATTTTATGATGACCATGCTCTAGCTGAACGAACGTGTCAGAAGTGGTTTGCATTGTTTAAAAGTGACTATTTTGATTTGGAAGATGAAGAAAGACCTGGAGCGCCACCAAAGTTTGAGGGAGAAGAATTAGAGGCAAGGCTCAATGAAGATCCAACACAAATGCAAAAGGAACTCGCAAAAACACTTGGAGTCACTCAACCAGCCATTTTTATCACTTAAAAGAAATGGGAATGATACGAAAGGTAGGAAATTGGGTGCTGTATGAACTGAAGCTAAGAGACGTCAAACGCCTTTTTTTCACATGTGAACAACTGCTCCAATGTCAAAAAAGAAATGGGGCTTTTGCATCAAATTGTAACTGGTGATGAAAATTGTGTTCATTACAATAATCTAAAACGTTGGGCAATTTATGGATACCCTGGCTGTGCCTCATCATCGACAGCCGAACCGAATATTCATGCCGAGAAAATTATGCTGTGTATTTGGTGGGACCAGCTAGGAGTGGTATATTATGAGCTGCTACAACCGAACGAAAGGATCACAGGGGAGGTCTACGAAGACAATTGATGCGTTTGAGCCAAGCATTGCGAGAAAAACAACTGCAATAAGCCAATAGACACGACAAAGTTATTTTGCAATATGATAATGCTCGGCCACATGCTGCAGCACCCGTTAAAACGTACTTAGAAACGCTCAAATGGGAAGTCTTACCCCACTCGCTGTATAGCCCAGACATTGCTTCTTCCAATTATTATCTCTTCTGATCACTGCAATATGGCCTGGCTGACCAGCACTTCTCCAATAACGATGATGTCAAAAAATGGATCAATAAATGGATAGCGGCCAAAGAGCCGGCCTTTCTCAGCAATGGGATCCGTCAATTGCCAGAAAGATGGAAAAAGTAGTGGCTAGCAATGGACAATACTTTGAACATTGAATGTCTAACCAATTTTTCACAATAAAGCTTCAATTTTCAAAAAAGAACTGCAAGAACTTTTTTATACTCCTTATAAAATAAAGTGACCACAAAATTAAGAAGCAGCCTTTTCCTGTGTGTATGACTGTCCTTTCATTATACTGTCCAAAAATTTTGAAAAATAAAAAATAGCCAAACCGTCTGGCTATAGTGAACCCAAAGTTCTGTTCCATTGGGGTTCACTATGGAGAGGTTTAACTGCATGTGTGAAACAATATTTTAAATTGATTTTTAACTCTACATGATGTAAATTAATGTGAGAAAACTGACTATATCATGCAATATTTCACATAATTATTTTATCTATTTGCGTATTATAATAATATCTTCCATCCTCTACCCCCATTTTTTAATCCCTATAAAAGCCTTTTATATAAATTTGACTATTTAAGCATTTTTTTCCTAACCTACTCTTACCTTAATAAAGCTAAAAATAAAGTTTGAGACTATTTTTCACTAATTTTTAACTTTTATCAAATGTAAATTTTAAAAATTTATTATTGTGTTATAATGTTTAATGTAATTCTTCAATCTATTTTCCCAATGACATCTTCTACCTTATTTTTAATTTGCTCACTCGTGATGGCAATTCAATTATGTGGAATAAATAGTATATGACATACAGACAAAAACAACTGAATGAATATTTTTATTACGACAAATATTTTCTATATTTTTATTTCAAAATGATAGCTTTCAAGCTATAATCGCTCCTCAACAGGATTAATTAAAACATTGTATTTGATCTTGGATTGTGCTATTGCACCCAGCTCATTTCAACATTTACTAAATAAAAGAGACCAGTGGTGAACCCACACCCTCTCAATAGTTTCACCAATTCACCACAATTATTGTGTCTAATTCTATGGTCAGCATTGTGTTATATTCTGTCCAACAAACCCATATATTAAAATGAAGTTCAACTCCCGGAAAGAAGATACCCTAAATTCCACATCTATATATATAAAAATGAATGTTTGTATGTATGTCCGGTATACAAATTCGCAGTAGTTCACTAATTCAAACCAAAATTTCCATACATAGGTAAAAAAATACGGGGAAGACGATAGGCTATTTTAAAAAATATATAAATCAATTATTAAAACTATATATTCAAATTATTCTACTTAGCTCGCGAGCAGCGCCTCTAGCAGTGAAGATGGGAGGTAATATCAGCTGACCTAATGTACATGTAAAGTTTGGAGCGGGACGTTTCACAAGAGTGACATCCACGGCGCCAATTTATAATTGTAACGAATAGTGTTTGAATAAAACATTTAATCGAGTAAACCCGGGCGTTGCCCGGGTCATTCATCTAGTTTCTTTTATAAATTAACATTCATTTTCAATATAAAATCCACCAGGAATTGGCATAGTTGAAGTTTGGGCTGGAAATAAGGTATGCATGCACTAAAAGGAACCTCAGGTTTTTAAGACATTCTACAAATCCTGTAAAAACTTCCAGCACGACGAGTGAATGGGTGGTTTTACAAGAGAGACAAACTTAGAGCAAACTTAGTTTATTAAGGCCATACACAATAACATGGCTATCCCAGTACATCAGGCATGCTATATACCTTTCAAGTAGAGAGAGGGGAAAACATTTCCCAACCTTTTGTCACCGGCAACAAAGTTTGGAAATTTTAGGGGAAAATAACAATACACTCTATTGATAAGGCACAATTTGGATTATAAACACAAGGTAATAAGACCAAATCTTAATTTATTTATTTGGTCTTATTACCTTGTGTGTGTTAATACACTCTATTAATAAAAAGTAAACATATTTGATAATTTAAACATGATATATATAAAAAAATAATAATCATCTGAAGTGCTACCTGTTATTAGTGCCAGAACTTTTTAAGTTTTTAAAGGGAACAAGGTTTGATGATAACAACAAGGTGAAGGAGGAGATTTAATGGATATAAAGTGGCAATAATCAGAAGCTGTATTGTAGGGGTTGTATTGTAATGATGTGCAAATTGCCACATTAGAAGTGGAGACCATTTGTTGGAAGACTATACAGATGTACGCTTTGTTTGTTTGATAAATCTATTTTTTTTTTATAATTAATTTGCCAAAAACACTGGTTTAGATCAAGGTAGAGTGTGTCATTCATCAATTGTAACCAAATATTAAAAATAAATTACAATAATGCAATCCTTCCAATTCTTATCAGTGGTCTATTTGGCTTGGTCAATGTTACAGGCAGGGATGTATTTAAAGGTAATCTTCAGTCATCTAATATTTCAAATTCCTCTGAATATTCCCTATCAAATAAACCGCTGGGAGGGTTCACCACTGATGAGCCAGGCCCTCCCTTCAATTTTTCCATCGCAGTAAGGACAGTAGAAATTGTTTTATTTTAAAAAGAATTTTACGCCTCTAAAATAGTTTTATAATTTGATAACAGATGGCGCTCTAGTACATCGTAAAATAAAGACCTATTGGGAAAATTATAAAAGATTTAGTTTTGCAGATAAACCTTGTCGCAATTAAAATAGGAAGTAGCAAAAAAAAAAGGCTAAAACTTTCTATCACAACCTATTTTTTATAAATTCTTAGAATTGTGTATGTCATACTTTCAAACCATCATGGTTTTGATTTCCTGAGTCTGGTCATCTGAGGCACTTTGTTCATGGATTTCTCAGGACTAAAATTTCACTGTTTGAGAGTGAGCTTGCTGTGAAATTGAGAGATTTAACCAAGAACTGCCATCACACTCTATCTCTAGGTTAACACCCTGGAAACATTTTAGAAAAAATGACTAAGATGTTTAAATGAGGTCAGTTCCTTGACTTTCCAGAATGGCTGCAAGGTTCTCCCATTATGTACTAAGGGTCAACCTGCAACCCCAAAAAAAATTTTGACTGTATTGACTCATCCATTGATGTGCTCTACTCATCCCTGGCAGACACCATCAACAAGCTCTACAAGCTTGATACCTTAATATGATTGAGTGGAGATAAGAAAGAAGAGGATAAGTCTGGCCCTGGATGCCAATTTTGAGTCAAAAGAATAAAGTATGTCATTCTGGAGCTTGCCATATGAATATGGAAATAAATGGCTATCCTTAGGTCAAACAATGGATTTCTTTGGGCTCATGAAATAAGACACATTGGTTGTTCTATGAAAATTGGAAAGTATTTGGGCCTAGACAAGTTTCTAGAATATCAAACATTAAAAAAATGTGTGTAATTGTGTAACACTATATGTATTGTTGATAATATTAGGCATCATATTAGAGTTGGTTATAATATTGAAATATACAAGCCACATGTCTATATATATATGAAAAATAAAATAAATAAAAAGGTCAGGTGTTAATATTAAAAACAAAAAAGACATTCCCTGACAGTGCTCACATGAGCTTTGTAGATGGCCGAGCGCCATCTAGTGGAACAGAAATCAACTAAATATTGATTTAGCCTGTTCCCTGATATTTGGTCAACCCATTTTCTTGATAAATCAAGAAAAGTCAACCACGAAGTTGTTTAGGGCCGCTGGCCCTTGTCAGTGTGGAGCAGGCCGTACCTTTACGACCAAAAATCTTTTGGCCCCAGAGGCTTCTTGAGAAATCAAGAAATGAGTATTTAAAGTAGAACTTGCGCAAATATGCTGAACATGTGAAATAATAATAAAAAGTTCATTTGAGCGCAGTCAGGATATGCCATTTTGTTTTTAATATCAACACCTGACTTTTTAAATTATTTTTTCACATGTTCAGCATTTTTTTGCAAGTTTGACCTTAAATACCCATTTTTTCATTTCTCAGGAAGCCACTGGGACCAAATTTTGGCCTTAGAAGTACAGTCTGCACCACCCTGACGAGGGCCAACAGCCTAAAACATGTACATGGTTGGCTCTTTTGAATTTATCAAGAAATAGGTTTGGACATATATCACGGGAAAAGTTAAATGAACATTTAGTTTATTTTTGTTCCACTAGATGGCACTCTGCCATCTAAAAATGCTCATGTGAGCCTGGTCAGGATATGTCTTTTTTGATTTTACATATATATATATAAATACAGTGAAAACTCCATAATGAGATACCCTTTAAAATTGATTTAAATATTTGCTACAAATCTCTCTATAGAAAACCTTGGTTTTCAATCCAGTTTTTAATCCATTGTTATCCATTGTTATAATCAATATTTCTTCAACTTTGCTATAGAGTTTTCACTGTATAGCACACACATTTCATATACAGTAGGACCTCCAAGAGAGGACACTCACGCTAGAGGACATCTCTCTATAAATGAGAGTTTTCATTTGCAAAATTACCATTTTTACAATTTTGCAACTCTCTGGTAAGAGGACACCTCTCCCTAAAGAACACTTTGGCTCTGCAATTAGGTGTCCATTACAGGGAGGTTCTACTGTATGGGTAAAATGTTTATATAATAGGTCAAATAGATATTTAAAAAAAAAAAGGGAGGGGGGCTACTTACACGCTTTTAAGAAAAGTGATATAGTCATTCCAAATGGGATACGACATAATGTCCATCCCTATCTTATCTAGTGCAAAATCATATGCCTGGGCCATTTTCTCTCTAGAACCAAGAAAATACAACAGTCTTAACACAGGGGTTTACATACATACATACATACATATAAGGTAGGGTAGGATGGCAATACAAGTTTCATATATATTTTTGAGATGGAAGGGGCAACAATGATTTTACAAAGCTATACAAATTCTTCTTTATAATTCAAATGATAATCCCTTTAATTAAAATACAAACATTAGGCCTCCAGGGATTAAAAAAAAAGAAGCTTACAATAAAGGGCATCCTCCTTATCATGCAACTGAAAGTTGCTGATGACTTGCTCCAAGCCATCAGCCACCATCAGTTTCACAATAAAGAGATGCCCTCTTTTTACTTTCAGCTAAGTTTAAAGAAGTATTTACAAGTTGTGCACTCCAGTAGAGATGGGACACCCGGCTTGCTAGGCCTCTTCTTGCTACTTCAATGGGTTCATACTAGCATATCTCTTTCCTTCATAGTTTTATTAAAATGGTGCTTTAGGAAGTTCTCGGTCCCTTGACACTTTGTTGATGGTGAAATACACATTTTAAAACAAATTGTTTAGGGCTGTTAGTGAGTTATAGTGACCTTACTGTACATCCAAGTAGTGATCAAACATATTTTTGGTAATATTTCTTATAATTCGACCACATTTGTCATGTCCGACCTCCAGCCTATCAAAGAGAGTTATAATATATAACCAAACATTAATTCAACCAATTTTTAAAATCAAATCTTGTTAAAATATAAATGTATTGCTAAAAATCAATACTTAAGCATGCGGAACACAGCAACCATAGTTAGCCTATGCACACCTTGCTTAAAAATGTTATAATGCACCATAAACATACGACGTCGATGTTCACAGGCAATTTGTTTACTCATGATCTAGACCTAACTTGAGGAGTCCTTAGTCATGATGTAAACAATAAGGTGTTTTTAAAAGGAAAGTCCAACCCCACCAGCAAGTGCAAGTAACAAAAATGGAGCTCTAGCACATTTGTAAGTGCAAAGTCAAACTGCTTCTCACATGTGTAGACATGTGGTGCACTTACAGTAAAAGCAGTTTCCTACTTCTATCCACCATGATCATCATGGCCTGTACCATGTGTACTAAGGATAAGGAAAAAAAAAATCTTTAGCCTTTTGTTATTTTCTAATTTATATATTTTATTCCCATTGCATTTATTCACTTGATGAAAATAGTATTTGTATTTTTCTTTTGTTCAAAAATGTATTATAATGCAAATTTATCCATTGCTAAAAGTTGATCATGAAACATTCGGGTAATATATTAGGTTATCATAGAAAAATGTCCACTAGAAATGAATGTTATGAAATCATCTAACCTACTTTAATTCAACCAAAAGCTCTGATCCCTTGGAGTGTTGAATTAAAGAGGTTAGACCGTACACAGAGCCCTCATGATAACAGCATCACTTGGGACTATGATTATAGCTGGTAAATATAGCCCCAGTTAATACAATTGGAACTTTAGAAATATTTTGTTAGGACCCAGTTGGTATTACTTTTGCAATTTCAAAGGTCTTGAAGTCTTCAAAATTATAAAGAAGGTTCAACAATAACACAATACATGTATTTGGTTATTCTTAGTCGTTTACGTCAAGTATTAGACTGAAGAGAACTGATTTAGTGCAGAAAAAACTGGAACCTGTTACACAAAAATGCTCGACCTCACAAGGCCCTTTCAGTTGCTCAATATTTGGTGAAGAATGGATCCTCCAAAATTCCTCACCCTTCCTATTCCCTTGAACTCTCACCCTGATTTCTTCCACCTTCCTAAAATAAAATGTTTCTTGAAGGGTAAACATTTTGATTATGTAAGTGTAACTATATAGAAAATCTAATCATTTTTTAAGAGCCATTCCTAAAATCAAATTTGCTCTATGTTGAGCAGTTAAAAAAATGATGAGAACGTTGTTTTATAGCACAAGGATCATACTTGGAAGAATACTGGTTGTTATAGTTGTATCTAGTATGGAACCTTGTCTCCCTAAGTAATGATCACACCTTGTATATTTCACACCCACAATGTGACAAAATCTACAATAAATGACATGTTTTTATAAATTCCATTGCCATCTATCGATAAAATTTGTAACAATCAAATTTACTAGCAATGTGTTTCTTTTCAATATCATCCAATATTATCTCTACTGATCTTACTGCAATGATAAAAAGTTATTAAGTGAGAGGGCTTGGCTCATCATTGGTGAACCGCCTCATTTAATAACTTATATCATTGCAGTAAGATCAGTAAATATTGGATGCTGCACAATTTGGATTATAGATGCAAGAAAATAAGACCTAATACAAATAATTTAATAGTGTGCGACGTTTTGACAACAGCATTGTCACCATCATCAGACAAAAGAATGGAAAAAAAAATTTTTATTTCATTCTTTTGTCTGATGATGGCAACAGTGCTGTTGCCGAAACATCACACACTATTAAATTATTTGTATTAGGTCCTATTTTCTTGTATTATTATACTAGCCGAATGACCCGGGCAACACCCGGGGTTTACCCGATTAAATGCTTTTATTCAAATACTATTCGTTACAATTATAAATTGGCGCCGTGGATGTCATTCTTGTATAATATATAAATGAGTTTTTAAAAATGTAAAAAAAAAAAAAAATGCATCGGCCGGGAATCGAACCCAGGCCGCCCGTGTGGCAGGCGAGCATCCTACCACTGAACCACCGATGGTTATGAGAAATGGCCATATTTGGGTATTTATTCCATTCACAAAAGCAAACGGTGACAGAATTGATTAAGAAAGAATTGATTAAGCCGAATGACCCGGGCAATGCCCGGGTTTTACCCGATTAAATGCTTTTATTCAAATACTATTCGTTACAATTATAAATTGGCGCCGTGGATGTCATTCTTGTGAAACGTCCCGCTCCAAACTTTGTGTCTGAGAAGCGATATTTTTATAAAGAGATGATCTGGCTTTGTGTCTTCTGCTCGAATGAATGTTTTTGTTAGAATTTTGTTCCTGCATATTAAAAATGAACTGGCTTCACCCGTGGTCTCTGCTTTTTGGAATTTTTCCGGATATAATTTTGTATCTGATAATCAAATAAGATACAGCAATATTGTCATCATCATTTTCTGAATAAAAAACAACTACTTTTTTCCCAGAACCTGTCAATTTATTTTTCTTGACTAAAAATCCGAAAAATATCTTTTCCAGATTTTTCTCTATGTCCTGTTAAAACACGTTTTACATGTCCATTAGGTCAGCTGATATTACCTCCCATCTTCACCGCTAGAGGCGTTGCTTGCGAGCGAAAGGGCAAATTTGCCACGCAATTTGCAAATAACTTGTATACTTGTGTACATCACCATAAATCTGTACATAGACAGGAAAAGCACATATATTTTAAAGCAAATGGTGAAAGAATTAAGAAAGAATTGTGCATGACGCTGCAAACTGTATATATTAATGCTATTATTGAAAATAAACACATTGTTAGAAAATGTAATTGTTACAAATAGCATGTTTATTGGTGGAAAGAAGTTATGCAGATGGTGAGGAAGAGGCAGAATTACTACTGGAAGACATTCATGGAATTTATTTAGTTTACAGGTGGGGTGATACCATCCATCTTGGACTTTTTGAGTGAACAAAATAATCAATAACAAAATTTAAAATAAAATGCAATTTTTTTATGAACAAATCATGTGGAATCCTACATTACTGACATTGTTCAGGTAAATATTTTATTCTGTTCATACTGGTGAACATATTCTATCAAAATAAAATATTGGTCTCTCCAATTTAATGCAATATTGTTACAATATTTGAAGTCACCAAAAAACTGAATTCATGCTCCATTGGCACTTAATAAATAGTATCTATTCTTATACAGTAAAACTACCTCCCTGTAAAGGACACCTAATTGTAGAGCCAAAGTATCCTTTAGGGAGAGGTGTCCTTTTACCGAAAAGTTGCTAAATTGTATAAATGGTAATTTTACAAATGAAAACTGTCCTTTGTAGAGAGGTGTCTGGGAGGTTTCTACTGTATTACACCCGTCCTTCCAATCTTATTCCTACATTCCTCTTGGTATCAATTACCTAGCTCACAAGGTAATAAGACCAAATCAAAATACAGTGGTACCTCGACATACGAGTTTAATTTGTTCCGCAACCTTGCTCGTATCTTGAATTACTCGTATCTCGAAGCAAATTTCCCCATACAAAATTCCCATTTAAAATCATAGATTAATATCTTCAGCACTACCGAACCGAACTCGTATCTCGAATTTCACTCGTAACTCAAAGCAAAAAATCACTTGCTCGTCGGCTCGTATCTCGAAAAACTCGTATGTTGGGGCGCTCGTATGTCGAGGTACCACTGTAAATAGTGTGTGACATTTCGGTAACAGTGTTGTTACCATCTTCAGACAAAGGTACTGAATGTAGTAGTAGAAAGTAAATGTACTCAAATTCAGTACATTTTTCTGAAGATGGTAACAACGCTGTTACCAAAATGTCACACACTATTTATTTGGTCTTATTACCTTGATTTTAGAATCTATAATCCAAATTGTGCTACCTTATCATAACACTAATTATATACCACTTTTTCCTGTAGACATTGGTTCTTTTAGTGAATGGGCTTAGAAATGTATTTCCTAAAGATTGTCGGAATGGAAAGTAATCTCTTCCATTCTGTTAGTCGTGAAGTAGATCCTTCCTTGTGCTTAGATGAATGCTTATATGACTTTTCATTTCCATCAAATTTTTGGTCTCAGCCAAATAATCAATTGACTAATGCATAGAATTAAGGAAAAAGGCATTTCCTGATTGTGCAACTGAAAGTTGCTGATGGCTTGCGCCATCTATCGGAATAAATATCAACTATTCATTGATTTTTAATTATTCCAGAATTGGCCAAATACCATTTCTTGATTAATCAAGAAAAGCTAACCACATACCTGTTTTGAGCTGTTGGCCCTCATCAGCATGGTGCAAGCTGTACCTCAATGACCAAAAAAATAGCTGGTCTTTTGGGCATCTTGAAAAGCCATGAAACAGGTATTTAGGCCGGAAGGCCTGAGAACACCAATCAATGTGAAAAATAATACTTGGATAAATAATTAAAAAATGGCATTTCGTGCAACTAAAAGTTGCTGATGGCTTGCACCATAATGCAAATAAGTTTCAATGAATACATTGCCTGAGGTGTATATGTGCTTTATTTACCAAATTTATATATTCTTTATATTTACTAAGGCATAATACAGACTCTATTGCCAAATATATTTTCTACATCATGCTTGGTGGGCAGTTTTCAATATTGTCACACTTAGCATAATTTTTAATGTGTATATACGATTGTAATTAATTTCTTTTAAAGAGGAAAAGGTCACCTCTCCCATCAAAATAGACATCAAAGCTAGACACCATCTATTGACCATCGCCACAAACTAGCGGCCTCGGGTCGGTAACAAAGCCACAACACCAGCTTTGGAAAACTGAAAATCATCCACCTAAAGACCATGGTTTTGGGATAATGGCCCTCGTCAGTCTAGGGCGGACTTTATTCAATGAGATCCACAAGGGATCTAATGCGACCTTTGTCTTTTCATATCAATATCCGCCCAGCAAAATTTCCATCTATAATTTCTTTTAATTTTAAATAATTCTAAAAAATAAAATTTGTGTTTTAGACCAAATTAGCAACTGTTAAGGACAATCAGGTTCCATTTACATCAAGATCTCTCAGTCTGGGCCACCTGACAATATATGGTTTATGACTATGTTGTTGTTTCTTATTCCTCAAGTTGTTTAAACAATCTCCATTAGGTTCCATTGTCTCAGCTTTTCTATTATAGTCCTGGGGTTTTCCCAGAGGTCTTAATGACTAATGTAAATAGGATTTATGATAAGGTAGCACAATTTGGATTATAAACACAAGGTAATAAAATCAATTCTAAATAAATATTATGCAACGTTTCGATAAAAATGTTGTTATCAAAACGTCACACACTATTTATTTGGTGTTATTACCTTGTGCTTAAATAGGATTTATTAATATTTTGTTCTTTTTACCCAACTTTTAAATAGATCTGAATAAATGAAACTATTTTCAATGTTGTTTCTTAAGCTAGAAACGCTCCCCACAGGCTATTCTAATTTCTATTGAATATAAATATTTTTAGTTTTCTCATCACGGGTCCTCAGCACCTAACAGTATAGTACACTTATATCTTGTTCCCACATCACATGATGGATATAGTTGCTGTGCACCACATGTCAGTTTTATTATTGCACTTACAAGGTGCCTTGGATGAGGCTCTGGACAAGAATTCTCCACTCTCTAAATCTCTATTAACATTTCATCTTTCACTTTGATCACAAACAGTTATCTTGTTTGATTCTATCATGATGAGGTACAATTTGGATTATAGATTAGAAATAAAAGGCATTAAGACCAAATCTATATACAGTTAAACCTTTCTATAGCGCCCCCTCTTGGGACTCACCAAAATAAGGTGCTATAGACAGGTCACTTTTAATGTAAATCGCATCGTAATACGTATTTAAAATCGAGCACTATAGAGAAGGGGGCGCTATAGACAGGTTTAACTGTAAATAGTGTGACGTTTGAGTAACAACTCTATTGTATTTCCCAGTAAAGTGGCCTTTATTGAATTATCTACCACCTACATGTTTACCCAGGGTGTACACTTCAGGAAATATGGCAATAGACCATCAACAACATTCAGTTGCATGATGAGAAAGTGCCCATTCATCCTATTATAATATCTAAATCTTTTTTCCAAGCATCCTTGGTATTTCCCAGAAATTAAAGTTTTCTTTTTTAGGAGTGTGTGGACAGAACTATCTACAGGAGTCTCTCATGAGCAACTCATCCCATGAGTGACCACATTATAAGGCACGAATCAATTTCTCTTGTTTGGCAACTATCGTGAGTCTTCTATGAATGTTTACTCGACAATTTAGGCCTAACTTAATCAGCCATTCATCACGATGTAAAAAATATAGCGTCTTAAAGAGTAAAATAAATTTTTCAGCCTTTTCTTTATTTCTAATTTTATTCTTATTCTTCCCATTGCATTTATAAACATTCAGATTAAACTAGTATTTTTAAATTTTTCCTTTGTTTAAAAATATATTGATACAATTTTATCCATCGCCAAAAGTTGATCATGAAACATTCTATAAAAAAAAAAAAAGTCCCAATGGTATCAATAAACATTATTTATATAAATATAATGCAACATTATTTTTTTAAATGGATTACTTCAATTATATATTTGGGGTTATAATACAAAATTTAGATAATAAAAAGGCATATATTTGATTGAATAAAATATTATATTTGTCCAATATTTCGGTTGGCTGAACGCCAACCTTTGTTAAGGCATTACAAAAAGGTTTAAAAAAATACATACAAAAATATAATAGCTTGACAAAGGTTGGCATTCAGCCAACTGAAATATTGGCAAATAAATCTTTTATTCAATCCAATATATGCCTTTATATTATCTAAAGATTTAAATATGGATTGCTTTATATTCAGAATAATAAAAAATTCTGCTAGAAATGAATGTTGTGATAAAATCATTTATTTCAATGCTGACTTTAATGCAACCAAAAGCTCTGATCCCTTGGGGTGTTGAAATAAAGAGGTTTGACTGTAATTTCACAGCAGAGTTCCTGCTGTAGTAACTGTACATGGCAAACCTTTCAGCCACCTTGTTTACTTTATCTGTAAATCCTAATTTGCTGGTGCTGCAAAACATTTGTATCTTCAATATCACAGTATGACCTCATTAATTCGACAATTCACCATTTGTGATAATTTAACCATGTGTAACCTTCAGCCTATCAAATAATTCACATTAATCATGACCAAACGAAACTCTGCCTTTGCCGGTCCCAAGCCCGGATGAAAAAGGAGGAGGGGGAGCAGTAACAAGCTCACTAAAAACCTGGGCTCAGCTGGCCCGGCTGATAGTACCCTGTAAGGGCTCCTAATCCAAGGATACAGGATGAGCAGCGTTGGTACTCCATTTTAGGAGCGGCTGCACATGGTGTCTGTTCCTATGTCAGAGGTGGCCTTTTTTTTTTTTAGTTAAGTCGGCCTGCCACTGAGTAGTGCTCCCAGTCTTAATTACAAAGGCAGACGTATTCTACTTCACCAAGTCATGATGGTTGTCAAACAGACACCATCAAGGGTCACAACTTGATATCCTAATATGATTGAGTGGAGATAAGAAAGAAGAAGATGACTAAACGATATTTTGACACCTTCAATATTATTGTGTAAAGTGCAATACTTTAGCATACAGCAGCCTTAGTGTATGTGCACCATGCTTAAAAGTGTTACAATGCAGCATTGCAATTATTGCTGCCAAAATGGCACACAATTTTTGTTTTCTCCTGGACAATTTAGGCCTAAATTTCTCAGGTCCTGACATTTTCTACAAATGCAAATGGAAAATATTACAAAGTATTGGAAGTAATCATTTGCCTATTTTGATAGAAAATAGCACCAAGACCAAAACCAGCTCAATTAAAGAAAAATTCTGGAACTTCAAAAAGGCTAATTGGAATCTTTACCAGCCTGAGCCCTAACTTAAATGGCTACTAGTCACCTGCATAAACAATGGTGTCTAGGAGAGTAACGTTCTGTTATTTGAAATAACTTACAGAAGAGGAGCCTTTTTAAGATTAATCAGCTAGAATGTACACTAAATATGGTTCTAGCCTAACAGCAAACAACCATAAAAAAAATTTTTAAAAGATATTTTTTAAATACAATTTTTAGAAAAAAACACTTTCCTTCATTTTCTAAATTTATTCGCTTTCTTCCCATTATATTTATTCCCTTAGATTAAAATGGTATTTGTAATATTTTATTTGTTAAAAAATGTATTAAATCATTTTTATCCAACACTAAAAGTTAAATATAAAACCTTTTGGAAAAATAAAAGTCCCAATAGTATTTTCTAAAAAATATAACTTAAATCATATACAGTAGAACCTTTATGAGAGGACACCTCTCTAAAAAGGACAGTTTGGTTCTGTAATTAGGTGTCCTTTACAGGGAGTAGAACCTATATTTGATTATCCTATAAAAATGTCCACTAGCAGTGAATGTTGTGATCATTTAATTTTAATTAACTGAAAGCTATGAACCCTTGGGGTGTTGAATTACAGAGGTTATAGTGTATTGTTAGATCCAAATTTCTTACATGTTCCTGGAAGATGGGCAGCCAGTTAGTTTAAATATCAGAGGATTTCAGAAATATTCTTTGATGCAAAATATCACTAATTATTCAATATAGATTGCCCTCTATATATACACTAGCTCAGGCAAACTGCGGCTCCCAAGCCACATGCGGCTCTTTTGGTAGTAAAATGCGGCTCTTTATATAGTTCCATATGCAAAGATTTATTTATACAACTACTATTTATTTTTGGCAAGTAAAAATTGTGCGGCTCCTTAAAAACTTTGATATTTTTCAAATTGTAATTTTTTACTCTTGCGACTCAAAAGGTTGCAGACACTAGCTGAATGAACCAGATACTTGAGAGCGGATGCTTGTCCAATGAAGGTTGTTTTAACTAATGTTACTATTCAATAGTAGTAACTAATCCAAATACCTGGCTTCACTCCTAATTTAAACTGCATTGTCGTATTAAATATATGAATTTTTGTAGTTTTAATGGAAAAAGTTCGAAATGTCTTCTTTGGTCCTTCTAATTATAAATTTTCTATTTATTAATACAGTAGAACTTGGATAATTCGAACTTCTTTAATTCGAAAACCTCTTTAATTCGAATATTTATCTTGGTCCCTAGAATTTCCTATAAATAGAATTTCCGTTTTTAATTCGAATTTTTGGATAATTCGAATTTTTTTATGGTCCCTTGGGGTTCGAATTATCCAAGTTCGACTGTAATTATTTTTATTATACAGTAGAACCTCCCTGTAAAGGACACCTAATTGCAGAGCCAAAGTGTCCTTTAGGGAGAGGTGTCTTGTTACCGGAGAGTTGCTAAATAGTAAAAATGGTAATTTTACAAATGAAAACTGTTCTTTGTGGAGAAGTATCTTCTAGCGGGATGTCCATTAAAGAGAGGTTCCACTGTATATTAATTAAGGGAAATTTTTATAAAACAAATATAAATAAAAAGGTAGCAAAACCAAATACAAAATAATTAGATATGTATTTGTGACATTTCATTAATTTGTTTTTGGTCTTGCTATCCTATGTGTTTTTCCTATCTATAATTCAGATTATACCTTATCAAGACAACATTAGGCTATTCAGCAAACAAGTGTAAAGGCACAATTTAGACTATAAACAAGGTAATAAGACCAAATTCAAATAAATAACGTTACATACTATTTATTTGGATTTGGTCTTATTACCTTGAGCAAAAAAGTGTATAACAACAGCCAGTTATAAGTCTTATTAAAGTTAACCTTTAGCTAAATAATATAAAGCATTAGAATGTGTCTATGTAATAAAATCACAGAACTTCCTCAATAAAGAAATTCAAGCCTCAGAGATCCCTATATAATATCCTACGATCAAAATATTTCCTAAATACCAATTTGAAATAAACACAAGGTAATAAGACCAAATCCAAATAAATAAATAGTGTGTGACGTTTCGGTAACAACGCTGTTACCTATTTAACCTGTAATTTATTTGTATTTGGTCTTATTACCTTGTGTTTTTAATCTATAATCCAAATTGTGCTTCATCATGACCAAATCCAAATAAATTAATACTGTGTGGCGCCTCGTTAACAGTATAGTTATTATATTTACAAAATTCCCTGTCTCGATTGCGAACAGTGTTACATCGGAGAAACCGGTCGATCTATCTGCACCAGATTATCTGAACACAGCCGCAACATATGTACCAACTACCGCAAGTCTCTCTTATGCCAACACATCACAGAATTTCGCCACTCGTTCAATTTGGACAGCACTGTATGCGTTTACAAGGGTGTCGGGAACAAGTATCAGCGCCTAGTCCTTGAATCTTTGGTCTCGCACTGCACGCCCAGTTTCAACCGAAAAATCGACCTCCCACCCCAATACTCCGTGTTTTACCTCGCCAATCCCCCCAGCTGAACTACTTACCTACTGTATTGGGCTATCTTTCATATCCATAGTTTTAAAATATTTCCAAGTTGTAACCTGAAGAAGGGCATTCTTGCCTGAAAGCTTGTTTTTTACCATTAAAAGAAAATCACCACGTTTTTATCGCCTTCATTTCAAGTAGAGTTACCGTCATCACTTATTAAACCTATGTAGGTTACATAAATGAGATAATGTAAAACACCAATTTATGCCTTGAAAGAACATAACAGTTAGCTTTGATTCCTTCTTTGAAATTATGTCTGGTGATTCCTCCTCTTGTAATAAGTATTTCCTATGAAGTCAATTATTGTTGAAATATATAGGGGCAAACACATTTTATTTATAGCCACATTTGTTTTAATTCTTTAAATTTGAAAACCTTTTAAAGAATGTGCTTTTATAGTGGAACACTTTCAGCTAACACGAATAAATATACGAGGTGTGTTCAAAAAGTATCGCGACTTTTGAATTTTCGCGGGTTACGTATATTCGAATTTCGATCTTTTTGTGGCTTTATGTTGGTACTCATGTCTCTCACTTATGCCGACATGCCCGGCCATTTTGAATGTTCACTTAATTGTTGACAGCTGCTTTGCTTGCAGGTGTTTTGGATAGTCTTCGATTTTTACCTATTAAAAAAAATGGATCAAAGAACCTGTATCAAATTTTGTGTGAAAAACGAAATTAAGTGCGCGGATGCATTCTGGATGTTGACTGTGGCATACGGAGAAGCTACCTTGGACCGAAGCAACGTTTATCGGTGGTACAAAATGTTCTCAGAAGGCCGAGAAGATGTGAACAACGAAGAGCGTGCCGGACGCCCGAGCACTTCAACAACAGACGAAAAAATTAATGAAGTGGAGAAAATGATATTGGCCAATCGTCGAATCGCCGTTAGAGAAGTTGCTGAGGACCTAAACATATCGATTGGCTCGTGCCATTCGATTTTTATCGATGATTTGGGCATGAGACGGGTCGCCGCAAAATTCGTACCAAAATTGCTCAATTGCGACCAAAAACAGCATCGCATGAACATTGCTAATGAGATGTTGGACTCTGTCCGCGACGACCCAAATTTGCTCCAGAGGGTCATAACTGGTGACGAAGCGTGGGTTTATGGTTATGACGTGGAAACCAAAGCTCAATCATCTCGATGGAAGCTGCCGCACGAACCAAGACCGAAAAAAGCGCGCCAAGTTCAGTCGAATGTGAAAGTTTTGCTGACAGTTTTCTTCGATTGCAGAGGCGTGGTGCATCATGAGTTCTTGCCACAGGGTAGAACGGTCAATAAGGAATATTACCTGCAAGTTATGCGCAATTTGCGCGAAGCAATCCGCCAGAAACGCCCGGATTTGTGGAAGAACAAAAATTGGCTTTTGCACCACGATAACGCCCCTGCTCACACATCGTTGCTTGTGCGCGACTTTTTGGCCAAAACCAACACACTAATGATGCTGCAGCCACCGTATTCCCCAGATCTGGCCCCCTGTAACTTTTTCTTGTTCCCTAAACTGAAGAGGCCCATGAAAGGACGACGTTACGCTACGCTTGACGAGATAAAGACGGCATCGAAGGAGGAGCTGAAAAAGATTTTTAAAAAAAATGATTTTTTGAAGTGCTTCGAAGATTGGAAAAACCGTTGGCACAAGTGTATAATATCTCATGGGGATTACTTTGAAGGGGACAAAAGTCGCGATACTTTTTGAACACACCTCGTACTATTTGCATTGTAACGTAGAAAATTAGGAAACTTCAGGATGACACAGCCATTTATTTAAGGCACAAGCATAAAATTAATCAAATATAAGAGAAGCAATGAAGGAAATTTACACAGTATAATAAAATATCAAATATGTTAATACAATGATAAATACAATCTAAATAGAATCAAAAGCTCATAATATAGAGGCATTGAATGAAAAAAGGATCGGAAGGACGCAATTCAAAAGAACTTGCTGATGTTGTTCAGATTTCAGTGGACAGCGATGTATAAATTGAAGCTTTCTCATTCGTAGAGTTGTGAAAAAGAAATAAACATGGCTATTGAAGCAATTCCTTCGTTTCATCAGAGAAGATGGTATTCCTGAGAAATCATTTGCTACTATTACCAAATTCCCAAAAGGTAGCCACAAAATTTGACAAAGTGCAGAAAAGTGGGAGTATAAATCTTGTATAAATAGAAAACCAATCAATTCTGTAGCCACTATAACATCCTGATCTGTTTTCATTGCAATGGAATGGTACATGTGGTACAATATTGTAGGGAACGTCACTACCAGCACAAGGAAAGTAAGTTGAATTGGCCAGCTCAATATTTCAGTCAGAATCCAATCTATTACATAAAAACAATCATTATGCTTGTAGGTACATACAGAGCCCTAAAGTTGAAGAGCAGCAACCTTTCTTTAATAAACGACGTAATTATCCCTTAACTCAATCGCCTTACCCAGGTCGTGGAAAGTTACAAATGAAAGATGCCAATCACAGTTGCCCATATGGCCTCTCTTAGGCCTATGGTTCAGGAAAACTAAGTTGTGCAGCCTGCAAATGAGGTGAGGTTACCAAAGACGAAAACCCTCCATCAACAAAAATTGGATTCCAAATGACCGTAATGTATGAGCCTTAGTCGATACAGGAGCATCATATTCAGTAATATCAACACACATTTTGTCGAAAACTAAACATTGTGATGTTTGAAGGCCCAAGTATAATGATAAAAGTTGCAAACAACTGATTTGTGTACCCCATTGGAATGTGTACCATTAAATTAGGAATTAATACCTTGTTACAACTATTCATATTTCTGGTTCTTCCCAGTGGTAGCCACAAGGTTATGTTGGACATATTTCTTGGAAGCATCAAAAGCAACTATTGACTATGGTAAATTTAAAATTTCTTTAAAGAAACAGCTAAAGAGGAGACATCAATTTCAAAAGGAGACCTTTTTGTTAAAGATAACCACATGATTCCACCTAAGTCAAGCAAAATTATTACGGTGACTACATTTGAAACAACAAGAATTTAGAGCATCAGAACTAAAATTCTAAGAAACTATTGATGCACAAAGAGATTTTAATTCCAGGATCTCTCATTTATATACAATGGCAAAGAAGGGTCACAAATTGCAGCCAACAATCCAACATGATTACTTTCTAGAATGTGAGTAGTCTATCTTTCTGAAATTGATGAAAATAGAATTTGTAAAATCGGAAGATTCATTACACCTCAGGGTAATTCTGACTAGTGACCCAGCTAATAGAGAAATTGACATTGTACTGTATTGACCCAGAACATTCATCCGAGGAAGAACAGATATTAATGAGATTTGAAATGAATTTCAGGAAATATTCAGTCCAGTCATCAAAAATAAATTTCAGAGCCCCACCAAACATAATAATTATTATAAAGCTATACAACCAGTTTAACCGAATAAGTTTCTTTTTATACGACCTTTTCATACGTCATCCAAAAGTTAGGAATATTAAATTATTTCTCTTTGAAATTAAAAATGATTTTTCATAAATAAAAAGAAACTTATGCGGTTAAACTGGTTGTATAGCTTTATAATTATACGCCGCAGTCATTTATAAGTATAATAATTATTACTGGGGGAAATAGTGCACCGATAAGGCAGATACTCTCCAAAGTGTCACCAGCTGAACGCAAGATTATTAAAATGAGGTCAACAAGATGTTAGATGCAGATATCATTCAAGCCTGTGAAGTTGTCCTAGTGAAGAAGTAAGATGGCTCCTGAATTTTGCCTTGATTAGAGACTTGAACAAAATGACCAAGAAAGAAATGTACCCTACCTCAAATTGATTATAGACTGTTTAAGAGGGGCAAAACTATATTCGATGATGAACTTAAAATCTGGTTGTTGAAAAATAGAGCTTGACAAGAAAGATCACATTCATCAAGCCGGATGGCTTATTTAAATACAAAGTTAAGCAATTTGGACTATGTAATGCACCTAGAACTTTTGAAAGAAGGATGAACTGTCTGTTCAAGGGACTCAGGTGAACCTGTTTATGCTACTTGGACAACAACATATATTCTAATACCTTCACAGATCACCTTTCACATTTGCACTCAGTCCTGGATTGTTTTTTTAAAAAGCTGGTTGAGGCCTGACTCCAAAAAGTACTGCCTTGTGCCAGACCAAAAAAAAAAATTCTAGGATATCAACTAGATCAAGAAGGCATTAGACTCATTTATCAAAAATATAATAATGAATTTCCTACGCCAAAGGACAAAATACATAAGAATTTTCCTGTGTATATCATCATTCTACCAATGATTCATCAAAAACTATGCCAATATTGCACGACCACTTAATGAACTTTCCAAAGAATCTATGTTAAATTGGGGAGCAAGAAACATTTTTCAAAAGCCTAAGTTAGCTCTCATGTCAAAACCGGTACGGACATTTTGACGAGAATGTGCCAATAAAAATTCAGTGACACTAGTGGGTAGGGAATAGGAGCAGTCAATTTTAGTGCAGATTCAAAATTGAAAAGGTCATTGCTTACACATCTCGCATATGACTAAATGTTAAACAGAACTACTCAACAACTGAAAGAGAATACTTGGCAGATGTATGGGCTATTGACAAGTTCCAACCATTTGGAAACCCCCTTAAGGTTGTGATTGATAACCATTCATTGTGCTGGCTAACAAACCTGAAGGATGATCCATCGGGAAGATAGGCCAGATAGGCTCTTCATCTAAAGGAATACGATATTTTTATCACATATAAGACTGGAAAGACGCACAAAAACTCAAGATATCATTTAAGAAGCAACGCAGAAGAAATTGAGGATGAATTTTTCCTATTTTTAACAATCTTTGGGAACAAAAGAAGGAACCTTATATTCTTAAAACTCTTGATAAGTTGGTAGAACCTTCATCTAAGGACAAATGCTTCAAGATTGTGAATGGAATTCTTTATAAGAATTTTGACCCAATCGGCCCACCCCAACTATTGATAATTTCTAAACAGCTAAGTGACATATTGAAAGATCTGTGTGACGCTCAATTGGGTCAGAAAGAAGTTTTTTTTGGCCAGGGCTCTATTGGAGTGTTAGAAAATATGTGAGCCACTGCCAGGAATGTCAATGGAAGGAAGAGCACACTACAACTGTCACCTGGTGCCTATACCGCCCCAAGTAAGCCTTTTGGATCTAATTGGTCACTTTCCATTATCGTGCAATAAGAAGTGATGGATAATGGTTTTCACAGACTATTTATCCAAATATTCAATTACAAAGAGCTTAGAGAAGCTCAGGAAGTGGCAAAATTCATCTTGGAAAAGGTTATACTGGTCCATGAAGCCCCTCAGGAAATTGTGACGGACTGGGGCCGTGACTTTCAGTCGAAGCTCATCCAGGAATTAGCCCACAATTGTGGGATCTTTAAGAAGACCAAGACGGCATATCATTTCCAGACCTGTTACAGAACCTGTAACAGGACAATAGCCGACATGCTGACCATGTATGTGGATCTGGAGCAGAAGAATTGGGATGAAATTCTACCTTTTATCACGTTCACTTACAATACATTGCAAAACAGGAAGTAACTGACTTTAGACCATGAATGGTTATTCATGGTAGGGAAGCTGACCTTTCTAGATAGTACATTATTCCCCTACCCAGAAGCTACAAATGAGGACAAATATATCCAGGAGGTGGAAACAAAGGAAGAAGAGGTAAGACAAATTGCCTGATTTCACATCCTTAAATAAATTACGACTTCATACACATACCGCCCTGGTAATGTCCTGAATAATTTTATATAATCTGTTACTGTACGATTTTAGGTTTTTATCCTTAAAGACATATATAGTCTAACCTCTTTAATTCAACACCCCAAGGGATCAGAGCTTTCGGTTGAATTAAAGGAAGTGTTGAATTAAGGTTAGATGATTTAAAATTGCTTTGTAATATAAATTAATGATATTAATCGAAACCATTGTGTGTGTCCTTTTTTTGTATTTATTTTTTTATTTTCATGATTAAATTTTAGTATCAAGGACAAAATGGAATTAATACATAATTTTGAAACATAAATAATTACAAATAATATTTTAATCTAATTGAAGAATATAGAGTTGAAAGAAAATAAATATGGAAAATAAAAATAAAATTTTAAAATATAATTTAAAAATAATCATGAAGATCTTTTTAAAAATTTCTTGATAGATGTCCATTTTTGCACAGAAATCCTAATCAGGATGTATTACAGATGGTCTATTTAAAAAAAGCATGTATGTCTTTCTTCCTCTGGAATGTGTTTTAATTATTGTATTAAAGATATCCACTGCTGCTGCAGGTGTTATTGATTTTGTGTTTAAACTTTTATAATAACATGGAAATGTAATATCGAAATAAAATGTTATCATAATCATTGTTGGTACATTTTATGAAGATACTAGCAGATGTGCCCGGCTTCGCCCGGGTTTTACCCGAGTGAATGTTTGTCTAACGAACATTTGTAAAAACAATTCTCTATAAACTTATAAAACGTACTCGGCTTCGCCCGGGGTTTTACCCGAGTAAAGGTTTGTCTAGCAAACATTTGTTAAAACAATTCTCTAAAAACTTATTTAAAAATATATATATATATATTTTGATAATTTGAAACTAGTAAATTTGAATCTCTCGATAAAGTGAACATTTTTTTCCCGGTCCCTGTGTGCCGTGTCATCCTGAATTTTGTCTTTCCTAATTTTCTACATTAGAAAATCATAGTTTTATCTAGTGAACATTTTTTCCCGTGTCACATTGCCGTGTCATCCTGAGATAATCTTACTTTTGATAAATAATATTTAAGATAACAAACTTAGTGATAAGAAAACTTGTTATCATCGTCACAATGGGGGCGCTGCTTGCGAGTTAAATCTACAAATCTGCAAATAACTCTAAGGATATTCAAGATATTCATGAAATTATTTTTCAAAAACCTTCCCGGTGATATACCTAATAATATTCCAAAATTTCACGGCGATTGGATGTATGGTTTTTGAATCTATAGAGTACAGACAAACAGACAGACAGACAGACATTCAATTTTATATATATAGATATTTATTTAAAAGGAAATTATTTGTCATTTTAAAATAACTAAAATATTTTAATGCTGAAATTTAAAAATAAAATATTATTGTTAATTAGCGCACGAAGCCTAAATCCTGGCGTAAAAAAAAAAAACAATAACACTCGCGACATTGCGCAACGGCACTGCAAAGTGAAACTTAAACTAATCAGGAACCAAAAGTACGCGCGCGATCCTCTCGGCGCCCGCCGATCGCCGCCGTAATACCTTTTTAGCGGAAAGTTGTAAGTAAAAAACATTCAACTGTCGAAATTCGAATTTTAAAATGGTCGAACTATCGGAAGTGTCGTATTATCGATATGTCGAATTACGGTTTGTTATTTGATAGGCCGGAGGTCGGGACATCAGAACATGGTCAAATTATCGCCGAGTGCAATGTTGCACTGTTGCATCACAAATACTTTTTTCATTCTTTACTTGTTAATTCATGACTTTGTGCATTTTTAATTGGATGTTTACATAATTATGTCTACCTGCTCAATCAAGATTGTAATGCATTATTTTAAGATTTCACATACAGTTGAACCTCTTTAATTCAACACCCCAAGGGATCAGAGCATTCGGTTGAATTAAAGGAAGTGTTGAATTAGGTAATTCAGATGATTAGCTAATCATCTAACTCACTAAAATAACATTAAAAAAAAAAAAGCTTTGTAACATAAATTAATGATATTAATTGAAACCATTGTGTGTACTTTTTTGTATTTTTTTTTTTTATTTTCATAATTAACTTTTAGTATAAGGGACAAAATGGCATTAATGCATATTTTCGAAACATAAATAATTACAAATAATCTTTTATTCTAATTGTAGAATATAGCAGTTGAAAGTAAATAAATATGGAAAATAAAAAGAAAATTTTAAAATATTAATTAAAAAGAATCATGAAGATCTTCAGATTCCAGATGGTCTATTTTTAAAAGACATGCATGTCTTTCTTCCTCTGAAATGTCTTTTAAATAACAAAGAGTTTTAATTGTATTAAAGGCATCCACTGCTGCTGCAGGTGTTATTGATTTTGGGTTTAAATCTTTATAATAACAGGGAAATGGAATATTGAAATAAAATGTTTTCATAATCATTGTAGCTACATTTTATGAAGATTTATTTATTTAAAATGAAATTATTTGTAATTTTTAAAACAACTAAAATATTCAATGTCGAAATTATTATATAATTATTAATTGGCGCACGATGCCTAAATTCCCGTGTAAAAAAAATAAAAAAACAACACTCGCGACATTGCGATCTTGATCTTGATCCCTGTGACTTTCATCTTTTTACACACCTTAAAGCTGCTCTACGTGGAAGATTCTCGACGAATTTGGAGGTGGAAAAGTTTGCCCAAGATTGGTGTAGGGAACAACCACAAATCTTCTTTTCTCAGGGATTTGAAAAGCTAGTTAAAAGATGTAATATATGCATTGAAAAGGATGGTGATTATGAAGAAATTTTTTTAAAAAATAAGTTTATACTCCAATTTTTTTTATGTATAAATAATTACAAATAAAATTTTAATCTAATTGAATAATAGCAGTTGAAAGTAAATACAGTAAAACCCCTCTATAGTGAACCCCAATGGGACAGAGCTTTTGGTTCACTATAGCCACGGTTTGGCCATTTTTTTTACTTTTCAAAATTTTTAGACCGTATAATTAAAGGACAGCCATACACACTGGAAGAGGCTTCCTCTTAATAGTGGTCACTTTGTTTTAATTCCCTTAATTGACCAATTTCCTTACATTAATACTGAATAATAATAGAAATCATTAGATGATAGGTTCTTCTTGTCATTAACATACATGCACCTCTATGTCTAATTTAAAAATCAAGACAAATCCTAGGCAAAGTTTTATTAAATATATATTCAAAGATATAAAATGATTTTAAAACATCATTATCACATTATATAATACATTGTTTACTTGGAAAAATGGCTCTAACACCTTGTTGCTTTAAAGCATTCTTCAAGCATTGCACCATTCAAATAAAGTTGGTGTTTTTCTTCCATTTCATTTTCCCACATATTCTTCTAAGTCTAGATTTCGTTTTTTTTTTTTAAACCTGTCATGCAAAACATTGCTGACTTTAAAATCACCATAGTTAATGGCATAAAAATAGTTTTTGTTTGATCACGGGACCATTTATTTGGATTTTTTTTTTTTTTTAGCCCTAAAATGTACGATCGCGATCGCGGCAAAAGTTGAGGTTGATTCCTCTTTGTAACAATTTTAATAGCTTTATATTTTATCTTTTATAATAGAAAAGTTATATTCTCTTATTTTAATATGTTCTTAACATTTTGCCCGTGTTGTTTCACTTTGAAAAGTTCTGAAAATGGCCTTTTTTTTTTTTAAAGAAATAACGCTTTTGTTTTTAAAATGCCTTTGTTTTCTTCATTTTGGAAGCCATTTGTATTTTTATATTTCAAATTTAATGGATGAAAATATATTCTATTTAACAAAAAGTATAATGTGTTAAAATTTATACAACATACAGCAAAAATAAAGTGCAAAATTCAAAACAATGCCGCTAAATTTATTGTTTTGAAATCGCGATCCGCGAGCTGAAACATGCTAAAAATTTGGTTGTTTTAAATTTTTTTTTTTAATTACAATTCTAAGTTCGTTATAAGCATAGTATTTTTAATAGATTTTATTATTTTGGGACCGAAAATAGGTTCGTTATAGGGGTAGTTCGTTATTCTAAAAATCGCAAAGTTCGTTATAACGATGGTATTTTCAATGGAATGGAATTGGGAATCGGCATGGGTTCGTTATAAGGGAAGGTTCGTTATATCCAGGGTTCGTATTAGCGGGGTTTTACTGTAAATATGGAAAAAATAAAAGGAATATTTTTAAATCATGAGAACCTCTTTTAAAGAGGTATTTTATGATTGGGCACAATTTGGATTATAGATTATAAACACAAAGTAATAAGACCAAATCCAAATAAATAAATAGTGTGCGACAGCATTGTTACCGAAACATCGCACACTATTTATTTATTTGGTCTTATTACCTTGTTTATGAGGTCTTTTATGGATACAGTGGTACCTCGACATACGAGCGCCCCAACATACGAGTTTTTCGAGATACGAGTTCGGTTCGGTAGTAACACGCAGTCGCGCCATCACGATCAGTTAGCAGCGTGCTTCCGCTGTGATAAGTTGTGTTTTGTGTTCGCGTTTTGTGTTGCGTTTACATTTACAGTTTTAGTTCATTTATTTTTATAACCATGGATCGGAAGAAAGTTTGTAAAAAGTCAAGTGCTAAGAAAAAGATGATGAGTATTGAATTAAAACGTGAAATTATAGAAAAACATGAGCAAGGTGTTCGAGTTGTTGACTTGTCGAGGCAGTATGGCCGTAGTACGTCCTTGATATGTTCTGTGCTTAAACCGAAGGAGTCGATAAAGAGTGTAACGCCGGCTAAGGGCCTTACGATGGTTACATTGGTTTTGAGGAGTCAGAGGAGGAGGTTATTTCTACAAGTGAGATAAAGGAGATCTTAGGAATGTGGGAGAGAGTTTCACAGTTCGTGGAAAAAAAACACTCAGAAAAAGTTGCAACAGGTCATGCATCTGACCTTTTTAATGACACTTCTCTAACTCATTTCCGGAACATTCTGAGAGGAAGGAAGAAACAAACCTCCTTGGACATGTTTTTTTCTAAACGGCCTACAGGTGAAAGCGAGAAAAATGTAGCGAAAAAGGCAAAGACCAGTGAGGATATCTAATTTATTTCTTTACATTCTCTTTTTTGTTTTTGTGCAATAAATATTTGATATTTATAAATACGTTTTTATTATTTAAAACCACGTAACAAAAATAACTGGGGTGACATTTTGGAGGTTGGAACGGATTAATGGTAGTTCAATTGTTTTGTATGGGGAAATTTGCTTCGAGATACGAGTAATTCAAGATACGAGCAAGGTTGCGGAACGAATTAAACTCGTATGTCGAGGTACCACTGTATCTGTTTTTGCACCAAAAATCCTTTTCAGGTTGTATTCCAGTTGATCTATTTTCAAAAGACATCTTTCCTTCTCTCTGTAATGTATTTTAAATAACAGAGTTTCGAGTGTATTAAAGTCTATTTCTTCTATAATTTTTGTTTTTTCCAAGTAAGCTGGTCATACTGAACAGGTTTTCGAACTTTTTTGGCCAAACCAGACAAGCTTGCCAAGCTCACTTATTTAAACATACATGAAAATGTAATATTGAAATATTCTCATAATCATTGTGGCTTATAATTATAATGGTTTATTTATTTAAAAGGGAAATATTTCTAAATTTAAAAATAACTAATTATTTCTATGTTGAAAGATAAATAGAAAATAATTTTAATATTCTCAAAGCGCACAATGCCTAAATTCTTGTGTAAAAAAAAAAACATTTGCGATATTCACAACGGCACTGCAAAGTGAAACTTGAACTAAACAGAAACCAAAAGTGTGCAGGTGCGATTCTAAAGTTTACTTTGCAGTAGCCACCATTCGCCTCTGTAATACCTTTTGAGCAGTTCCCATCCCCGGACACTTTATTTTTCCGTTATCATTACTCTTCACAATTCATCCTATCATACTTCATCCCTAAGGTTAGAAATAATCGTTATTTCCCCTTAAAATAAATTTTAATTTTTCATTCAAAAGAAACATTTAGGGTATAATTGTCAAATTTCATTCTACAATCATAAGCCGCATTATATTGAATTATGAAGTTGTATGTAAACAACAATCAACTGTCAAATTTTGAATTTAAAAATGGTCGAACTATCGGAAGTGTTGAATTACCGTTTATTATTTGATAGGCTGGAGGTTAGGACATCAAAACACGGCAGAATTATCGTAAAGTGTTGAATTATCGTTTGTCAACGAGGTTATACTCTATCTAAGCAAAATAGTCCAATACAAAATGGTATTGGTGAAAATACTGGGAGGTTCCACCACTGAGGAGCCAGGTCTTCTAAATAAATATACTTTTTTTTTTTCCTCCATTACAATAAGGGCAGTAGAAAAGGATTAATTTTAAAAGAAACATTTGTATATTTGAAATTCCAAAAACAGTTGGTACACTAAACATCCTACCTAAGTAAGTGTTAATGATTTGTATACAATGTTCTGCTGAACTAATGTACACATACATTCGCTGTTCCAGCTCCCTGTATGAAGACTGCTCCATAGGTTATCATACTAAGCTATTGGGGCAGTACCTTTTTATTTTAAAATATATATTATAGAAATGTGTAAATCTGATTATATTTTACTTTTTTAATTTTACTCTCTGTCTAGAGTATGCGGAGTGAATTTATATTTTGTATGATCTCAATATAAAATTGAACATTAAAAAAAATAAAACAATTTTAACATTTTTATTATTTAAAATGCTATATTAAAATCGCATTTTTGTGTGTGTGAGAAAGAGAAACAATTTTTTATCTATTAAAAATAACTCGGCCCAGTGGACCATGCACTCTGGAATCGGCCCACCTCTAGTATTAACCAGGACGTCAGACATCACCAGAATGAAGAACTGATGAATGTACGACACACGACATAATTCCAATATTGCAGCCACCCAGGCCATGTTAAATACTATTGTAAACACCTTGGCAATGTGTGCAGAAACCTGAAGGATATGCACTAAGCTCCTTAAATATGTAACCACCAAACAACAAGAAGCCAGATCTACCGCAGTTTCTTTACAGAGTAAGATCCCTAAGACTCCAGTCCATTTCCTCAGGCTGCCATACAAACAGATCCACACGCGGCTAAAATAAGGAAAACTAAAAGGTGCGAACTCCTTCAACGGTGTAGCAGCGGGTGTGAATCCATCGTTGACAGCTGCTAAATTGGAACAGAATTATGTCAAAATCGTCATTGATAACTTTGACTTTTCTGCTTTAGTCAATTCAAGCGTCTCATTTTCAGCTATTTAAGATGGATTAAGATGACAATTAAAAAAGACTATTTAAGAAAAGGGAGCATCAAAGTACAATGTTTCTTTTAAACATAAATGCGATGAAAGCAATGTCCATAGTTGCTTGAATATCATTTCTAGGATTCCACCCTTCATTGTAGTATATATAAGAACTAGCAGATGTACCCGGCTTCGCCCGGGTTTTACCCGAGTAAAGGTTTGTCTAATGAACATTTGTTAAAACAATTCTCTATAAACTTATTTTAAAAAATAATAGATATATTTTGATAATTTGAAACTCGTAAATTTGAATCTCTCGATGAAGTGAACATTTTTCCCCGGTCCCTTGAAAAATACTTGATAAGTTGAATAAAATCAATATTAATTGGTTCCCTCGGTAATTGGAAGTTAAAGGAATAGTATCTTGCCTTGGAATTGTATCATTATTCTTGTCTCAAATAAATTGCTGTGTCATCCTGAATTTTGTCTTTCCTAATTTTCTACATTACAAAATCATCATTTTATCTATTCTCCCAATATATATGTTGTAGATAAATGATAAAACTAACTTTGACTTGTGCGCAATTAATAGGTAGAAAATCTTACTTTTGATAAATAATCTTTAAGATAATAAACTTAGTGATAATAAAACTTATAGATAAAAAACTTGTTATCATCGTCGCAATGGGGGCGCTGCTTGCGAGTTAAATCTACAAATAACTCTAAGGATATTCAAGAAATTATTTTTCAAAAACCTTCCCGGGGATATACAGTCGAACCTCTTTAATTCGACACCCCAAGGGATCAGAGCTTTCGGTTGAATTAAAGGAAGTGTTGAATTAAGGTTAGATGATTAGCTAATCATCTAACTAGCTCAAATAATATATGTATTTTTTATAAATAGCTTTGTAATATAAATTAATGATATTAATTGAAACCATTGTGTGTACTTTTTTATATTTATTTTTTTATTTTCATGATTAACTTTTAGTATCTGGGACAAAATGGCAATAATACATATTTTCGAAACAAATAATATTTTATTACAATTGTGTGTGTGAATAATAGTTTAAAGAAAATAAATATGGAAAATAAAAAGAAAATTAAAAAAATATTATTTGAAAGAATCAAGATTAAAAAAATATATTTTATAGATGTCTGTTTTTTCTCTGAAATCCTATTCAGGATGTATTCCAGATAGTCTATTTTTAAAAGACATGCATGCCTTTCTTCCTCAGAAATGTCTTTTAAATAACAAAGAGTTTTTATTGTATAAAATGCATCCACTGCTGCTGCAGGTGTTATTGATGTTTTGTTTAAATCTTTTTCTGTTGGCTCTACCTCTTCATCTTCTTCTTTTCCCATTACCTCCTTTACAATTTCTTCAATGGACTGTTCCCCAGCAACTTGCACATCTTTATCAACTTCCAAGAAGTCAATATAGTTGACATCAATGGCTTATGTTTTTTTAATGACTCAAAACATCTGTTCATTTCTTCTTCAACAACTTCTTCCATTGCTTCATCCATCACAAATCCTGAATGAGAAAAACATTTTTTTATTGTAGAAGAACTAACCCCAACCCATGCAGCCTCTAGCCAGCTAATTGCAAAGAGTAAATGTACTTGAGCTTTTTTTTTTCTTCCATGCAAGTGAGAAGATACGTTATCATTCGTTTCCTATATTGGTCTTTTAGGGCTTTAATGATACCCATATCACAGGGTTGTAATGCACTTGTAGTTAGGGCGGGCAAAAATCTTATTTCAATGTTCTGTAACCCTTCAGGTATTTGGTGGGCTGGGCAATTATCTAAAATTAATAAAATTTTTCTTTCTATTCATTTGAATATTTGGTCCAATTTTTTTCAGCGAATCCGTAAAAATTGCCCCAGTCATCCAGGCTTTTTTATTAAAATGATAATTTGAGGAAATATTCATGCCATGGAAGCATCGTGGTCTTCTATATTTCCCAATATAAAGTAAAGGCAGTTTTTCACTTCCATCCATATTACAGCATACCAACACTGTAATTCTCTCTTTAAACTTCTTACCCCCTTCACATTTCTTACCTCTGATAGTCATTGTTTGATTAGGCAAAAGTTTATAAAATAACCCTGTTTCATCAGCATTGAAAATGTCCTGTGGGCTGTATTTAGCTAAAAGTGAAGGAATAATCCCACCTTTCCAAGTGGCTACACTATTGGCATCCACACTTCCAGCTTCTCCATGAAGTTGTTTAAAAGCAATATTCCTTCTGGCCTTAAACTTTTCTAGCCAGCCATTGCTAGCTTCAAAATTATCTTGACCCATTTTCAAGGCCAAGAGTATAGCCTTTTCTTTCAAGATATTGCCATTTATGGCAAGTTTCATGGCATTTGCCTGCCTTATCCACCTAAACAGGGCTTTTTCAATCTCTGGGAATTCCCCTTCACGATCACGTTTCAAGGTAGAGGTAAAATTAGATTTTAAAAAGGCAGATTTTATGGCGAATTTATTTTTAAAAATTGTGCTAATGGTGGACCGTGGAATATTTCTCTCTCTGGAAACTTGACTATGTGATTTTCCTTGTTCTATTTCTTCTATAATTTTCATTTTTTCCACATAAGTGAGCTGGTGATACTGACTACGTTTCCAATTTTTTTTTGGCAGAACCTGACATTCTTGCCCCACTCATTTATTCAAATTAACACAGAATATTTAATTAAAATGTTATCATAATCATTGTTGGATCATTTTATAAAGATTTATTTATTTAAAAAGAAATTATTTATAAATTTAAAAATAGCTAAAATATTTCAATGTTAAAAATAAAAAAAAAAATTATTATTAGTTAGCGCATGGTGCCGAAATTCCAGCGTAAAAAAAAACACAATAACATCCGCGAAATTGCGCAACGGCACTGCAAAGTGAAACTTAAACTAACCAGAAACCAAAAGTGCGCAGGCACGATCCTATCGGCGCCCGCCGATGCCGATCGTCGTCGCCGTAATACCGTTTAGCTGTAAAGTTGCATGTAAAATAACATTCAACTGTCGAAATTCAAATTTTAAAATGGTCGAACTATCGGAACTGTCATATTATCGATACTGTCGAATTACGGTTTGTTATTTGATAGGCCGGAGGTCTGGACATCGGAACATGGTCGAATTATCGCCGAGTGTCGAATTGGGGTGTGTCGAATTAACGAGGTTATACTGTACCTAATAATATCCCAAAATTTCACGGCGATTGGATGTATGGTTTTCGAATCTATAGAGTACAAACATACAGACAGACATTCAATATTATATATATATATAGATGATCCAATACAGTATTAGAGCTCTAAGAACCGGTTTGGTAGATTATATTGGAGAAACCGCTGGGAGCTTTGGCACATTATCACCTTATAAAAAAGACTATGTTCAAGGATAACGGAATTACTCTCAAGGTTGCTGACTTGTTTGAGCATCAATGGACTGAGACAACCACTTGAGTTCAGTGTCCTTCCCAATAGTAATCCAAGCCTTATTCTCGGATGGGATTTCCTACAGGCAAAAACGCATTGATCGATTGTGGAAGGGCTGAAATCAGATTGGAAGATGCCAAAAATGTAATAAATTTACCAGCCTAATGGGAAAAGTTGGGGCTAGAAAAAGTGTAATTATCCCAGTCAAATTATCTAACTAAAAATTGTTAAAGAGTGGAGAGTTGAATGGGAAAAACAGGTCATTTTTAACCTTCCAAATAATTATTGAAAGCAAATGGATTAACACTTATCTTCACATTTTACAGACTTACCTACCCATAATAAAGGAAAACTGTGGATTATAAATTCCAACTCCATAGCTCAAATTGTCCTTAAAGAAACGTGTCTGGGAAAAATTGTGAGAGTTGATCTCAAATATTATCAATTTTAAAAGATATGATATTTGATATGTCAGCTTGATGAGTCAGTGAAGCAAACCAAGCATAAAATTGAAACTGGAAACCATTAGCCCAATAAGCATAGACCATACTGAATTTCCCTACAGAACCCCAAGTAATCCAACAGGAGATAGATGCCAGGATTATATAAGCTATTCAGAAAGCATGTGGTCATCGCTAGTGAAGAATGTAAAGAAGGATGGTAACTGAGGTTTCTATTTTAATTACAGACGATTAAACATTAAAGCTACTAAAAAGAAAATTTACCCACTCACCCATTTTCGACAATACACTTGAATACCTTAAAAGAGCTCATTTTTATTCTTCGATAGACCTCCATTCAGGATATTGGCAACAAGTCGACAAAGCAGATAGAGAGAAAACTGCCTTTATTTGCCCTTGACAGATTGTACGAATTCATATTCATGCCCTTTGGCCTGTGTAATGTTCCTGTAACAGTGCCTTTTTGGAAACAAACGAATCGGAGTGTTTGGACACCTCATCAATGGTAAACGCATTCATCTTGACCCAGAAAAATTAAAGCAATTGGCAAGTTTCTGACCCCAAAATCTATAACAGATGTGAGAAGCCTAATTGGCATATGTTCCTATTATTATAGATTTATTGAAAATTTCACTGAATAAGCTGTTCCTTTACACACAGTCTTCAAAAAAAAAAAAGATAAGAAATTCACATGGAACTCTTGACTAACAGGATGCTTTTGAATCTTTGAAAAGAACATTGATGTCTGAGCTTGTTTTGGCGTATTTCAAAGAACTGCCAACCAAGCTCCATACTGACACTAGGTTAAAGAGACCTAGCCCTGGATTTCTTATTAATTGTAAAGGCAGGGGATGAACATGTATTAAAGATGCTAATGGAACTTATTAACCAGTGCTTTTCCATACAGGTGTTAAAGCAGCTTATCATTCCTAGATGAATGGAAAGGCATAACAAATCCTTAACTAACATGCTGTAATCTATGCAGAACAATATAAGTGGTATATTAGGTCACATTTGACTACAACACAGGATATGGCAGGTTCCTGGAGATGAGGCTGGAAGAACTGGTATGTCATGTTATGTAAATTTAAAACACTATTAAATAAATTACAAGTTTAATAATTCAAATTATTACATAAAATAAGCAGAATATAAAATGCATATGTAATATGAATGTATATTTATAATCAATTTTTTATTAATTCAATCAACTATATGAGAAATATAAAAATTGGATAATATAGTTGTTAATACAGTAGAACTTCCATGAGAGGACACTCGCGCTAGAGGACACCTCTTTACAAAGGACAGTTTACATTTGCAAATTTACCATTTTTACTATTTAGCAACTCTCCGGTAAAAGGATACCTCTCCCTAAAGGAGACTTTTGCTTTGCAATTAGGTGTCCTTTACATGGAGATTCTACTGTATTTAAAATATACAAGTGTTATGCATAAATAGGTCAAATAATTATAAAGTTTTACTAGTGTGTTTTATAAAAGCAAATAAATATAATATGTTTATTCATAGCTTATTTATCAGGAACTCTTATAACCACCAGAGTTCCACAACCCTCTAAACAGCAGATTTTCTATTTGAAGAACTTACTCAAAGTGCAGACAGTATGTGGATGGTACCAGGCTGGGGCCGTAATAATAAATTGAACACTGTGTAGCTTATCAAGCTCTAGTAACAATAGTCACACAAGTTTCTAACAATAAAGACCAGAGGAAGTGTGACACTAGAATGAACCTGTTTGACACAATTGAATCCTGTTTAAATTGGTCTTTATTATCAACAAAAATTATTAAATGCTATCTATTTGTATTAAACACATAAAATCTGAATTTAATATTTCAATGTTGGATATATACCACCCCCACTTAGAGAAACTTTGGAGGTTGTGAAAATTGGTGAGGAATGATAGCCTACACTGATGGAATTTGGTTATGATGATAATAAAAATTTTTGGTTTGGTCTTAAATCTCTATTGTAATTTTAAATCTTATTTTGGCAAGAAATCATCCAGGGATAAGTTTCTTTAAAATAATTGTATTATCTCTAGCTTTCGGCAGCTATCTAATTATAGGCGGCATTATATTTGAATCCTGTAGAATAAGCCTGAAAGCTAGAGATATTTTGCCAAATAACATAGGGATTCTATTTTTCTAGGATGTGTTACTCTACTAGATGGAGTGAGAGCTGGTTCCTTGAGCACAGTTCCACAACAGTGGTAAATGGGATGGGGCAATATAAACAGCATTTAGAGCACACACACACACATTAAATCTTAGAACTTCTTTGGGAGGTGTGTCCAAGTGTGGGTGTATGTTTGAATGACAAGAAATGGTGACACAAGACAGTGAGATGCAAATGTCACATGTGGATGGGTAACTGCTGGGTTCCAAAAAATGAGGAGTAAACAAATTCTGTGAATCAAAATATTTTTTATTATTAGCAACAGTAGCCCTAACCTGGTGGTGAGTGAAAAGTGGAAAGAAATGTCAACAAATGGAAATAATTGTTTATTGGGAGACCTAAAAGTGTGTCTGCCTAAACAACTGTGCATGGAGGTGTTGAAATAATTGAGGCCAGGACAACAACACACAACATCCACTGCCCTGTTACAAATGGAAAATAGCTGGAAGAATTCCTTCAAAGAGATGAAACTATTGCTAGACAACTCCCTTGATACAATGAAGGTTATGTTCAGCAACACTTCTTCATCTGTTGAAAAATGGCCTCTTTATTGAGGTCTCAGTTGACCCAATGACTAGATGAGATCAGTAGCAACAGCAGTAAGCCACGAGGTGAAAAAATTCTTTCCTCCCTTTTAAAGAAAGTCAAAGGCTCTAAGATCAATTTATGCAATCCTGTGGGGGAGCTAACAGGTGGTGGGAATGGCCATGGTGGTTAAAATGCCAAAAAAATTCAAAGACTATATTGGGTAATGGCAAAACTAGAGTGGGCAGCAGCTAAGTTGTCCATGTTAGGAGCACAGATTCTTTGAATCAACAGCACATCATTTAGTCATGGAGTAACACCTCTATTATACTCAATATCCAAGCCTATGAACACTATATTTAGACGCAGTTTGCATCAATTTTATTCCCACAAGAGCTGCTTCTAATAGCTGAAATATCAGCCGTTCTTTTAATACAAAAAAAAAAAAAAACAAAGAAAAATAAGTTAAATAGAATATTGTGAGGGAATACGCGGGAAGCCATTATTTTAACATTTCCTAGTCATCATCGATGGTGTCAAGTTGAACAAAGACTTCCAAACTATCCTGCAAAGATGATTCTAGAGAACAGCCTCATCTAACAATGAACTCTATTCCTTTACTGATGTTGTCTTGAAACAACAACAAAGAATTCCAAACATCACTAAGTATAAGCATCATTTATAGAATGGTCAGATGGCAGCTATGAAGTACAACGCACAACCTTTGGGAGAGGCCGCTGCTTGTCATAAAACAGCTCGAGGAGCATGAACTCATGGAATTTGTGTAATCTTTACACAAGGGGATAAGAAACAACAACAATGCAGTTTAGTTACTTGTTGACTATGGATCCTATATATTTGACCTCACAAGAGAAGGCTTTTGTATACTTCTCTCGTCTTTTGGTTCCAGTTAAAAACCAATTTTTTTTTTAAATACAAATGCATATTCGAGGATAATTAACCATGCTGAATATGATTGGTTTAATCCTCTCAAAGAACAATTGGGAGATTGAAGAGAAATGCTCACCTCTGTGACACTACATCTCTAATGCAATATTTTCCCTATACAGTGTTACCTCGACATACGAGTTTAATTCATTCCGCAACCTTGCTCGTATCTTGAATTACTCGTATCTCGAAGCAAATTTCCCCATGCAAAATTCCCATTTAAAATCACAGATTAATATCTTCAACACTACCGAACCGAACTCGTATCTCGAATTTCGCTCGTAACTCAAAGCAAAAAATCACTTGCTCGTCTGCTCGTATCTCGAAAAACTCGTATGTTGGGGCGCTCGTATGTCGAGAGGTACAACTGTATAAGAACCTGCTAGAAAACTACCAATAATCTTAATGAAAGAGATGAAGGAAATTATTAAATATGGCTGGAAAATGAAAACAATAGGATCTCTCCATTGTGTGAAGTATGGTGAAAGCCTTTCTACCTTCCACAAGAGACTAAAAGGATAGAACTGAATTATTTAGTCCATTATCATTAAGGATCAGACAAACAATTATCTCCCTATCATCCTATCCACCAAAGAGGCCAACAAAACAGAACACTGAATTGAAGCAATGAGATTCTACTGTAAACTCAGCCTCACTCGACTCCTCATCTCTCAGAAGATGTGCCTGTAAAGAGATTTAGTTTGGCAGTTGTCTACATTGTCACTTGGCTCACAAACATTGTCAGAACTCTCTTCAATGGTCAACTCATATACAACAATCACTATCCCTATTTTTGAGAAGTTCATTAAGATATTTTTTAAAAATGCAATGTGCTTCATAAAAAAAAATTTTTTTTTAAGATTTGCTAGAGATACTGGAGAGAATTCAAATCTGAAGGAGAAAGAAATTTTCAAACGAGCATTAGTGAGTGAGAACATGGAATCCTGATTACAAGACACCTTAACTACCTTTTGCTTCTAGCATATTCTGAAAATGCTGTCATTCCAAATGAAACTACTTCCTAAAAAAGAGGAATCAAACAAACACATCCATCCAAACACAGACAGACACAGACAAATGGTGGTGGTGTGGGCAACAACCTAGTTGACTGAGTGTGGCTCAAGTAACAAGTGGGGCAAGGAAATACCATTTATTGCCACATTTTTCCACAGGGCAGGGTCTGTCACAAGTGTGGTCTCTAGAAATAAAAAAAAACAACTATCACCACCCAAGCTCGGAGCACAACCCAGCCCGAGGCCATTAAGAGATTACAAGGAGAAGAATATATAATTACTTGAAGGCTCCCAGGGTGACTTTGGTCTCCTTGATGTAGGTCAGGTAGCACCTCCAGAGGTCAATGTTCAGCACCTTCATCAGGCAGCGGTGGAACAGCTTCTCCACCTGGTCGTAGTTCTTGGTCTTCATCTGGAGAAACACACACTTCTATAAGCAAGGCCTCCCAGGACAACCTGTCCTTCAACTACCACTTTTGTACTAGAAAAAAAAAATGACCTGACTAGGATTGAAATACCAAAAGGCTAAAAAAAAAAGGTGAATGAAGCTGTCTTGAAAGCGTGATTTTGCCTGGGAAATAAAGGAATTCCTCAGATTGGGTTTGCTGTGATGTTTTAACAACAATCCAATTATAGATTGTTACCTGGTGATTTTTCTGTAATCTAAATTTATGCATTTTATATATTTTAAAAATACTATTTATTTTTAAATCTCTAGAGAATACATACCTCATGTTCAATGTAGAGTTTCCAGTAGCGGCCACAGTTGAAGAACTGCCCAACAAGGTTTTCATAGAAAGAGCGAACATCGTCAATCTTCTTGGTCTGTAACAGCAAGGTTCAGTAAATGGCGGCCAGAGTGAGGGCTGACACCACCTACCTGGGCATCCCTAATCAGGATACTCCATGCCTCCACATCAAAAGAGTTTTGTTCCAGCCTTCTCTCTGCCTTCTTGATCCTGTCTGGCTGGGAGTTGGGGTTGGGAGGCTGGGGTGGGTCCTGCAACACACCATGACATCTTGTAGCAGATGCTGCATGGCAAAGGAAAGGAGCATTTGAAAGGTGAATCTGGAAGGAGTTGAGAGAGAGAGAAGACTGGTGAAGATTGTGTGGGGAATGAGGCCTGTTTGTCATCAGAAAAATTGAATAAGGCAAAATATTAAATGGATTGATGAAGATAGTTCTAGAGTGCCAAAATTAAAAAAAAAAAAAAGAGGGAGGGAATGGTCATTTCCATTGGATGGGATTTCCTAGAGGTGAAAAATGTGAATCATGCCAGTCATGCTGATAAAATGAACATTTGCTTTTATGAAATTTAATCAGTAATGAAATATCGGCAATCTCATATCAATTTTAAAACAAAATGATAAACTATTTGTTAAAATAATGAGTCGATAAAGCAAACTTCATTAACCAAACATAAAATTAAAACTGGGAACTAATAACCCATTAAACATAATAATTGATTATAAAAACACTTTAAAAAAAAAGCTTTTATTTAAAATGCACTAAAAATAACAAAATAAATATTTCTGAAGTATTGCTTTTTTTTCTGAAGGCACCATTTAACAAATAAAATAATAGACTTAGAAATAAAAGCGGTGGGGGATGATAATCATTTATGCAGCAAATAGGTATAAATTTAATGAAAGGCATAACCTTGCTAATCATTTGCTTCATATAAAAAATCACATTGATCTCAAATTTATTATTATTGTACCCCACCGCTTTTATTTCTAAGTCTATTATTTTATTTGTTAAATGGTACCTTCAGAAAAAAAAGCAATACTTCAGAAATATTTATTTTGTTATTTTTAGTGCATTTTAAATAAAAGCTTTTTTTTTAAAGTGTTTTTATAATCAATTATTCACGCTATTTTTAGTCGATATATGCCAGTCCAAAAAAAAAAAAGCCTTATCACTGAGACGACGTTGGCCTTAAATAGCCTGCTCGCAGCAGATTGGTCAATTCCTCGTGGGAGGTCGGAAGTGACGTAAGCAAAATCCGTTACTAACAGAACTGCGTCTCTTTGTTTTTGGGAACCCTAAATTTATTGAATTATATTACAAAGTTAGAGACACCCAGTGGATTATTGTTAGGGGATAATTGGTACATTTAAAATTTGAATTATAATCAAACAATTGATTAAATAGTTAAAAGTAACAACATACTAATTAAAAAAGGGGAACTATTTAAAAAGGTGTCGTGAAATGTATGGTGGTATATTGTTACACACACACCTATATATATATAATGAATATAAATATATGCGTGATGATATTGGAATAAGATGACTATATTATAACAGATAAAATTAATATATTTGTTGGATTTTCTCATTTATTTGCTTGCAATTCCAAGGACGTTTTAGATAGGAATCTGAATATTTGGATTTCTAATTCCTTCCATGTCTTGAACATTTATTGAAAAAATCCTTTCGCAACCTCCAGCATTGTCACATTTTTAGCCAAGAAAAATTGAAATTGACAGGTTCTGGGAAAAAATAGTTGTTTTTTAGTCAGAAAATGATAATGAAAATAAGGATAATATCAATTAATCTGATATATTTTCAGCACTCTGATTTATTATCTCTGTATTATCTTTATATATATAAAAATCAAAATTTGTCTGTCTATTTATCGATTAACTCAGAAACTACTTAACCAAATGTCACCAAATTTTCCACTTAACTACCAATGACCCTGAAGATGAATTTACAATGCATTAAAATTAAGTAAAAAAAAAATATTTTAAAATCTATATTTTATCTTTGTGTATAACTTTATTTATATAGCCACTTGCTAATTTGACCATTTAGAACTTTGGGGAAAGTTATAAAGCTATTTTTTGTCAGATTTCCTTTTTTCGTTTCGTTTTATTTCCCAAATTCCATTAAAATTTTTATTAAAAATTATCATCATTATTAAGAGAAGGTTTTCAATGTGTCTGTATTCAAATTATAAATGACAATTTTGAAAGTAAAACAGTGTATACGGTATTAAATATGAATAATGGAACAATGGCTTAAAATATAATAGAAAGTAAGCTGAATGAAGACAAAAAAAATGTTAAGAATTCCCTATGAATTGAAATGAAGTGATTTTGCCTATAAAATATCAAAAAATAGACTGGATTGATACACATTCAAAATGGTTAAAATGGCATTTATTAAGCCAAACAGTGTGAAAAAGTAGATACAGTAGAGCTTCCATTGAGAGGATGCCTAAAATCGTAGCTTAACCCGTCTCTCCAAGAGGCAGTCTCTTATTAAAGGTCTATTAGAGATTCTTTAATATCAATTAGAATCTCCTATGAGAGACCACCTACAGTAGAAACAAGTTGAGTCATTTTTTAGGTGGTCTTTCTTAAGAGAATATTTACATATATTAAAATCAACATTTTCTTACTGTTACGTTTAATTACTGCTAATCTCTATATATAAAAATGAATGTATGTCTGTCTATCTGTCAATTATTAATTGGACTGAGCGAGTTTCATTATTCTATATGGTCTGGAAGCATATTAAAATTAAATATACAAAATTTGAAAGGAAATTTGTCCGTTCTTGGCCAACCTGACAACCCAGAAGTCTGAAAATTGGTCAGCTAGCATTGTCATCAGGTTTGAACATGTGTTCCAAATTTCATATTTCTAGGTGCCCTATAAGTATATTAATAAAAAAATTTATTACAAGATTTGGCGACAAGACATCCAGACAGACATGGAGGCAAGTTAAATAAAAGCATTTAAATAAAAAAAGTGGACCAATCTCAAAGAAAATGGTACTATTAGAAAGAGCGTAAAAAGTATACCAAGAAAGCTTAACCCAAAAAGGAGAAATCAAAGGAAAATCGCTAAAAACGAACAGTTCGCGAGATATTGGCAAAACAAAATAAATAAAATTAAATATACAAAATTTGAAAGGAAATTTGAAAATTTGTCCGTTCTTGGCCAACATGACAACCCAGAAGTCTGAAAATTGGTCAGCTAGCATTGCCATCAGGTTTGAACATGTGTACCAAATTTCATATTTCTAGGTGCCCTATAAGTATATTAAAAATTGATTACAAGATTTGGCGACTGACATCCAGACAGACAGATAGGCAAGTTAAATAAAACTTTTAAAAAATCCGGAGTCTCCCCTACAGAACCCCAAGAAATCCAGGAGTTGGACAAAATGCTAGACGCCGGGACATGACAGGTTGCACCCCATTTGAACTGGTACATGGCCGCAAAGCTGAAACAACTGTAGACACTCTATTTCCAAATCCGAATGGTAAGAAGATTGCAGCAAGGCAGCTGGCACAATTGGAAACTTTGAAGGCCCAAGACTACTGCTTTTAGTCAGAAAATGATGCTGACAATATTGCTGTATCATGGTTGATTGTCAGAAACAATTCTTTCGGGGGAAATTCCTTAAAGCAGACCACAAGGGAAGTCAGATCATTTTAGTACGCAGGACCAAAATTCTACCAGCAAAAGATTCACTCAGGCAGAATACAGGTCATCTCTATATATGAAATATCACTTCATGGCTAAGATAATAGTATATCTCTATTTATAAAAATTGATTCAGTAGGGAGCGAATGCTCAAAAAAAATTTTTTTTTCATATATTCGTTAGGCAAACTCAGTCAGGTTAAAGCCGAGTACATCTGCCTGTTTAAAATATTAAAAATGAATTAATGCAATGAGAAAAAATAAATTTTTAAAATAAGTAAAAGGCTAAAAATTTATTTTAATCTTTAAGACAATGTGAGTAGTGGCTGCTTAAGTTAAGCTTAAATAGTGAAGTAAACAATGGCGCATGAATGTCATATTTGTGACTCATTGTAACACTTTTAAATACCATGTGCAAACATGAACTGGCCACTCTTCCCGGAGGGTTGTATTTTAGCAAGAATTATCTAATGTGAAAATTGGATTTTAAAAATTGGTCAAATTAACCTTTACTATTTGATAGGCTGGAGGCCGGGACATGAAAATATGGTCAAATTAGTGCAAGTTTCAAATTAACATGATTATACTGTATGTAGACATCAATCTAATTCAATCAAAATTCAAGCATTTTACAATAAAATCCTATTTAATCAAAATCATAGTAATAAAGGCAGAAAATAAATTGTGTTGCTGAAATTCAACTCTAAGTGAAATAACGCAAATCTTGAATCAAAATTAATTATTATTGTAAAATCAAAAAAAAAAAAAAAAAAACAATTCAAAACAGAGGTAAATGAACAAAAAATAACCATACTTTCAACATGTTATTACAACCAGAGCTGAGAAATATTCAAATGCCAAAGATGATATTTTAATCTCCAAGTTTCTATTGGAGAAGTCTTTACTTTGAATCTAAATAAAATACTGATAGTAATAGGCCAGAACCTGATGTGTGTCAAATTACCTAAGCTAAATTTACCCATTTTTAATGGTGATTCAGCCAATTGGCATAATGACAAGACACAATTTGGATTATAGATTATAAACACAAGGTAATAAGACCATATATAAATAAATAAATAGTGTGTGACGTTTCGGTAATAGTGTTGTTACCATCTTCAGACGAAAGATAAAAAAATATCACAAAGTTGATTTTAAATAGTTACTGTTTTCATTCTTCTTATCTGCTATCTTGTTTATACACTTGATGACAGTAACTATTTAAAACATGCTGTGGTAAAAATTTTCATTCAGCACTTTTGTCTGTAGATGGTATTACCAAAATGTCACACACTATTTATTTATTTGGTCTTATTACCTTGAGCCAATTGACATAGTTTTAGAAAAATGTCAACTCTATCATCAATATCTCAATGCATCAGTCAAAAAAGTCCTGCAGAGAAGTTTCCTACTTCCGACAGAAGCTACCAACAAGCATGGGATTCCTTATGTAAAAGATTCAATAACAGAAGAGAATTTTCTTTCTCTCAAATCAACAAAATATTTTCCATAAGACCATTAAAATATATTTCGAGGAATTCTATTTATGAAGTCCTTGATGTTTGCAAGGAAAGCATGAGAAATCTCTCAACACTGGGTCACAGATCTTAGTTGAACTAGAATTTACTCCACACCATAATGTATTTTGTGCAAAAGCATTAGCTCCAACGGTCATCTCTTCCCAGTTGGGGGGTATGTTATTTATACACTAGACGAATGGCCCGGGCAACGCCCGGGTTTTACCCGAGTGTGAATATATTTTAAAAACGTTGTCTTGGGTGGTCGCTATAGACAGGGTGGTCTGTATAGACAGGTGTATGTATCACACTGCTGATAACAGGGTTGCCTAAAGTGACCGCTATAGACAGGGTGGTCTGTATAGACAGGTGAATGTAACACACTGATGATAACAGGGTTGCCTAAAGTGACCGCTATAGACAGGGTGGTCTGTATAGACAGGTGGATGTATCACACGGCTGATAACAGGGTTGTCTAGAGTGGTCACTATAGACAGGGTGGTCTGTATAGACAGGTGTATGTATCACACAGCTGATAACAGGGTTGTCTAGGGTGACCGCTATAGACAGGGTGGTCTGTATAGACAGGTGGATGTAACACACTGCTGATAACAGGGTTGTCTAGAATGGCCGCTATAGACAGGTGTATGTATCACACAGCTGATAACAGGGTTGTCTAGAGGGGGGCGGGCAGGGAGGTCACATGTTTGCTGGCAGCCAATGGGCGCGCATTCTATCCGTGAGCTTCAGACAGACAGACAGAATAAGGCAAATATATAAGTAGATTTTTAAATTCAATCTTATGCAAAATAATTCAATAAATATCTCTAAAAAAAAAAAATTCAATTATTCATTATATAAAATATTTTAATACCTAAATTTATCTGTGAAAATAATTTCTTCATAATAAAAATCTGTTGTTTTACTATATCGTTTTAACTGTATAGAATTCAATACAGTAGAACCTCCCTTTAGAGGACACCTCACTACAAAGGACAGTTTTCATTTGCAAAATTATCGTTTTTACTATTTAGCAACTCTCCGGTAAGAGACACCTCTACCTAAAGGACACTTTGGCTCTGCAATTCGGTGTCCTTTACAGGGAGGTTCTACTGTATATGGTAAGAATTTTTTTTTTATCAACTCTGAAGTTTAGGTGGAACAGTTCTAAACAATATTTGGATCTTTGATATACATAAAGGTTGTGTGTTTATGTGAAAATAACCAGATGTGTCAAATATAATGTGGATATTTGGGGCAAACACATTTAGTTACTTTAAAAAAAAATAAAAATTAAATTGAAATATCTCTTTAATTTTTCAAAATATATAACCTTGGCCTTTGTGTCAGCCTGGGGAGGGTCCAGGGCTGGTCAACCCAAAAGATAGTGACGTGGTCAGCCGCCTCAGGCCTCTCCGGCAAGGGAGGGGAGTTTAGGCGAAATCCATCCTGGACTATGGCTTGTTCGTCACAAACTAGCGGCCTTGGGTCGGTGACAAAGCCATAACACCAGCTTTGGCAAACTGAAAGGCGTCCACCTAGAGACCATGGTTTTGGGCTGATGGCCCTCATCAGCCTAGGGCAGACTTGACATCTGCCAAAGAGGTGTTAAGCCCAGCCACTTAGCCAGCTATTTTCCAACTAAATTATCTTGGTTCCGTGGAGTGAGCAACACACTAGAGGACACCTCTCTACAAAGGACAGTTTTCATTTGCAAAATTATCATTTTTACTATTTAGCAACTCTCTGGTAAGAGGACACCTCTCCCTAAGGACACTTTAGCTCTGTAACTAGGTGTTGTCCTTTACAGGAAAGTAGTTCTACTGTATATGGAATTATTTGCAAATAACTTGAAAATATCTGAATCCAAAGAACCTTTTGGTTTCAATAAAAACTGAATTAAGTCTTATAATAAAAATCTAATTCAAATCAAAATCAATTGCTTCTTTATATTATTATTTATTGAAAGTTCAATTATTCTTTTGAAAATACAGAAAAGGGGATTTCACTGTAAACAAATACATTAATATGACACATTTGATGCTTGTTGATAATTCAATCAGGTTTTACATGTCCCAACCTCCACAAATAACAAGTGTTTAATTAGACCAAACAATAATTTGACATTTCGATAATTCAATCGATTTTCTATATCCAATTTTGACATTAGATAATTCTTGTTTAGATACAAATTGGAATATTACTCAGTTATAAGGAACATTGAATAGGATTAGAGCCTAAAAGTACAACCATAAAAGATTTCTTTAAACCTTTGGGTGTGGGAGGCGACGATCTGCTTGGTGTGGGAAATTTGATCTTTTTAGTTAGTTTCACTGGCTGGGTTGGCTTGTGAAAGACTCAGGTAACATTTTTAGTTTAGAAGATTTTAGACAAGAAGTCATTAATGGATTTTTAAAATATTATAAAAGTAAACCTTCCACAAATAAGTGGAAAAGAAGCTTTCCGGATCAAACTGAGCGTCGCTTAGAAGTGAGGCACTTCCTTGTTCAAATTGAAGATGAAAAATTCAAAACTAATTATGTTGTATGACTTCCTGGTAAATGTTAAAAATGGGAAAGGTGCTTGTAGAAGTACGAAAACTACATTTTACTGCCCAGATTGCCCCAATAAGACAACATTGTGTCATGCTTCAGGGATTATCATGTGAAGCAAAATTTAAAAAAAAACCTGTAACTGTCCTATTTAAGTACAGTAGAACAACCTCCATGAGAGGACACTCACGCTAGAGGACACCTCTCTACAAAGGACAGTTTCATTTTCAAAATTACATTTTTTACAATTTAGCAACTCTCCGGTAAGAGGACCTCTCCCTGAAGGACACTTTGGCTCTACAATTAGGTGTCCTTTACAGGGAGGTTCTACTGTATTTGTATTATTAATTATAATTTTGAACATGATAAAGCGATAAATCACAATTTGGATTATAGATTATAATAAAAGAAAATAAGACCTAATCCAAATAATTTATTAGTGTGTGACGTTTCGGCAACAACATTGTCACCATCATCAGACAAAATAATAAATGAGAAAAAATATTACAGCAATATAGCAGTACTATTTAAGAACTTGCTGTGATATTTTTTCTCATTTATTCTTTTGTCTGATGATGGTGACAATGTTGTTGCCGAAACGTCACACACTAATAAATTATTTGGATTAGGTCTTATTTTCTTTTATTATAATTTTGAACATTAAAAATAAATTTTATTTTAATTATTTAAAAATGTATGTATATATTTTTATATACAGTAGAACTTCCCTGTAAAGGACACCTAATTGCAGAGCCAAAATGTCCTTTAGGGAGAGGTGTCCTCTTTCTTACTGGAGAGTTGCTAAATTGTAAAAATGGTAATTGTGCAAATGAAAACTGTCCTTTGTAGAGAGGTGTCCTCTTACTGGAGAGGTGCTAAATTGTGCAAATATTAATTGTGCAAATTAAAACTGTCCTTTGTAGAGAGGTGTCCGCTAAAGGGAGGTTTTCTACCCTGTAGAAAATGTACTTGTATATAAACTATTTAAATCATTTTAATTGTTAAATTTGTGCATAGTAGTTGTAATAGTGCATAGTAACTGTAATAGTGCATAGTAACTGTAATACTGCATAGTAACTGTAATAGTGCATAGTAACTGTAACAGTGCATAGTAACTGTAACAGTGCATAGTAACACACACACACACACACACACACAAAAGCCTTTATTAAGACACACAGGTCTTACAGAGGATTCTCCTTGGGGTTACAAAACGGAGAAACCTATGAAAGTGGGAAATAAAAAATGGGGAAAGATTATATACATTTGGTAAATATATACAGATTATAAGAAAGAATAAAAAATAAGAAGAATAAAAAAAAATCAAAAAAAGAGAAAAAAAAATAAAAAAATTTGGAAATATGGATGGGAGAAGTGGAGAGCGAAAAGAGGAAAGAAAACAGGTATTTACATATGAAACAAGACCGTTTAAGCTCTCACACAGCACAGGTGGGCCATGTATTTTTTAAGAAATCTTTAAGAGATTTCCCAGGAAATCCTCGTGTTCAGGGTTGTAAGGTAAACACCGTTTTATCATTGTTAACTTATCGTATCTGCCTAAACAAATAATTGGATGTTGGTTCTGTCTTTCTCATCAAACAGAAATTTTTGGTATGTTTGAATGTTCGGTTAAGTCTTTCTTTTTTACAGCATTTTTATGGAAGTTATATAGATTTAGAGCTACTGAACTATTGTCTATAAAGTTGGATAATAAAGAATATAATGGTGATATATATATATTCTCTAGTTGGAGTTCGTTAGGAGGTAGATACGTGAAGGTTATACAAGTCAGCAATGAATCTATGCTTGGGTTCATTTTAAGTAACCGAAATCCAATTAGTTTTCTCTTCAACATTGTCCAGTATGTGTTTATTTTTGATATAAATTCCCACAATGATGTCTTCAGAGCTTCTTCCCTGACCCGAGATTTTTCTGGCAAGTGATTGGTAAACCTGGAAATTCTCGATCTCGAGTTTTAGATAAAATTGGCACTAAGTTTCCGTTATAGCAAATATTTCAGATTGTTTTAAATAATTAATGAAAGGGAAAACGTATAAATTGGAAAAATTCCAATACATAATATTTACATAATTGTGACCAAGTTTTAATAGTTGTTAAATCGAGTAGTTTAGTTTTCCATTCCTATTAGCTATATGTGATTGATGGTGATATTTTCTTGCCTGTAAAAAGAGATATGATGTGATCCTTCCAGTTCCTTTCTGAGTGTTTGCTATATCTCAGTTCCTTCTGAACTCATGATCTTATCATTTATAACTTGGTAAACAGTACTTCCCACAATCAACTTGCTATCTCGAAGTCTAGATGAGATTCCTTTAGCCAAAAGTTCTTTTCTCTTATTAATCAACAATCGACGCTGTTCTCTAACTTTTAAGGTGTAATCCTTATTTATGTAAATCCTTAATTGCTTAAGCTTGAATGCATTCCTAAATAGTTTTATTCTGTCTTCATATTTGGGTATTTCAACCAGTAGGGGTGCGCTCGGCCTTTTAGATAATCGATGACATTTAAGGATGTTAATATTCTCGGAGATTTGCATATTGTCCGTAATTATCTGTTTTATTTTTGCGAGAGATTCATCGCTTGTTTCATTTTCTTTCTTTTCGACTCCGTAAAAAATTAAATTACTTTCTCTCATTTTCATTTCCGTGAAATCTATTCTTTTCTCAATTTCTTGGATCCTTTCAGAATTCTTCGAGACAGATTTTACCGTGTTTTCCATAGTATTCTCCAGTTGTTGTATACGTCGATTTAATTTATCAACTCCTTGCTCTATAGAAAGTAATCTTGTCTCTAATTTATCCCCCCAGTTATCCATTTTATTTGAGATTGCACCAATCAATTGTCGAATATCACCTTCCATACATGACTCGAGCGTAGTTTGCCTAGTGGGCCTAGGTCCCGGGTTTTGCTCTATGCCAGATATCAGTTTATCCCCCCAGTTATCCATTTTATTTGAGATTGCACCAATCAATTGTCGAATATCACCTTCCTTACATGACTCGAGCGTAGTTTGCCTAGTGGGCCTAGGTCCCGGGTTTTGCTCTATGCCAGATATCAGTAATAACATCAAAATTATACATCTAAGCTTTGGCCTTCTGTACTGAATCTGAATCTTGAATTTCAGATTCTCAACATAACCCAGATCCACTGCCAAACTATAATTTGCACAATTTTCACACGAATCAAAATTTGCATAGATAAAAGTTGAGCGAGGCTTGTTTCGCTGTAAATTTAAATAAATTATGATAAGAATTACAATTGGCCTCATATTATGAAGATATAAATTTACCAATATCACCTCAATAAAAAAATAGCTCTTTTTTATAAAGTACGGCGAAAAAGCTTTAAAAATAAATTACCTAGCAGGAGCTGTCGTTTCACGCCTGTGCATAGTAACTGTAACAGTGCATAGTAACTGTAATAGTGCATAGTAACTGTAATAGTGCATAGTAACTGTAATGGTGCATAGTAACTGTAATAGTGCATAGTAACTGTAATAGTGCATAGTAACTGTAATAGTGCATAGTAACTGTAATAGTGCATAGTAACTGTAATAGTGCATAGTAACTGACAATTCATTTTTAAAACCAAAAAAAAAAAAATGGAAGAAACAACTCATCCATCTAAAGAATTTACTCCAGTGATATTAACAGAGGAAACATGTTATACTGATGGATGGCAGACAATGTCAGGGCAGGTATTGATGTTTTCAGAAAAGGTGAACTAGTTACGACTCTTAAATATAAAACTGTAAAAAATTGTGAATGTGGTTTGGGAACAGAAACATTAGAACACATGTTATTCAAGTGTCTCAAATTTTACAATTCTTTGTTTTGTTGCTAAATGAAATGGACTGGATTTAAGGTAAAGTATTTTATGAACCAGCTAGTCCTATAGTAAAACTCTGTTGGGTAGACTAGAGGGCTCAGATATTATGATGCCGTCAACACCTTTTGTTTTTATCTCTACTAAATGTGCTACAGACCATGATAATCATGGTGGGTTGGCCACTACTTTTACTGGAAGTACACCACATGTCTACACTTGTGAAAAGTAGTTCCACTTTTGCACTTACAAGTGTGCCAGAGCCTCGTTTGACGACTTGTACTCACTAGTGGATTTGGAAATTTGCAAGTTTCAGGGACCAATGGAGCATATTGTTAATTAAAAGAGGGGCCCAATGCGGGATTCAATCCAGAGCCATAACGGTCAAAAACCAACAGTTTAGAGTACTCGACCACCTATTAACCATAGGTTTTCTAAGTATTTAGACCTAAATATATTTTGATTGAATATGGGCATCTTTATTTATAACCAAGTAATTGAATGCTTTATAAACATACTTCAATACATCACATACCATTAGTAGTCCCTTCCTTCCTTCATTGTTTATGTTGCTGATTGTAATATTTTTTGTCATTATGAAGATGTCTTTCAATGTTTATTAGGAGATTCTTGGCTGAAACTAGGATCCTCATTGGCCGTGATGTCAAAGTGACACGCGATGTAAACGTTAAACGTGATTGGTCCATTTTTGGGCAAATGTAAACAAAGCGCGTTATTGTGAAAATTTTTCACACCACATTTTAAACGTTACATTTTGTAATTAAATATTTTGAAATATTCGAAGTTTAATATAACATAAAATTTTATTATATAAATAATTAAGTTAAACAATTTAAATTTTATTTACAAATTTCATTTACAACTCTTCACTATACGTAAAATATTTAATAAAATAATTAAAATATTTTTTTTTACAAACGAAAATTCAAAACAATCTAAACTAACCTAACTAAAACTAACCTTTCTGAAACTAACCTAGTTAAACAGTAATGACACTAACCTAACCACAAGGTAATACGACCAAATCCAAATAAATAGTGTGTGAGGTTTCAGTGTTGTTACCATCTTCAGACAAAAGTAGTGAATGAGAAATTTTACCACAGCATATTTTTGTGGTAAAATTTCTCATTCAGTACTTTTGTCTGAAAATGGTAACAACGCTGTTACTGAAATGTTGGATTTGGTCTTATTACCTTGTGTTTATAATCTATAATCCAAATTGTGCCTTATCATAAACTAACCTAATTTTACACCAATCTGAAACTAACCTATCTGAAGCTCTCTAACCTACTTAACACACGTGGCATTAGATTTTCAAAATAGGTTTCAACACTAAAATTAATTCATAAATAAAAACACTTTATATAGGTGATAAATTTTGCTATTATTAACCCTGTCAATGGCTTCTTTACCCAGCCACAAGCCAGAGGCTTCTGTGTAAACAAGGGCACCAATGTCGTGTTTCCTGGAAATCATGTGGGATTCTTCCATTCCCTCTCACCTCGATTTGTTACTTATTTTGTTTGCATTTTTTCACTTTTTGAAATGTCATTTCTATTTCATCCGCTCACTCTGAATCTCATTTTTTGGATGATTCATCAACTGAAAGTGTTCTTTAACCCTTTGCGGACCACCTGTGTCGACCTCAGGTCGACAAGGTAAAATGATCCAGCAGGTCTTGTGTCGACCCGCCATCTATGAATAAAAATTTTAACTAATTTGGCATCTGCCCAATTTTTTAATATATTTTTATTTACTTTTGAAAAATGGCGTCCTTTAGTGAATCCGCTATTATTGTTATTATTATTATTATTATTATTTATTATATATTATATTAATATTATTATAAAAAAACTATAGTTGTTTCTGATTACACTCAAAAGATGGGAGGCGTTGATATTGCTGACCAATTCCACCTATTCTTTTCTAAGAAAATCTTTGAAGTGGTGGAGAAAATTATTTTTTTTGGGGTCTTGAAGTATCCATTATAAATTCATATATTTTATATGCAGCTACATTATGCACCCATGATATGTCAATGACCGAGAAGTCCTCACTTCTTTTTTCTAGATTTGATTCATTTTGTCTCCTCTCTTATTGTAAAGACGTTGCTGTATCACCTCATAAAAAAAAAATATATATATATATATATATTTTATATAAAGAAAATAACATCAAACATAACATAAAATATAAAAATCACTTAGAATTTAGGAAAGAAATAATTATGGAATTGATAAAAAATGTCCGAGTGCCACAAGAGTCAAGGAAAAGAGTTCACCAATCAAGTCTCCATACAGAAGAACACTTGACCAATAAATTACATGTAATGGCCCGAAATCCAGAAGGGAAAACAAAAGACTGTAGTGTATGCTCCAATAGAAAGGTAAAAGGAGGAAGAAAAGAAACTGTGTTTTTTTGCAAAACCTGCACAAAAAACCTGGTTTGTGCATTGGAGATTGTTTTGAGGCATACCATACCAAGGTTGTTTATAAATTTTTTTAAATTTTCTCCTTACATATATATGTAGAATAGTCTTATTTTTTATATTTTGAATAAATTTGTTCACTAAATATTATGTTTTGTGTCTTAATTCAAGTTTTAAGCATACTGTATATAAAACTTGGCAGGTTGACAATTTAAGCCTAGTCTTGCTGAAGGTACCAGCCATAAGTCCGCAAAGGGTTAAGATTGTCATGCTGATATTTGTTCCCAAGCTACCAAAATTTACTAATTTGAAGAGTCTAGCTCATCTTGAACAGCTAAAGTTTTCATAGATAAGATTTTACATTTTTCTAGAAAAAAATCATAGTTACTTATTTAATTAAATATATGGGATCCTCATTTATTTTATCAATATTTCACTTGGCTGAAAGCTTGTGGAACCATGGCAGAGGCAATGTCCAAAACCTATGAAAGCTTCAACTCCAGCAAGCTCAGAAAGGATGGAAAATTGGTTCCACAAATCTAACCTTCAGACTGTCAAGGTGTTCAAGGTTTGTTCTTCATAATCCACACCTGGTGGATATAAAAATAACATTATTGTGAAACCTGTAGTGACAAACCATCTCTTTATTTTAGGTATTGCTTCGAGAAATACCAAATTGTATTGAAATATATATTTTTTGTACATTTTATTATTAACAAATATATAGTATCCATTATATTTGATGGAGAATTAAGGGAAGAGGCGCGCTGTAGACGGCAGCCTCTATACTCACGTAAACAAAACCCACACAGACCAGAATGGGTTAAACTTTGATTTTTTTTTTTTATGACAAAATACAAGAAAATAAGACCTATAATAAAAGAAAATAAGACCTAATCCAAATAATTTATTAGTGTGTGACGTTTCGGCAACAACATTGTCACCATCATCAGACAATTATTCTTTTGTCTGATGATGGTGACAATGTTGCTGAAACACCACACACTATTAAAATATTTGGATTAGGTCTTATTACCTTGTATTTGAAAAAGTAAAAATTGAATCAGGTAAAAAGTATTGCTCACATTACCTTGTATTATAATCTATAATCCAAATTGTGCTTTATCAAAATAAGACCTAATCCAATAGTTTGTATCCAATAGCATCAAGTTTGGATTAGGTCTTATTTTCTTGTATTATAATCTATAATCCAAATTGTGCTTTATCATTAAATACAGAAAATAACGTTTGAATAGTGTTTTGAAATTTTTCACGATCGAGATGTTTTACTGTGACATCACAGTCAATGATGGTCCTAATTTTACACTCGGCCAAGAATCTATTAATCTGCTGTTTATATCTCTATAACTTCCACCACTCTAACCCACACAGAGAGAAATTCTCATTTCTGGTTAGTACAGGTTGAATTATAATGGTTGAACATTAAGGTATTTTCAACAGAATTTCCAATTTTTAAAATGAATGCTTCCTCTAAAATGGGACACCAATAAATTATATTTATATCTTATTCAGATTTTTAAAATTTGATTCAAAAAGTTGGTACCATCGAAAAGACTTAAAGGGCATAATGTTTTTCAATTTGAATCATAAAACAAAAACAAGTTTGAAATTTTTGTTGAATGAAAAATAAATAAAATGATTCATATTGAATAATACTTTATGCTGAAAATTAATAATTTTAAATGTTTCCTAGTTTAAATAAATTATTAAAATATAAATTCTTTTATATATATATATATATATATAAGGCTGACGACAACTAATATACACGTTGACCTTGTGGAGAAAATTTTGTTATAAAATTGAAAAATGAAGTAAAAAATGTTTATTTTCAAATGTTTACAAAATGAAAATTCGTATTTTAATTGTTTAATCATTGGTCACATATGGGAACTCAAACAAAAGATTAGGAATTGAACGAATACTACATCTATAAACAATAGTTTTATTGCTATTTTTCAATTATTAAAGTAAATAAGACTTACATCTAAAAGTGCCATTTGAGTACAAGATTAATTTTTGAAATAAATAAATTAAAAAATTACAATTAAAAAAAATCGAAAATGGCAGCAAAATTTTTTTAAATGTTTATTATCAATAATAATAGTCAGTTTTTAATTTTCTATTTATCATAGATTTTTCCAAAAAATATTTTTTTTCAAAAAAAAATTAATTTAGATTTTAAAATGTATTTATATAATGTTTTACGAATATCCAAATATCATATTTAAAAATATATTTTTTTTCAAGTAATTACCAAATTTTTTTCCCCGAAAATTATAAATAATATTATCAGACATTAAAATAAATTTCCCATAAATGTCAAAATATAGGTTTAGCACACTTATAAGACAACATTTTAAATATAAATAATAACATTTTCATTTTTAAGAAATATTTTTCTTTTATTTGAAATTTTATAATGAAATATCTTTTATTTTTTAAAATTTTAAATGATTTATTTTATTCTCTCTCTCTCTCTCTCTCTCTCTTGAGCGGCGCGGACGCACGTGCTCGCGCGCGCTCCCGCTTACCCCGCCGGCGTGGCTTGTTCTTTGGCGTTCTTTTCTTAAGCCTAAAAAGAATGTTTTTAATTCTTTTTCGAAATAAAGAAAGAACCAAGATATTTCAAGAACTACTTAGCAACAATTACCCTAAACCGTTTATCAAAAAGCATTTCTACAGACCGAGAATATCACCCACAAACAATAGACAAACTTCATCCCAAAACATTTTTTGCACCCTACCATACAGCTATGGCTTTGAAAGAATAGCCAGAAAACTAAAATACTACAATATCACAACAAGATTCCAATCTACCTCGAATCTCAACAACATCCTCCGCCATCCTGATACAAAAAAGGTCACTGAACCAAACAATAGAACCAATGTCATATACAAAATACCATGCAAGTCTTGCCAAGCCGTCTACATAGGAGAAACCGGTAAACCATTAATAGAAAGAATCAACCAGCACAAATCAGCCCTAAAACACCATAACCCGACCTCCTTATTAATAGATCATGCTCTCATCAATGGCCACATTCCAGACTTTGAACAAACATCAATAATACACCAAGATATAAAAGAAAAGCATAGCAGGCTATTTTTGGAAAGTTGGAGTTCTTTGGAAGACAGAAATAGCATAAACCGAAATATACCGGACATGTACACACAATTTAGATGCTCCTAGAATAGGAACCTCTATGTATATATGAACTTCAGTGAAATGTCTTCATTCATAATGCAATAGCCGAATATTTATTTTGTATATATAGATATTTACTTTTCACTCTATTTATTCATTTATTTTAATTAGTATTGTACGATATTTATTTGTATACATTACATTTTCATTTGGATGATTTTCGCCCGAAGAGATTGTGCGCCCGTGTCTCAAGTGTAATACACGGCTTGCCGCGAGAGGGGATGAGATCCTTGAAAAAGATGGCCGTTTAGCCCATTGAAATATCGGAAATAAAAGATTATTTATTGAATCCAAGATGTGCCCTTTATGAACATATATATATAAATCAATGTTTGTATGTTTGTTTGTTTGTATACAAATTCGCAGTAGTTCACTTTTTCAAACCAAAAATTCCATACATAGGTAAAAAAATACGGGGGAAGACGATAGGCTATTTTAAAATATAAATAAATCAATTATTAAAACAATATATTCAAATTATTCTACTTAGCTCATGAACAGCGCCCTCTATCAAAAATTTGATTAAATTATGCTGATGCAAACAAATAGATATAATGCTAATAACAAACAATTATAAAAAATCTTATCTAAATATATATCACTGGGGTAGATATGCCCACGGGTCAATCCTGGGGTCAATCCTGGGGCGAAGCCCGGGTCACCCGTCTAGTATTTAATATAAAACATTTGAATAGTAAGCATTTTTAAAATTTTATTAAAGATTCTCAGAGTTCGCTCATAAGGGGCGAAGCATGGTTTGAGCTAGTAGAGGGCTCCAAATTTAAAAAATTGGCAGTTGCAACTTAGCAGGAAGGGAGATAGCCGCTGACAGCACCGCGTCGGTGGCTTTCCCCCTACAGTAAGTTCCTATTCCTTTATATTTATTTTTGTCCATCAGCAAAAGTCCTTGAAAGCTTATGTTTTATGTTTATGTATATCGTATATTTTAAACTGCATGACACTTTTAGTATATGTCACATATCTTCCAATTAGTTAGAGCCGATTACTTAAAAGATCCTACCCTTCTTTTGAAATGTACACCGTTTCTATTTGCTACCACCCCCATATTTTGTATATATGCTATATCTTTATTAATAATACCTGTAAACCCCTATTTGTATGTAAAACTAAAAATGTTGACGTCAAAATAAAGATCCAAAGAGTGTTCAGTCAGGTGGTGGCAGGGACAGAGGGGAGGAAAAAAGCCAACGCCCAGCCCATGTGGGGTCCCGAGGGACATTTTTATAGATGACCCCTGAAAACAGGACAGATTTTGGCGGGGGGTCAGCAGCAGATGGTTGTAGGGTGTGGCCATCGATATATGGCTTCTGTCTCTCCATGTCTCGGTGATAAGCATCCAAGTTTGTGTCATGGCCTCTACCTCTATCCCGTGGGCTGTCCCTGATCCCTCTCTGTGCTAACATCTAGCCCTGCCTCTGCTTCTTGTTGTCCGCGTGTGGGAAGAACATCAACACTCGCCTCACATACACGACTGCCCTTCATCCATGTATTAATATTATTCCCCTTTTCTCTCTCGCGTCAATTTTGTTAATGAATTTATATTAGACGTAAAATACTAGCAGTCTAAGAAAAGGGACAGCCAGGCAATAATATATGTTTAAAAAATCCGTCCCTTCATATCCAAGCAATCGAGAATAAGCAGTTCCTTTTATTTAAAAACAATGATCAGTAGTATTAGCAAAAAATTTGATTAGCATATGTGAAAAAGGAATATGCAACAATAGAGAATACATAATTATCATGTACCTTTATAATTTTATATGTGAATAAATTTAGGGGTGGAAAGTTGTCTAAATTCAGGATATAAAGTCTTATGGGTTAATTAATTTGTTCATTTGCACAATTATCCAGTAGAACCCACAGGATTCATTATTCACAGCTTAATATATTTGAAAATATTTAAAAGTAAAGTTTAGGTCAGCCAGTGCAAAAAAAAGAGAGAGAAAGAGAGTATTTAGTCAGTTGGATATTTGTTGAAAATTGGGTTGGGGCATAAGGAATAATCAGCAATTCTTCTCTGCACTCCATCGTGAAAGGGTAATAGAATTTTAGGGGTGTAATTCCATCTTGTATTATACTTTTGCATAAATCACAAGTTGTGAGATGTTGAAGGATAAGGAAGAAACAATTTAAAGTATTAGTTGTAAATATAGAATTTAAAATGGAATATAGGGATGTTTGCTGGAGGGGAGAAAAATAAACAACAAAAAGGAGCTCACCTATGTGTGATAGTGTTGTGGTAGTGAGATCCCAGTTAACCAAGGCCCAATTTAGACAGAAAATTGATTGCTGTAGCATGCAGCCTGAGACTACAAAAGCAGGGCAAATCTATTCAAGGCCCATAACTTCATGGAAATCTTCAAGGAGATGTCATGCTGCAATAGCTCACCAGTGACCATGAAGTGTGTGAGGGACTACACCAAGCCTGTTGTGAAAGCTGGAAAGTGGCCAAAGAATTATTTAAGGAAAGACCTATAGACCTCCTTGGCCTTTCATACTGACTAGCTCATCCCAAGTAGCCTGCTACACCTGTTGGGTTCCCGTTACGCACTATCGACATATGTCCCTACATCATCACAAGGCCTCTCCCACATGTAGAACATATAGTATTGCCAAAACAACAAAGTCTAAAGAGGGAAACAGCCACGGCACTAGTGTACAATTTCATCAGACAACCCATGAAATTATTATTAAATTAGACAATCTATAAAAGACTCCTTCTGGAGATTCAGCAACCCACTGAAGACGCTGGGAACTATTTCAGAGAGGGAAATTATAGCAATAGATCTCTATAATCTCTACAGATCAATTGTAAATAGATTCATACACAAAAGATATAGTAAGGAAAGTTTAGGACAGATGTGTAAAGAGATTCCTCATTAAACTAAGACTCACGTGTACTTGAAAAAAAAAAAAAGGAGGGAAATGTTGAATTATTTTTGTTCCTACAATAAATTAAATGATCTATAAAATAGTGGTCGGCTCTCCCATCAAAATAGACGCTGGAATTGATCGCCGTCTATTGGCCGTCTCTACAGACTAACGGACTCGGGTCAGTGACAAGCCCATATAGTTTCAAATTCTCTGAGATCATCCAACAGCTTTAAGGGATCTCAGATAAGATGAGCATGTTATTATTAGAAACTATAAACCTGAATATAAGACCAAATTAACATTTTTTATAGAAGTATAATATATTGAAATTATTATTTCAAAATTAGATATCAAGCAAGCACCAGGTTCAGATTTTATTAGTAGTAAAAATCTGATTAAACATGCAGGTACACTTTTAATCCCGATTTTTATAACAAAGATTCAACAAAATGCGTTGAATTGGGTTACTATCTGGATGTATGGAAAGACTCTATTTATAAAGATTATACTAAAACCTAGAAAAAAAGGCTATGAGACAAGCAAAATCTATAGACTTATACTATTGACATTGACATTTGTAATATATCTAAAACAAAAGGTTTTCAATAAAATCATAAAGAGAACAATCTAATGAGTATAAGGCAACATGGGTCTTATTAAATTTAAATCAACGAATAGTATAATGGTAGATATGATGGAACATACTGAAACACAGACAGGAGAACTGGCTTCTTTGATCACAGCGGGTATGACAGACACTTTCGACAATGCATGTTGGTCAGGAATTATTAGAAGACTTGATTTTTTTAGTAGTATTCCCTCCAAATAGGTAAGAATCATACAATATTTCATTTAAACAGTGAAAGAAGGGCAAATCTCTCATATGGAAATGCAAATATTACTAAATCTAACAAAGAGATACCCTCAAAGCAGCCCTAATAAAGTCATATTTGCATCTGTTACTGTATTAAAGCATCACAGCAAAGGTACAGTACACAACTCCATTCCATCAGAGTCGGTAGCTCTATATTCCAATACAATTTGTAATAATAATAAGATGTGGGGGTAGCACCATAAAACAAAAGAATGAAATATGTATGAGAAAAAAAAAAGAATTCTCCATATAAGTTATATACTAGATATTTATTCAAATAAAATAAAATTTGGGAACATTTCTATGCTCGCGAGATATGCTATTTACATAGTAATCTAGATAGAGGTGACTTGAAGTTACAAATTTGCCTTTATAAAGGGGAAAGCCTAGATCTCCATCTATTCTGGCGAAAAAATATATAAGAACCCTATCATTCCCTTTAAGTTACTTAAAGCCCTTTAGGGCCTATGCGAAATCTAAGTTACCTTTCTGCTCGAAAAGGGGGGGTGCTAAGCCATAATGGCAAAAAAAGGCTTACCTTTTCTCGAAAGCGCCGGCAAAGGTCTGGTCTCCTCCTTACTGCGTCTCAAGCCCGACTGAAGGCTGTCCTCTCACTGAGCGACTCCGATTGAATCTCTCTTTTGGCAAAGAAACCCTCTTTTATCCTTGCCTCTCTCCATTTTCATTCGCTGCTCGCGCCAAAGTTTTTATTGGTTGGCATTTTCATTCGTCGAAAGAAAACACCAATGAAAATGGCCAACGGCTCCAGTATACAATTTCACAGACGACCCAAGCCCCCTCCACCTGAACTGTAATACAACACTCCCCTTTCTCGGGAAAGATATATATAAAGCCCCCCGTCTTTAGCTAAAATCGACCCAGGCCCCTTTCACTTGGGCTGTAATGCGATGCTTCCCTTTCTCGGGAAAGATATTTAACCCCCCCCCCCCCCCCGTCTTAGCTAAAATCGACCCAGGCCCCTTTCACTTGGGCTGTAATGCGATGCTTCCCTTTCTCGGGAAAGATATTTATAAGCCCCCCCGTCTTTTAGAAATCTTCCTTCTCCATCTCTTCTGGTCACCTCTACCTAAATTTTAAATGAGGGGCATATATGTACATATGGTACAACAGCTTCCAGCGCGGATGTCTCTGGATGTCACTGGTGTCTTCTTCTCCACCAGGCATCAGCTTTCGGCATGGAAGTCTGGTGTCATCAAGTGTCTAGGTTTCTGGGCAAAAAGGTGGTCTATAAGTCTATGTGGGAGGGAAGCCATGTATTCATTTGATGTTGATCATACATACATCTTCTGTTGGGGTATGGTTACAAAAACGTGCCCCAACAATCCTCCCCCTGCCAAGTAATGGACAAATGCGTTTGTGCTACTCATTATTCATCTGCCTTTCATCAGTTACTATGAAAGCAGGCCCATTTCTAGCAAAATGCATTTTCCATTACTAGGTGAAGCCAGATGTACCGAAACCTATAGGGAAAATAAGGCTAATCAAAATGATGGTATGTCATTCTAGATGTTTATTATTCTGAGTATTAGTGGGCATCGTGCATCCTGGCAAAGGGTTTCTTTTTTTTTGTGTTATTATTCTGTCAGCCCACTGTTATCAACACAGGCCATTGGGGACAGTCATATCATATGTATGGAAGTAAGCAAGGTCATCTGTCTTACCATTCATGGGTATATATACCACCCTTCCACTTTCTTCTTTGGCCTTGAGGAGTAGGCCATCCTTGTGGTAAGTCCTCTCACCCCATCCTTGCCTCTTGGGGTGCTGGATTCATTGCTACCTTCTTTCTGCTAACAATACAGTTAGAACATTTCCCTATTACATATTATATATAAAAAATATTGGGCGCCAAGAAGTCGTTTAGAAATATCTGACTAGTCCAACTCCTAAAACATGCCAGCATCTTTATTTAAGTACCAATCAAGACATTCGTGTGGTATAGTTATATATATACAATCAAAGGAAAGGATAATTATAGTTAGCTGAAAGAAATATCTTGGTATATAATGATTAGCCTATGACATGATGACTTTTGCTAAATTAAAAAATTACAGAAAACAAATTATGAAAGTAATCATTAAATAAGGCACGAAATATGTAATGATAAAATGAATCCTTCCATGTTATATGATGAGTATAATATATATATTGAAGTAAACATATCATGCAGATAGTGATTAAATATGTTAGGATATAAGTGATCAAAATCATCCCATGATAGATGACAAAGAAAACTACTACAAAATTATATATGATGACAAAATATATATACATATACAAGTAAGGCGGATAAAAGACAATAAGGATAAAATAGATCATGCCTTGAGGGAAGAATAAGCCATGACAACATGTTAAAAAAAATCGCAACATGGTAGGTAAATATTATTAATATCATGAATATCAAAAGAAATAAAATTGTTGAAATGAATAGTATATGATTATAATATAATATTGTCACGGTAGTGATAACGAGTATAACAAAAGTTTAAGTAAAAATAATTTATTTATAAAATGCCAAACTATTTCTAAAAATTATTTACAAGTAATAATATACAAGAATGGTAAGGGGTGATGACTATGCAAATATTAATGATGATATACCACAGAATATTTAAAATAATTATTCAGTGACATTGCCCCCTTCCTAGATGAACAGCGTCCCGCTGTAATTATCACTTGAACAGATCAGCTTGGTCCTCAGGGTCATGGTAGGGTTTCATTCTCAGTACATGGACCAGGTCTCTTGTTTTGCGTCTCCTGGTTAGTTGGTCCACAGGTTCAACTTCGAAGGTCACGTCAGAGAGTTTCCGAGTAACCCTGTATGGCCCGAAGTACCTTTTCATCAGTTTTTCTGAGAGTCCCACCTTTCTTATCGGGATGAAAATCCATACCAGGTCACCGACGTTGTAATCCATTGCCTCGTGCTTTGAGTCATATCTGGCCTTGTCCTTTTCTTGGGCTTTCAAGGTTTCTAATCTTGCTAGCTGCCTAGTTTCTTCGACTCGCGAGGCAATCTTCTGACTGTAATCCTCTTGGAGATCTTCATGCGGATTTGGGAAAAGAGTGTCTACAGTTGTTTCGGCTTCGCGTCCATGAATCAGTTTAAAAGGGGTAAAACCTGTCGTATCTTGTTTTGCCGTGTTGTAGGCGAACGTGACGTAGGGCAGGATTACGTCCCAGTCCTTCTGTTCAACACTTACATACATAGCGATCATGTTGGCTAAGGTTTTGTTTAACCTCTCCGTCAGTCCATTCGTCTGGGGATGATACGCTGTCGTGAACCGATGTATCGACGAGCATTGATTGGTGAGTTCCGCAATCAACTTGGATTGAAATACTCGTCCTCGGTCCGTGATGATTTCTCTGGGGGCTCCGTGCTTGAGAACAACATCTTCCATTAAGAACTTGGCTGCTTCTTTTGCTTCCCCTGTGGGTAAGGCTTTAGTAACGGCAAATCGAGTAAGATAGTCGGTACAGACTATGATCCATTTATTACCATTATCAGACTTGGGAAATCTTCCAAGGAGGTCCATTCCAACTCTCTGAAAAGGGGAGGTTGCAGGAGGTATGGCCTTAAGTAGTCCGGGTGGCTTTTGAGTTGATTGTTTCTTTCTTTGGCACTCTTTACAATGAGCGACATACTTCCGTATGTCCCGGAGAAGTCCTGGCCAGAAATATTTATTTTTAACTCTCTCATATGTCTTCGAAAATCCTAGATGACCTGCTGTGGGAGCGTCGTGTAAACTTTTCAGTAGTTCTAAGCGTAAGTGCTTGGGAATAACTAAAAGGTGTTGGTTTCCCAGGGGGTCGAAATTCTTTTTGTATAAGGTTCCTTTTAACATTTCATATCCTTTCGATTCGGCACCAAATCTTTCTGTTTCCTTTATCAATTTACAAATTTTAGGGTCTTTTCTTTGTTCAGCCTCGAAGCACGTCAGAGCAGTTATTGAGGGTATATCATCATCCTCATCATTGTATGCTTCTTCCGATTCAAGTTGGGGAGGATTTCGAGAAAGACAGTCGGCATCTTGGTGTTTGCGTCCACTTTTATAAACAACCGTTACATTGTATTCTTGGAGTTTTAAAGCCCATCTTGCTAGTCTTCCTGTCGGGTCCTTCAGATTAGATAACCAGCAAAGAGCGTGGTGGTCAGTGACGATGACAAACTCACGACCAAAAAGGTACGGTCGAAATTTGTTGATGGCCCATATTGCGGCCAAGCATTCTCTTTCCGTTGTTGAGTAATTCTTCTCCGCCTTAGATAAAGTTCTTGAAGCATAACCAACTGGCCGCTCTTTCCCATCGTTGATCTGTACGAGGATAGCTCCAATTCCATAACCGCTGGCGTCAGTATGAAGCTCGGTTGGCAGTTGTTCTTCGAAATAGGCAAGAACAGGTTCAGACATCAATGCTTTTTTCAAGGAATCAAAAGCATCCTGTTGGTCAGAGTTCCACATGAATTTATTATCTTTTTTGAGGACTTCGTGTAAAGGAGCAGCTTTCTCAGCAAAATTTTCGATAAATCTACGATAATAGGAACATAGGCCAATGAAGCTTCTCACATCTGTTATAGATTTTGGGGTTGGAAACTTGGCGATAGCTTCAATTTTTTCTGGATCGGGATAAATACCTTTGCTATCGACGAGGTGTCCAAACACTCTGATTCGTTTGGTTCCGAAAAGGCACTTTTTTGGGTTGAGGCGTAGCTCGGCCTTGTCGAGACATTGTAGTATGATTTCAAGCCGGTGTAAATGTTCGTTGAACGATTTGGAATACACCACGATGTCGTCTAAATAACAGAGGGCCATCGTCCATTTCAGGCCTTTCAATATCTTGTCCATCATGCGCTCGAATGTTGCAGGGGCATTGCACAGGCCAAAGGGCATGACTAGGAATTCGTAGAGTCCGTCAGGGGTGATAAAGGCAGTTTTTTCTCTATCTGCTTCGTCGACTTCTATTTGCCAATATCCTGAACGAAGGTCCATTGATGAATAAAATTTGGCTCCTTTCAGGGAGTCAAGTGTATCATCGATTCGGGGTAGTGGGTAAACGTCTTTTTTAGTAACTTTGTTTAGTCGTCTGTAATCCACACAGAAACGCCAGTTACCATCCTTCTTCTTCACTAAAATAACCGGCGATGACCATGGACTTTCTGAATGACGTATAATACCGGCGTCTAGCATTTTGTCCACTTCCGTTTGGATTGCTTGGCGTTCTGTAGGGGAGACTCGATATGGTCTATGCTTAATAGGCTGATGGTTTCCAGTTTCAATTTTATGTTTGGCTAATGAAGTTTGCTTTACAGATTCATTATTTTTATCAAATATTTTATCATATCGTTTTAAAATTGAAAAGATTTGAGACTGCTGCTCTTCTGATAAATCATCACTAATTAAATTTTGTAAAAATTTAAAGTCACTTTTATCAGCATGACTGGCATGATTCGCATTTTTCACCTCCTTATTAGATTCAGAACATTCTGAAATAGCCGTCAAGTTATTTTCTTCAACCCTTTGAATTTTTCCTAGGCACATTCCCTTAGGGACTATTTGAGCTGTGGTGCTAGAATTTACGATCCAAAGTTTTCCTTTATTATGGGAAAGCCTGAATAATGCACAGGGAAGTGTTAACCCTTTTCCTATTAATACCTTTTTCGAAGGTTCAAAAAGTACCTGATTTTGCCCATTAAGCTCTTCACTCATAACATTTATTAGTTTGGTAGATTCGGCTGGGATTACGACGCTTCTGCTAGCCACAACCTTTCCCATGGAAGCTGGTGAATTTAGTACATCTTTGGCCTCTTCCAATCTGATTTCGGCGCGTCCACAATCAATCACGGCATTTGATGCCTCTAGGAAATCCCATCCGAGGATAATACTTGGGTTACTATTAGGGAGGACGATAAACTCAAGCGGCTGTTCCAATCCATTGATGCTCAAGCTGATTGTGCATCGGCCGATCGATGTAACATTCTTGCCATCAGCAACTTTCAGAGTCATTCCGCTATCTTTGAACATGGTCTTTTTTAATTGTCGTCTTAATCCATCAGAGATAACTGAAAAAGAGGAACCTGAATCGACCAGAGCAGAAAATGCAATGTCATCAATGATGATTTCGACATAATTTTGTTGTAATTTAGCGGCTGTCGACGATGGAGGGTTTTTCACACCCGCGGCTTCCCCCTCGAAAGAAGACGCGACGCTTAGTTTTTTTCTAGATTGTAGCGGCGTGGGGATTGGCTTGTATGGCGGCCTGGGGAAATGGACTGGCGTCTTGGGGATCTTCCTCTGTTTGTATACGGCGATTGTCTGCGGTAGGTTTGGCTTCTTATGGCTTGGTGGTTACCCATTTGAGGTTCTTGGGTGCTTGGTGCATGTCCTTCGGGTCTCTGCGTCCATTGTCGGCGTTCTCTACAATATCGCTTAACATGGCCTGGGCGGCCGCAATTGAAACATATTGGGATGTTGTCATGCGTCCTCCATTCATCCGTTCTTCGTTGTGGTGGCGTTTGGTTATATATGGGCGTTTGGGTAGGGTACTGACGTCGTGGAACCTGGTTGAATGTACGTGTTTGGTTGGGGTACGACTGTCGTGGCGGAGGCCTTTGAATAGGCTTCGAAATTGCAGCTACGTTTTTTTCAATCTCTTCTCGGATAATTTCTTTCAGAGAAGATGGTTCAGGGGTAGTTGACTCCGGATTTAGTGCGCGATGAACTTCTTCACGCACGATGCGTCGGATTAAGTCTTCCATTGATTCAGAGACCGCTGAATCGATGGCGGCAACATTCGGTAGTCTGTCAAATACTACACGTTTTTTTACACGTTTTTTATTTGAAGCCTCGATTTTTCGGCACCATTTGATGAACTCATCGATACTTGCAATGTCTAAAATGATGATTGACTGATATATCTCCTCCGATATTCCTTTCGTCAAGTGTGCAACTATTTCATTTTCCATCATAGCCGGATTCACTTCTCTGCACAGATGGAGAACATCTTGAATGTAAGAATCACTGGTCTCCTCCTTCCCCTGAGCTCGAGTTTTGAGGTTCTCTGCGAGTTGATCTTTTTGGGTGACATGATGTCCGAAATTCTGAGAAAACATTTTCACAAAAATATCCCATGAATTAATTTTCTTTTCAACATTTTCGTACCATCTGTGCGCTGTTCCTTGGAGGAAAAAATAAACATTTGCGAGGCACATTGAATCATCCCAGCAGTTGTAGCGAGCGACGCGATGGAATTCTTTCAACCATTTTTCTGGATTCTGGTTGCGTTCTCCAGTAAAAATAGAAGGGTTTCTAAAAGGTTGAAAATGGTACTCACCCATTTTTGTCTGTGTCTCTTGCTTGATCATAGCGATGTTTTCTTGAGGTTCTAGTCCTTGTAGTCTTCGGCTTCTTCTAACGGCTTGGGCGTCGAGGGAATATTCCAGCTTCTCCACCAGTTGTCACGGTAGTGATAACGAGTATAACAAAAGTTTAAGTAAAAATAATTTATTTATAAAATGCCAAACTATTTCTAAAAATTATTTACAAGTAATAATATACAAGAATGGTAAGGTGTGATGACTATGCAAATATTAATGATGATATACCACAGAATATTTAAAATAATTATTCAGTGACAATATATATGATATAAAATAATAACATATTCAATAAGAAAATGTAAACATAATATATATTTGTGCGCTAAAGGTTCAAGGTTTAGTATCTCAGTTAAGTTTTCAATCTTATCCAGTCTGGAATCACGAGTTGGTCACTGGGTAATATTCGTCTATCCCGATCCTACTGGAGGGTGGGTTCTCTCTTGTGTGTTGGATTCCTCAAATTACAATACTCCCTCAACCCAGATGGGAACGTCATTTAGAATCTTGGTCAAATGGAACATACCCCAGACCTCTATTAAACTACACAGTCCATTTAAATCTAGGGTGACAACCGTATGAAGAGAATTTTTCTGTTTTGGCAGAGCGACTAATCAATTTCTACTATTTTGTTTGCGGCTCCGTTTACCTTGCCTCTGGGGTGTGTACAGTTCAGCTACCTCCCCCTTCCAAGAAATTCATATTACTTTCATCTACTAATATACTCTCTATTCATTGACCTGAATCCTATAAATCTACATCTTATAAATTTGAATTTTATCAATCTGAAATTTTGGTTCTTTTACAAATTCCTTCAGAATTCTACTCCCTGTATAACTGCTCTTAATCCTACTGTCCTCAATACAACACTTCTAAAACTTTGACTCATTGGCTCGTTCTGGCGTCTCGTTCGCGGTCCTTATAGTTAACTAATACTTTAAAATCTTATCCTATCATGGAACGAGTTTAAACTCGTTGAAGGTCCTAATAATTACTTATTCTGCCTCTCGAATCGGTCTTATGCTCGAATTCATTCCAACAAAACGTATGGCAGGGCGAATCCTTTATTAGAAGAAACTTCCGCTAGCTATGGGGGATCAAACTGGTACCAAAAAAAAAATCAATAGACGGAAACTACTTCGTCTAGAATAACTGGGCAATCTCTGCCTACATGCCAATCTTACAGGACCTCCCGTCTGAAACACCCTCGCTCCAGCCACGCTAAAAGCGTCGAAACTACGGTGTCAGATCGGTTACCCAAGGTCGCGCCGTTATGCCCCAGGCTATACGGCATGGCTAAAACAAATCCCCCATCCTGCATAAAATTCAATCTATACCTCTTCGCTTCCTCTTGCGAGGAGGAGATGAGTGGGCTGTCGGCTTGATCCTTGCCTTCCACTATCTCCAAGTCTGAGGGTCGGGATAGGGATCATTTATCCACAATCCTTAGAATTCAAGCTAAATTAAAATAAAAGAAAATCAAAGGAAAATTATATCCTCTAACGAGGGACCTAACAAAAGGGAGCGAATATTTTCTATCTAGATAGAGTTGTAGTTGTCCTGTTTGAGGCTTCTCGGTCCTAACAAATAAAGGAATCAAAATTAAACAAAGGATCCTATTATATTTTCTAACACTATCCTAATGTACCTTTGGTCTAACAGTATAATTGTTTCTATCCTTGGACACATTCACTAAGATTTCCCATTCATTCAATTTCATTCGCATCTTGCACATAAACTAAAGCTAGAAACTACTATAAAAGCCAAAGCACTTCAATCTTCAATGTTAACTTTTACTCTAACTATTACTAATCTCCAGGACTAAATGTGAAATCAAATAAAATTACCAAATTAAAACAAATTGGGAACTAAAGCCCTAGGTTACTCAAAGAAAATGCCTCTGCACGAGCTCTATATATATATATATATGATAATTTAAACCAATAACCCTATATTATGTAATACATATAACAAGCTTGTCATGTTGTATATAGAACTAATTATAAACTACAACTAATTATACGCATAATTGACGTGTGTCCTTGTATCTCCAGATGTAATGTACTGAGGATGAATAAATAAAATATAATAGATTAAAAGCTAAGTTAAGAGCCAAAGAGAGAATCACAAGTGACTTCTAAAGATAGATTGGACCCCGACAGTCTGTCGCCAGTGTCCGGTGTCCATCGACACGTGCATGACCCAATTCTCTTAGTCAGAGCGGTCGTATAAAAAGGCCGCGTAGCAACAGCCAGTTCAGTTGAGTTCCAGTAAGTTCCCCATCTGCGTGTCGCCGGTTGTCACCAACTCATCGACGATGTAAAACAGTAAGAAAACTTCTCGATCTCCATCTTTGCTCTTGGCTCGCTTTTTATCTATTCAAGGAACTTTCTTTCAACTGTGTCTCTTCGTTTTGTGTGTGTGGACATTCCCCAGTTTTCCACTCTGCCTCGACCACGACTGCCTGTACTTTGTGAGAACTGTTAAAGGTCCTACAAGGTGCAGAGAGGCACTGGAAAACTCTCCACCCCTGACTGTCCCTCGCGGTTACTACAGGTTTGACCCTCGGTTGCCACAACTTATAGCGAGAGTCGACGAGGTTCTACAACAGGCTTACCAAACCCCAACGCATTATTACAGAGAGTCGACAGGATCTCAACACAATATTACAGATAGTCGACAGGATCTCAACACAATATTACATATATTAATACATTATACTCACTAAATGATTGTTAACAATAATTGTTGACAAGTCTAAATAATCTGAAAGCTAACCTACTAAAAAAAAAAATGAACCAGTGTAACTTCAAAAACTGCCCTTGCCTTGACACTAAGCGACTATTCACGACAATTCTATAAAGACATACACAAATTGTAATGGCGAATAAAGGGCCATTAAACGTGACACCTCATAAAAGCGGATTGAGTCACTCCCCTAGTCACCGTGGGTGAAGTCACTTTCTTCCTACTTCATTGTGCGTCTGCCCCCTTTGCAGTAGTCCGACCTCAACACTCTATTGAAAGATGGATTTATAGTGTTTATGATTCACTACCCAACACTAACATTCTCAAGTGCTTTCCAAGGATCAACTACAGTCTGGGCCTACTTAACTTCTACCCCTGGCTTAGGGTCCCTATACTTCACAACTTCACTCTGAGAGATTGACCTTTCATGTCCTCATTAGAAACCTATTTCAAAGCTACTACCTGAAAGCCAGGGATTATAGGGTTTCCTTTCTAAATTACCCAACACAAGCCATAGGATGCCTATTAGGTTTGTTGTTTTAGACATAGCCCCCCTCTAAGTTGTGATTTCCTACACCTTCCTTCACCTATTACTCCCGATAATAACTAAAATTTCAGATTTACACTAAATAATTAATTCACAATGGTATACATTATTCTCACTGGTCTTTGAAACTCGGGATTTAACAAGAAATAGTTTGTATAGAAAAAAAAATCCTAATGAAGTTTTACCTTGAAAAAAAAAAAGGTTTAAAAGAAAAAAAAAAAGGTTGAAATCTCTAAGCTTCTCATTCTATTGAGATGATTCTCCGTACACACTCCAAAATCCTAGTGTGTGGGCCTTTTCACCCTTGTAGACCTGCGTAAAGTTAAACTGTCCACACTAACTCTGTCAATTTCCCCTCGTCTCATTACTTCTGAGTTCGCTCTGGTTGTCACCCCTTGTGGAACCACTACATTAACGGACCTATTAGGGAGATAAGCTGGACCTGTAAGATGAATCCAATGATCTTCATCACTGGAACCTTGACTTGAATTACCATCACTAGTTTCCTCCTCCTCTGTGGGGAAAATCCTAATTGGTATATGGTATTGTTTTAACCTATCTATATGGTATTTATCCAAATTCCCGGTTTCTAGATTCTTCAAGAGATATACAGTATCACCAGCTCTTTTTAGTACCTCATATGGACTCCCATACCTTGGCTCAAATTTGTGACGTCCCCTTCGTCTCATGCATTCTCTCCACTAGGACTAAGTCCCCGTTATTGAAAGTTCTCAGCCTTTTGTTTTCGAACTTAATCCTAGCTTCTTCCTGTTCATTCAAGTAGGTTTGCCTTACCACCTCTCTTATCTTCTCGACCTCCTCTGTTAGTTCCCGCTCGTAGAAGGCTGCCGTTTGAGCAATCAAATCTTCGCTTACAGGACTTTGTCCCGCTTCCTGAAAAGGTTGCGGAAGCCTCAGCTCATGTCCGAAGACGAGTTTCGCTGGCGTAAATCCTGTACTAGAATGTTCAGTGGTTCTGATAGCTAAAGCTACCACGGGTAAGATGTCATCCCAATTAGAACCTGCCTCACACCTACGCAAAGATTCAATTACCGTTCTGTTGAGCCTTTCTACAGCGCCATTACTTTGAGGTCTCCAAGCAGTGGTGTTCACTGCACTTACCCCCATGGCCTTGCAAATCCCTTTGAAAATACAGCTAATGAATGCCGAACCCCGGTCCGAAAGTATAGTTTTCGGTACTCCAAAGATAGTAATTACGCTTTCCAACAGCGCTTTAACTACTGTACTGGCACACTGGTCTCTTGTAGGTATTAAAATAGAGAATTTGGTAAATAAATCGACTATGGTCAGGATGCTAGAATGTCCTCTGGAAGTCTTCTCTAAGGGTCCTATGAAGTCTAGAGCAAGATGCTCAAATGGTTTTCCAGGCCTGAAGTGGGGAGCATTACCAGCCTTGGTTACACCTTGATTTGAGAGCTGGCAACCCTCGCATCTGTATATATAGTTTTGGACCTGTGTCCTCATACCCGGCCAATAATAATCGTCCTTCAGCCTTCTCATTACCTTCTTGACCCCCAAAATGACCTCCCGTCGGAACGTCGTGGTGATATTTAATCACCATCTCCCTAATGTCTGTCGGAACCACCTTCACCCAGATACCCCCACTGTTCTTAGACACAAGGTAATCCTCGTGCATTTTATAATCCTTATTTTTATAAGTTACAGTCTCGGTAGACCGTCTGTCACCTATTAGTTTCAATAAGGGGGCCCATTTCTTGTCCTTAAGCAAACCTTCCCACGTCCGATAACTATCTATCAAGGGGGGCCCACGATTTTTAATTACTGCGGCCACAACTCTCTTATCTCGTGATGATTCAGGATCATCCTCACACGGGAACCTACTGAGGAAGTCGGCTACCGTGTTTTCTTTCCCCGGGACATACACAAATGTCACGTTGAAGTCTTGGATGATCTCTGCCCACCTAGACAATCGAGCGTTCTTATAATCAGACCCCTTGTTATAAGTGATCGGTTTGTGATCGGTATGCACCTCAACCTTACTGCCCGCCAGGAGGTGTTTAAAGTGCTGCAGAGACAACACTACGGCATAAGCCTCCTTTTCGATTGTGGAATAGCGAGTTTCGGGGCCTATGAACCGTTTGCTATAGTAAGCTATTGGCTTGACAACCCCGTCTATCTCCTGTTGGAGACAAGCGCCAACCGCTATTCCACTGGCGTCTGTATTGAGGATAAATGGTCGCCCTATCATTGGATGAGCCAGTAAAGGCTCACTGGTTAGTACTTGTTTTATGGTCTCAAAGGCTGTCTGCTCTATTGTACCCCAAGTGAATCTTCGCCCCTTTCTCATAAGTTACTTAGTGGAGCTAGGAGTTCACCTGCGTTGGGTATGAAGCGCCTGTAGTAGTTTACAGTACCCAAAAGACTTCTGACCCCCTGATGTTGTGGGCACGTTTCAAATCCCTGAGAGCCGCGACATTATCCCACATGGGTTTTATCCCATCCTGATCAATTACATGACCCAGGTAATCTACAGAGCCCTTGAAGAAATAACTCTTCCCACGCCTAGCCTTTAGATTAAAGCGACTCAGGCGTTCGAGTACAGCGGCAAGGTCCGCCACATGCTGCTCATGAGAGTCGCTGTAGACGATGACATCATCGATGTACAAACGAACGCATTTATACAACAAATCCCCTAGGACCAAATTCATGGCCCATTGGAAGATCTGAGCTGAGTTCTTCGCTCCTTGTGGTAGACGTGTGAAACGATATCTCCCCCAGGGCAGAGAGAAAGTGAAATAATCTCTATCACCCTCCGGGATGCGAATCTGGAAAAATCCAGAGGTCAAGTCTAATGTGCTGAAGACCTTTGCGCCTGCAAAAGCACGCAGGTTGTCTTCAACACGAGGTATTGGGAACGGGAAGAATTCTGTCACCTCATTAATTAATCGCAGGTCAATTGTAATGCGGACGCTGCCGTCTGTTTTAGCAACAGGGAATAGGGGAGAATTCCATAAGGATGTACTCCCCTCGATTATTCCAGCTTCTTCCAATTCGTCTACTAAGGCCTTCACCTTTGAGACCAGCTTATTTGGGATCGGATACTGACGTCTATAGACCGGCTTTCCAGTCAGCATCTTTAACTTAGGGGCAATGATGGTTGACCCATCGCCCATATCGGAGATGTCGTCACAGAAACAGTGACTATACGCCCTAAGGACGTCTTCCCCTGTCCTGATTTTATGTAGAGGTATACTGGGTGGTCTGACAGGCACCTCACTGGCCTGTAACGAGGACAGGAAGGCCGACTTAGTCGGTTCTTCGTCCTGCTCAAAGTCTGATCTGACGCTTCCATCATGGTTGAGAGTGAGTCTTAGAGCCTTGAATCCTGGCATACCTAGGATTCCATCAAAGCCTAACCCACCTAGACGGCAGTATTCAAATGTTGTTTTTACCTCCCTGATGGGTTTCCCCTGATATAGGCCCTAACCTCTATTAACTCACTCCCCAGTGACCTTAACTCACTCCCACTAATCCCCTTAAGGAAGGTGGGTTTACCCAAACCTTCAACGCTAATATCCAATGAATCTATATTTACAATGTTGGCCTCTGAGCCTGTATCGATAATTAGTCTGATAGTCCTATTGCTCAGAGACCAACCTTTATCTACAAATGTACATGTGATTACAGGTAGGCCGGCTAGAGTTCCCCCATTCCCTGCTTTGAGGCAAGCCGGACCTATTTTTTTTAATCATGGCTGTACATATTCTTGCCATGTGGCCTGCCTCCCCGCACCTGAAGCATTTAATGGGTGTCCGTGTTGCGTCGGGGCCCTCATACCCCCTTGGCGCTCCTCCCTTGGTTGCTGCTGGAGGGCCTTCCTTGCGCTGTTCTTGTGGGGCTCTACCGTTGGGGTTTTGTTGGGGTCTCTCCTGCCTGGCCCCTTGTATAGTGGGCTGGTTGTTCTGAGCGGAACCTCCTCTCCGCTGGAAACCTCTGGCCTGGTTATTGTTCCACCTGTTTCCCATATTCATCCTGGGTTGCTCCCTGTGGGTCCTCCTCAGGTCTTGGTTTTCCGTCTCCAGGTTCTTTAGCTTGGATTCCAGTCGGGCCATCTGGCTCGTCAACTCCCTCAACTTCCTGGCACTCCCCTCTTCATCTTCCAGTTGGCATCTGGAGTACTCGTCATCCCTTTCTTCGATCTGATGGAGACTGCTCACAATCACCTCCCATGACTCATTCTGAAGTTGGTGGGCTCTCTGCCACAGGTTTGGACAGAGTCCAGTGAGGAAGATATCAGCGACCTCAGTGATGTCGATCCTCAGGCCATCTGACTCGGCTTCTGAGGCGAGGCTCCGCACTCTGTTCGCGTATTCCTTAACCTTTTCTCCGGGCCTATGTCTACAGGAGAAGAATTTCTTCCTGGCTTCCCTCTTGGGGGCCCTCCCGGAGAATCTCTGTTCCAAGTTTTCCTTTAATTCGTTGTATCCCAGTTTGATCTGGGAGGCCTGGAGGGCGAACTCTCTCGCAGCTCCTCGAAGGTGATTGTCCAGGAGGATCCATGCACTCATCCAGGGCTTTCACGTCGTAGACCAGTTCGAAGTCCCGGATGAACTTGTCGAATGGTATGAGCCCATTCCCCTCAAACTTCTCCAAATGGTATAGCGCAGACGGCAACGGCGTCTGGCTGGGTGAGGGGTCATCTCCAGGGTGCATGGTTCTCTCTCAGTCTGCTGTCTGAAATATTCCAGATTAGTAGTGGGGATTGGAGAAGAGAATCTCATGTATTAATGGGGGCAGGGAACCGAGGGGTGAAAGATGGGTTCATGGCCCAAAAGAGAAAGGAAATGGGAGAGGTACATGTTTATTCATGTGGGTGGATAGTAATCTTAGATCAATGCTCTTTGTAGCATCTATATGTGTCCTTTGTGACTTACATATCTTGGTTTCAGAAAAAAAAAAGGTATGCAAAAAAAAAATAGAGATATCTAGAAATTTATCTTATCAATTTACCTAACCCCTTAACACGTGCATGTGTCCATTGTCACTTAGCGGCTGTTATTAGAAATTTCCTTTTTGTATTTATACAGTATGAGGCATAGTAGTTAAAGGCTGCAATTCCATGAGTTCATCCCTCTTACAACATGCTGAAACGAAATCAAATGTGGTTATAAGATCACTGTCTATGGAGTAACAGGTGCATATTGGACTGGGAAATAACAAAGTTATTTCACCCTTTAAGATTCTAATTGTGACTGAGTTTTCTGTTGAGTTATGATGATACACTGTGAATTTGGTAGGGAAATTATTTTGTAGGATTGTGTTGCATATCAGGGGTTTTGTTTGTTCCTGGGTTAGAAATTTTATATTATTCCTTATTACTGTCAGTCTGATAATTACATTCCTGGCTCATGAGATAGGTGTGCAACTTGTATAATTCACTGTGGAAATATATGTGGACATTTAAGAATTTACAGAAGTATATCTAATATGGAGTCGTCACCTCAGCTCGATCTATCCACATTTTTGTTCTGGAATTTAGCGCCATATTCTAGATGGACTTCACTGCCTCATCTATGGTTCAGGCGTATCACCTTGAGTGTCAATTTTAGGAAACGTCATCTCGTCCTAGACCTTTCTTCTCTTCATGCTGGCACATCTTCAATGACATTTCCTATGTGGGGGGGACACACCCTTTAAGCGGTCTATCGGCATCCAGTGATCATACTTGGCAGAAAACATCGTCAAAGAGGCCGCCCTCCTCGCGTGTCTAGCCATCTAACCAATCACGATACCGCCTCACGCCTACAGGTTCCGAATTACATTCAATGTAATATCTTTGCTCGTGTGTCCCGACTTTATCAATCCTTATTCACAGCCTTTAGGTGATATTACTCCGCACTGGAGACTCGCATTCCGCTAACTTCCTCATTATATACAAGTGTCAAATCGAGCCTCGATAAACTCTCCTGTCTCCTATACCCCCATTATTAGATAGATCCTGTCTCTAACACAGGTGGCTTTTGCTGCCTTGTCATCAACTTAAAGCTGTCCAAGCACACCTCGGGATATCTCAGCTGTCTTGTAGACACAAGCTCCAGTCATCTCCTTTCCTTTGAATATTTAAAGATTATCCCTGGTAGTTGTCATAAGTTAATACATAGTTCCATAGTGATTAAAAAAGTACTCGCGCAAATTGGTTACCAGATCTATTCCTTGAGATTCTGCCATTGGAATGTTAAAACCAGATTTCTATCCATTATTGATTTCAAATAAAAAAAAAAAAGGTTTACAGAAAAAAAAAATGCGTCTTTTCTATGGTGATCAAACTTCTCTCTTCACGGGTACGCTAACTGGATCTTCAATTCTATTTTTATCTTAAAGCTCATGTATTTGTCACTCACCCAATCCACTATGCACTAAAAAAATAAAATCGATTAACTATCTTTCAGCATGTTAGCCCTAATCTGAATGCACTGGCTAGTATGACTTGGTAGAAAGCGCTATAAAAATAAAGTTAAGAAAATTGTAGCCAGCAATAATTATCAGAACTCACCTCTGCTGTGAGAAAATTATATCAGAGCTATGATGAAAAAAAAATGCTAAGTCATTTCAGTAGACTACTGTAAAACACTGATCACCGTTCTAAATTTGAACCATGGTAATCCAACCTCATTTCTCATACTGTATAAAATAATTTTAAAAAATAAAAAATGTAATCAATAAATTATTAAGGCTTTGTCACAAACAATGTGAATCGTAAATGACCGCGGCGAGTGATGCGGTAGACACCGCCTCACTTTAACTTTCATTGCCTGATAAAATGCCAGTGAGACGGAAAGCATAAATTAAAATTCACGATTTAAAATCATAACAGTAAGTGTGGTTAGAAAACTGAAAGGGCGCTATGAATAGCTCTTAAAATTAGCGGAAAATCACAATGCAACAACATGACATTCCTAAATAAGACCACTGGAAATTTTTATAAGTCACTTTAGATATAGACTCTTAATCTCAGGATGTGTGGAATACTTCACCAATACTTAAAAATAGTATGGCTTTTCATTAGGTATATATTTCTAAAGTATAGGAGATGAAATATATACTAAATTCGAGCCCCGCGGCGGGCGACATTGTTGGGTTCCCGTTACGCACTATCGACATATGTCCCTACATCATCACAAGGCCTCTCCCACATGTAGAACATATAGTATTGCCAAAACAACAAAGTCTAAAGAGGGAAACAGCCACGGCACTAGTGTACAATTTCATCAGACAACCCATGAAATTATTATTAAATTAGACAATCTATAAAAGACTCCTTCTGGAGATTCAGCAACCCACTGAAGACGCTGGGAACTATTTCAGAGAGGGAAATTATAGCAATAGATCTCTATAATCTCTACAGATCAATTGTAAATAGATTCATACACAAAAGATATAGTGAGGAAAGTTTAGGACAGATGTGTAAAGAGATTCCTCATTAAACTAAGACTCACGTGTACTTGAAAAAAAAAAAAGGAGGGAAATGTTGAATTATTTTTGTTCCTACAATAAATTAAATGATCTATAAAATAGTGGTCGGCTCTCCCATCAAAATAGACGCTGGAATTGATCGCCGTCTATTGGCCGTCTCTACAGACTAACGGACTCGGGTCAGTGACAAGCCCATATAGTTTCAAATTCTCTGAGATCATCCAACAGCTTTAAGGGATCTCAGATAAGATGAGCATGTTATTATTAGAAACTATAAACCTGAATATAAGACCAAATTAACATTTTTTTATACAAGTATAATATATTGAAATTATTATTTCAAAATTAGATATCAAGCAAGCACCAGGTTCAGATTTTATTAGTAGTAAAAATCTGATTAAACATGCAGGTACACTTTTAATCCCGATTTTTATAACAAAGATTCAACAAAATGCGTTGAATTAGGTTACTATCTGGATGTATGGAAAGACTCTATTTATAAAGATTATACTAAAACCTAGAAAAATAAGCTATGAGACAAGCAAAATCTATAGACTTATACTATTGACATTGACATTTGTAATATATCTAAAACAAAAGGTTTACAATAAAATCATAAAGAGAACAATCTAATGAGTATAAGGCAACATGGGTCTTATTAAATTTAAATCAACGAATAGTATAATGGTAGATATGATGGAACATACTGAAACACAGACAGGAGAACTGGCTTCTTTGATCACAGCGGGTATGACAGACACTTTCGACAATGCATGTTGGTCAGGAATTATTAGAAGACTTGATTTTTTTAGTAGTATTTCCTCCAAATAGGTAAGAATCATACAATATTTCATTTAAACAGTGAAAGAAGGGCAAATCTCTCATATGGAAATGCAAATATTACTAAATCTAACAAAGAGATACCCTCAAAGCAGCCCTAATAAAGTCATATTTGCATCTGTTACTGTATTAAAGCATCACAGCAAAGGTACAGTACACAACTCCATTCCATCAGAGTCGGTAGCTCTATATTCCAATACAATTTGTAATAATAATAAGATGTGGGGGTAGCACCATAAAACAAAAGAATGAAATATGTATGAGAAAAAAAAAAGAATTCTCCATATAAGTTATATACTAGATATTTATTCAAATAAAATAAAATTTGGGAACATTTCTATATTGGCGAGATATGCTATTTACATAGTAATCTAGATAGAGGTGACTTGAAGTTACAAATTTGCCTTTATAAAGGGGAAAGCCTAGATCTCCATCTATTCTGGCGAAAAAATATATAAGAACCCTATCATTCCCTTTAAGTTACTTAAAGCCCTTTAGGGCCTATGCGAAATCTAAGTTACCTTTCTGCTCGAAAAGGGGGGGGTGCTAAGCCATAATGGCAAAAAAGGCTTACTTTTTCTCGAAAGCGCCGGCAAAGGTCTGGTCTCCTCCTTACTGCGTCTCAAGCCCGACTGAAGACTGTCCTCTCCCTGAGCGACTCCGATTGAATCTCTCTTTTGGCAAAGAAACCCTCTTTTATCCTTGCCTCTCTCCATTTTCATTCGCTGCTCGCGCCAAAGTTTTTATTGGTTGGCATTTTCATTCGTCGAAAGAAAACACCAATGAAAATGGCCAACGGCTCCAGTATACAATTTCACAGACGACCCAAGCCCCCTCCACCTGAACTGTAATACAACACTCCCCTTTCTCGGGAAAGATATATATAAAGCCCCCCCCCCCCCCCCCGTCTTTAGCTAAAATCGACCCAGGCCCCTTTCACTTGGGCTGTAATGCGATGCTTCCCATTTCTCGGGAAAGATATTTATAAGCCCCCCCGTCTTTTAGAAATCTTCCTTCTCCATCTCTTCTGGTCACCTCTACCTAAATTTTAAATGAGGGGCATATATGTACATATGGTACAACAGCTTCCAGCGCGGATGTCTCTGGATGTCACTGGTGTCTTCTTCTCCACCAGGCATCAGCTTTCGGCATGGAAGTCTGGTGTCATCAAGTGTCTAGGTTTCTGGGTAAAAAGGTGGTCTATAAGTCTATGTGGGAGGGAAGCCATGTATCCATTTGATGTTGATCATACATACATCTTCTGTTGGGGTATGGTTACAAAAACGTGCCCCAACACACTCAGGCACCAAGATTCCCACAGTGATTAAGGCAGACCATGGTGAGGTGATTCAGGACCTGTCAGGCTCGACAGCCTGGACAAGATGGTCAGACAGTAAAAGAGCCTGAACACTTCATCATAGAATATCCATCAACCAAGAAGAGAACCCAAAACTTCACCAAATAAATTTCATCACATCAGGCATGCAATTGTCTTTTGTTCTTTCTGTTTTAAGAATACTTAGAATTTATTTAAAAATAAACAAATAAATAAATATATTTCTAATAATAAACCTTAGAAATGAGCATTTATAAAAATTGAATATTATCAGAGTTTATAGGGTAGAGCAGCATGTTCAGCCATATAGTTGGCTATATATTTTCAGAGTATTTAATGCACAACCTTGACGCCATAATGTATTGTCTATCTATCTATCTATCTATCTATATATATATATATATATATATATATATATATATATATAATTTAATGTCTGTCTGTATGTTTGTACTCTATAGATTCAAAAACCATACATCCAATCGCCGTGAAATTTTGGGATATTATTAGGTATATCCCGGGAAGGATTTTGAAAAATAATTTCGTGAATATCTTGAATATCCTTAGAGTTATTTGCAGATTTGTAGATTTAACTCGCAAGCAGCGCCCCCATTGCGACGATGATAACAAGTTTTTTTCATCTATAAGTTTTATTATCACTAAGTTTATTATCTTAAATATTATTTATCAAAAGTAAGATTTCTACCTATTAATTGCGCACAAGTCAAAGTTAGTTTTATCATTTATCTACAACATATATATTGGGAGAATAGATAAAATGATGATTTTGTAATGTAAAAATTAGGAAAGACAAAATTCAGGATTACACGGCAATTTATTTGAGACAAAAATAATGATACAATTCCAAGGCAAGATACTATTCCTTTAACTTCCAATTACCGAGGGAACCAATTAATATTGATTTTATTTTTCAAGGGACCGGGGGAAAAAATGTTCACTTTATCGAGAGATTCAAATTTACGAGTTTCAAATTATCAAAATATATCTATTATTTTTTTATAAGTTTATAGAGAATTGTTTTAACAAATGTTCGTTAGACAAACCTTTACTCGGGTTAAAACCCGGGCGAAGCCGGGTACGTCCGCTAGTATATATATATAGCTTTCCTCTTTTAAGACTTAAAGTCATGTTAATAATAGAGGAAAGATTAAAAAGTAGTTAAGGCAAGAATATCCTTTTCTAAAACCAGCTTGATTTTCAGGTACATTTTTTCTATTTTCGATCCAATTATTAAACCTCACCCTCATATAGTCGTGAAAAGTTTAGATAGGTTATTTATGAAACCAATTCCCCTGTAATTGAGGAGTTAGCTGGATCACTATGTGCTGACACACCTATAGTCTATCATTAACAATTCATGTTTTATTGTTAAATTATTTATTATCTCAGTGAGAGAGAGAGAGAGAGCATATAATTATCTCTTTATCACAAATATAAAGCCTTTATTAAGACACCAGTCTTATAGTCTCCTGGAAAGTTGGCGTTCTGCGCCCCAGGAACCTGGGTTATAAATCTCGCTAATACAGGTTCTCTTCTCTCATTGCCAGGCTTGCAACGATGTCCCCACGATGTTCAATCACCATTATGTAGTGGAGAAGAAAACAATGACTCTAAGTTGTTTTTCCTGCTTTTGGTTTGCAAAAATTATACAGGGACAGAGAAACCATTCGACTTTATATAGCGCTGTTTAAAATACTTTACACTAAGGTAATTTGGCTGTAGTTTACTTTTAAGAAGAATGCCTCTCTTTCTTCGCTAATATACTGACACACTTAAAGATGTATTGAAATATTTTAATATCTATTTTTTCTTTTCAAAGATGGCATACTGTATCTCGCTCATTGAAGATTTTGGTATGATTTTCCTGAAAAAATGAGTGGAGTATTCCCTGTTATGCAAAATAGAGTTTTACTGTAAATGGAAGATCGCTAGGTAAATAGCTTTTAGAAAAAAAAGCTACGTAAGTATTTATAGTGAGGATAGAATTTTATATTTTAAAATGATCATTTTGAATAGATTGTTTTGTTGCTATATTGACTATTGATGGAATTTTCCTTAGACCATGTTTATATTATTGTAGCGAAATAAACAATAAAATCCAGTTTAAATGCGTATGTTGGCCAAACTTTCCGCAAACCCAATATAGGTATTTCTTATTCTTGATATCTCCAGTTGTTGAGTTAGACATATATGGAGAATTAGAATTGAGAGTTGCTAAGCAGTGAAGAGCGCAGGCCGCTGGCCTGGTTGCCTCTCTTTTCCAATCATGGACTAGGGATGCAGGATTAAGAGGTAGGTGGGCTAAATGGGTAATTGTGGAATGATAGGGCTCTTCAATTTTTTCTGTTTATTTATATTTTAACCTCCCATTGTTCCTTTTATACAAACGTTTTAAATTTAAAGTTTTTCCTTGATCTTATATATGTAAATTTTACATTGTTGTGTGCTATGAAAGATTTTGTTCGTCTAAATTAATTATTTTTTGCCAAAAAAATAGTGGCGCATTCCTCCTTTAACATCTTTTTGCTAGCAGGTAGAGTTTTAGATCTCTACATGTGCCAACTATGGATAAATCTGTGGTCTGCTTTACACACTAAAGCCACTAGCACCCCATTTTTGGACATATGTAGAGATCTGGAAACAGTGATTAATGGTAACAGCAACGATCAAAACCTCCTAAATTGTCTATTTTAACAGATGCAGATTAAAGACAGCTTTATCTATAAAGATGCATTTGGCTTTGATTTATGATAAATTATCAATAAACAATTCCGCATATTCTTCTCTTTTTCGCTTAGTTTCATCTGAATATTTGTTTATAAACTCAATAGATTACTTTTTAGAATTATTTTAAACTATTTTAGTGAATAAAAGGTTGGTAAAAGTTTCACAAAACCATTATGCGCAGTGATGATTCGTTTGTAGGCTGTTGCAAGGATTTTAATCAAATCACTAAATAGCAGAAAAGACAGGGTAAAAATCTCCGTTAAACTAAATTTATTTAAACATATTAAGAGGACAGAGGAAAAGAGCCAACTGGTTATCAGTCCACACTGCACGCTAATCCTTTGTCGCCGGCTAGCGCCGCTGGCGGGAGGTTTTTTTTTTTTTTTCTGTCACCCGGCCCTGCGTCTGGCCGACGTTCTGAAGTGGATCTTCATTATTTCACATTTCCTTCCACCTGTTTTCTTCTAGGCACACAATAGGAAAACAATAATAATCGTCCAATCGGTTGGGTATACAAACGGTTCTTCCCGATATAGTCTGAATATTTGCAGTTTTCTTTTTATCATTCAGCAAACGCGAAGAAACTACTGTAGGTGATATTTCCATGGGATATTTTTTTCTGAATAGGTCTTAGGAAGGTTCCTACAGAGGCTCTCACCTTTACTAATCTATTCACTCCATCTCTTTCAAATAATACTTCCTAGATCACTGCTAATTGCCAGAAGTTAGGATATTGTCTATTATTGTCTATACCAACAAGGACAACATCCCCAGCCTGGAGTTTTGGATTGTAAATGCGTCTGTTACTCTAAATCAGAAGGGACAAATGCTCCTTCCTGAATCGTGATTTCAACTCCTCCCTCAGCTTGTTCAAATACCGCAATTTCTGTGTTGTTGGATTAGGTCCCATATTCTGGCACTCGGGTCTGTTCTTGTAGAAACATGGAAGGTGATATTGTCACAATATCATTCGGATCGTCGCTGACATAAGTCATGGGTCTTCCATTCATCACTGCCTCTGCATGACACAGCAGGGTCATCAATTGTTGATATGTCAATGTGGATGTTCCTGAGCATTCTTTCTAGTATGTCTTTGAGAGAACGAATCAATCTCTCCCACCATCCACCCCACCAGGCAGCTATGGGCGGGATGAATTTACATTCAATAAGCTTCACTTTCCCGTCGTTAGAAACGCGTTCTTAGTCAATTTGCTTTAAAAGGCTATTGGCTATTACAAAATTATTTTGGTTGTCGATGAAGATGGTGGATGGACGTCCTCGTCTCTTGATGAATCTCTCCAGGGCCATTAGGAAATCTTCTGTGCTGAGAGATATTACCAGTTCCAAATGTACACAGCGGTACACAGAACAGGTGAAGAGAACAACCCAGGTATTGGTCCGATCTTTCAGATAGAGCGGGCCCGCCAGATCAATCCCTACCACCCCGAATACTTTTTTCGATGCGTACTCCAGTGGCAGGTAATAGAGCGTTTTCCACCACAATGGGTTTAGCGGAGAAGCGGCGACATTTGACGCATCTTCTCACTATTCTCATTATGGTTTGTCGTTTTTACTATCCAATATTTTCCCCGAAGTTTGTTCATTAAAAATTGTACACCAGCGTGGCAATTCTCAACGTGTGAACCAAAGATCATTTGTTGGATGAGTCCCATGTAATAGTAGTGGTAAACGGAAGTCAATTTCGTCGCTCTTGTAAATTAGTTTTATTTTCACTAACAGGATTCCTTCTAATTTACATATTTTCAGGCCAGGTTTAGAGTGGTTAGGGAAACACTCGGCCTGAACTAATTTCAGAAGCGCTAGCTTCGTTTCATCGATCTCCTTCACGGAAAGTTCGCCCTTTACTTTCGTTTAAGATCGGAGGTTGTTGATAAATCTTCTAATCCACGCAATCTTCCTCACATTTTTAGGAACGTAGAGGAATATTTTATGTATCAATGATCGGTACTATTAATAGTTGTCTCACAACAGAAATTTTCTTTCTTTCTGCAAAGATTTGTTCTTCATTCAGCTCATTATACTTGGAAGGCCAATATTATTCAGAGAGATTTAACAAGGAAGTTCCCTCTTACCATCTAAACTGTATCAGTTGGGAGAGGCTGCATCCTCTGGAGGGTAAATCAGCTGGATTGCACTCGCTAGGAACATATCTCCAATCTCCTGGATCACTAAGTCTGAATATCTCTTTAACGCGATTCCCGACAAAGGTACTCCACTGGACATCGCGTTTTATCCAAGCGAGGGTTGTTGTGGCATCAGACCAGAATACATTTGTGACATCTTTAAACTCTAGAGCTTCAGAGAATATCTCGTTTAACTGTGCTCCTACAGCACAGGCTAAAAGTTCAAGTCTTATTATCGTGAGTCTCTTGAGAAGCACGACTCGAGACTTAGCCGCCATATCATTTGTACTTTAAATTTGTTAGTATTCCTTGTTCGAAGGAAGATAAGAGCAGCATAAGCTTCACTACTAGCATCAACAAATGTGTGTATCTGGCAGTTCTTCTGCGGTACCATCAATTGATTGAAATTCCTCGGAATTGCCATGCCTTTGTACAGCTGAAGGTCGTCTAACCATTGGCTTAGTTCATCCATGTAGTGACGGTCCAATTCGTCGTCCCATTCCAACTTTAGAGTCTAAGCTTGTTGCAATAGAATTTTAGGCTTTATTAATATTGGGCTCAGAAATTCAATAGGGTCGTATATCTGAGCTAAGCAGGACAGGATACTCCTTTTGGTTATCTTGGGGGGTATGGTTACGGGAATTCCACATGACAATCTTCCCTTCATTCCAACATATGCCAAGCACTTTGGACATTTCTGCTCTTTCAAAGGGGTAAGTATCGGAGGCCACGTCAAAAAAAAAAAAAAAAAAAGGCTATACTCCCAGCGGATTAGTTCCATACGAGCATTTTTCATGATGAGCGTTGTGGTCATTCTGCTATCTTGTAAATCTTCAAAAGAGTTAACTCTTGTGAATAAATTTTCCACATAAAAGGATTTTTGCAACCTCTGAGCTAACGGTTTATGTTCAGGTTGAACATTAGACAGGGGGCATTTTGGATTAATGCCCCCAAAATGAAAGGACTACAGTTAACTACACAATACTTCTGTCTTTTCTCCATTTTGACAATACCACAGAAAACGCAGGTAATCTATGTCCCTTTCATTTACCTCAATCTGCAGAAACGCTTTCTTAATGTCTGCCACGACTCCAAACTTGCATTTCTAAACCTTAGCATAAGGTTGAGATCATCTCTATGAGTTTAGGTCCTTTTTCAAGACAGTCATTTAAAGATGGGGATCTATAGACTTTGCTAGGAGCATTAAAAACAGGCCTGAAAGGCGTAGTGCCACTGAAGTGTTTAACCACCAGAAGATAAGGCAGGTAGATGGCCTCAGCGCCGTCTTGTTCAGCTGGGACTTTCTTAATTATCCCATCAGTCAACCAGCCTAGGAAAATATCATAATAGTCCTCATTAAGTTTCTGAGAGATTAATTTCTTAGTCGTCTGTGTTCTAATCTCTTCATAGCAATCTCCCGGTTGTCCGCGATTCTAGCTTTCTCCATAGTCCACGGGAGGGAAACAACATATCTTGCAGAAACAGAATTTTGGACTATTTTTAGAAAATGTCGACGCGCCAGTGCGTCTCTCTATGATCTTTCTGTTCAACCTCAATAGGATCTATAATGCCAAGAACATCGAAATTCCACATATTGGTTATACTGCTCTCCGAAATTGTCATCGTTGTAACATGATGAGAGAGTCAAACGTCACTACCTGGCTGACAAACGCGTCTGCAACGCAGTCAAGCCATTTGAGTGCACAAAATATTTCATCATGAAAATAGATCCTATCACAACACATCCTAGAAATATTAAAATTTCCATGTCATCCTCTCCAATATCAGGAACCCAGATTTTGCGGGCTTCGAGTTCTTTCATCCATGGCCCGCGGCTCAATCCTAATAGGTTATTACAGGTTTTTTGTTGGTCAAGAAGCTTCGCGACCATTTTAAAATTCCCCGATGCGTGACCTAAAGTGACTTTGTATTCTTGATGGACACTTTCGCTAGTATGGCTTCAAAACACCACACGTTTAAGTGATTCCAGGCCAATGGGAGATAGTCCGAGATCCTGTGAAAATTCAGACAAAATATAGGATCCTTGGGAACCTGTGTCAAGGATGGCACGCACTACTTTCTCCGAGGTCGCACCTACGACCTTAATCTTCCGAGTCAGTAGTAGAATCAGAGACGAAGCCCTGAGACAGCGAATGAAACTCCGTTTTCTACTGTAGGAGAAGCGTCACAGTCTTCCACTTGTTTCTCGTCTTTACCAGGTTACTCTCGTCCAGGATCATTAAGAGAGCATAAAATATCAAGGTGCTTCTACTTACATAGAATACAATTAAAAGATATATGACCTGGAAGCAGGAGAAACAACATTTAGCATTTTTAATGCGCTCTCTTCTTTCTTTAATGATCATTTTAGGCGTAGCAAGACATTTTGTATTTTTATTATATTTATTACAA
>CP092868.1:102759475-102784726 GCA_030710605.1 Cordylochernes scorpioides
GATCTACCGCAGACAATCGCAGTTTCTTTACAGAGTAAGATCCCCAAGACTCCAGTCCATTTCCTCAGGCTGCCAAACAGATCCACACGCTGCTAAAATCAGGAAAACTAAAAGGTGCGAACTCCTTCAACGGTGTAGCAGCGGGTGTGAATCCATCGTTGACAGCTGCTAAATTGGTACATAATTATGTCAAAATCGTCATTGATAACATTGGCTTTTCTGCTTTAGTCAATTCGTCTCATTTTCAGCTATTTAAGATGACAATTAAAAAAGACTATTTAAGAAAAGGGAGCATCAAAGTACAATGTTTCTTTTAAACATAAATGTGATGAAAGCAATGTCCATAGTTGCTTGAATATCATTTCTAGGATTCCACCCATATATAAGAACTAGCAGATGTACCCGGCTTCGCCCGGGTTTTACCCGAGTAAAGGTTTGTCTAATGGACATTTGTTAAAACAATTCTCTATAAACTTATTTTAAAAAATAATAGATATATTTTGATAATTTGAAACTCGTAAATTTGAATCTCTCGATGAAGTGAACATTTTTCCCCGGTCCCTTGAAAAATACTTGATAAGTTGAATAAAATCAATATTAATTGGTTCCCTCGGTAATTGGAAGTTAAAGGAATAGTATCTTGCCTTGGAATTGTATCATTATTCTTGTCTCAAATAAATTGCTGTGTCATCCTGAATTTTGTCTTTCCTAATTTTCTACATTACAAAATCATTTTATCTATTCTCCCAATATATGTTGTAGATAAATGATAAAACTAACTTTGACTTGTGCGCAATTAATAGGTAGAAAATCTCACTTTTGATAAATAATCTTTAAGATAATAAACTTAGTGATAATAAAACTTATAGATAAAAAAAATTGTTATCATCGTCGCAATGGGGCGCTGCTTGCGAGTTAAATCTACAGATAACTCTAAGGATATTCAAGAAATTATTTTTCAAAAAGGGATATACAGTCGAACCTCTTTAATTCAACACCCCAAGGGATCAGAGCTTTCGGTTGAATTAAAGGAAGTGTTGAATTAAGGTTAGATGGTTAGCTAATCATCTAATTAGCTAAAATAATATATGTATTTTTTATAAATAGCTTTGTAATATAAATTAATGATATTAATTGAAACCATTGTGTGTGTACTTTTTTATATTTATTTTTTTATTTTCATGATTAACTTTTAGTATCTGGGACAAAATGGCAATAATACATATTTTCGAAACAAATAATATTTTATTACAATTGTGAATAATAGTTTAAAGAAAATGAATATGGAAATAAAAAGAAAATTAAAAAAAATATATTTTATAGATGTCTGTTTTTTCTCTGAAATCCTATTCAGGGTGTATTCCAGATAGTCTATTTTTAAAAGACATGCATGCCTTTCTTCCTCAGAAATGTCTTTTAAATAACAGTTTTTATTGTATTAAAGGCATCCACGGCTGCTGCAGATGTTATTGATGTTTTGTTTAAATCTTTTTCTGTTGGCTCTACCTCTTCATCATCTTCTTTTCCCATTACCTCCTTTACAATTTCTTCAATGGACTGTTCCCCATCAACTTGCACATCTTTATCAACTTCCAAGAAGTCAATATAGTTGACATCAATGGCTTATGTTTTTTTATTGCCTCAAAACATCTGTTCATTTCTTCTTCAACAACTTCTTCCATTGCTTCATCCATCACAAATCCTGAATGAGAAAAACATTTTTTTATTGTGGAAGAACTAACCCCAACCCATGCAGTCTCTAGCCAGCGCTAATTGCAAAGAGTAAATGTACTTGAGCATTTTTTTTTTCTTCCATGCAAGTGAGAAGATATGTTATCATTCGTTTCCTATATTGGTCTTTTAGGGCTTTAATGATACCCATATCACAGGGTTTGAATGCACTTGTAGTTAGGGCGGGCAAAAATCTTATTTCAATGTTCTGTAACCCTTCAGGTATTTGGTGGGCTGGGCAATTATCTAAAATTAATAAAATTTTTCTTTCTATTCTTTTGAATATTTGGTCCAATTTTTTCAGCCAATCCGTAAAAATTGCCCCAGTCATCCAGGCTTTTTTATTAAAATGATAATTTGAGGGAATACTCATGCCATGGAAGCACCGTGGTCTTCTATATTTCCCAATATAAAGTAAAGGCAGTTTTTCACTTCCATCCATATTACAGCATACCATCACTGTAATTCTCTCTTTAGACTTCTTACCCCCTTCATATTTCTCACCTCTGATAGTCATTGTTTGATTAGGCAAAAGTTTATAAAATAACCCTGTTTCATCAGCATTGAAAATGTCCTGTGGGCTGTATTTAGCTAAAAGTGAAGGAATAATCCCACCTTTCCAAGTGGCTACACTATTGGCATCCACACTTCCAGCTTCTCCATGAAGTTGTTTAAAAGCAATATTCCTTCTGGCCTTAAACTTTTCTAGCCAGCCATTGCTAGCTTCAAAATTATCTTGACCCATTTTTTCAAGGCCAAGAGTATAGCCTTTTCTTTCAAGATATTGCCATTTATGGCAAGTTTCATGGCATTTGCCTGCCTTATCCACCTAAACAGGGCTTCTTCAATCTCTGGGAATTCCCCTTCACGATCACGTTTCAAGGTAGAGCTAAAATTAGATTTTAAAAAGGCAGATTTTATGGCGAATTTATTTTTAAAAATTGTGCTAATGGTGGACCATGGAATATTTCTCTCTCTGGAAACTTGACTATGTGATTTTCCTTGTTCTATTTCTTCTATAATTTTCATTTTTTCCACATAAGTGAGCTGGTGATACTGACTACGTTTCCAATTTTTTTTGGCAGAACCTGACATTCTTCCCCACTCATTTATTCAAATTAACACAGAATATTGAATTAAAATGTTATCATAATCATTGTTGGATCATTTTATAAAGATTTATTTATTTAAAAAGAAATTATTTATAAATTTAAAAATAGCTAAAATATTTCAATGTTAAAAATTAAAAAATAAAAATTATTATTAGCTAGCGCATGGTGCCGAAATTCCAGCGTAAAAAAAAACAACAATAACATCCGCAAAATTGCGCAACGGCACTGCAAAGTAAAACTTAAACTAACCAGAAACCAAAAGTGCGCAGGCGCGATCCTATCGGCGCCCGCCGATGCAGATCGTCGTAATACCATTTAGCGGTAAAGTTGCATGTAAAATAACATTCAACTGTCGAAATTCGAATTTTAAAATGGTCGAACTATCGGAACTGTCGTATTATCGATACTGTTGAATTACGGTTTGTTATTTGATAGGCCGGAGGTCGGGACATCAGAACATGGTAGAATTATCGCCGAGTGTCGAATTAACGAGGTTATACTGTACCTAATAATATCCCAAAATTTCACGGCGATTGGATGTATGGTTTTCGAATCTATAGAGTACAAACATACAGACAGACAGACATTCAATTTTATATATATATATAGATGATCCAATACAGTATTAGAGCTCTAAGAACCGGTTTGGTAGATTATATTGGAGAAACCGCTGGGAGCGTTGGCACATTATCGCCTTATAAAAAAGACTATGTTCAAGGATAACGGAATTACTCTCAAGGTTGCTGTCTTGTTTGAGCATCAATGGACTGAGACAACCACTTGAGTTCAGTGTCCTTCCCAATAGTAATCCAAGCTTTATTCTCGGATGGGATTTCCTACAGGCAAAAACGCATTGATCGATTGTGGAAGGGCTGAAATCAGATTGGAAGATGCCAAAAATGTAATAAATTTACCAGCTTCATGGGAAAAGTTGGGGCTAGCAAAAGTGTAATTATCCCAGTCAAATTGGTCAAACTAAAAATTGTTAAAGAGTGGAGAGTTGAATGGGAAAAACAGGTCATTTTTAACCTTCCAAATAATTATTGAAAGCAAATGGATTAACACTTCACATTTAACAGACTTACCTACCCATAATAAAGGAAAACTGTGGATTATAAATTCCAACTCCATAGCTCAAATTGTCCTTAAAGAAACGTGCCTGGGAAAAATTGTGAGAGTTGATCTCAAATATTATCAATTTTAAACGATATGATATTTGATATGTCAGCTTGATGAGTCAGTGAAGCAAACCAAGCATAAAATTGAAACTGGAAACCATTAGCCCAATAAGCATAGACCATACTGAATTTCACCTACAGAACCCCAAGTAATCCAACAGGAGATAGATGCCAGGATTATATAAGCTATTCAGAAAGCATGTGGTCATCGCTAGTGAAGAATGTAAAGAAGGATGGCAACTGAGGTTTCTGTTTTAATTACAGACGATTAAACATTAAAGCTACTAAAAAGAAAATTTACCCACTCACCCATTTTCGACAATACACTTGAATACCTTAAAATAGCTAATTTTTATTCTTCGATTTACCTCCGTTCAGGATATTGGCAACAAGTCGACAAAGCAGATAGAGAGAAAACTGCCTTTATTTGCCCTTGACGGATTGTACGAATTCATATTCATGCCCTTTGGCCTGTGTAATGTTCCTGTAACAGTGCCTTTTTGGAAACAAACGAATCGGAGTGTTTGGACACCTCATCAATGGTAAACGCATTCATCCTGACCCAGAAAAATTAAAGCAATTGGCAAGTTTCTGACCCCCAAATCTATAACAGATGTGAGAAGCCTAATTGACATATGTTCCTATTATTATAGATTTATCAAAAATTTCACTGAATAAGCTGTTCCTTTACACACAGTCTTCAAAAAAAAAAAAAAAAAAGATAAGAAATTCACATGGAACTCTTGGCTAACAGGATGCTTTTGAATCTTTGAAAAGAACATTGATGTCTGAGCCTGTTTTAGCGTATTTCAAAGAACTGCCAACCAAGCTCCATACTGACACTAGGTTAAAGAGACCTAGCCCTGGATTTCTTATTAATTGTAAAGGCGGGGGATGAACATGTATTAAAGATGCTAATGGAACTTATTAACGAGTGCTTTTCCATACGGGTGTTAAAGCAGCTTATCATTCCTAGACGAATGGAAAGGCATAACAAATCCTTAACTAACATGCTGTAATCTATGCCGAACAATATAAGTGGTATATTAGGTCACATTTGACTACAACACAGGATATGACAGGTTCCTGGAGATGAGGCTGGAAGAACTGGTATGTCATGTTATGTAAATTTAAAACACTATTAAATAAATTACAAGTTTAATAATTCAAATTATTACATAAAATAAGCAGAATATAAAATGCATATGTAATATGAATGTATATTTATAATCAATTTTTTATTAATTCAATCAACTATATGAGAAATATAAAAATTGGATAATATAGTTGTTAATACAGTAGAACTTCCATGAGAGGACACTCGCGCTAGAGGACACCTCTCTACAAAGGACAGTTTACATTTTCAAATTTACCATTTTTACTATTTAGCAACTCTCCGGTAAAAGGATACCTCTCCCTAAAGGAGACTTTTGCTTTGCAATTAGGTGTCCTTTACATGGAGATTCTACTGTATTTAAAATATACAAGTGTTATGCATAAATAGGTCAAATAAAGTTTTACTAGTGTGTTTTATAAAAGCAAATAAATATAATATGTTTATTCATAGCTTATTTATCAGGAACTCCTATAACCACCAGAGTTCCACAACCCTCTAAACAGCAGATTTTCTATTTGAAGAACTTACTCAAAGTGCAGACAGTATGTGGATGGTACCAGGCTGGGGCCGTAATAATAAATTGAACACTGTGTAACTTCTCTAGTAACAATAGTCACACAAGTTTCTAACAATAAAGACCAGAGGAAGTGTGACACTAGAATGAACCTGTTTGACACAATTGAATCCTGTTTAAATTGGTCTTTATTATCAACAAAAATTATTAAATGTGAAATGCTATCTATTTGTATTAAACACATAAAATCTGAATTTATTTTTTTAATATTTCAATGTTGGATATATACCACCCCCACTTAGAGAAACTTTGGAGGTTGTGAAAATTGGTGAGGAATGATAGCCTACACTGATGGAATTTGGTTATGATAATAAAAATTTTTGGTTTGGTCTTAAATCTCTATTGTAATTTTAAATGTTATTTTGGCAAAAAATCCTTCGGGGATAAGTTTCTTTAAAATAATTGTATTATCTCTAGCTTTCAGCAGCTATCTAATTATAGGCGGCATTATATTTGAATCCTGTAGAATAAGCCTGAAAGCTAGAGATATTTTGATTTTGCCAAATAACCTAGGGATTCTATTTTTCTAGGATGTGTTACTCTACTAGATGGAGTGAGAGCTGGTTCCTTGAGCACAGTTCCACAACAGTGGTAAATGGGATGGGGCAATATAAACAGCATTTAGAGCACACACACACACACATTAAATCTTAGAACTTCTTTGGGAGGTGTGTCCAAGTGTGGGTGTATGTTTGAATGACAAGAAATGGTGACACAAGACAGTGAGATGCAAATGTCACATGTGGATGGGTAACTGCTGGGTTCCAAAAAAAATGAGGAGTAAACAAATTCTGTGAATCAAAATATTTTTTATTATTAGCAACAGTAGCCCTAACCTGGTGGTGAGTGAAAAGTGGAAAGAAATGTCAACAAATGAAAATAATTGTTTATTGGGAGACCTAAAAGTGTGTCTGCCTAAACAACTGTGCATGGAGGTGTTGAAATAATTGAGGCCAAGACAACAACACACAACATCCACTGCCCTGTTACAAATGGAAAATAGCTGGAAGAATTCCTTCAAAGAGATGAAACTATTGCTAGACAACTCCCTTGATACAATGAAGGTTATGTTCAGCAACACTTCTTCATCTGTTGAAAAATGGTCTCTTTATTGAGGTCTCAGTTGACCCAATGACTAGATGAGATCAGTAGCAACAGCAGTAAGCCACGAGGTGAAAAAATTCTTTCCTCCCTTCTAAAGAAAGTCAAAGGCTCTAAGATCAATTTATGCAATCCTGTGGGGGAGCTAACAGGTGGTGGGAATGGCCATGGTGGTTAAAATGCAAAAAAAATTCAAAGACTATATTGGGTAATGGCAAAACTAGAGTGGGCAGCAGCTAAGTTGTCCATGTTAGGAGCACAGATTCTTTGAATCAACAGCACATCATTTAGTCATGGAGTAACACCTCTATTATACTCAATATCCAAGCCTATGAACACTATATTTAGACGCAGTTTGCATCAATTTTATTCCCACAAGAGCTGCTTCTAATAGCTGAAATATCAGCCGTTCTTTTAATACAAAAAAAAAAATAATAATAATAATAAGTTAAATAGAATATTGTGAGGGAATACGGGAAGCCATTATTTTAACATTTCCTAGTCATCTGATGTCATCACCGATGGTGTCAAGTTGAACAAAGACTATTCTGCAAAGAAGATTCTAGAGAACAGCCTCATCTAACAATGAACTCTATTCCTTTACTGATGTTGTCTTGAAACAACAACAAAGAATTCCAAACTTCACTAAGTATAAGCATCATTTATAGAATGGTCAGATGGCAGCTATGAAGTACAACGCACAACCTTTGGGAGAGGCCGCTGCTTGTCACAAAACAGCTCGAGGAGCATGAACTCATGGAATTTGTGTAATCTTTACACAAGGGGATAAGAAACAACAACAATGCAGTTTAGTTAGTCTTGTTACTTGATGACTATGGATCCTATATATTTGATCTCACAAGAGGGGGCTTTTGTATACTTCTCTCGTCTTTTAGTTCCAGTTAAAAACCAATTTTTTTAAAATACAAATGCATATTCGGGGATAATTAACCATGCTGAATGATTGGTTTAATGCTCTCAAAGAACAATTGGGAGATTGAAGAGAAATGCTCACCTCTGTGACACTACATCTCTAATGCAATATTTTCCCTATATAAGAACCTGCTAGAAAACTGCCAATAGTCTTAATGAGAGAGATGAAGGAAATTATTAAATATGGCTGGAAAAGGAAAACAATAGCAATTGTTGGATTTCTCCATTGTGTGAAGTATGGTGAAAGCCTTTCTACCTTCCAAGAGACTAAAAGGATAGAACTGAATTATTTAGTCCATTATCATTGAGGATCAGACAAACAATTATCTCCCTATCATCCTATCCACCAAAGAGGCCAACAAAACAGAACACTGAATTGAAGCAATGAGATTCTACTGTAAACTCAGCCTCACTCGACTCCTCATCTCTCAGATGTGCCTGTAAAGAGATTTAGTTTGGCAGTTGTCACTTGGCTCACAAACATTGTCAGAACTCTCTTCAAAGGTCACCTCATATACAACAATCACTATCCCTATTTTTGAGAAGTTCATTAAGATATTTTTAAAAAATGCAATGTGCTTCATAAAAAAAAAATTTTTAAGATTTGCTAGAGATACTGGAGAGAATTCAAATCTGAAGGAGAAAGAAATTTTCAAACAAGCATTAGTGAGTGAGAACATGGAATCCTGATTACAAGACACCTTAACTACCTTTTGCTTCTAGCATATTCTGAAAATGCTGTCATTCCAAATGAAACCACTTCCTAAAAAGAGGAATCAAACAAACACATCCATCCAAACACAGACAGACACAGACAGATGGTGGTGGTGTGGGCAACAACCTAGTTGACTGAGTGTGGCTCAAGTAACAAGTGGGGCAAGGAAATACCATTTATTGCCACATTTTTCCACAGGGCAGGGTCTGTCACAAGTGTGGTCTCTAGAAATAAAAAAAAACAACTATCACCACCCAAGCTCGGAGCACAACCCAGCCCGAGGCCATTAAGAGATTACAAGGAGAAGAATATATAATTACTTGAAGGCTCCCAGGGTGACTTTGGTCTCCTTGATGTAGGTCAGGTAGCACCTCCAGAGGTCAATGTTCAGCACCTTCATCAGGCAGCGGTGGAACAGCTTCTCCACCTGGTCGTAGTTCTTGGTCTTCATCTGGAGAAACACACTTCTATAAGCAAGACCTCCCAGGACAACCTGTCCTTCAACTACCACTTTTGTACTAGAAAAAAAAAATGACCTGACTAGGATTGAAATACCAAAAGGCTAAAAAAAAAAAGGTGAATGAAGCTGTCTTGAAAGCGTGATTTTGCCTGGGAAATAAAGGAATTCCTCAGATTGGGTTTGCTGTGATGTTTTAACAACAATCCAATTATAGATTGTTACCTGGTGATTTTTCTGTAATCTAAATTTATGCATTTTATATATTTTAAAAATACTATTTATTTTTAAATCTCTAGAGAATACATACCTCATGTTCAATGTAGAGTTTCCAGTAGCGGCCACAGTTGAAGAACTGCCCAACAAGGTTTTCATAGAAAGAGCGAACATCGTCAATCTTCTTGGTCTGTAACAGCAAGGTTCAGTAAATGGCGGCCAGAGTGAGGGCTGACACCACCTACCTGGGCATCCCTAATCAGGATACTCCATGCCTCCACATCAAAAGAGTTTTGTTCCAGCCTTCTCTCTGCCTTCTTGATCCTGTCTGGCTGGGAGTTGGGGTTGGGAGGCTGGGGTGGGTCCTGCAACACACCATGACATCTTGTAGCAGATGCTGCATGGCAAAGGAAAGGAGCATTTGAAAGGTGAATCTGGAAGGAGTTGAGAGAGAGAGAAGACTGGTGAAGATTGTGTGGGGAATGAGGCCTGTTTGTCATCAGAAAAATTGAATAAGGCAAAATATTAAATGGATTGATGAAGATAGTTCTAGAGTGCCAAAATTAAAAAAAAAAAGAGGGGGGGAATGGTCATTTCCATTGGATGGGATTTCCTAGAGGTGAAAAATGTGAATCATGCCAGTCATGCTGATAAAATGAACATTTGCTTTTATGAAATTTAATCAGTAATGAAATATCGGCAATCTCATATCAATTTTAAAACAAAATGATAAACTATTTGTTAAAATAATGAGTCGATAAAGCAAACTTCATTAACCAAACATAAAATTAAAACTGGGAACTAATAACCCATTAAACATAATAATTGATTATAAAAACACTTTTTAAAAAAAGCTTTTATTTAAAATGCACTAAAAATAACAAAATAAATATTTCTGAAGTATTGCTTTTTTTTCTGAAGGCACCATTTAACAAATAAAATAATAGACTTAGAAATAAAAGCGGTGGGGGATGATAATCATTTATGCAGCAAATAGGTATAAATTTAATGAAAGGCATAACCTTGCTAATCATTTGCTTCATATAAAAAATCACATTGATCTCAAATTTATTATTATTGTACCCCACCGCTTTTATTTCTAAGTCTATTATTTTATTTGTTAAATGGTACCTTCAGAAAAAAAAAGCAATACTTCAGAAATATTTATTTTGTTATTTTTAGTGCATTTTAAATAAAAGCTTTTTTTTAAAAGTGTTTTTATAATCAATTATTCACGCTATTTTTAGTCGATATATGCCAGTCCAAAAAAAAAAAAGCCTTATCACTGAGACGACGTTGGCCTTAAATAGCTGCAAGCCTGCTCGCAGCAGATTGGTCAATTCCTCGTGGGAGGTCGGAAGTGACGTAAGCAAAATCCGTTACTAACAGAACTGCGTCTCTTTGTTTTTGGGAACCCTAAATTTATTGAATTATATTACAAAGTTAGAGACACCCAGTGGATTATTGTTAGGGGATAATTGGTACATTTAAAATTTGAATTATAATCAAACAATTGATTAAATAGTTAAAAGTAACAACATACTAATTAAAAAAGGGGAACTATTTAAAAAGGTGTCGTGAAATGTATGGTGGTATATTGTTACACACACACCTATATATATATAATGAATATAAATATATGCATGATGATATTGGAATAAGATGACTATATTATAACAGATAAAATTAATATATTTGTTGGATTTTCTCATTTATTTGCTTGCAATTCCAAGGACGTTTTAGATAGGAATCTGAATATTTGGATTTCTAATTCCTTCCATGTCTTGAACATTTATTGAAAAAATCCTTTCGCAACCTCCAGCATTGTTGCATTTTAGCCAAGAAAATTTGAAATTGACAGGTTCTGGGAAAAAATAGTTGTTTTTAGTCAGAAAATGATAATGAAAATAAGGATAAATATCAATTAATCTGATATATCTTCAGCACTCTGATTTATTATCTCTGTATTATCTTTATATATATTAATAAATCAAAATTTGTCAGACTGTTTATCGATGAACTCAGAAACTACTTAACCAAATGTCACCAAATTTTCCACTTAACTACCAATGACCCTGAAGATGAATTTACAATGCATTAAAATTAAGTAAAAAAAAATTATTTTAAAATCTATATTTTATCTTTGTGTATAACTTTATTTATATAGCCACTTGCTAATTTGACCATTTAGAACTTTGGGGAAAGTTATAAAGCTATTTTTTGTCAGATTTCCTTTTTTCGTTTCGTTTTATTTCCCAAATTCCATTAAAATTTTTATTAAAAATTATCATCATTATTAAGAAGGTTTTCAATGTGTGTTTGTATTCAAATTATTAATGACAATTTTGAAAGTAAAACAGTGTATACGGTATTAAATATGAATAATGGAACAATGGCTTAAAATATAATAGAAAGTAAGCTGAATGAAGACAAAAAAAATGTTAAGAATTCCCTATGAATTGAAATGAAGTGATTTTGCCTATAAAATATCAAAAAATAGACTGGATTAATACACATTCAAAATGGTTAAAATGGCATTTATTAAGCCAAACAGTGTGAAAAAGTAGATACAGTAGAGCTTCCATTGAGAGGATGCATAAAATCGTAGCTTAACCCGTCTCTCCAAGAGGCAGTCTCTTATTAAAGGTCTATTAGAGATTCTTTAATATCAATTAGAATCTCCTATGAGAGACCACCTACAGGAGAAACAAGTTGAGTCATGTTTTTAGGTGGTCTCTTTCTTAAGAGAATCTATTTACATATATTAAAATCAACATTTTCTTACTGTTACGTTTAATTACTGCTAATCTCTATATATAAAAATTAATGTATGTCTGTCTATCTGTCAATTATTAATTGGACTGAGCGAGTATTGTGAGTTTCATTATTCTATATGGTCTGGAAGCATATTAAAATTAAATATACAAAATTTGAAAGGAAATTTGTCCGTTCTTGGCCAACCTGACAACCCAGAAGTCTGAAAATTGGTCAGCTAGCATTGTCATCAGGTTTGAACATGTGTTCCAAATTTCATATTTCTAGGTGCCCTATAAGTATATTAATAAAAAAAATTGATTACAAGATTTGGTGACAGACATGGAGGCAAGTTAAATAAAAGCATTTAAATAAAAAAGTGGACTAATCTCAAAGAAAATGGTACCATTAGAAAGAGCGTAAAAAGTATACCAAGAAAGCTTAACCCAAAAAGGAGAAATCAAAGGAAAATCGCTAAAAACGAACAGTTCGCGAGATATTGGCAAAACAAAATAAATAAAATTAAATATACAAAATTTGAAAGGAAATTTGTCCGTTCTTGGCCAACCTGACAACCCAGAAGTCTGAAAATTGGTCAGCTAGCATTGTCATCAGGTTTGAACATGTGTACCAAATTTCATATTTCTAGGTGCCCTATAAGTATATTGAAAATTGATTACAAGATTTGGCGACAGACATCCAGACAGATAGGCAAGTTAAATAAAAGCTTTTAAAAAATCCTGAGTCTCCCCTACAGAACCCCAAGAAATCCAGGAGTTGGACAAAACGCTAGACGCCGGGACATGACAGGTTGCACCCCATTTGAACTGGTACATGGCCGCAAAGCTGAAACAACTGTAGACACTCTATTCCCAAATCCGAAGAGGGATATGGTCAGAAGATTGCAGCAAGGCAGCTGGCACAATTGGAAACTTTGAAGGCCCAAGAAACAGACAAAGTTAGATACAACTCCAAACATGAAGAAGCAGACTACTGCTTTTAGTCAGAAAATGATGCTGACAATATTGCTGTATCATGGTTGATTGTCAGAAACAATTCTTTCAGGGGAAATTCCTTAAAGCAGACCACAAGGGAAGTCAGATCATTTTAGTACGCAGGACAAAATTCTAACAGCAAAACATTCACTCAGGCAGAATACAGGTCATCTCTATATATGAAATATCACTTCATGGCCTGTTGGCTAAGATCATAGTATATCTCTATTTATAAAAATTGATTCAGTAGGGAGTGAATGTTTGCTCAAAAAAAATTTTTTTTTCATATATTCGTTAGGCAAACTCAGTCAGGTTAAAGCCGAGTACATCTGCCTGTTTAAAATATTAAAAATGAATTATTGCAATGAGAAAAAATAAATTTTTAAAATAAGTAAAAGGCTAAAAATTTATTTTAATCTTTAAGACAATGTGAGTAGTGGCTGCTTAAGTTAAGCTTAAATAGTGAAGTAAACAATGGCGCATGAATGTCATATTTGTGACTCATTGTAACACTTTTAAATACCATGTGCAAACATGAACTGGCCACTCTTCCCGGAGGGTTGTATTTTAGCAAGAATTATCTAATGTGAAAATTGGATTTTAAAAATTGGTCAAATTAACCTTTACTATTTGATAGGCTGGAGGCCGGGACATGAAAATATGGTCAAATTAGTGCAAGTTTCAAATTAACAAGATTATACTGTATGTAAACATCAATCTAATTCAATCAAAATTCAAGCATTTTACAATAAAATCCTATTTAATCAAAATCATAGTAATAAAGGCAGAAAATAAATTGTGTTGCTGAAATTCAAATCTTGAATCAAAATTAATTATTATTGTAAAATCAAAAAAAAAACAATTCAAAACAGAGGTAAATGAACAAAAAATACCCAAACTTTCAACATGTTATTACAACCAGAGCTGAGAAATATTCACAAATGCCAAAGATGATATTTTATTCTCCAAGTTTCAATTGGAGAAGTCTTTACTTTGAATCTAAATAAAATACTGATAGTAATAGGCAACGGCCAGAACCTGATGTGTGTCAAATTACCTAAGCTAAATTTACCCATTTTTAATGGTGATTCAGCCAATTGGCATAATGACAAGACACAATATGGATTATAGATTATAAACACAAGGTAATAAGACCATATAAATAAATAAATAGTGTGTGACGTTTCGGTAATAGTGTTGTTACCATCTTCAGACGAAAGAGAAAAAATATCACAAAGTTGATTTTAAATAGTTACTGTTATCATTCTTCTTATCTGCTATCTTGTTTATACACTTGATGACAGTAACTATTTCAAACATGCTGTGGTAAAATTTTTCATTCAGCACTTTTGTCTGTAGATGGTATTACCAAAACGTCACACACTATTTATTTATTTGGATTTGGCCTTATTACCATGAGCCAATTGACATAGTTTTAGAAAAATGTCAACTTTATCATCAATATCTCAATGCATCAGTCAAAAAAGTCCTGGAGAGAAGTTTCCTACTTTCAACAGAAGCTACCAATAAGCATGGGATTCCTTATGTAAAAGATTCAATAACAGAAGAGAATTTTCTTTCTCTCAAATCAACAAAATATTTTCCATAAGACCATTAAAATATATTTCGACGAATTCTATTTATGAAGTCCTTGATGTTTGCAAGGAAAGCATGAGAAATCTCTCAACACTGGGTCACAGATCTTAGAATTTACTCCACATCATAATGTATTGTGTGCAAAAGCATTCGCTCCAACAGTCATCTCTTCCCAGTTGGGGGGGTATGTTATTTATACATTTTTAAATTCAATTTTATGCTAAATAATTCAATAAATATCTCTAAAAAAAATCAATTATTCATTATATAAAATATTTTAATACCTAAATTTATCTGTGAAAATAATTTCTTCATAATAAAAATCTGTTGTTTTACTATATCGTTTTAACTGTATATAATTCAATACAGTAGAACATCCATGAGAGGACACCTCTCTACAAAGGACAGTTTACATTTGCAAAATTACCATTTTTACTATTTAGCAACTCTCTGGTAAGAGGACACCTCTACCTAAAGGACACTTTGGCTCTGCAATTCGGTGTCCTTTACAGGGAGGTTCTACTGTATATGGTTTTTTATCGACTCTGAAGTTTATATATAGGTGGAACAGTTCCAAACAATATTTGGATCTTTGATATACATAAAGGTTGTGTGTTTATGTGAAAATAACCAGATGTGTCAAATATAATGTGGAAATTTGGGGCAAACACATTTAGTTACTTTTTAAAAAATTGAAATATCTCTTTAATTTTTCAAAATATATAACCTTGGCCTTTGTGTCAGCCTGGGGAGGGTCCAGGGCTGGTTACCCCAAAAGATAGTGACGTGGTCAGCTGCCTCGGGCCTCTCCTGCAAGGGAGGGGAGTTTAGGCGAAATCCATCCTGGACTATGGCTTGTTCGTCACAAGCTAGCGGCCTTGGGTCGGTGACAAAGCCATAACACCAGCTTTGGCAAACTGAAAAGCGTCCACCTAGAGACCATGGTTTTGGGCTGATGGCCCTCATCAGCCTATGGCGGACTTGACATCTGCCAAAGGTGTTTAGCCCAGCCATTTAGCCAGCTATTTTCCAACTAAATTATCTTGGTTCCGTGGAGTGAGCTACACACTAGAGGACACCTCTCTATAAAGGACAGTTTTCATTTGCAAAATTATCATTTTTACTATTTAGCAACTCTCTGGTAAGAGGACACCTCTCCTTAAAAGACACTGGCTCTGCAATTAGGTGTCCTTTAGAGGAAAGTAGTTCTACTGTATATGGAATTATTTGCAAATAACTTGAAAATATCTGAATCCAAAGAACCTTTTTGGTTTCAATAAAAACTGAATCAAGTCTTATAATAAAAATCTAATTCAAATCAAAATCAATTGCTTCTTTATATTATTATTTATTGAAAGATCAATTATTCTTTTGAAAATACAGAAAAGGGGATTTCACTGTAAACAAATACATTAATATGACACATTCGATGCTTGTTGATAATTCAATCAGGTTTGACATGTCCCAACCTCCACAAATAACAAGTGTTTAATTAGACCAAACAATCATTTGACATTTTGATAATTCAATCGATTTTCTATATCCAATTTTGACATTAGATAATTCTTGTTTAGATACAAATTGGAATATTACTCAGTTATGATGAACATTGAATAGGATTAGAGCCTAAAAGTACAACCATAAAAGATTTCTTTAAACCTTTGGGTGCGGGAGGCGACAATCTGCTTGGTGTGGGAAATTTGATCTTTTTAGTTAGTTTCACTGGCTGGGTTGGCTTGTGAAAGACTCAGGTAACATTTTTAGTTTAGAAGATCTTAGACAAGAAGTCATTAATGGATTTTTAAAATATTATAAAAGCAAACCTTCCACAAATAAGTGGAAAAGAAGTTTTCTGGATCAAACTGAGCGTCGCTTAGAAGTGAGGCACTTCCTTGTTCAAATTGAAGATAAAAAATTCAAAACTAATTATGTTGTATGACTTCCTGGTAAATGTTAAAAATGGGAAAGGTGCTTGTAGAAGTAAGAAAACTACATTTTACTGCCCAGATTGCCCCAATAAGACAGTATTGTGTCATGCTTCAGGGATTATCATGTGAAGCAAAATTTTAAAAAACCCTGTAACTGTCCTATTTAAGTACAGTAGAACAACCTCCATGAGAGAACACTCACGCTAGAGGACACCTCTCTACAAAGGAAAGTTTCATTTTCAAAATTACCTTTTTTACAATTTAGTAGCTCTCCGGTAAGAGGACATCTCTCCCTGAAGGACACTTTGGCTCTACAATTAGGTGTCCTTTACAGGGAGGTTCTACTGTATTTGTATTATTAATTATAATTTTGAACATGATAAAGCGATAAATCACAATTTGGATTATAGATTATAAGAAAATAAGACCTAATCCAAATAATTTATTAGTGTGTGACGTTTCGGCAACAACATTGTCACCATCATCAGATGAAAGAATAAATGAGAAAAAATATTACAGCAATATAGCAGTACTATTTAAGAACTTGCTGTGATATTTTTTCTCATTTATTCTTTTGTCTGATAATGGTGACAATGTTGTTGCCGAAACGTCACACACTAATAAATTATTTGGATTAGGTCTTATTTTCTTTTATTATAATTTTGAACATTAAAAATAAATTTTATTTTAATTATTTAAAAATGTATGTATATATTTTTATATACAGTAGAACCTCCCTGTAAAGGACACCTAATTGCAGAGCCAAAGTGTCCTTTAGGGAGAGGTGTCCTCTTTCTTACTGGAGAGTTGCTAAATAGTAAAAATGGTAATTGTGCAAATGAAAACTGTCCTTTGTAGAGAGGTGTCCTCTTACTGGAGAGTTGCTAAATTGTAAAAATGGTAATTGTGCAAATGAAAACTGTCCTTTGTAGAGAGGTGTCCTCTTACTGGAGAGTTGCTAAATTGTAAAAATGGTAATTGTGCAAATGAAAACTGTCCTTTGTAGAGAGGTGTCCTCTTTCTTACTGGAGAGTTGCTAAATTGTAAAAATGGTAATTGTGCAAATGAAAACTGTCCTTTGTAGAGAGGTGTCCTCTTACTGGAGAGTTGCTAAATTGTAAAAATGGTAATTGTGCAAATGAAAACTGTCCTTTGTAGAGAGGTGTCCTCTTACTGGAGAGTTGCTAAATTGTAAAAATGGTAATTGTGCAAATGAAAACTGTCCTTTGTAGAGAGGTGTCCTCTTACTGGAGAGTTGCTAAATTGTAAAAATGGTAATTGTGCAAATGAAAACTGTCCTTTGTAGAGAGGTGTCCTCTTACTGGAGAGTTGCTAAATTGTAAAAATGGTAATTGTGCAAATGAAAACTGTCCTTTGTAGAGAGGTGTCCTCTTACTGGAGAGTTGCTAAATTGTAAAAATGGTAATTGTGCAAATGAAAACTGTCCTTTGTAGAGAGGTGTCCTCTTACTGGAGAGTTGCTAAATTGTAAAAATGGTAATTGTGCAAATGAAAACTGTCCTTTGTAGAGAGGTGTCCTCTTACTGGAGAGTTGCTAAATTGTAAAAATGGTAATTGTGCAAATGAAAACTGTCCTTTGTAGAGAGGTGTCCTCTTACTGGAGAGTTGCTAAATTGTAAAAATGGTAATTGTGCAAATGAAAACTGTCCTTTGTAGAGAGGTGTCCGCTAAAGGGAGGTTTTCTACCCTGTAGAAAGTGTACTTGTATATAAACTCTATTTAAATCATTTTAATTGTTAAATTTGTGCATAGTAGCTGTAATAGTGCATAGTAACTGTAATAGTGCATTGTAACTGTAATAGTGCATAGTAACTGACAATTCATTGTTAAAACAAAAAAAAAAGAAGGAAGAAACAACTCATCCATCTCAAGAATTTACTCCAGTGATATTAACTGAGGAAACATGTTATACTGATGGATGGCAGACAATGTCAGGGCAGGTATTGATGTTTTTAGAAAAGGTGAACTAGTTACGACTCTTAAATATAAAAAATTGTGAATGTGGTTTGGGAACTGAAACATTAGAACATATGTTATTCAAGTGTCTCAAATATTACAATTCTTTGTTTTGTTGCTAAATGAAATGGACTGGATTTAAGGTAAAGTATTTTATGACCAGCTAGTCCTATAGTAAAACTCTGTTGGGTAGACTAGAGGGCTATGATGCTGTGAACACATTTGTTTTTATCTCTAGTAAATGTGGTACAGGCCATGATAATCATGGTGGGTGGGCCACTACTTTTACTGGAAGTGCACCACATGTCTACACTTGTGAAAAGACTTTTGCACTAACAAGTGTGCCAGAGACCCGTTTGATGACTTGTACTCACTAGTGGGTTTGGAATTTGGCAAGTTTCAGGGACCAATGGAGCATATTGTTAATTAAAAGAGGGGCCCAATGCGGGATTCGATCCAGAGCCATAACGGTCAAAAACCAACAGTACTCGACCACCTATTAACCATAGGTTTTCTAAGTATTTAGACCTAAATATATTTTGATTGAATATGGGCATCTTTATTTATAAGCAAGTAATTGAATGCTTTATAAACATACTACAATACATCACATACCATTAGTAGTCCCTTCCTTCCTTCATTGTTGCTGATTGTAATCTATTTTTGTCATTATGAAGATGTCTTTCAATGTTTATTAGGAGATTCTTGGCTGAAACTAGGATCCTCATTGGCCGTGATGTCAAAGTGACACGCGATGTAAACATTAAACGTGATTGGTCCATTTTTGGGCAAATGTAAACAAAGCGCGTTATTGTGAAAATTTTTCACACCACTTTTTAAACGTTACATTTTGTAATTAAATTTTTTTTAATATTCGAAGTTTAATATAACATAAAATTTTATTATATAAATAATTAAGTTAAACAATTTAAATTTTATTTACAAATTTCATTTACAACTCTTCACTATACGTAAAATATTTAATAAAATAATTAAAATATTTTTTTTTTACAAACGAAAATTCAAAACAATCTAAACTAACCTAACTAAAACTAACCTTTCTGAAACTAACCTAGTTAAACAGTAATGACACTAACCTAACCACAAGGTAATACGACCAAATCCAAATAAATAGTGTGTGAGGTTTCAGCGTTGTTACCATCTTCAGACAAAAGTAGTGAATGAGAAATTTTACCACAGCATATTTTTGTGGTAAAATTTCTCATTCAGTACTTTTGTCTGAAAATGGTAACAACGCTGTTACTGAAATGTTGGATTTGGTCTTAACACCTTGTGTTTATAATCTATAATCCAAATTGTGCCTTATCATAAACTAACCTAATTTTACACCAATCTGAAACTAACCTATCTGAAGCTCTCTAACCTACTTAACACACGTGGCATTAGATTTTCAAAATAGGTTTCAACACTAAAATTAATTCATAAATAAAAACACTTTATATAGGTGATAAATTTTGCTATTATTAACCCTGTCAATGGCTTCTTTACCCAGCCACAAGCCACTACCAGAGGCTTCTGTGTAAACAAGGGCACCAATGTCGTGTTTCCAGGAAATCATGTGGGATTCTTCCATTCCCTCTCACCTCGATTTGTTACTTATTTTGTTTGCATTTTTTCACTTTTTGAAATGTCATTTCTATTTCATCCGCTCACTCTGAATCTCATTTTTTGGATGATTCATCAACTGAAAGTGTTCTTTAAGATTGTCATGCTGATATTAGTTCCCAAGCTACCAAAATTTACTAATTTGAAGAGTCTAGCTCATCTTGAACAGCTAAAGTTTTCATAGATAAGATTTTACATTTTTCTAGAAAAAAATCATAGTTTTACTTATTTAATTAAATATATGGGATCCTCATTTATTTTACCAATATTTCACTTGGCTGAAAGCTTGTGGAACCATGGCAGAGTCAATGCCCAAAACCTATGAAAGCTTCAACTCCAGCAAGCTCAGAAAGGATGGAAAATTGGTTCCACAAATCTAACCTTCAGACTGTCAAGGTGTTCAAGGTTTGTTCTTCATAATCCACACCTGGTGGATATAAAAATAACATTATTGTGAAACCTGTAGTGACAAACCAGCTCTTTATTTTAGGTATTGCTTCGAGAAATACCAAATTTTATTGAAATATATATTTTTTGTACATTTTATTATTACCAAATATATAGTATCCATTATATTTGATGGAGAATTAAGGGAAGAGACGCGCTGTAGACGGCAGCCTCTATACTCATGTAAACAAAACCCACACAGACCAGAATGGGTTAAACTTTGATTTTTTTTTTTTTTAATGACAAAATACAAGAAAATAAGACCTATAATAAAAGAAAATAAGACCTAATCCAAATAATTTATTAGTGTGTGACGTTTCGGCAACAACATTGTCACCATCATCAGACAATTATTCTTTTGTCTGATGATGGTGACAATGTTGCTGAAACACCACACACTATTAAAATATTTGGATTAGGTCTTATTACCTTGTATTATAATCTATAATCCAAATTGTGCTTTATCAAAATAAGACCTAATCCAATAGTTTGTATCCAATAGCATCAAGTTTGGATTAGGTCTTATTTTCTTGTATTATAATCTATAATCCAAATTGTGCTTTATCATTAAATACAGAAAATAACGTTTGAATAGTGTTGTGAAATTTTTCACGATCGAGATGTTTTACTGTGACATCACAGTCAATGATGGTCCTAATTTTACACTCGGCCAAGAATCTATTAATCTGCTGTTTATATCTCTATAACTTCCACCACTCTAACCCACACAGAGAGAAATTCTCATTTCTGGTTAGTACAGGTTGAATTATAATGGTTGAACATTAAGGTATTTTCAACAGAATTTCCAATTTTTAAAATGAATGCTTCCTCTAAAATGGGACACCAATAAATTATATTTATATCTTATTCAGATTTTTAAAATTTGATTCAAAAAGTTGGTACCATCGAAAAGACTTAAAGGGCATAATGTTTTTCAATTTGAATCATAAAACAAAAACAAGTTTGAAATTTTTGTTGAATGAAAAATAAATAAAATGATTCATATTGAATAATACTTTATGCTGAAAATTAATAATTTTAAATGTTTCCTGGTTTAAATAAATTATTAAAATATATATTCTTTTATATATATATATATATATATAAGGCTGACGACAACTAATATACACGTTGACCTTGTGGAGAAAATTTTGTTATAAAATTGAAAAAATGAAGTAAAAAATGTTTATTTTCAAATGTTTACAAAATGAAAATTCGTATTTTAATTGTTTAATCATTGGTCACATATGGGAACTCAAACAAAAGATTAGGAATTGAACGAATACTACATCTATAAACAATAGTTTTATTGCTATTTTTCAATTATTAAAGTAAATAAGACTTACATCTAAAAGTGCCATTTGAGTACAAGATTTATTTTTGAAATAAATAAATTAAAAAATTACAATTAAAAAAAATCGAAAATGGCAGCAAAATTTTTTTAAATGTTTATTATCAATAATAATAGTCAGTTTTTAATTTTCTATTTATCATAGATTTTTCCAAAAAATTTTTTTTTCAAAAAAAAAATTAATTTAGATTTTAAAATGTATTTATATAATGTTTTACGAATATCCAAATATCATATTTAAAAATTTTTTTTTTTTTCAAGTAATTACCAAATTTTTTTCCCCGAAAATTATAAATAATATTATCAGACATTAAAATAAATTTCCCATAAATGTCAAAATATAGGTTTAGCACACTTATAAGACAACATTTTAAATATGATTAATAACATTTTCATTTTTAAGAAATATTTTTCTTTTATTTGAAATTTTATAATGAAATATCTTTTATTTTTTAAAATTGTAAATGATTTATTTTATTCTCTCTCTCTCTCTTGAGCGGCGCGGACGCACGTGCTCGCGCGCGCTCCCGCTTACCCCGCCGGCGTGGCTTGTTCTTTGGCGTTCTTTTTTTAAGCCTAAAAAGAATGTTTTTTATTCTTTTTCGAAATAAATAAATATATATATATATATATATATAAAAATGAATGTATGTGTGTGTGTGTGGTCTGTTTGTCCTTTATGCCTGACCAAACCACTCATTGGAACGCCATGAAACTTTGGGAAGTTATTTATTATAGTACTGGGAAGGTTTCTAGCAAATAAAATTTTCGAAATAACTTTTCGCTTTAAAATAATCAAGATAAATATTCTAATTTATCTGTTATAATTCAACAATCTGCTCTAAATATTATCATGATGATACGATGATTTTGTAATGTAGAAAATTAGGAAAGACAAAATTCAGGATGACACGGCAATTTATTTGAGACAAGAATAATGATACAATTCCAAGGCAAAATACTATTCCTTTAACTTCCAATTACCGAGGGAACCAATTCATATTGATTTTATTCAACTATCGAGTATTTTTCAAGGGACCGGGAAAAAATGTTCACTTTATTGAGAGATGATTCGTTAGACAAACCTTTACTCGGGTAAAACCCGGGCGAAGCCGGGTACGTCCATACAAGAATAATGATACAATTCCAAGGCAAGATACTATTCCTTTAACTTCCAATTACCGAGGGAACCAATTAATATTGATTTTATTCAACTTATCGAGTATTTTTCAAGGGACGGGGGGAAAAATGTTCACTTTATCGAGAGATTCGTTAGACAAACCTTTACTCTGGTAAAACCCGGGCGAAGCCGGGTACGTCCGCTAGTATATATATATATAAATCAATGTTTGTATGTTTGTTTGTTTGTATACAAATTCGCAGTAGTTCACTTTTTCAAACCAAAAATTCCATACATAGGTAAAAAAAATACGGGAAGACGATAGGCTATTTTAAAAATATATATAAATCAATTATTAAAACTATATATTCAAATTATTCTGCTTAGCTCATGAACAGCGCCCTCTATCAAAGATTTGATTAAATTATGCTGATGCAAACAAATAGATAATGCTAATTGATACGTTTCTATTAAATGTTGAATATTAATGGTGAAAATTATTTTATAAGAAATTGCACTTTATATATATTTAAAGATAAATGAAAGATACACCATTTTTAAGCTACTATAATTATTTTATTCTTTTTACAATTTTTGCACACGTGCACATCATATTGAGCATGTTGTTGTCTACAAGATGATGATAAAAAACAAGATGATCAAAACAGAGTAAAGTAATAATATATCACTGATATATTATCTTTAAACAAAACAGATCATTCCTCCTTCCTTATATTGTACATAGTTGGAGAAAACCGGCAAGGTGGGCATCGAGGTCGGGTAGATCTTCTAGGCGGAGGTGACGTGGAAATTTGAGGGTCTTGTTCCAGTCGGTGAGGTCCTGCTCCAGCGTTGTCCAAGGTCCAATCAGAATCTTCAGCATATTTGGTATCTGAACCTGTCCTCATCTGATTGACATGCACTTTAAATGTACCTTTTAGGTTCTTTACTAGATTAACATTGTAACCTAGTCGTCGTATCACCTGGGCCTTGAACCATTTGCGCCTATTTTGTATTACTCTTGTAAACAGCACTTTATCTCCAACTTGAAAATGTCGCCTTCCACACTCATTCCTCCCAAAAGTCCTCTGGATAAATTCAGAGTTCAAGCAATTTACAAATGTTCTAGGCACATAACTTAGGAGACGTTCTACAGGAGGCTTATCTAAAGAGGTAGGCGTATTTCTATAATTAAACAGAACATTTTGTAAAATACAGTCCATATTTGAGTTTGGAGATTCCTCTAACGACTTTTCCAGAGATTTTTTTATTATTCTTACCGAAACTTCAGCAATTCCATTAGACGAGGGATTATATGCTGGCGAGGTTAAGTGGTATACATTATTTTTCCGTAAGAACTCCTTAAATTCAAGCGAATTGAAGGGGGGGGCCATTGTCAGACACTAAGCATTGCGGTAATCCATACCTGGCGAAACACTCCCGTAGAAGCTTAATATTTTCTTGCGAAGTAGTACCTCTAACTGGGAATACTTCAATCCAATTTGAATTTGCATCTACTACCAATAAATAACAATCAGTAAAGTAATAATATATCACTGATATATTATCTTTAAACAAAACAGATCACTAATGACAAACAATTATAAAAAATCTTATCTAAATATATATCACTAGGGTAGATATACACACGGGTCAATCCTGGGGCGAAGCCCGGGTCACCCGTCTAGTATTTAATATAAAACATTTGAATATTAAGCATTTTTAAAATTTTATTAAAGATTCTCAGAGTTCGCTCATAGGGGGCGCAGCATGGTTTGAGCTAGTAGAGGGCTCCAAATTTAAAAAGTGGCAGTTGCAACTTAGCAGAAAGGGAGATAGCAGCTGACAGCACCGCGTCGGTGGCTTTCCCCCTACAGTAAGTTCCTATTCCTTTATATTTATTTTTGTCTATCAGCAAAAGTCCTTGAAAGGTTATGTTTTATGTTTATATATATCGTATATTTTAAACTGTATGACACTTTTAGTAGATGTCACATATCTTCCAATTAGTTAGAGCCGATTACTTAAAAGATCCTACCCATCTTTTGAAATGTACACCGTTTCTATTTGCTACCACCCCCATATTTTGTATATATGCTATATCTTTATTAATAATACCTGTAAACCCCTATTTGTATGTAAAACTAAAAATGTTGACGTCAAAATAAAGATCCAAAGAGTGTTCGGTCAGGTGGTGGCAGGGACAGAGGGGAGGAAAAAAGCCAACGCCCAGCCCATGTGGGGTCCCGAGGGACATTTTTATAGATGACCCCTGAAAACAGGACAGATTTTGGCGGGGGGTCAGCAGCAGATGGTTGTAGGGT
>CP092868.1:102795211-102822949 GCA_030710605.1 Cordylochernes scorpioides
CCTCCTACAACTGGCTCATGAGACCCAGAACTTATGACCTTCCTGGATTGAATCACAAGCCCAACATTGTACCAGGCCTTAGTGACAGTGGCCCACCCAGATGATAGAGAACACATCCAAATAAACCCACAGAGACTTACATCCCTACCTCATCAATATATCATGTTATGGACCAGGTCTTAGTGACAGTGGCCCACCCAGATGATAGAGAACACATCCAAATAAACCCACAGAGACTTACATCCCTACCTCATCAATATATCATGTTATGGACCAGGTCTTAGTGACAGTGGCCCACCCAGATGATAGAGAACACATCCAAATAAACCCACAGAGACTTACATCCCTGCCTCATCAATATATCATGTCATGGACCAGGTCTTAGTGACTGTGGCCCACTCAGATGATAGAGAACACATCCAAATAAACCCACTGAGACTTACATCCCTGCCTCATCAATATATCATGTTATGGACCAGGTCTTAGTGACTGTGGCCCACTCAGATGATAGAGAACACATCCAAATAAACCCACTGAGACTTACATCCCTGCCTCATCAATATATCATGTCATGGACCAGGTCTTAGTGACTGTGGCCCACTCAGATGATAGAGAACACATCCAAATAAACCCACAGAGACTTACATCCCTGCCACATCAACATATAATGTCATGGACCAGGTCTTAGTGACTGTGGCCCACTCAGATGATAGAGAACACATCCAAATAAACCCACAGAGACTTACATCCCTGCCTCATCAATATATCATGTCATGGACAAGGTCTTAGTGACTGTGGCCCACTCAGATGATAGAGAACACATCCAAATAAACCCACAGAGACTTACATCCCTGCCTCATCAATATATGATGTCATGGACCAGGTCTTAGTGACTGTGGCCCAATCAGATGATAGAGAACACATCCAAATAAACCCACTGAGACTGACATCCCTGCCTCATCAATATATCATGTCATGGACCAGGTCTTAGTGACCGTAGTCCACTCAGATGATGGAGAACACATCCAAATAAACCCACAGAGACTTACATCCCTGCCTCATCAATATATCATGTCATGGACCAGGTCTTAGTGACTGTGGCCCACTCAGATGATAGAGAACACATCCATATAAACCCACTGAGACTTACATCCCTGCCTCATCAATATATGATGTCATGGACCAGGTCTTAGTGACTGTGGCCCAATCAGATGATAGAGAACACATCCAAATAAACCCACTGTAACTTACATCCCTGCCTCATCAATATATGATGTCATGGACCAGTTCTTAGTTACTGTGGCCCACTCAGATGATAGAGAACACATCCAAATAAACCCACTGAGACTGACATCCCTGCCTCATAAATATATCATGTCATGGACCAGGTCTTAGTGACTGTGGCCCACTCAGATGATAGAGAACACATCCAAATAAACCCACTGTAACTTACATCCCTGCCTCATCAATATATGATGTCATGGACCAGTTCTTAGTGACTGTGGCCCACTCAGATGATAGAGAACACATCCAAATAAACCCACTGAGACCCACATCCCTGCCTCATCAATATATGATGTCATGGACCAGGTCTTAGTGACTGTGGCCCACTCAGATGATAGAGAACACATCCAAATACACCCACAGAGACCCACATCCCTGCCTCATCAATATATGATGTCATGGACCAGGTCTTAGTGACTGTGGCCCACTCAGATGATAGAGAACACATCCAAATACACCCACAGAGACTTACATCCCTGCCTCATCAATATATGATGTCATGGACCAGGTCTTAGTGACTATGGCCCACTCAGATGATAGAGAACACATCCAAATACACCTACAGAGACTTACATCCCTGCCTCATCAATATATCATGTCATGGACCAGGTCTTAGTGACTGTGGCCCACTCAGATGATAGAGAACACATCCAAATAAACCCACAGAGACTTACATCCCTGCCTCATCAATATATCATGTCATGGACCAGGTCTTAGTGACTGTGGCCCACTCAGATGATAGAGAACACATCCAAATAAACCCACTGAGACTTACATCCCTGCCTCATCAATATATCATGTCATAACCAGGTCTTAGTGACTGTGGCCTACTCAGATGATAGAGAACACATCCAAATAAACCCACAGAGACTTACATCCCTGCCTCATCAATATATCATGTCATGGACCAGGTCTAAGTGAGTGTGGCCCACTCAGATGATAGAGAACACATCCAAATAAACCCACAGAGACTTACATCCCTGCCTCATCAATATATCATGTCATGGACCAGGTCTTAGTGACTGTGGCCCACTCAGATGATAGAGAACACATCCAAATAAACCCACAGAGACTTACATCCCTGCCTCATCAATATATCATGTCATGGACCAGGTCTTAGTGACTGTGGCCCACTCAGATGATAGAGAACACATCCAAATAAACCCACTGAGACCTACATCCCTGCCTCATCAACATATCATGTCATGGACCAGGTCTTAGTGACTGTGGCCCACTCAGATGATAGAGAACACATCCAAATAAACCCACAGAGACTTACATCCCTGCCTCATCAATATATGATGTCATGGACCAGGTCTTAGTGACTGTGGCCCACTCAGATGATAGAGAACACATCCAAATAAACCCACTGAGACCCTACATCCCTGCCTCATCAACATATCGTGTCATGGACCAGGTCTTAGTGACTGTGGCCCACTCAGATGATAGAGAACACATCCAAATAAACCCACTGTAACTTACATCCCTGCCTCATCAATATATGATGTGATGGACCAGGTCTTAGTTACTGTGGCCCACTCAGATGATAGAGAACACATCCAAATAAACCCACTGAGACCCACATCCCTGCCTCATCAATATATCGTGTCATGGACCAGGTCTTAGTGACTGTGGCCCACTCAGATGATAGAGAACACATCCAAATAAACCCACTGAGACTTACATCCCTGCCTCATCAATATATCATGTCATGGACCAGGTCTTAGTGACTGTGGCCCACTCAGATGATAGAGAACACATCCAAATAAACCCACTGAGACTTACATCCCTGCCTCATCAATATATCATGTCATGGACCAGGTCTTAGTGACTGTGGCCCACTCAGATGATAGAGAACACATCCAAATAAACCCACTGAGACTTACATCCCTGCCTCATCAATATATCATGTCATGGACCAGGTCTTAGTGACTGTGGCCCACTCAGATGATAGAGAACACATCCAAATAAACCCACTGAGACTTACATCCCTGCCTCATCAATATATCATGTCATGGACCAGGTCTTAGTGACTGTGGCCCACTCAGATGATAGAGAACACATCCAAATAAACCCACTGAGACTTACATCCCTGCCTCATCAATATATCATGTCATGGACCAGGTCTTAGTGACTGTGGCCCACTCAGATGATAGAGAACACATCCAAATAAACCCACTGAGACTTACATCCCTGCCTCATCAATATATCATGTCATGGACCAGGTCTTAGTGACTTTGGCCCACTCAGATGATAGAGAACACATCCAAATAAACCCACTGAGACTTACATCCCTGCCTCATCAATATATCATGTCATGGACCAGGTCTTAGTGACTGTGGCCCACTCAGATGATAGAGAACACATCCAAATAAACCCACTGAGACTTACATCCCTGCCTCATCAATATATCATGTCATGGACAAGGTCTTAGTGACTGTGGCCCACTCAGATGATAGAGAACACATCCAAATAAACCCACTGAGACTTACATCCCTGCCTCATCAATATATCATGTCATGGACCAGGTCTTAGTGACTGTGGCCCACTCAGATGATAGAGAACACATCCAAATAAACCCACTGAGACTTACATCCCTGCCTCATCAATATATCATGTCATGGACCAGGTCTTAGTGACTGTGGCCCACTCAGATGATAGAGAACACATCCAAATAAACCCACTGAGACCTACATCCCTGCCTCATCAATATATCATGTCATGGACCAGGTCTTAGTGACTGTGGCCCACTCAGATGATAGAGAACACATCCAAATAAACCCACAGAGACCTACATCCCTGCCTCATCAATATATCATGTCATGGACCAGGTCTTAGTGACTGTGGCCCACTCAGATGATAGAGAACACATCCAAATAAACCCACTGAGACTTACATCCCTGCCTCATCAATATATCATGTCATGGACCAGGTCTTAGTGACTGTGGCCCACTCAGATGATAGAGAACACATCCAAATAAACCCACTGAGACTTACATCCCTGCCTCATCAATATATCATGTCATGGACCAGGTCTTAGTGACTGTGGCCCACTCAGATGATAGAGAACACATCCAAATAAACCCACTGAGACTTACATCCCTGCCTCATCAATATATCATGTCATGGACAAGGTCTTAGTGACTGTGGCCCACTCAGATGATAGAGAACACATCCAAATAAACCCACTGAGACTTACATCCCTGCCTCATCAATATATCATGTCATGGACCAGGTCTTAGTGACTGTGGCCCACTCAGATGATAGAGAACACATCCAAATAAACCCACTGAGACTTACATCCCTGCCTCATCAATATATCATGTCATGGACCAGGTCTTAGTGACTGTGGCCCACTCAGATGATAGAGAACACATCCAAATAAACCCACTGAGACTTACATCCCTGCCTCATCAATATATCATGTCATGGACAAGGTCTTAGTGACTGTGGCCCACTCAGATGATAGAGAACACATCCAAATAAACCCACAGAGACCCACATCCCTGCCTCATCAATATATCATGTCATGGACCAGGTCTTAGTGACTGTGGCCCACCCAGATGATAGAGAACACATCCAAATAAACCCACTGAGACTTACATCCCTGCCTCATCAATATATCATGTCATGGACAAGGTCTTAGTGACTGTGGCCCACCCAGATGATAGAGAACACATCCAAATAAACCCACAGAGACCCACATCCCTGCCACATCAATATATCATGTCATGGACCAGGTCTTAGTGACTGTGGCCCACTCAGATGATAGAGAACACATCCAAATAAACCCACTGAGACTTACATCCCTGCCACATCAACATATAATGTCATGGACCAGGTCTTAGTGACTGTGGCCCACTCAGATGATAGAGAACACATCCAAATAAACCCACTGAGACTTACATCCCTGCCTCATCAATATATCATGTCATGGACCAGGTCTTAGTGACTGTGGCCCACTCAGATGATAGAGAACACATCCAAATAAACCCACTGAGACTTACATCCCTGCCACATCAACATATAATGTCATGGACCAGGTCTTAGTGACTGTGGCCCACTCAGATGATAGAGAACACATCCAAATAAACCCACTGAGACTTACATCCCTGCCACATCAACATATAATGTCATGGACCAGGTCTTAGTGACTTTGGCCCACTCAGATGATGGAGAACACATCCAAATAAACCCACTGAGACTTACATCCCTGCCTCATCAATATATCATGTCATGGACCAGGTCTTAGTGACTGTGGCCCACTCAGATGATAGAGAACACATCCATATAAACCCACTGAGACTTACATCCCTGCCTCATCAATATATGATGTCATGGACCAGGTCTTAGTGACTGTGGCCCACTCAGATGATAGAGAACACATCCAAATAAACCCACTGAGACTTACATCCCTGCCTCATCAATATATCATGTCATGGACCAGGTCTTAGTGACTGTGGCCCACTCAGATGATAGAGAACACGTCCAAATAAACCCACTGAGACTTACATCCCTGCCTCATCAATATATCATGTCATGGACCAGGTCTTAGTGACTGTGGCCCACTCAGATGATAGAGAACACATCCAAATAAACCCACTGAGACTTACATCCCTGCCTCATCAATATATCATGTCATGGACCAGGTCTTAGTGACTGTGGCCCACTCAGATGATAGAGAACACATCCAAATAAACCCACTGAGACCTACATCCCTGCCTCATTAATATATCATGTCATGGACCAGGTCTTAGTGACTGTGGCCCACTCAGATGATAGAGAACACATCCAAATAAACCCACAGAGACCCACATCCCTGCCTCATCAATATATCATGTCATGGACCAGGTCTTAGTGACCGTGGCCCACCCAGATGATAGAGAACACATCCAAATAAACCCACTGAGACCCACATCCCTGCCACATCAATATATCATGTCATGGACAAGGTCTTAGTGACTGTGGCCCACCCAGATGATAGAGAACACATCCAAATAAACCCACAGAGACTTACATCCCTGCCTCATCAATATATCATGTCATGGACCAGGTCTTAGTGACTGTGGCCCACTCAGATGATAGAGAACCCATCCAAATAAACCCACAGAGACCCACATCCCTGCCACATCAACATATCTACTCTCCACAGCCCTCCAGTGTTTTATACAGAAAACAAAATACAAAGAGGTAGAGAGAGAATATTTAGATCCATCTCTGATAAAGCACTATTTGGATTATAGCTATAGGAAAATAAGACCTAATAGTATGTCAAACACACTTAATTTATTTGGATTAGGTCTTATTTTCTTGTAACTATAGTCCAAATTGTGCTTTATAATTTTTGATAGATTCCAATGGACCTAAGAAGTTTTTCTTTACACACTATTAATTTATTTGGATTAGGTCTTATTTTCTTGTAGATCCATCTTTGATAAGGATGTCAGCCATGATTTCACCCTGTTTTGACCAATTCTTTTGCTTTCCATATCTGTTGTTGTTTCTTATCCCCTTCCTCTCCACATCTTCCCATATCAGACCATTCTATTGGAATAACAAACCAATCCTGGTCCATCTCTCCTTTCATTCTTCAAGGTGAAACCTTCCTTGATGAATCTCAGAATATCTGTCTAGCAAACTTACATTAAGAATAAAGATTTTACTATATTTTACTTCACGGTAATAACATAGGGCAATTCGTAGGGTAAATAAAGTTGCTTAAATTTAATCGAGAAAATCTAGCACTAGATTATTCAGAAAACTTTGTTTTCTTAAGGCTTGATATAAAATCTAAACTTTAATTGTAGAATTTTAGTTAGGAATGTTTACATAGGTGCATCTCTCAGCACGAGAAAATATAAAAATGTGGAGAAAGCCAGAAACCTGGTAACCCAGAATTCATGTAAAGGAGTATACATGAAGGTTTTGTAAAATTACTGGCAAGGGCAGTAGTTTTATAATTGGTGGTAGAGATGGGTGTTATTGTATAGACAGGTACCAGGGAGGGAGGTGGCAGAAAGCAGGTGGCGGGGCTGGGGTAACAGCATGGCCCGCACCCAGAGGTTGTGCACCCGGTCCAGCATGTAGCAGCTGCAGGAGGAGCTGTACTTGCCAGGGGAGGCGGGCCCCAGGCCCCCCATGGCTAGCAGCTGGCCCCGGCACACCCCCAGGGCTGGGAACCCCAGGGGCTCTGGTAGAGGGGCCATGCTGGTCAGCCACCTGCCCCAGCAGGAATACAAGGTTGTCTTAAAAGTTGGTAAACACTTGCAAAAAATTGAAATACCAATATTATTCGCCTTAATAATATTATTTGGCAAGTAATAAGAAAAACATGAACTTTTGGGACAACCTTATAACTTGAGGTTTTCTGGGTTAGGTTCCAGTAGTGAGAGACCTAGATATTCCTGGACTCATATCAGTTGGGTTGCTCATGGGAGGTGAGTTTTTACCATGCAAAAGGTTATCAGATAAAAGATATGAAAGAGATAAGGAAAAAAAAGTCAAAAGCATCTAAAAGTGTCATTAGTATTTAATTTTTTTCCTTCCTATTTGTGCTTTTTCTCTGGCTAGTACTACATACCTATAACAACTCATTCTATTAGAGAAGACGTCTCACCAAGTCTGATGGTGACATCAATGGTGTTACAGAACCACCATAGAAAACGTACTTGTTTGGTGTCTTTCAACCCTATTCTCCCAGCAAGTGCGATACAGTCTTACTTGCTGGAGCAGGGGTCGAAGCAGTCTTTCAACCCTATTCTCCCAGCAAGTGCGAGACAGTCTTACTTGCTGGAGCAGGGGTCGAAGCAGTCTTTCAACCCTATTCTCCCAGCAAGTGCGAGACAGTCTTACTTGCTGGAGCAGGGGTCGAAGCAGTCTTTCAACCCTATTCTCCCAGCAAGTGCGAGACAGTCTTACTTGCTGGAGCAGGGGTCGAAGCAGTCTTTCAACCCTATTCTCCCAGCAAGTGCGAGACAGTCTTACTTGCTGGAGCAGGGGTCGAAGCAGTCTTTCAACCCTATTCTCCCAGCAAGTGCGAGACAGTCTTACTTGCTGGAGCAGGGGTCGAAGCAGTCTTTCAACCCTATTCTCCCAGCAAGTGCGAGACAGTCTTACTTGCTGGAGCAGGGGTCGAAGCAGTCCACCGAGTCCAGGGTCAGCAAGGAGTTGAAGTCTGAGGTGACCCCGCCCACCACCCACAGCCAACCCAGATGGAAGATGGCTCCGAAGGCCATGCGAGGTCTCTCCATGCCTGGTTCTATCTCCTTCCAGACTGGTGGCTCCCCCAGCTCTAGATACTCCATGGACTGGAGCACCCTGCCATCCCATTCCTAATTCATCAAAAGCGCGACATCATAAGGTGAAAGGTTTCTTTAAATTTTTGTATTATTTTGCTGAGTATTACTGTCCTTCCACAGGAGAAACATAGAAATATATAAGAAGATGAAATGTTTATATATATATCTGCATATTTCACATATACAGTAGAACCTCCCTGTAAAGGACACCTAATTGCAGACCCAAAGTGTCCTTTAGGGAGAGGTGTCCTCCTACCGGAGATTTTCTAAATAGTAAAAAGTCCTTTATAGAGAGGTGTCCTCTAGCATAGGTGTCCTCTCATGGAGGTTCTACTGTATTAGATTTGCATTCAAAGAAAGACAACAGAAAATGTTACTTCCAGAGTAGATGACCCACCTATCCGAGTGGTCCTTGCCCCCCACCACCACCAGAGAGGCTGGGGTCACCAACACGCTGTGGTAGATGCGAGGATGTTTCATAGGCTCTAGAGGGCTCCATGTAGTTGTCCGCAGGTCACAGACATGGCAGGTGTTGGAGGCCTTGCCCTCCAAACTCTGGCCTCCTGCCACAACAACACTCTTTCTTCTTCTTTCTTATCTCCACTCAATCATATTAGGGTAACAAGCTTGTAGAGCTCATTGATGGTGTCTGTTGTTATCATTGTTTCTTATCCCCTTGTGTAAAGATTGCACAAATTCCATGAGTTCATGCTCCTCAAGCTGTATCTCATGGAATGGAGTGTAGGGGTGCAGCTTTCGTTGATCCTGGCACACTTTGATTGATGGTGTCTGCTGGGGATAAAGTAGAGCTCATCAATGGATGAGTCAATACAATCAATGATGTGGTTTGGACAACACTCTCAAGACTTAAGATGGTCATTTTGGTGGGGAATATGACAATGGAAGTATATTATATAGTAGAACCTTCATGCTGGCAGATACCTCTCTACAAGTTTCATCATCAAAAATAGCATTTTTACCAATAGGCTGCTCACTGGACAACTCTCCCTAAAGGACAACACCTAATTTCCAGAGCCATAGTAACTTTAGAGAAATGTCCTCTTACCAGGGAGCAATTAATTGGGAGTTAAAATATATATATTCATTCAAATATTTAGTAAAAAAAAATTATTTATTTTATAACATTTACAGTAATACATTTTAAAAAATGCGCACACAAAAGAAACATCCAAAATACTACAGGAGTCAGCATCCCATCAATGGTATCTGAACCAAAAGCCTGGAGCTATTCTGGAATGTGGGATGAACTGACAGGCAACAACCTGTATCTCCAGGCTCAAACTGGCCATACAGGACTTCTCCTCTTCCAGGATGGTGTAAAGACCTTCCCACAATGCACCATCTACAGGACCAAAGAGACCTCACCAGACCACCTCTTGAAATGTATGGGATCCTCAAGACAGGACCTATATTTCAACCCTACCAAGATTGTGAATTTGAACAATGAATATAGTCTCCATGACCTTGTATAATTATACAATGGAATAATAAAAAAAAAACTGTATTACATCGCTAATATGTAAATCTTTAGTGCAAATTTTTCAATAATACAGATTTTTTCTGTGTTCCAATTTTATTCTGTATCTTTTTCTTTAATTATCCAGTTTATTAATCATCATATAAATTAAAATATAACCGTGTCGCGTGTTGCCCTTGGTCCTTTGTGACAATGCTGCTTCTTCCCCTGGATCACTAACCTTGACGCCATTGCCTATCCCCTGCAACTCTACCCCGCAGACAGCCCAAAGCCTCTGAGATCCACTACTCCTGTGGAACTTCTTTTCCTCTGGCAGTATCTCTCGGCCTTACCACTGGTGGGGGGACACGGAGACTTACCAGAAGAGTAGCTATAGTGATGCTGGAGGTGGAAGTCACAACAGCAATATCAACTGGGAAAAATCCTCTTTTATTGCAATCTTTCATCTACATTTCACTTGAATGTCAGTCACCAGATATTTACAGCAATTTAAACCTTATGACAAATATATAAAATTGTATTTACAATCATAAACAGGATTATAGCAGTAAGCCAGTTCCATACATCAGCCCTAGACTGGAAATAGGCTAAAGTTTTGTAATAAGTAATCTATTAACGGAGGTTGTAACTATTATTTTTAGGCCGATGATACTTGCAACAATAGCTACCACATGTTACTCTCTCATTCTAAATTTTACAATATCTTTTTTCTACTTCTACACATTTTGAAATGGAGTCGTCTTCTGCAACAACAAGATCGCCTTCTTGAACGGACTCCAGGGTGGGTTTACAAAACTCCCTGCTACCTTGGTTTCTGGGACGGTAGAGACACTAAACCCCCTTACTCAGACGTGAGTGGTCCTCATGATCCAACTTCTCTGTGGGGACAAGAGACGTCAAGTGGCAGTGGTAGTGGACTCTCAAAAGGTTTTATTGCGACCACTCCACATCAAGTTGGCTCATATGAAGCAATTCGTCACAGCCTTAGATAGTCAACTACATTTATTTTCCTCCGTAATTTTTTCATAATTTATCGGAGGCCAAAGTTAAGGCAGTTATCTTTGAGAGACCACAGATAAAGGAAATAACAGAATGTAAGGAATTCATGAAGACACTCTCTAGAATGCAGAAGGCAGCTTGGAACAGTTTTGTTTAAGTGATTCTTGGCTTCCTGGCAACCACAAGGCTGATACTTATGTCAAGTTGATTGAAAATCTGGTGTTATGGTCCATTCAAAGTTCATATGCTGGACACCCATCACGACACATTCAAGGACAACATGGGAGCATACTCACAAATGTTATTTCAGCTGTCCTCAATTCTTACATAAGTCCAATCAGTGTGTAGCCTCTCTGGTAAGTACAAAGGTTAAGTAATTCCTACATGTGGGACATAAGCATTCACAGACCCTGTTCATCATCATGACTTACAGAGTGAAACCTAGTTGCTACCAGCAGATTCTTACCAATAATATAGAGATGATGGCCATGCACCACGGCCTTGTAGCCATCTGTGGGCTGGGGCAGCTGGCCTACAGCCTCCCATTGGTCAGAGCTTGGCACATACTTGAGCAGGACTGAACAACCTGCACATTCTCAGGATTACTTCCACAATATGCATACTGCTGGGTGTTTCTTAGGTTCTGTTCAGTAAGCCCACCTGGAGACTATGGTTCAGGCTAAAGAGCCTTGTCAGGACAGAGTGAACTTTAATTTCATGAGATCTACATTCATGAAACCATCAGAATTTTCCAGTAACAGCTGGTAAAGTAGCTAAGCCAATTCTATGGCCAAAAATGAAATATTCAGTAAAACCTCTCTGTAAAGGAAACCTAGTTGCAGAACAAAAGTGTCCTCTATGGAGAGGTGTCCTCTTATTGGAGAGTTGTTACATAGTAAAAATGGTAATTTTGCAAATGAAAACTATCCTTTGTAGAGAGGTGTCTTCTAGCGTGAGTGTCCTCTCATGGAGGTTCTACTGTAGTCCTTATCTCTATTTTGGCACAGGAGAAGTAGTGTTAGATACTTGTCATCTGTATTTGGCACAGGAGAAGTAGTGTTAGATACTTGTCATCTGTATTTGGCACAGGAGAAGTAGTGTTAGATACTTGTCATCTGTATTTGGCACAGGAGAAGTAGTGTTAGATACTTGTCATCTGTATTTGGCACAGGAGAAGTAGTGTTAGATACTTGTCATCTGTATTTGGCACAGGAGAAGTAGTGTTAGGTACTTGTCATCTGTATTTGGCACAGGAGAAGTAGTGTTAGATACTTGTCATCTGTATTTGGCACAGGAGAAGTAGTGTTAGATACTTGTCATCTGTATTTGGCACAGGAGAAGTAGTGTTAGATACTTGTCATCTGTATTTGGCACTGTTATATTCCTTGGTTGAACATACCAGGGGTGTCAGAGTAGTCTGTGCCGGAGAGGGCCAGTAGAGCAGACTCCTGGGGCTCTAGCAGAGAAGTACAGGGGTCAGGGTCCTGTGTGGGGCTGGGGACTGACACGGTGGAACTTGACACCTCCACTTCCTGGCTCCACCCAACTTTATCAGCTCTATCCTCCCGCAGGAGTTGGTTAGTCCAATGGTTCAGCTACACCTTGTTCAAAATGAATCAAATTTGAACATGCAATTCTCATTCATAATATCAACATAGGAAGATAGTGTCAGTACCACTAGTCATGATAAGGCACAATTTGGATTATAGATTATAAACACAAGGTAATAAGACCTAATCTAAATAAATAAATAGCGTGTGATGTTTCAGTAACAGGCTGAAGATGGTAACAACGCTGTTACCAAAACGTCACCCAATTGGATTTGGTCTTATAACCTTATGTTTACCATTAGTCATGTTAACAGGGCCAAAACCAGCAGTTTGGGTGGGTTTGTTATCCCCATTGGACATGGAAGGCAGATGTGGATTAGAGAATTGTAAAAATAAATTTAATGACATCAGTCAACAACTTTTATCAATACCAGTAAACCACTAAGGTAAAAATCAAGTACATAAAATATATATATATATATACTAGCTGAATGACCCGGGCAACGCCCGAGTTTTACCCAATTAAATGTTTTTATTTAAATACTATTCGTTACAATTATAAATTGGCGGCGTGGATGTCACTCTTGTGAAACGTCCCGCTCCAAACTTTGTGTCTGAGAAGCGATATTTTTATAGAAAGATGATCTGGCTTTTGTTTTCTGCTCGAATGGATGTTTTTCTGTTAGAATTTTGTTCCTGCGTACAAAATAATGAGCTGGTTTCACCCGTGGTCTCTGCTTTTTGGAATTTTTCCCGATATAATTTTGTATCTGATAATCTCACATGATACAGCAATATCGTCATCATCATTTTCTGACTAATAATATATAGTTTTAATAATTGATTTATATATTTTTTAAAAATAGCCTATCGTCTTCCCCGTATTTTTTTACCTATGTATGGAAATTTTGGTTTGAATTAGTGAACTACTGCGAATTTGTATACCGGACATACAAACCAACAAACAAACATACAAACATTCATTTTTATATATACAGAAGATATAATATAAATGAGTTTTAAAAATTGTTAAAAAAAAATGCATTGGCCGGGAATCGAACCCTGGCCGCCCGCGTGGCAGGCGAGCATTCTACCACTGAACCACCGATGCTTTAAAAAAATGGCCATATTTAGGTATTCATTCCATTCCGGATTAGTCCGCGTAAAAAAAGTTCTTCAAATGAAAAAAAGAAATAGCCAAAAATACTAATCAAAATGCAGCCGAAAATTTTCCTCAGGTTTATAAAAAGCGACATGCAAAATTTGGTATCAATTGGTTCAGTAGTTTTTGAGTTTATCGCGAAACAGACAGACAGACAGAAATTGACTTTTATATATATATATATAGAGATATATTGTTACATCATGATTAATGGCGTATTTCTTATATTAGTTTTAATATATTTGAAATTTAAATTATATATTTATTTATTTTTATATAAAATATTCTATGATATTTATTTAAAACAGATTATTAATTTATCATCATTTGTATTTAGGTACACTGTGACTTCACTGCTCTCTTTGATGTGAGAAAATAAATAGAGGATTCTAGGTGGCTACTTAAAGAAGACTTATCTCGTTATTCCCTTTTATAAATTTGTAGGATGGTTGAAACACGCTCTGGTAAGATGCAAGACCCAGCACAGGAGAGAATCCAGGCTGAAGAGTCTGCCAAGCCGCAACCTGGTGCAACAATTGGTAGAGATGCTAGTTCCGACCCAGTTGTCCTGAATCCCAACATCGACATCCCCAAGTATGATGGAACGGAAGACCCTCGCCCATGGATTGAATCTCTTGAAGAAATTGGCTTCTTGTACCATTGGGCAGACTACATTATCTCTCGTTATGCCGCCATGAACATGACGGGAAGCGCTAAAACCTGGTTGAATTTACACAAAGCTAGTTTCACGAGCTGGGAAAATATTAAAATCCGCCTCATTCAGGATTTTTCTTTGGACGCGAATAAAGAAGAACTTAGAATGAAGCTCAACAGAATGCAACACTGGAATGAACCAGCAATCAGGTTCGCGGAAGACATTCTAGTGTTGTGCAACAAGGTTGACCCCGCAATGGAAAAAGAAACAAAAATTGAACATGTTATTGGAGGACTGAAAAAAGAGTACTCATTCGCGCTCTACCTGAACCCTCCTAAAACGACCGATGACCTTCTTGTCGTATGCAAGAAAATGGATTATTTTGAAAAGAAGTATCGGGAACGTGTGGAGAAATCCAGAAACCTATATAACGGTCCACGCTATTCTAGACCCCAACAACAATCGAGGTACGTGCCGCCGACTGCCGCACGAAACTACCAGACCACTTCCAGGCCCCAAGCCCCTGTTTCCAATAATTACAAGAACGACTCCCCTCCTACCCCCAGACAGTATCGAAACAACTTTCCCCAGCCCTCTACCCCTAGACGTCCTTATAATCCTAACTTTGTGCCGAAACCAAACCTTCAGAGAAACACTTTCAATAAAAGCCAAGAAGTGAGCAAAAATAGGACGGAAGATGGAAGACCAATCTGCTTTAAATGTAACAAGCCAGGGCACGTGGCCCGTTATTGTAGGGTCAAGTTTATAAGAATCCTAGAAGAGGATCCAGCAGATACCCAAGAGAAGGTCGAAGAAAAATGCCAAATGAATGAAATATCAGAGAAATCAGGACCTCGGCTTTATGCTGATGTATGTCATAGCACACAGACAAATATTCCTACCCGGAATAGATATTCCGTGTTGGAAGATTTAAACTAAGCGTCGCGCCTGAATCTGTCAATCAAAGCAAGTCGACCATAAACGGAATCAAGAAGTTGGACCCTAAATACAAATTAAAAATTAATGTGGACAAGATAGGGACTTTTGAAGCTTTGGTTGATACAGGTGCTGACCTCTCAGTGGTCGACCTCAGAACGGCCCTCGATACAGGCCATGGTATAAGTAAACTCGCAAAAATTTGTGCAGGACCCGATGGAAAAAAATTGGACATGGTAGGAAGTATATTTTTAAATATAAAAATTGATGACGAAACATTATCACACAACTTTGTGATATTGAAAACGCATTTACGGACATTAATTCTTGGGAGAGATTTCCTTAAGAAAATGAACGCAAAAATAGATTGTAAGCAAGAAACTATAAAATATGATTTGACGAATAATCATGACGAAATCAATTTTGAAATGTTGAAAATAAAGAGTGCCAAGGATTCCATTGTACCGGAATGTTCCATGAAATTGATCAAGGCATTGGTAGAAACAGAGGATGGAGAATATATTATCGAGGAGAGCAGCAAAATGTTCCAAACAAAAGGACTTCGTCTAGCAAGAAGCTTGATCAATGTTATAAATAGGGAAACACACGTCTGGATAACTAATCCGTATCCTCGACCGTTAAAAATAATGAAAAACCAAACATTGGCTTTTGGAAGTAGTCCAGCGAAAATAAATGTGAGTCGAGAAAGAGAGGTAGAAAAGAACGAAGAACCTAGATTCCAAATAAACGAAAATCTTTCACCAAAGGAACAGAAGGAGTTAAAACAAGTTTTAGAAAGGTATGGAGATCTTTTTTCATCGAGATTAGGGAGAACCAATTTGGCAAAACATCGGATAGACACAGAAGACGCGAAGCCAATTAAACACAAGCCTTACCGGGTAAGTGCTAAAGAACGAGATATTATAAAAGAGCAAATTGACGAGATGCTTACAGAAGGCATAATTAGGCCATCTTCTAGCCCCTGGTCTTTTCCAGTAATATTGGTCAAGAAGCGAGATGGTAAATACAGATTTTGTGTGGACTACAGAAAACTGAATAATGTGACAGTAAAAGATGTCTATCCGATCCCTAGAATAGACGAAGTTATGGATACTCTCCAAGGATCTACACACTTCTCAGCAATAGACCTCAGATCTGGATATTGGCAAGTTGAAGTCGAAGAAAGAGACAAAGAGAAAACAGCTTTCACTACAGCGCATGGATTATATGAATTCAACGTGATGCCTTTTGGACTTTGTAATGCGCCTGCTACCTTTGAGAGAAATATGGAGAATATGCTTGGAAATCTGAGATGGCAAATTTGTTTGTGTTATCTGGATGATGTTATCATATATAGCCCGGATTTTCCAACGCACCTCAAAAGACTTGAAGCTGTTTTTAGATGTTTTCGTGAATCTAATTTAAGGTTAAACGACAAAAAATGCCGATTTGCTTTTGAAGAATTGGAGATTCTCGGCTATATAACGAGCAAACATGGTATAAAACCCGCGGAACATAACATCAAAGCTGTCAGAAATTTTCCTCGACCCAAAAAGGTCAAAGAAGTACAATCCTTTTTGGGAATGTGTTCATATTATAGAAAATTTATCAAAGACTTTTCAAAAATTGCTGACCCTTTGACCAACCTTATAAAAAAAAGTGTATCATTTACCTGGACAGAAAGACAAGAGGAAGCGTTTCAAACCCTGAAAACAGCACTATTAAGTCCACCAATTTTAGGTCACTTCAATCCAAATGCACCTACTTATGTTCATACTGATGCGTCCAACATCGGCATAGGTGCAACACTTGTCCAAGACATCGGTGGTGAAGAGAAGGTGATCTCATATTTGAGTCGTACCCTAAGTAAAGCGGAGCAAAATTATTCAACCACTGAAAAAGAATGTCTGGCCGTTGTCTGGTCAATGTCAAAATTACGACCCTACCTTTATGGAAGACACTTTAAAATAGTAACAGACCATCACGCCTTATGCTGGCTCAAAAACTTGAAGGATCCAACAGGTCGATTGGCAAGATGGGCATTGAAAATTCAAGAATATGACTTCGATATAATACATAAATCGGGGAAAGAAGCATCTGGACGCCGATGGCTTATCTAGGGGGCCCTTACCAGAAACTGATTGGGATGAGGATTTTGAAAGGCTATTTTTAAATCAAATAACAGACGAAGAGGATAAATTTATCGAAAGTGTTAAGAAAAACCTTAATGGAAGCAGGCGATCAATTGCGCAAAACTTTAAAGAAGAAGATGGATGCCTCTTTAAGAAAAACCCGAACCCTGAAGGCAGGGCGTGGTTGCTTGTGGTTCCAGAGTATAAAAAGAGAGAAATTATGAAAGAATATCACAATCATATGTCGAATGGCCATCTGGGCGTCACCAGAACCATGTACCGAATAAAGAGTAAATACTTTTGGCCATCCATGCTAAAGGATGTCTCAGAATTCGTTAAGACGTGTCACCTTTGCCAAAGTAGGAAAGGCTCAAACCAATTACCTTCTGGACTACTACAGCCCATCCCCCCAGCCAACTTTCCTTTCGAAAGAATTGGAATTGACTTTGTTGGTCCACTACCATCTACGAAAAACAGGAAAAAATGGATAATCGTGCTGTCGGACTACTACACTAGATATGCAGAAACAAGAGCAGTCTCGGAAGCAACAGTGAAAGAAGTTTCTAAATTTCTAGTAGAGGATATTTTTCTTCGGCACGGAGCCCCACAATATCTTATTAGTGACAGAGGCTCTCAATTTACCAGTAATTTAATGAAAGAGGTGATGAAAACGTGCAAGATTAAACATTGCTTCACAACGAGCTATCATCCCCAGACTAATGGATTGACAGAGCGGTTAAATAGAACATTGATCAATATGCTCAGTATGTATGTGAACACTGATCAGAAAAATTGGGACGAAATACTCCCATTCATCACTCACGCTTACAATACTACAATTCAGGAAACCACAGGATATTCTCCCTTTTTCCTGATGTTTGGAAGAGAACCCACGTCTCTTTTGGACGACAGGAATATCTCGGTGGACATTGACAAAGATGATTATGATGAATACATAAAACATCACTTAGACAAAATAAACAGAACAAGAAAATTAGTTATTAACAACACAATAAAGACTCAAGAAAGAATGAAAAAGAACTATGACAAGAAACACATGGAAAGAAGCTACGAACCAGGAGTAGTAGCAGTTTGGACACCAATTAGGAAAATAGGAAAGTGTGAGAAACTACTGAGAAAATATTTTGGCCCATATAGAATATTAGAGAAGCTGTCCAACGTAAATTACTTAATTGAACCAAAAGATAATCCTGGCCAAGACCCATTGATTGTCCATGTCTCAAGAATCAAACCCTATTTTGAAAGAATTGATGAGGTCAATCACGAGGACGTGACGACCTCTGGAGAGGGGGAAGTGTTACATCATGATTAATGGCGTATTTCTTATATTAGTTTTAATATATTTGAAATTTAAATTATATATTTATTTATTTTTATATAAAATATTCTATGATATTTATTTAAAACAGATTATTAATTTATCATCATTTGTATTTAGGTACACTGTGACTTCACTGCTCTCTTTGATGTGAGAAAATAAATAGAGGATTCTAGGTGGCTACTTAAAGAAGACTTATCTCGTTATTCCCTTTTATAAATTTGTAGGATGGTTGAAACACGCTCTGGTAAGATGCAAGACCCAGCACAGGAGAGAATCCAGGCTGAAGAGTCTGCCAAGCCGCAACCTGGTGCAACAATATATATATAGATAAATCATTATTAAATATAAAATTCAATGAAATAGACATCAGACCAGGAGGCTCTCCCACCGACAGGACTCTAGAATATTTCTCTATGCAGACTTTGGATGATGTGAGCTGTCATTTGTACAGTTACCTGCAAAGTGTATTTTCTCTGCTGTGACTTGAGGCAGTACATTAGGAGAAAGGGATCTCCTGATCATGCAACTAAAATTTGCTGATTGCTTGCACCATCTCTCAGAATAAATATCAACTATTATCATTGATTTTTATTTATTCTAGAATTAGCCAAATACCCATTCTTGATTAACCGAGAGAAGCTAACCACATACACATGGTATTTTATGGACATGTAACATCTAGTATATGTTCTTGCTCCGATGGCCCCTGATTCTTGCAAAAGTCCAACATCACCAGCGAGTGCAAGTAACCAAATGGGGCCCCGGCACATTTGTAAGTGTAAAGTTGAACTGCTTCTCACATGTGTAGACAGATGGTGCACTTACAGTAAAAGCAGTTGCCTACTTCTGCCCACCATGATTATCATGGTCTGTACCACATGTACTAGGGATAAGCAAAAAAAAAAAGTATATGTGGAATGTCGAATCCTGTCGACTCTCTGTGGAAACCTGTCGACTTTCTTCCTTGTGCTGTGGTAATTCGGTGATCTGGTTTGTTGTATTGAGTCGTGGGGTAAGATGATGATTGCGCAGTCGTGATGGTGTGAGTGGTAAAGCACACAGAGACGAATCAAAGGGGAATCCGAGGCATCAGAGAGAGAGAAGGCAGCGACCTTGCAGCCGGCGGGCCACCTACTAACGAAATGTCTGCTGCTGCTATCTTGCAACACTGAACTGACTAACTGACTACCATTGGCTGCGGGGCAAGCCCTTTTTATAAGCTCAAGCGTGACATCATCGGACGTCGCGCCGCGGTGTCTGGCGATTGATCTCAGGTTTTGGTTTCGGTAGTTTGGTTTTGGTTGCTACGTTCTCTCTAGATGTACCTTTGTATTTATTTGAACACACCAAAACGATACATACAAAGTTAATGGATTAAAGGAGGATTGGGTACAATGACAATTAGAGTAGGGGTGTAAGAAGAGGTGGGGAGTATTTTCATAGGTGTTTTATTATTCTTAAATTACCACATATATGTTCTAGAAGGAATCTCAGAACAAGAATGGACTCACTATATATCAAGTAACACAGAGGTAGGATGTATATAACAAAGTCTTCCAACTTTCAAGAAAGTTCTCCATCTCCTCATTTGAAGAAAGTTGCAGATAGTATGCTATCTAGTATATGTACTTGCTCCAATGACCCCCGATTCTTGCAAAAGTCCAACCCTAACAGCGAGTGCAAGTAACCAAATGGCACATTTTAAAGTGCAAAGATAAAAGGAATCACTATATATTAAGCACACGGAGGCAAGATGTATATAACGAAGTCTCCCAACCTGCAAGAAAGTTTTCCGTCTCCTCCTGTGAAGAAAGTTGCGGAAGGAGGTCTGGATAGTCTTGGCAGCTTCAGATTGCTTGTGAAGGAGGAGGGAGTGATTCCTGCAGCGGAGGTGCTGTCTCCAGGCCAGCTGGATGATGACTGCTGCGCTGTGCTCCACCTCAGCGGGGTGGTAGTAGGGGTCGTACTGGCTGCTGTCCTGCACAGCAGACCTTCATTATTCTATACCATACTATTTACCAATGGCATTTCCTTGAAAGAGCCCATCATCCAAGATTTCTATCTAAAACCACATTAATGATAAGACACAATTAGGTTATTTCCAATAATTATTGACTGTATTGACTCATCCATTGATGAGCTCTACTCTTCCCCGGCAGACACTATCAAAAGTCTCACGCTTTACAAGCTTGATACCTTAATATGATTGAGTGGAGATAAGAAAGAAGAAGAAGAAGAAGAGGTTTTTGCAACTTTTAATTCTAAGAATACTATTGTGTATTTCTCAGAAAACTATCTTCTTCTTATCTGTTATCTTGTTTACACACTTGATAACAGTAACCATTTAAAACATGCTGTGGTAAATTTTCTCATTCAGTACTTTTGTCTGAAGATGGTAACAACGCGGTTACTGAAATGTCACACACTATTTATTTATTTGATTTGGTCTTATTACCTTGTGTTTAAAACCACATTAAAATAATGATACCAAAGCCATCAAAATTTGAGCCATCCACACGAATTATTATTCACTGTAATAGTGTCGTGTTGAAAAATAGACGCATGAACAGGTAAACACAAGTGAACTTTATTCTCTGTAACGGTTTACTTCTAAAATTTTAGCTATGCACATTTATATAGCAATGACACAATTCAAGCCAAAATATGTTTTTTTTTTTTGCTTATCCCTAGTACACGTGGTACAGGCCATGATAATCATGGTGGGTAGTTAGCGACTGCCTTTTACTGTAAGCGCACCACATGTCTACACATGTGAAAAGCAGTTCGACTTTGCACTTACAAATGCCAGAGCCCCGTTTGATTACTTGCACTCGCTGGTGGGGGTTGGACTTTTGCAAGAATCGGGGGCCATTGGAGCATTTTTTTTTTTTTTAAACAGAAAAAAGTGTCCAATGCGGGAATCGAACCCGGGTCCTAGTGGTCGAAAACCAAACGGTTTAACCAGCCTTCCACCGACCCCCGCCAAAATATGTAAATATAATGAAATATTAAAAATAAAGAAAGCATATCCAGACCACAAGCACATGTGCTTTTTAGATAGCAGAGCGCCATCTAGTGGAGTAAAAATAAACTAAATGTTTATTTAACTTGCTCCGTGATATTTGGCCAACCCAATTTCTTGATAAATCAAGAAAAACCATCCATGAACGCGAACATGAGTTTATTTTCGCTCCACTAGATGGCGCTCTGCAATCTAAAAAGCACATGTGCTCGTGGTCAGGATATGCTTTCTTTATTTTTAATATCAACACCTGACCCACTTATTTTTTTCTATTTTTTTTTTTTTTCATATAAGGAAATATAAAACTTGATATTATGTAAATAAACAAACCACGCTACAATATTGTACTGAGAAACTCAATGGCCTTCTTAAAGGCAAAGTCAGACTTTCACCAAAGTGTGCCTGGAGCATGGTACCATGATTTAACTACATCTTTGCGGGTCCCAAGTCCGGATGAAAAAGGAGGGAGGAGGGGGGAGCAGTACCAAGCTCACTAAAAAACCTGGGCTCAGCTGGCCCGGCTGATAGTACCCTGTAAGGGCTCCTAATCCAGGGATACAGGATGAGTAGTGTAGCGGCTCCCATCATACCTGCCAGCAGAGAAAATCCCATCGGGCCTTCCAGTAAACCGCAAACATCTAAGCCTGGGGTGCGGTTCGAATTGCCAAAGGAGACCCGCAGCGGAAGACGGATAAAAACTCCTTCCAGGTACAATGAGTCTATTGGACGTGACTTCCGTCACTGGAAGGGGAGTGATGTAGCGGCTCCCATATATTAACATTAATATCATATTAATTGTTGTCATATTAATATCATAAAATAATTATACATCATTTTAAATATAAAACATAAATCATATAAAATGTAAATATTTATCTATGATATATCAAACACATATATCTAACATTATATAATCTAGAAATGATATTTGACCACACACACATATAAACAAAAATAACTTCAACATGTAATATACGCCAATTTAACCCTACTGATAATTTGTATAAATAAATGTAATTAAAAGTTGATTTTACAATAAATAATTTGTTAACGACTCCGCTTATAAATCTATGCCGCCCACATAAATTTAAATAAGCGGTATTTAAAATATAAACTTTAACGAACATTTGCAAGCAATCAAACAAGAATTTCAATTTGATCAAAAGTGAAAAATGAAATTACTCATAATATCAAATTATAAATATTTAAGAAATACATATTAAATATTTATATTTAAAACAAAAAATATAACATATTTCGCAATATTTAAAAACAACGTAAACGTACATCGTTTGGTATTTAATTCAAGGCAAATTTTCAACTTATAACAAAATCGCTATCAAATATAATTTTAAGAAATTATTTATGTGGTTTGTTATTAACCACCACAGTAGCATTTGTACTCCATGTTAGGAGTGGCTGCACTGTCTGTTCCTCATGTCAGAGGCGGTCATTTCTTTTGGAGCTAAGTCAGCCTGCTACTAAGTAGTGCTCCCAGTCTTAATGACAAAGGCAATGACAAATGACAATGGTTCTACTTCACCCAGTCATGATGGTTGTCAAATCTCAAGCTTGATACCCTAATATGATTGAGTGAAGATAAGAAAGAAGAAGAAGATGATCAGCAAAAGCTGCACCCTACACCCCATTCCATGAGATCTTCATGGAATTCATGTAATATTTACACAAGGGGATAAGAAACAACAAATGAGAAACATTGTGGCCATTGTGTCTGTTAAATTGCTTAGTTTTTGGTAAGGCAATGGTTTTATGGTAGAGAAAGGGGGCTTTTAGGAATATAGATTGAATTACACATCAATTGATTCAAATCTCCTGGACATTAATTAAAAAGGTTTCCAGAGATGAGTTTCTTTTTATTTAAATCAAGCTTTCAGGCATCTCTGTCCTTCTACAGGAGAACATATGTAAATTAATAAGACATCACCTGATGCCTGAGTGTAGCATCAGCCGTTGTTTTATTCATTACCTATAAGTTCTCCTGTAGAAGGACAAAGATGTCTGAAAGCTTGATTTAAATAAAAAGAAACTCCTCTCCGGAAACCTTTTGAATTTTTTAATAGATTGAATTAGCCAAATGGCCTTGCGAAATTTTCTTTAGAAGCATTTAAGTCACATTTCTGTCAGGGAACCAAACTAATTAGTTAAATATGCAGCTTATTTCTAGAACAAATTGTATTGTCTAAAACTTGAAAAGTTCTTAATATATACTCTATAACAAAAAAATCGACGCACCAAGAAGCAGTTGTCCGATTTATATGAAAATACGTATACAAAGAGGTTTCGACCAAACATGCAAATGATTGAAATTTGGTGGCCGATTTATGCAAAGCAAGAGCTCCAGCACATCTGAACTGCGCATCCAGCATGAGCATTCTAGACTCAATATTCGGCACGGCACGAGCTGATTTTCAGAATTTCCGTTTAATATTTTAGCAGTACGCCTATTTCTACTGTATCAATGCCTCACCGAAAGATTCGTGCTCATTACGAACATATGTCAGAGTTTTAAACTGGTCATGCCATTGGATTGAAAGAGGCTGGTTGGTCTAATCGACTAATCGCGCGACATCTGTGTCGAAGTGATGCGGCTATTAGGCGATGTTGGCAAAAGTGGGTCAACAACGGTAGATTGCAAAGTCAGGACGGCAGTGGTCGACCAAGGGCAACAACAGAACGGGAGGACAGAGCAATTGTCAGATAGGCTGTCGCAGCACCGGAATCCACGTTATCTACCATCCAACGTGTGACCTGCACACAAGTGTCCAAAATGACCATCAACAGGCGACTGAGAGAGCGGAATCTAAGAGCTCGCCGACCGTTACGATGCCTTCCCCTCACACCCGTGCACCGACAAGTCCGACTACAGTGGTGTCGGGAGCGATCAACTTGGAACTGCGCTGACTGGGGACGTATAGTCTTTAGTGACGAGTCCCGTTTCTTACTGTGTCCTGACGGCCGTCGCAAACGTGTCTGGAGACGTCCTGAGCAGCATGTGAATCCTGGCCTTACTGTTGAACACCACACAGGTCCACAACAGGGCGTTATGGTTTGGGTTGCCATTTCATTTGATAGCAGGACCCCATTGGTAGTCATTCCTGGCACCCTGACAGCCCAACGGTATGTAGATGACATTCTACGGCCTGTTTTGTTGCCGTTCCTCTCACATCACCCCGGGCTTACTTTTCAACAAGATAATGCCCGGCCACACATGGCACGTGTTACTATGGATTGTCTTCAATCTTGCCGAACTCTTCCGTGGCCAGCAAGGCCGCCTGATCTCTCGCCCATAGAGCACATCTGGGACGTGATGGGAAGGCGATTGCAACCATCCTGGAATGTTGACTATTTAGCCCGACAGTTGGAGACAATTTGGCAAGAAATCCCGCAGCACACCATCCGGAATCTTTATCAGTCCATGACACGCCGGGTGGCAGCCTGCATCCAGGCCAGTGGGGGTCCAACGACATATTGACATTCTCAATTTGTGACGATCAAACTCTGAAATAAAGCAATTAATTGTCCTGAAATTTTAATCGTTTTTCCCCCTATACATGCTCTTTACATACACCAATTTTTGTCCTAATCTGACAACTCCTTATTGGTGCATCAATTTTTTTTTGTTATACAGTGTATATAGACAAAAACAAATTTCAAAAAGCATTTCCAAACATCTCACATGAGCATTTAAAAATGACAGAACACCATCTATTGGAATCAACTATACGTTAATTTATTTCTAAGTACAGTAGAACTACCTCTCTGTAAAGGACAACACCTAATTGCAGAGCCAAAGTGTCCTTTAGGGAGAGGTGTCCTCCTACCGGAGAGTGTCAAATTAGTAAAAATGGCAATTTTGGAAATGAAAACTGTCCTTTATAGAGAGGTGTCCTCTAGCGCGAGTGTTCTCTCATGGAGGTTTTACTGTATTAGCCAAATATCCTTTATTAATTTATCTTCATTTTTTTTTGTTTGTAGACAAATGTTCAGATGTGTGGGTTGAAAACAGACCAACTTGCTCACGAAGGCCAACAGCCTGAAACACAGTTGGTTAGCTTTTCTTGATGAATTATGAAATGATAATTTGGTCAATATCCAGGTATAAATTTAAAAAAATCACAGCTTAGTTCTCCTATTTATTCTACAAAATGGTGCTCTGTCATTTTTGGTGCATTTTTCTTCCTTCTAAATATTGAACCTTTTCTCCTTTAGCTCCACTTTAATGCACATAAACAAAAATGAAAACCAGCACAGAAGAGGATATTAAGGGACTGTCTATCTATAAGCAGGCATCCATTGCTGCGGCCATTTGTGCACTTGTAACCAAACTGGATACTTGGTGGGTACATAAGTTAACCATTTAGTACAGTAACCTCCATGAGAGGACACTCGTTGTTGAATTTGAAAAAAAAAAATAATATGGGGAAGGTCAATCTTAACCAGATTGAAAATAGAGATTCACCAGTTGTGTTTGCACAAGTTGTAGAAATGCAATTTAACAAAAATGGCCTAAAAATATATTTTATTTTGCTTATCAACAATGACTGGGCATTAAAAATAAAAATAAATAAACAGATAAAAAGGGTGATAATCAAATTGGCCAAAAGGTTAGATATATTTAAAATTAGAATAAACAAAACAAGTGATACAAGTTAAATATACATACAAACAAATAATGTAGAGAGCAAAATAACTAGGGGTGGAAAGGCAAAATCTTTTTCAAACAAAGTTTGCAAATACTTATCTAAGCTTCCGTTTTATAAAAAACAAATCTTGTTTTCAATTCTGTCGATAAATTTGATCGTGAATTCACTTGAAATAATTCTTCACACTTGAGATAATTTTCCAGATTAATTCTTCTGTTCCTTAACAGGAAACTATATCGCAACCCACTTAATTGGTGCGCAATTCTATAACGACCCTCTTCGCGTTCTCTTCTTTGTTTCATTCACACGTGGTTACTCATTCCTTCTGAGGCAGGGAGCTCATATTTCCCCGAGCTCGTATTTCCCGGTGCTGCCGTTTGTCCTTTCTTCTTTTTTCTCCCCGTCACCGCGCATAGGTGCTCGCGCATGGGATGGGGGGCGATGTCTTGTTTGTTTACAAATTTTGCTCCTTCCATTCTTTATTCCTTTCCACCCATCAAGAGAAAGAGGCAAAAAAAATAAAATAAAAATATATATACATAATAATAATAGGGGAAAATCTATAAAGCATACAATTATAAATTATCTATTTTTAACACTCGTGCTAGAGGACACCTCTCTACAAAGGGCAGATTTCATTTGCAAAATTACCATTTTTACTATTTAGCAACTCTCCCGTAAGAGGACATTTCTCCTTAAAGGACACTTTAGCTCTGCAATTAGATGTCCTTTACAGGGAGGTCCTACTTTATATATACAACGTGGTTTACTTACAGAAAACCCTCAACACACCCCACCATCTGTACAAAGGACAAGCTACAAGTCACTCACCCACAACGGGGTGGGACCAGAGAGCAGGTATTTCCGAGGAAGAGCCTCGTACTTCCGGAAATTTCTTTCTCTCCCCTTGGTCTTGGCAGCCACGTAGCTAGGCAGAAATATGGAGCAATTAGGTTCATATCATTGGTAATCATTTTTAACTCTAACCTCTTGAATGGAAAGAGTGGCATTTTATTAGTTGATAAAAATGTGCAGTTCTCTCTGAGCTTGTCTAATGGTGACATGTCAGAAGGTAATGAGGCCCCTGCCTGACCCTATTAGCCGGACTGATGATTGAGCATTTACACTGTGCGACAATGGAAGTGGAACACCAAGAAAGACTGGCTAGAAAGATATGTAAATTTTTGGGTATATGC
>CP092868.1:102823049-102854206 GCA_030710605.1 Cordylochernes scorpioides
TTTCAAGAGGGAGTGTTAGAAATGTGAAATTTATAGAGCCGCTGTTTCATCCCAAGTCGACCTTTGGCACATGTACACTGCGGCGGTGCCACCTGATACCATGTGTGACGTCACTACCTACCCCTCCTCCCTTCCTGCCTGCTGCTGGCTGATTACAACTGTCATTCTATCCCTCTTTTTGATTTTTCTCTAAACTTGTATAACCAATAAATCAATTGGCACTCTGCTTTAACGAGTCATTCGTTAATATTTCCAATAATAATAAAAAAAACAACAACAGTATTACATCGCTAATATGTACATCTTTAGTGCAAATTTTTCGATAATACAGATTTTTTCTGTGTTCCAATTTATTCTGTATCTTTTTTTTTAATTATTCAATTTATTAATCATCATATAAATTAAAATATAACAGTGTCGCGTGTTGCCCTTGGTCCTTTGTGACAATGCTGCTTCTTCCCCTGGATCACTAACCTTGACGCCATTGCCTATCCTCTGCAGCTCTACCCCGCAGTCAGCCCAAAGCCTCTGAGATCCACTACTCCTGTGGAACTTCTTTTCCTCTGGCAGTATCTCTCAGCCTTACCACTGATGGGGGGTCACGGAGACTTACCACTGGTGGGGGGACACGGAGACTTACCACTGGTGGGGGGACACGGAGATTTACCACTGGTGGGGGGACACGGAGACTTACCACTGGTGGGGGGACACGGAGACTTACCACTGGTGGGGGGACACGGAGACTTACCACTGGTGGGGGGGACTCGGAGACTTACCAGAAGAGTAGCTACAGTGATGTTGGAGGTGGAAGTCACAACAGCAATAGCAACTGGGAAAAATCCTCTTTTATTGTAATCTTTCATCTACATTTCACTTGAATGTCAGTCATCAGGTATTTACAGCAATTTAAACCTTATGACAAATATATAAAATTGTATTTTTACAATCATAAACATTTGAAAACAGGATTATAGCAGTAAGCCAGTTCCATACATCAGCCCTAGACTGGAATTAGGCTAAAGTTTTGTAATAAGTAATCTGTTAACGGAGGTTGTAACTATTATTTTTAGGCCGATACTTGCAACAATAGCTACCACATGTTACTCTCTCATTCTAAATTTTACAATATCTTTTTTCTACTTCTACACATTTTGAAATGGAGTCGTCTTCTGCAACAACAAGATCGCCTTCTTGAACGGACTCCAGGGTGGGTTTACAAAACTCCCTGCTACCTTGGTTTCTGGGACACTAAACCCCCTTACTTAGACGTGAGTGGTCCTCATGATCCAACTTCTCTGTGGGGACAAGAGACGTCAAGTGGCAGTGGTAGTGGACTGGTTTTATTGCGACCACTCCACATCAAGTTGGCTCATATGAAGCAATTCGTCACAGCCTTAGATAGTCAACTACATTTATGTTCCTCCGTAATTTTTTCATAATTTATCGGAGGCCAAAGTTAAGGCAGTTGTCTTTGAGAGACCACAGATAAAGGAAATAACAGAATGTAAGGAATTCATGAAGACACTCTCTAGAATGCAGAAGGCAGCTTGGAACAGTTTTGTTTAAGTGATTCTTGGCTTCCTGGCAACCACAAGGCTGATAATTATGTCAAGTTAATTGAAAATCTGGTGTTATGGTCCATTCAAAGTTCATATGCTGGACACCCATCACGACACATTCAAGGACAACATGGGAGCATACTCACAAATGTTATTTCAGCTGTCCTCGATTCTTGCATAAGTCCAATCAGTGTGTAGCCTCTCTGGTAAGTACAAAGGTTTAGTAATTCCTACATGTGGGACATAAGCATTCACAGACCTTTGTTCATCATCATGACTTACAGAGTGAAACCTAGTCACTACCAGCAGATTCTTACCAATAATGTAGAGATGATGGCCATGCACCACGGCCTTGTAACCATCTGTGGGCTGGGGCAGCTGGCCTACAGCCTCCCATTGGTCAGAGCTTGGCACATACTTGAGCAGGACTGAACAACCTGCACATTCTCTGGATTACTTCCACAATATGCACACTGCTGGGTGTTTCTTAGGTTCTGTTCAGTAAGCCCACCTGGAGACTATGGTTCAGACTAAAGAGCCTTGTCAGGACAGGGCGAACTTTAATTTCAGGAGATCTACAAGAGATTCATGAAGCCATCAGAATTTTCCAGTAACAGCTGGTAAAGTAGCTAAGCCAATTCTATGGCCAAAAATGAAATATTCAGTAAAACCTCTCTGTAAAGGAAACCTAATTGCAGAGCAAAAGTGTCCTCTATGGAGAGGTGTCCTCTTATTGGAGAGTTGTTAAATAGTAAAAATGGTAATTTTGCAAATGAAAACTGTCTTTTGTAAAGAGGTGTCTCCTAGCGTGAGTGTCCTCTCATGGAGGTTCTACTGTAGTCCTTATCTCTATTTTGGCACAGGAGAAGTAGTGTTAGGTACTTGTCATCTGTATTTGGCACAGGAGAAGTAGTGTTAGGTACTTGTCATCTGTATTTGGCACAGGAGAAGTAGTGTTAGGTACTTGTCATCTGTATTTGGCACAGGAGAAGTAGTGTTAGGTACTTGTCATCTGTATTTGGCACAGGAGAAGTAGTGTTAGGTACTTGTCATCTGTATTTGGCACAGGAGAAGTAGTGTTAGGTACTTGTCATCTGTATTTGGCACAGGAGAAGTAGTGTTAGATACTTGTCATCTGTATTTGGCACAGGAGAAGTAGTGTTAGGTACTTGTCATCTGTATTTGGCACAGGAGAAGTAGTGTTAGATACTTGTCATCTGTATTTGGCACAGGAGAAGTAGTGTTAGGTACTTGTCATCTGTATTTGGCACAGGAGAAGTAGTGTTAGGTACTTGTCATCTGTATTTGGCACAGGAGAAGTAGTGTTAGATACTTGTCATCTGTATTTGGCACAGGAGAAGTAGTGTTAGATACTTGTCATCTGTATTTGGCACAGGAGAAGTAGTGTTAGGTACTTGTCATCTGTATTTGGCACAGGAGAAGTAGTGTTAGATACTTGTCATCTGTATTTGGCACAGGAGAAGTAGTGTTAGATACTTGTCATCTGTATTTGGCACAGGAGAAGTAGTGTTAGATACTTGTCATCTGTATTTGGCACAGGAGAAGTAGTGTTAGATACTTGTCATCTGTATTTGGCACAGGAGAAGTAGTGTTAGATACTTGTCATCTGTATTTGGCACAGGAGAAGTAGTGTTAGATACTTGTCATCTGTATTTGGCACAGGAGAAGTAGTGTTAGATACTTGTCATCTGTATTTGGCACAGGAGAAGTAGTGCTAGATACTTGTCATCTGTATTTGGCACAGGAGAAGTAGTGCTAGATACTTGTCATCTGTATTTGGCACAGGAGAAGTAGTGTTAGATACTTGTCATCTGTATTTGGCACAGGAGAAGTAGTGTTAGATACTTGTCATCTGTATTTGGCACAGGAGAAGTAGTGTTAGGTACTTGTCATCTGTATTTGGCACAGGAGAAGTAGTGTTAGGTACTTGTCATCTGTATTTGGCACAGGAGAAGTAGTGTTAGGTACTTGTCATCTGTATTTGGCACAGGAGAAGTAGTGTTAGGTACTTGTCATCTGTATTTGGCACAGGAGAAGTAGTGTTAGGTACTTGTCATCTGTATTTGGCACAGGAGAAGTAGTGTTAGGTACTTGTCATCTGTATTTGGCACAGGAGAAGTAGTGTTAGGTACTTGTCATCTGTATTTGGCACAGGAGAAGTAGTGTTAGGTACTTGTCATCTGTATTTGGCACAGGAGAAGTAGTGTTAGGTACTTGTCATCTGTATTTGGCACAGGAGAAGTAGTGTTAGATACTTGTCATCTGTATTTGGCACAGGAGAAGTAGTGTTAGATACTTGTCATCTGTATTTGGCACAGGAGAAGTAGTGTTAGGTACTTGTCATCTGTATTTGGCACAGGAGAAGTAGTGTTAGATACTTGTCATCTGTATTTGGCACAGGAGAAGTAGTGTTAGGTACTTGTCATCTGTATTTGGCACAGGAGAAGTAGTGTTAGATACTTGTCATCTGTATTTGGCACAGGAGAAGTAGTGTTAGATACTTGTCATCTGTATTTGGCACAGGAGAAGTAGTGTTAGATACTTGTCATCTGTATTTGGCACAGGAGAAGTAGTGTTAGATACTTGTCATCTGTATTTGGCACAGGAGAAGTAGTGTTAGGTACTTGTCATCTGTATTTGGCACAGGAGAAGTAGTGTTAGGTACTTGTCATCTGTATTTGGCACAGGAGAAGTAGTGTTAGGTACTTGTCATCTGTATTTGGCACAGGAGAAGTAGTGTTAGGTACTTGTCATCTGTATTTGGCACAGGAGAAGTAGTGTTAGGTACTTGTCATCTGTATTTGGCACAGGAGAAGTAGTGTTAGGTACTTGTCATCTGTATTTGGCACAGGAGAAGTAGTGTTAGATACTTGTCATCTGTATTTGGCACAGGAGAAGTAGTGTTAGATACTTGTCATCTGTATTTGGCACAGGAGAAGTAGTGTTAGATACTTGTCATCTGTATTTGGCACAGGAGAAGTAGTGCTAGATACTTGTCATCTGTATTTGGCACTGTTATATTCCTTGGTTGGTTAAATCATAGAGAACATACCAGGGGTGTCAGAGTAGTCTGTGCCGGAGAGGGCCAGTAGAGCAGACTCCTGGGGCTCTAGCAGAGAAGTGCAGGGGTCAGGGTCCTGTGTGGGGCTGGGGACTGACACGGTGGAACTTGACACCTCCACTTCCTGGCTCCACCCAACTTTATCAGCTCTATCCTCCCCCAGGAGTTGGAGTTTAAACACCTTGTTTAAAATGAATCAAATTTGAACATTCAATTCTCATTCATAATATCAAAATAGGAAGATAATGTCAGTACCACTAGTCATGATATGACACAATTTGGATTATCTATATATATAAAAATCAATGTTTGTATGTTTGTGTGTGCGTTTATTTTGTATGTCCGGTATACAAATTCGCAGTAGTTCACTAATTCAAACCAAAATTTCCATACATAGGTAAAAAAATATGGGGAAGACGATAGGCTATTTTAAAAAATATATAAATCAATTATTAAAACTATATATTCAAATTATTCTACTTAGCTCACAAACAGCGCCCTCTATCAAAGATTAGATTAAATTATGCTGATGCAAACAAATAGATAATGCTAATAACAAACAATTATAAGAAAAAAAATTTATCTAAATATATATCACTCGGGTAGATATGCACACGGGTCAATCCCGGGACGAAGCCCAGGTCACCCGTCTAGTAGAATATAAATACAAGGTAATAAGGCCAATTCCAAATAAATAAATAGTGTGCGATGTTTCAGTAACAGGCTGAAGATGGTAACAACGCTGTTACCAAAACGTCACACAATTGGATTTGGTCTTATAACCTTATGTTTACCATTAGTCATGTTAACAGGGCCAAAACCAGCAGTTAGGGTGGGTTTGTTATTCCCATTGGACATGGAAGGCAGATGTGGATTAGAATTAAAAATAAATTTAATGAAATCAGTCAACAGCTTTTATTAATACCAGTCAACCACTAAGGTAAAAATCAAGTACATAAAATATATATATATATAATATAGATAAATCATTATTAAATATAAAATTCAATGAAATAGACATCAGACTAGGAGGCTCTCCCACCGACAGGACTCTAGAATATTTCTCTATGCAGACTTTGGATGATGTGATGATGTGAGTTGTGTCATTTGTACAATTACCTGCAAAGTGTATTTTCTCTGCTGTGATTTGAGGCAGTACATTAGGAGAAAGGCATCTCCTGATCATGCAACTAAAAGTTGCTTGCACCATCTCTCAGAATAAATATATCAACTGTTATCATTGATTTTTATTTATTCTCTAGAATTAGCCAAATACCCATTCTTGATTAACCGAGAAAAGCTAACCACATACACATGGTATTTAATGGACATGTAACATCTAGTATATGTTCTTGCCCCAATGGCCTCCGATTCTTGCAAAAGTCCAACATCACCAGCGAGTGCAAGTAACCAAATGGGGCTCCGGCACATTTGTAAGTGTAAAGTTGAACTGCTTCTCACATGTGTAGACAGATGGTGCACTTACAGTAAAAGCAGTTGCCTACTTCTGCCCACCATGATTATCATGGCCTGTACCACATGTACTAGGGATAAGCAAAAAAAAAAAAAGTATATGTTCTAGAAGGAATCTCAGAACAAGAATGGAAGCACTATATATCAGGTAACACAGAGGTAGGATGTATATAACGAAGTCTTCCAACTTTCAAGAAAGTTTTCAGTCTCTTCATGTGAAGAAAGTTGTGGATAGTATGCTATCTAGTATATGTACTTGCTCCAATGGCCCTCGATTCTTGCAAAAGTCCAACCCCAACAGCGAGCGCAAGTAACCAAATGGCACATTTTTAAGTGCAAAGATAAAAGGAATCACTATATATTAAGCACACGGAGGCAAGATGTATATAACGAAGTCTCCCAACCTGCAAGAAAGTTTTCTGTCTCCTCCTGTGAAGAAAGTTGTGGAAGGAGGTCTGGATAGTCTTGGCAGCTTCAGATTGCTTGTGAAGGAGGAGGGAGTGATTCTTACAGCGGAGGTGCTGTCTCCAGGCCAGCTGGATGATGACTGCTGCGCTGTGCTCCACCTCAGCGGGGTGGTAGTAGGGGTCGTACTGGCTGCTGTCCTGCACAGCAGACCTTCATTATTCTATACCATACTATTTACCAATGGCATTTCCTTGAAAGAGCCCATCATCCAAGATTTCTATCTAAAACCACATTAATGATAAGGCACAATTAAATTTTTTCCAATAATTATTGACTGTATTGACTCATCCATTGATGAGCTCTACTCTTCCCCGGCAGACACTATCAAAAGTCTCACGCTTTACAAGCTTGATACCTTAATATGATTGAGTGGAGATAAGAAAGAAGAAGAGGTTTTTGCAACTTTTAATTCTAAGAATAATATTCTGTATTTCTCAGAAAAGTATCTTCTTCTTATCTGCTATCTTGTTTACACACTTGATAACAGTAACTATTTAAAACATGCTGTGGTAAAATTTCTCATTCAGTACTTTTGTCTGAAGATGGTAACAACGCTGTTACCGAAACGTCACACACTATTTTTTTATTTGGATTTGGTCTTATTACCTTGTGTTAAAACCACATTAAATTAATGATACCAAAGCCATCAAAATTTGAGCCATCCACATGAATTATTATTCACTGTAATAGTGTCGCATTGAAAAATAGACGCATGGACAGGTAAACACAAGTGAACTTTATTCTCTGTAACGGTCTACTTGTAAAATTTCAGCTATGCACATTTATATAGCAATGACACAATTCAAGCCAAAATATGTAAATATAATGAAATATTAAAAATAAAGAAAGCATATCCTGACCACAAGCACATGTGCTTTTTAGATAGCAGAGCGCCATCTAGTGGAGCAAAAATAAACTCATGTTTATTTAACTTGCTCCGTAATATTTGGCCAACCCAATTTCTTGATAAATCAAGAAAAGCCATCCACGAACGCGAACATGAGTTTATTTTCGCTCCACTAGATGGCGCTCTGCTATGTAAAAAGCACATGTGCTTGTGGTCAGGATATGCTTTCTTTATTTTTAATATCAACACCTGACCCACTTATTTTTCTTTTTTTTTTCTATTATTTTTTTCATATAAGGAAATATAAAACTTGATATTATGTAAATAAACAAACCATGCTACAATATGTACTGAGAAACTCAATGGCCTTCTTAAAGGCAAAGTCAGACTTTCACCAAAGTGTGCCTGGAGCATGGTACCATGTTTTAACTACACCTTTGCAGGTCCCAAGTCTGGATGAAAAAGGAGGAGGGGGAGCGGTAACAAGCTCGCTAAAAACCTGGGCTCAGCTGGCCTGGCTGATAGTACCCTGTAAGGGCTCCTAATCCAGGGATACAGGATGAGCAGCATTTGTACTCCATGTTAGGAGTGGCTGCACATGACGGCTGTTCTTCATGCCAGAGGCGGCCATTTCTTTTGGAGCTAAGTCAGCCTGCCACTAAGTAGTGCTCCCAGTCTTAATGACAAAGGCAGACACATTCTACTTCACCCAGTCATGATGGTTGTCAAATATCAAGCTTGATACCCTAATATGATTGAGGGGAGATAAGAAAGAAGAAGATGATCAACAAAAGCTGCACCCTACACCCCATTCCATGAGATCTTCATGGAATTCATGTAATCTTTACACAAGGGGATAAAAAACAACAAATGAGAAACATTGTGACCATTGTGTCTGTTAAATTTCTTAGTTTTGGTAAGGCAATGGTTTTATGGTAGAGAAAGGGGGCTTTTAGTAATATAGATTGAATTACACATCAATTGATTCAAATCTCCTGGACATTAATTAAGCCATTCAAAAGGTTTCTGGAAGGAGTTTCTTTTTATTTAAATCAAGCTTTCAGACATCTCTGTCCTTCTACAGGACAACATATGTAAATGAATAAGACACCACCTGATGCCTGAGTGTAGCATCAGCCGTTGTTTTATTCATTACATATAAGTTCTCCTGTAGGACAGAGATGCCTGAAAGCTTGATTTAAATTAAAAGAAACTCCTCTCCCGAAACCTTTTGAATTATTTAATAGATTGAATTAGCCAAATGGCCTTGCCAAATTTTCTTTAGAAGCATTTCAGTCACATTTCTGTCAGGGAACCAAACTAATTAGTTAAATATGCAGCTTATTTCTAGAACAAATTGTATTGTCTAAAACTTGAAAAGTTCTTAATTTACATAGACAAAAACAATTAAAACAAAGCATTTCCAAACATTTCACATGAGCATTTAAATATGACAGAACATCATCTATTGGAATAAATATCAACTATACGTTAATTTATTTTTAAGTACAGTAGAACTACCTCTCTGTAAAGGACAACACCTAATTGCAGAGCCAAAGTGTCCTTTAGGGAGAGGTGTCCTCCTACCGGAGAGTGTCAAATTAGTAAAAATGGCAATTTTGGAAATGAAAACTGTCCTTTATAGAGAGGTGTCCTCTAGCGCGAGTGTTCTCTCATGGAGGTTTTACTGTATTAGCCAAATATCCTTTCTTAATTTATCTTCATTTTTGTTTGTTTGTAGACAAATGTTCAGATGTGTGGGTTGAAAACAGACCAACTTGCTCACAAAGGCCAACAGCCTGAAACACAGTTGGTTAGCTTTTCTTGATGAATTATGAAATGGTAATTTGGTCAATATCCAGGTAGAAATCACTGCTTAGTTCTCCTATTTATTCTACAAAATGGTGCTCTGTCATTTTTGGTGCATTTTTCTTCCTTCTAAATATCAGACCTGTTCTCCTCTAGCTTCACTTTAATGCACATAAACAAAAATGAAAACCAGCACAGAAGAGGATATTAAGGGACTGTCTATCTATAAGCAGGCAACCATTGCTGCTGCCATTTGTGCACTTATAACCAAACTGGATACTTGGTGGGTACATAAGTTAAACCATTTTGAGATATACAGTAGAACCTCCATGAGAGGACACTCGCGTTAGAGGACACCTCTCTACAAAGGGCAGTTTTCATTTGCAAAATTACCATTTTTACTATTTAGCAACTCTCTCGTAAGAGGACATTTCTCCTTAAAAGACACTTTAGCTCTGCAATTAGGTGTCGTTTACAGGGAGGTCCTACTGTATATATACAACGTGGTTTACTTACAGAAAACCCTCAACACACCCCACCATCTGTACAAAGGACAAGCTACAAGTCACTCACCCACAACGGGGTGGGACCAGAGAGCAGGTATTTCCGAGGAAGAGCCTCGTACTTCCGGAAATTTCTTTCTCTCCCCTTGGTCTTGGCAGCCACGTAGCTAGGCAGAAATATGGAGCAATTAGGTTCATATCATTGGTAATCATTTTTAACCCTAACCTCTTGAATGGAAAGAGTGGTATTTTATTAGTTGATAAAAATGTACAGTTCTCTCTGAGCTTGTCCAATGATGACATGTCAGAAGGTAATGAGGCCCCTGCCTGACCCTATTAGCCGGACTGATGATTGAGCATTTACACTGCGCGACATTGGAAGGGGAACACCAAGAAAGACTGGCTAGAAAGATATGTAAATTTTTGGGTATATGCACCTCGATGAGTTATGCAAATGATAGGAAATGCCCAGCTCTTGTGAGCACATGGAGTAAGATATATGGGAAGGAACTTGCAGAAAAGACAGTATTCGAACTGTTATTTATTCAAGGAAAATCATCTTAGAAATTTTATTCTTGTGTCAAAAAACACATGTAATAGCAGATAAGTCAGGCAATCGTCAACGGAGGCAGTTCCAGCAGACAGATGCTTTTATGGTGATCGGCCAGAAAAGTGCAGGTTAGTACATACGTCAAATCACAGCTGATCCCCTGCAATTTCTTGACTCAACTGAATTAATTGTTATCGAAAAGATAGAGGTTGCCTGGCCGGCATTCATATTTATATAAAAAATAGACACTTCGGCCAGTAAAAACTCCAACTGGCCGAAGTGTCTATTTTTTATATAAATATGAATTAATTGTTGTTGATAGCAATGAGCAGTGACTGTTCCACCTGGTTACAGAAGTCCGTAGTAAAGTATGTCGTGTACCAGATGCACAGAAGAACCTTCTTGCCCTGGATATTGGGTTTTGTGGTTGAAGTTGTCGGCTGTCCACCCATGATTTCTTGTACTTTGGATTGTCGAAATACACCCATTTTTCATCCCCAGTCACAATGCAATGAAAAAAAGACTTTCTTTGAAACCTTTCATATTGTTCTTCAATTTTCCTCATTCTTTTCACTCAATTTGTGAAGCAACCATTTTCCTTCCTTCTGGATCTTTCCCATAACACACAAACGAAGTGAAACAGTCTGTCGAGTGATGTTGAGAGAAGCTGCTAACTGTTCTTGTGTTTGTCTTCATCGAATAATGCTTGAAGTTCCTCATCCTTGAACTTTTTTGGCGGTATTCCTTGTTCCTTGTCGTTGACATCAAAATCTCCTGATTTGAATCATTTAAACCACTCTTGATAGGTTCTGAAGGAGCATTGTTTCCATAGGCACTATATAGAGCATTTGATGAGCTTCGGTTGTGTTTTTCTTGAGGTTGAAGATGGAAAGCAAGGCTTCCCACAAATGTGACTTTCCAGGCATAAAAGTAAACATCAAAAGGGCTTTAAATAAAAATTTGTACAAGATTTTATATCAAGTATTACATACGAGTATCTTGCATTTAAGACAGAGAAATTTATGAAAAACAAAGCAATAGATAATTTTTAGAATTTCAGAAAAAGAGATTTAGAAAGAATTTTAGAAAAAGACATCTCTCCCATTCAAACCTCTGGGTGAGAAGGAAAACACCAACCAGGTGCTAGACAGGAGCAGGCTGTGGAGTGCAGGAAGTTCTGTGATCCCCGGCAGAACTGGGGGGTGGAAGCATGCCAGGACCTCAGGGAGAGACATGAGGGAGAAGCGGACCAGGCTCATCATCTCCATGGTGTGGGGCTCCCGGGCCAGGTAGTTGTGGTTCAGCCAGCGCAGCAGCGCAAGGTACAGGGCTATCTCACTGCACCACAGTTCTCAAATATTTTAGATTTAAGACCAAATCCCATTTAAGAATGAAGAGGCAATTTTGGTGGAAGTACAGTAGAACCTCCCTATAAAGGACACCTAATTGCAGAGCCAAAGTGTCCTATAGGGAGGGCGTCCTCTTACCGGAGAGTTACTAAATAGTATAAAAGGTAATTTTACAAATGAAAACTGTCCTTTGTAGAGAGGTGTCTGCTAGCTGAGTGTCCGCTAAAGGGAGGTTCTACTGTAATTGGAAAGAATAAAATAGGAAAGTTTTCTCATCTCAGGCTTAACTAGTGTTATACATTAGATTCTTTGGAGCAACTTTTCAAATCTACAACATCTCTTTGGCAGATTGTGAAGATTACATTAGTTCCCTTGTGGATCTCTTGGAATAAAGTCCGCCTTGGATTGACGAGAGCCATAGCCTGAAACCATGGTCTCTAGGTGGACGCTTCTCAGTTTGTCAAAGTGAGTGTTGTGGCTTTGCCACTGACTATGGTCAATAGATGGAATCTAGTTTTTGTGTTTGAACAACACATTATTGACTGTATTGATTTATCCATTGATGAGCTCTACACATCCCCAGCAGACACCATCAACAAGCTCTACAAGCTTGATACCCTGATATAATTGAATGGAGATAAGAAAGAAAAATAAGATGTGTTTGAACAAATAAGAAATTACAAATAGTATTTTAATCTAGGTGAATAATTTCCATTGAAAGAAAGTAAATACATTTGAAGAATAGGAAAGAGAGCTAAACATTTTATTTAAAAATTATATTCTTTTAAAATAAATCTTTTATCCTTATTTGCTTTTGGGTATGAGCAGTGACAGATTGCCGCATATATGTTTTAATAGAACACGGGAACTGTCTAATGCTTCGGGCACACCCATCGGTTTCATTAAAAAGCTCACCAATCTGCTTAACAATAATGGATCCCCTGCACTTGTTTCCTGTGATGATCCTGAAACGCTGAGGAGCGCGATTACAGGGCTCTTAAAAACAGTGGCAGACCAATCTATACAAAACGACCTAATGGATAAATCTAAGCTATACTCTCACTACAAAGACATTCACATATCTTTCATGACGGAGGGATACCTTTTAGGGGATTTTCCGTTCCCGGTTGAAAGACTACTCGTACAAGTTGGAATACTTTCAAGTTTTTTTAGAGAAAACCACACCAAGATGCTCTGCGGTGAAGACCTGATTTGTACCTTCTGTAATTCAAAACTAAAAAATGAAATCACTCACTATATTTTTGATTGCTCTGCTCTGAAAGAAGAACCCTTATGCTCAAAACTGGGCAACTCTGTGCTTCACTTCCATCAATAATTGACAATATGACCCAGAATAAGTATATTGCTACGGCGTTTTATGGTTTCCACAAGTCCATATCTCAGAAGAAGGCCAAGTGACACTCACCCCTCACTTTCTTACTGCTACTCTTTTTGTGTTATTTTTCTTGCTTCCCTCTTTCTCTTTCTTATTTTTTTTTCTTTTTCTTCTGTCTATATTGTTATTTCCTTTGTCTCACTGCTTTGTTCTTATGCATACCTCTGGTGAATCCTGTATAGGGTCAGTGACCCTAAATAAAGGCTTTTTGTTGTTTGCTTTTGGGTTAGAATCCTCTTCAGGATGTATCCTAGCTGATCAATCTTCAAAGTCATGTAAAAGTCTTTCCTCCTCTGCAAGTTATTTCAAATATCACAATGTCACTCTCCAAGACATCTCAGCAAGACTCTCTTATGGAGAAGAAATTTTTGTGCAGTTATATCATAAATGTCCATAATAATCTCATTTTACTTAATACCAAGTTATTATCAAAATCTTCCACTGAAGGAGGTTTAAGCTTTCATCTCTTGCAGATTTTTGGCAAGATTAGTGATCCATCTACTCAGCATGTATCAGACAATAGATTTGGAGAGTGTGCAGGACATGGAAGGTCTCAACAAGACACTGCATTGATGATAAAACACAATTTGGATTAAAAATTATAGCTACAATAAAATAAGACCTAATCCAAATAAATTAAAACATTACCAAAACGTCACACTATTAATTTATTTGGATTTGGTCGTATTTTCTTGTAAAGACACTGCATCGATGTTCTGGAAAAATATGGCTATCTTGTTGAAAGAACATGTCTGGATGATGTTCAATAAATGGCAGAGAACGACTGATTTTAAGAACCTTCAATGTATTTGGACCGGTAAGAGAACCTGAAATGAAAACAGGAGGTGTTTACTGTTGCCCAGATTGAAATAAGAGTCCAAATAAAATACATTTATATGTCATTCATGTTTCCTTACTCTGCACACTTTCAATCTAATGGCTCTATGTATAGGAAGCCTTAACAATGACATGAAACCTTTCTTTTAGCACTCTTTGATAAGAGGTAGTTAGAGGAGGAATTGATACATTTTGCCATTTTTGTATCTCTGGAAAAAATATTATTTTTATATCAGTTGATTTCATTCTTACAAGTTCTCTCTTTCAGCCATCTGGCAGTAATTTGGGTGATCTTTCATGGGAGACTCTACTGTAATCGTAAAAACAATATTGTAAGTTTAAATCATAAGTTTTTAATTACACAACCTAAAAAATCTTAGGATTATACTTGTTTAATACTTCACTTAATAAAGGGGATTCCCTGAGAGCTTGTCACAAAGAAATTATAAACTTGAAGGAATGGTGTGTGTGAATGGAGGTACAGTAGAACTACCTCCCTGTAAAGGACATCTAGTCACATAGCCAAAGTGTCCTTTAGGGAGAAATGTCCTCTTACTGGGGAGTTGCTAACTAGTAAAAATGGTAATTTTGGGGATGAAAACTGTCCTTTGCAGAGAGGTGTCCTCTCATGTTGTACTGTACCTGCGGATGCCCAGGGTGTCACAGGCCAGGAACTCCTGCACATGGAAGGCCTGCAGCTGCAGGAACTCCACGGCCTCCAGGACATCCTCCAGATGAGAGGCCAGGATGGAGAAGGCCCTCTGCCAGGCCACCCGGATCCCCAGCTTCCGCGCTGTCACATAGAGGTAGAGAGTGCTGACCATTCCTCCAATCCTTCCTGACAGGATCTGTGGACCCAAATATAGGTTAGGTCTGTTTCCTGGGAACATAAGACATATAATCTTACAGGCCCCAGCATAGAGGCAGAGACACCATTTCCTGGGAATATATTTCAACACAGGATAGTTGTAAAATAAATACTGAGGACATTTCCCTCTAATCTTACAGGCTACATAGACCCAGAACAGAGGTAGAGACACCAGTCATAGACATTTTAAACACTAAAGTTGTACAAAGCACATCCAATTAACTGACTATTTAATGAGAATAACAAACTCTGCCTTTGCCGGTCCCAAGCCCGGATGAAAAAGGGAGAGCAGTAATAAGCTCATTAAAAAACCTGGGCTCAGCTGGCCTGGCTGATAGTACCCTGTAAGAGCTCCTGATCAAGGGATACAGGATGAGTCTTTACTCCATTTTAGGAGTGGCTGCACATGGCGTCTGTTCCTCATGTCAGAGGCGGCCATTTCTTTTGGAGCTAAGTCGGCCTGCCACTGAGTAGTGCTTCCAGTCTTAATGACAAAGACAGACACATTCTACTTCATAGATAAGAAAGAAGAAGATGAGCATAACAGCCCAAAACAATAGTTGTCTAGTAGAAGGCCTCTTATTGAATAAGTTTTACTTGGAAATAAAACTGCCTTTAAACTCTGGCCAACATATATTTAGGCAGTGGCCATTACAGGAGTTTCACATCAGTCAATCTGACAAACCCACCTCAGATATAGTCAACTCACAAGGTTCTTCTCTCAGGGAAAACAATAATAGCTTCTAATTATGATAAGGTACAATTTGGATTATACATTATAAACACAAGGTATTAGGACCTAATCCAAATAAATATATAGTGTGTGACATTTCGGTAACAGCGTTGTTACCATCATTCAGTACTTTTGTCCGAAGATGGTAACAACGCTATTACTAAAACATAACACACTATTTATTTATTTAGATTTGGTCTTATTACCTTGTGTTTACTTCTAATTATATAGAAGTATTAGAAATCTCCTAATGCCAAAATTTTTGTCTTTAAGCAGATTTGGGAGATATATAGAGTTTTTACTTCATATTGGTTAATTGGGTCTGATGAAAATTTACTGATTTTTGCCTTCTAACAAAGTTCCAATAAATGACTGTATAAACATTATAAAAGTCTTTTAATTATTGAAAGTTGCTGCTAGTACCACATGTGTGAACATTGTGTACTTAAGAAGGGAGTACAAACCTCAGAACAAATGTGGGTGATTTCCTTCATCTGCAGGAGCCGCGCGGCGCAGTACACCTCCCCTAGGTTCTCACAGTTCAGCAGCAGCCGGCCTGTGTACATGTAGGTGAGCAGCACTTCGAAGGCCTCAGGCTTGATGTCGTGGAGGTCCACCTGCCCAACTACAAGTATAAATAAGAGGCAATGTCTGGTACAGAGCTGGAGGGACAAGTTCTGTGTCCTCCCAAGAGAACAATAGTCTTTGATTTCCAGACTTAAGTTTTTTTTTTTTTAATTATCCCTAGTACACATGAATCAGGCCATGATAATCATGGTGGGTAGTTAGCGACTGCTTTTACTGTAAGTGCACCACATGTCTACACATGTGAAAAGCAGTTCGACTTTGCACTTACAAATGACCATAGCCCCGTTTGGTTACTTGCACTTGCTGGTGGGGTTAGACTTTTGCAATAATCGAGGGCCATTTTTTGGAGCACTTTTTTCCAATAAGAAAAAAGTTCCCAATGCAGGATTCGATCCTGGTTCATAGCAGTCGAAAACCAATGGTTTAGACCACCCTTCACCGACCCCCCCAGACTTAAGTCTGGTCATCTACAGGCAATGACTTTCCAGAATGGTTGCAAGGTTTTCCCACTATGTACTAAGTGTCAACCTGCAACCCCAAAACACATTATTGACTGTATTGACTCATCCATTGATGAACTCTACTCATCCCCAGCAGACACCATCAACAAGCTCACAAGCTTGATACCCTGATATGATTGAGTGGAGATAAGAAAGAAGAAGAGAAGCGATGTTGGGATTGTAAAGGTACAATGTAGATAGATATGTATCATAGTGTAAAACGAAACTAGGAATCCTATATTTGACACATCTGTGGGTGAAGGTAACCTAACAGGGGAATTTGTAAGTGTAAAATTGACAGCTTCTACAAGCATATATGAGATATACTTAGAGTATAAGCAGATGTATATCCCATGCCTACCAAGATTATCATATTCTGTGAACTTGCAATAAAAAACAAAACATATTGTTTTGTTAAAATTTATATTTCAGAGAATTCTATCTTTTGATTTTACAAAAATACACGTTGCTAAATTGTGGGTTGTGACCCACCCCCTGAATGATGTCCCGGCCTGGCACCAGCAGGTTCTTTTTGAAGAAAGGACAGTAGCAGGTGAGGACGGCCTTGTGAGCTAGGAACTGCTGGTTGCCCACCCGGACAATGATGTCTGTCATGCTGCTGCCCACCCAGAGGTGGACGGCATGTTGGCCCAGCCGGGCATGGTGCTGGCTGTCCACCACCACCTCCTTGTCCCCCCAGTCCTAGCACACACACATGTTGGCCCAGCCGGGCATGGTGCTGGCTGTCCACCACCATCTCCTTGTCCTCCCAGTCCTAGCACACACACATGTTGGCCCAGCCAGTCCTAGCACACACACATGTTGGCTAAGCCAGTCCTAGCACACACACATGTTGGCCCAGCCAGTCCTAGCACACACACATGTTGGCCCAGCCAGTCCTAGCACACACACATGTTGGCCCAGCCAGTCCTAGCACACACATGTTGGCCCAGCCAGTCCTAGCACACACACATGTTGGCCCAGCCAGTCCTAGCACACACACATGTTGGCCAAGCCAGTCCTAGCACACACACATGTTGGCCAAGCCAGTCCTTGCACACACACATGTTGGCCCAGCCAGTCCTTGCACACACACATGTTAGCCCAGCCAGTCCTAGCACACACACATGTTGGCCCAGCCAGTCCTTGCACACACACATGTTGGCCCAGCCAGTCCTAGCACACACATATGTTGGCCCAGCCAGTCCTAGCACACACACATGTTGGCCCAGCCAGTCCTTGCACACACACATGTTGGCCCAGCCAGTCCTTGCACACACACATGTTGGCCCAGCAGGGTATGTTGCCTATTTCTTTGTGCTTGTAATTTAGTTGGAAGGGCGGGTGATTTGTAGTTTTGTTTAGTAGATTTTTTGGGATTTTGTTTTCCAGAATTGTGTGCATTGTGGATTTTTTCTCAATTCTCTAGGAGGGGACCATTTATTTTTTAAATTACTTGTTGCATTGTTTGTTTTCATTTGCATTCTTTTTTTGCTGCATGTTTATAAATTTTTACACATTATACTTTTATTAAATAGAATATCTTTGTTTTCATAAAATTGACTTTAAAAATTCAAATGGCTTCCAAAATAAAAAAAAAAAGTAAAGAAAGGTGTTTAAAAAAAAGCTATTACTAGAAAAAAACATTATCAAAGCTGATAAGGCACAATTTGGATTATAGATTATAAACACAAGGTAATAAGAAAAATCCAAATAAATAAATAGTGTGTGACATTTCGGTAACAGCATTGTTACCACCTTCAGACAAAAGTACTGAATGAGAAATTTTATTTATTTATTTCGTCTCAATTTACAGGTGTTACATTCGAGTCACCTTGTCCTGGCTATTTACACATGGCGTGGAGTAGAGGTGATCCCCCTGGACCTTGCAGGAGGGCAGCTGTTGGGCGATGAGGTCTTAACTAAGTGTCAGGGCCGGGTCGTTGGAATCGGGGATTGATATCTCCTTTATTTTGTAGAATATCTTGTATGATTGGATTATTTGAATTTTGCATTTGAAGGTATAATTACTTAACGGAAGTTTGGTACATATCTTCTAGATCGGGTTGGTTCAAGTCCTCCTTCAGTATCTTGTTTGATAGGTTGAATGGAGCTCCTATACTTGTCCGAAGGCAGATTCTCATGAATGCGTTTATCCTATTTTTGTCTGTGGTTATAATATAATGAGAAATTTTACCACAGCATGGTTTAAATAGTTACTGTTATCAAGTGTGTACACAAGATAACAGATAAGAAGAAGATACTTTTCTGAGAAACACAGAATATTATTCTTAGAATTAAAATTAAAAAAAAAAGTGTTTTTTTTTCAAATTTTAATTCTAAGAATAATATTCTGTGTTTCTCAGAAAAGTATCTTCTTCTTATCTGTTATCTTGTGTACACACTTGATAACAGTAACTATTTAAACCATGCTGTGGTAAAATTTCTCATTTAGTACTTTTGTCTGATGATGGTAACAACGCTGTTACCAAAACGTCACACACTATTTATTTATTTGGATTTGGTCTTATTACCTTGTGTTTTTCATCAAAGTGAAACAATGCAGGAAAAATTTCAGAACATGTTGAAATATTGTTCCCCGGATTCTAACGGAGGAACAGGTTAGAATGGGAGTTTGCCAAAACATGATCAAAATGACTCAAGTTGATCCAGAGTGGAGCCAAAGAAAGAAGATCCCATGTAAAATATTAAAAAGCACAAATAATACACAGAATACATCTTTACATTTTTACCTGGCGACCCATCTGATTTTGGCTAGTCTTTTTCTTATATTTAATACACACTTCACTTGCCCAGGTCATTATTCTATATACAGTTACGAGCGTCATGCGTCATCTCTGTCACCGTTTGCCTTTTTTTTTGGAATGGCGCTCTCCTATTGGTTGGCTACGATCACGCCACCACTATGCGAGACACTTTGTTTTTGACTTTGCCCCCCCACTCGCTTTTTGGTTTTTGTAACTATTGTGTTGGAGCGGGTCGCTCCTTAAATAAATGCATATATTAGTTAATAACTAAATGGAATCCTCTCTTTCTTTTTCCCAGTGAGAGATGCCTACGGAAGCCAACAGTACATAGACAGATAAAGCACATAGGCTATAGTTATTAACTAATATATGCATTTATTTAAGGCGCCAATTTATAATTGTAACAAATAGTATTTGAATAAAAACATTCAATCGGGTAAAACACGGGCATTGCCCGGGTCATTCTGCTAGTATTTAATAAAACAAGTGAACTATTAGAATCCTCTGTATCAATTAATCAAATATAAATCTCCGAGGATATGTTTCTTTGTTAGACTTTTAACGAGTTTACGAGTTTACAAGTTTTCAGGTTTATATTTATATTTCATTAATCTAAAATAAGCTAATCACTGTTGGTTTAAAATTTATTTATAACACCTTCCATCTATAGCAAACTCCGCCTTTGCCGGTCCCAAGCCCGGATGAAATAGGAGGAGCATTAACAAGCTCACTAAAAAACCTGGGCTCAGCTGGCCCGGCTGATAGTACCTTGTAAGGGCTCCTGATCAAAGGATACAGGATGAGTCTGTACTCCATGTTAGGTACAGCTGCACATGGCGTCTGTTCCTCATGTCAGAGGCGGCCATTTCATATTGGAGCTAAGACGGCCTGCCACTGAGTAGTGCTCCCAGTCTTAATGACAAAGGCATTCTACTTCACCCAGTCATGAGATAAAAAGAAGAGGAATGATTCCCACACCAGTATAGAGGACACTGCTCTGTTGGCTACCTGGGATGTGGAGTAGTCGGCTGGGAATGGAGCCTCTTCCACCTGGAACAATAGCTGTTGTCAAAACCTGCAGAAGATGATTCAATCTTAACTGGACTCAACTACCACCAGTCCAAGATGGGCTGAGAATGGTAAGATTCTAGAATGGGGACTATTAGTTTCAGATGAATAATTAGGAATAATTTGAATTATAGGTTAGAAAGACAAGGTAATATAAGACCAAATACAAATAAATAAATAGTTGGGTCACAGCAATGTAACCAAAACACCACACAAGTCACATGCGGCTCTTTAGATGTGAAGCTGCATGTGGTACTCGCATAAATAAAAACTTTATTTATGCTAGTACTATTTATTGTTGGCAAGAAACAAATTTGTGGCTCTTAAAAAACTCTGAAATTTTTCAAATTGTAATTTTTGACTCTTCTGAATCAAAGGTTGCTGACCTCTGCTCGAGACCTATAGAAAGAAAATGAGGGGAAAAAAGCTCAAAGAAAGTTTCGATTACTACAGTTTTCACACCAAGTCTCATTATATTAGAAGTGTCATTCACTACCTATTCATTCACTAACTTTTGTCTACATCTTGTTCAACCATTGCCACTGTCTGAACCATAAGAGGACACTCGCGTTAGAGGACACCTCTATACAAAGGACAGTTTTCATTTTCAAAATTACCATTTTTACAATTTAGTAACTCTCCGGTAGAAGGACACCTGTCCCTAAAGGACACTTTGGTTCTGCAATTAGGTGTCCTTTACTGGGAGGTTCTACTGTAGTTGAGAGGGAGGAGACAACACATGTAGATTGTATACCAAATTTACCTTGGAAGAAATGCTATCTTCTTTCAACTCCAACTGGGAGCTGCTGCTCAGCTGCAACACAAGTTGGTCAGTTTGGATACCTCTCAAATAATTACATCAGCTTGACAGTTCTAACAATTGTCAATCAAATCATAACTAGATGGGTTGGTTCCCAGATTCCGTTGTGTGCAGTTGATAACAACATAGAGCGACCCTGATTGGCCAATTGAATTACTAGTTATAATTTGAGCAACACTATTTTTTACTCCATGTGCCAGAGTCAATGTCGTTGCTACACTGAGGTGTTAGCCACAGTTGTCAAGCCTTGGATTGCTACTGTAGCATGTGGGAGGCCGTATGTTTTTCAACAATACTCAGCACCATCTGATACAGCCAGAACAACCCAAGAATGGATGGCCGAGAATCTTCACGACCATGTCACACCTAACGTTTGGCCCTTAGCTCACCCAGCTTTGTTGGACTATTACATGTGGGGCGTAGTTGACTCCAATAGTCATTCCCACAACACAGAACTGCTATAGTGGATGCAATAGCAAACATTCCCAAGACCCATCTCATTACTGCCTGCAGTCGGTTTCAACAGAGTATAACTGTTATTGTCGCTGGTGGCGGGTTCATTGAATGATGTCATCCTTTAGGTATGTGTTCATCTATATAAAACTTTAATAAATGTTCTTTTTCCTTTGTCTATTCATTTTTCCCATGGACATTGTTTTGTTCTCAAATAGCTGCCACACCCTGTATGATTTGGTCAACAGCAAATAGATGCAGAAGGCAAGAGGGGAAAAAACCACTACATTATTTTTGCAAAGAAATCCCCAATAAATGGACCAAATGGATCAAGGCAAAGTTTTATCACCAGACTATGGCAATAGATCGATTGCCTTGGAAAAGTCTGATTGAAGGTTCTTGCAAATAATTCACCTAAAAATAACATACATAAGCAGTTAGTGCTGTGAGAAGTTTGTAACATATTTTGAAAAACTATAAAAAATGAAGAATCTGAAGAAATCAATGGATTCTATGTGAGCCCAGTGTTCCTCATCTATTTCCACCTGATGCATCTGCCTGTAAGCAGAAGTATATGGATTCACATGCCTAAGCCCATAATCCAATAAAATCAATATATGAGGATGGCATGCCAAAGGCCCAGCAATACGAATATTATTCACTGCCTCAGAATCCAAAATATAAAGTTGGGCATAAGACGGGGCTCTGTTGTCATGAGGATGAAGAGGCCCAGTCAAATGATAAATCTGTCCATGGATTCGGTAACAAAAAGACCCTTGTACAGAAAAAACATCAACCTGCGCACCCATGAAGTAAAATGTTATTTGACAGATAATATGTCTAGGCCCCCACATTGCTTACCACTCACAAGCCAATTAGAAACAAGCATTTTGATGATTGGAGGGAATATAAGTTGGGAGTGAGGAAGGTAAACACAGCAAGACGTCTTCCTATATTAACAAAACCAAGTAGCTAATTCCAAATCAGCAGCTTAAACAATGAAGTAAGCACTAAGTTCTACTTCACCAATTTTACAGCTGAGCAATCTCAGTACACAGGACCTGATCTTGGGACCTCCACTAAATGACCATTTTTACATCTAACACAGGGGGTTGGTGGAAGGCTGGTTAAACCGTTTGGTTTTCGACCACTAGGACCCGGGTTCGATTCCCGCATTGGACACTTTTTTTCTGTTAAAAAAAAAAAAATGCTCCAATGGCCCCCGATTCTTGCAAAAGTCCAACCCCACTAGCGAGTGCAAGTAACCAAACCGGGCTCTGGCATTTGTAAGTGCAAAGTCGAACTGCTTTTCACATGTGTAGACATGTGGTGCGCTTACAGTAAAAAGCAGTCGCTAACTACCCACCATGATTATCATGGCCTGTACCACGTGTACACGGGATAAGTAAAAAAAAAAAAAAACATCTAACACAACAAAAAATATATATTTTTGGTCATAGAAGTACAGCCTGCACCATGCTGATGAGGGCCAACATCCGGAAATTCATTCGAGGATGGCTTTTCTTGATTTATCTATAAAATGGGTTGGCCAAATATCATGGAACAGGCTAAATCAATGTTTACTTGATTTCTGTTCCACTAGATGGTGCTTGGCCATCTAAAAAGTTCAGGTGAATGTAATCAGGATATGCCTGTTTTGATTTTAATATATATATGTCGTATTTTATATGCTGTATAGAAAAACAGAAAACAATGTGTAACTATAAAATGGTGCCAATAAAACGGAAACCCGGGAGACAAAGGGTTGGTGAGCTGGGAAGGATAGTATAACAGGTCGTAACTCTTGCTCGAGTAAACAAAAGAGATTGATAAACATATTGTCGTGGCAGCCCCTGATTGGATGTCCTCCCCCTCTGACGTCACCATTAGGATATAACCTGGGTGTCTTGGAGGCAGGCAGGAGAGTAGTCAGGACGCCATGCTGCCTGATTGGACCAGAGCGGTCCTAGGACTCCTCCTTAGTCTCACCCTTCCCGAGAACCATCCCTAAACCAAGGTTACCATGTTCCTATGCGTTTGGTGTTCATTTGTCTTCAGGCTAGTGCGCCTCCACTTTCGGCCCATGACTGCATATTGGATGAAGAGCCTACTGTGACAGTGTTGGTTCAATCCTGAACTTTTAATGATTACCAAAATTACTCATCTATAAATGTATCATATTTATTATAATGAAATACCTTAAAGCTAAAATCTAATGAATGGCTTGAGATTATGGATTCTTTTTCAATCACATCCTTGTTTTTATTTATCTTTGAAGCACAAATATTTGAATATAATAGTGCTTCAGATTGGCAACTTGACTCGTCAACTTTTAGACTACTTGAGATGTCTAAATAGTAATCATTTGTATTTTTTATAGCGAGTTCACATTTTTCGAATTCTCTATTTTTCACCTCTTTTGCACATTTTTTAAAATTATCATTTTCATTCTCTTCTGGGGCCAACATTTTATTAGATATATATATCAAATACCCACAATATTTAAAGAACAATGCCTAGGGTTAAAATAATACTTTAAAGTATAAATTTTAAAAAACCAAACCGAGATTTAAAGTTTTTGTTTACACTACAAAGCGGTAAAACAAACAGATTAATACTTTCGTTGATATATAATTAAATAAAAGAAAGATGGATAAGAAAAGTGCATTTTTGGCTCAAAATAATTTTTTAATAGCTGGAATATAAAACCTTTTTTCAAATATATTGTCGCGTATAAGGCCTAAAAAAAAAAAAAACACCTACAACCTCCGCCAATAGATGGCGCTTTCGTCTGTTTCCTTCTGGAACTAGTGTGGATATCGCCGATTGCTGTGGTCCTGTTTCCTAGAGCAAATAGTTTGTAAATACACTTTTATATTGGCCCTAGGAGGTAACATAATGTAAATACCCGTTGAACGTTATTCCAGTTATATGTAATGTTTAGTAGAAATTACAATAAATGAGTAGTGTGGAAGTCTTTGGGCCGCTTGCTGTTGTTACTCTCGCCATCGCCACATCACTGCTGTTACTCTTCTGGTAAGTCTCTCGTGTCCCCCCCCACCAGTGGCAAAGCCGAGAGATACTGCCAGAGGAAAAGAGTTCCACTTTAGCGGTGGTTCTTGGACGTCCTTGGGTGCTCTGCAGTGTTCAGCTTCAGAGGGAGAGCAACTGAGCCCAGGTAGGTGATCCACGTCAGAGGAACCTGAGGGGTCAAGCCGCGACAATATATATATATTTAAAAATATGTTTAGTATAGATTGAAAATACCTATATGGGGGGCTTAATGAAGTCCCCCCACAGTACTTCGCCTCACTCACTTCGCCTTGCAGGGCAGTCTGTTTCTTGTGTTGTTTCTGATGGGTTCCCCAGTTTGGATAGTTGAAAAGGGAGGGTACACGATGTGACTTATTAAAGTCTCCTTACTTAAGTATATATATATATATATAGCAATTTAGGCCAACAACCCTATGTATATAACCCGCAGCAAGACCTTAATGTTGTATAATAGCAGCACAGCTGTCAGTGATGCACTATCGGCATATGTCTTTACATCATCACATGTAATACAATTTGTGCAAATAGGATAAATAAAATAAATAAAAAAGAAAAAGGGAAAAAAAACTCTGTAATTGATTAAGAGTTGGGCTAAAGCAAGTGTTACACAGACTTTGACTTTAATCATCATAGATGCTGACGTCACTACGATGACGTAACTTCCAACTTCTACCTTCAAACTTGCTGTTATTGTTTACCGCTAGCTTGTTTTAACAATATATGTAATGGAACAAGTCGTTCCTTAAATAAATATATATTTGTTTATATCTAAAGGGATGTCCTCGTAACTACAACATACGTGAGTACAAAAACAACCAGAAATCCTCAAAAGAATAACCGTATTTTGTTAAGCCTATATCAATTTGGTAGCTGAGCGTTGTTTGGGCGCGCGAATTGGACTAACCGCCAATTGATCCATTTAAATCATAAAGAAAATAAATAATTGGACTAACCGCCAATTTAGAAAATAAATATTGAATAAAAATGGATACACATAACTTAGCAAAAATCGAACAGTTAACAGAAAACAACTATACCACGTGGTCCATGAAAATGGAAGCAATTCTAGATTCAAAAGATCTCTTCGAGGACGTAATTGTTAATGACGAGCCAGACTTTACAAAAAATAAACTAGAATATGATATTTGGAAGAAAAAGAATCGGGAAGCATACAGCCTAATAATATTGTCACTTTCGGATGACTTAACAATCATCTTTCGAGGCGATAAAAGAGCCAAAAGAATTTGGTACGACATAAAGAAAAGGTTTGAAGGATCTCTAGAAAATAAAAGGATAGACCTAATGTTGGATCTAGCCAGACTAAAATTGAACCCAAATGAAAATGTCAACATGTATATTGTACGAGCACAGAAACTGGCACAAGAGATCACCCAGCTAGGAAAGACTGTAACAGAAAGAGAACTTGTACGATACATTGTTGAAGGACTCACACCTAACTTTGACACGATCGCAGCAGCACTGTCAATAAACAGAGGAATCTCCTTACCAGACTTGAGACAAACTCTACTGGATTTCGAGAAGAAAAGACAGGACAGAAGCAAAAATCATGAAAATGCTTTCAGATCATCAGGCAACCAATTCAAAGAAAAGTCATGCTTCATTTGCAAAAGAAAAGGACATTTCAAGATAGACTGTTGGTTCAACCCTAACAACAAAGGAAATCAAAATAATACAACAAACAAAAATAACATGGCCAGTACAAGGAACTACCATAAAGGACCAAAACAAAACAAAGACACAGCCAGATCAGCAATCCAAGAACGAACGGAGGAACCATCCCAACGAAGAGACTCCACTTCAGAATACGCACTACATGTAATCACAAGGGAGGAACGCCCGACGACTCAGGACGTGTGGATAATTGATTCTGCGTGCACAAGCCACATGACTTCCCATGGTGAATGGATCGAGCACAAGGCGGAGGATAAAAGAAGCATACAAGTGGCGGAAGAAGGGAGACACATCGAATCTGCCTCATCAGGATTAATCCAAGCTACTGTACAAGGTAAGGACAAACTTAACAACGCTGTAACCCTGCATAATGTCCTCCATGTACCACACCTGAAAGGAAATCTAATGTCCATTCCAAGCGTAGTAAGAAGAGGGAACTCTGTTCTTTTGAACTCTGAAGGAGCATACATATACTCTTCTGATGACAAGCTAATAGGAACAGGCAACTTTGATGGTAACATGTACACATTGAACCTATCACGTTTACCTGAAGCAACTCATGTTCCAAATGAACATTGTTTGATTTCAAAGGACAATTCTAGGACTGCATGGCACAGAAGGTTAGGACATCCTAGCGACAGCAAATTAGACCTGATTTTAAAGAACAATCTTCTAAAAGGCTTGAACTCTATAAATGGTACCCTTGATCAATGTGATGCTTGCTCCTTGGGAAAAATGACCAAAGTACCCTATGTTCACACAGATGGCAATCAGGAAAGCTACCCCTTTGAAGCCATTTATGTCGATCTCTGTGGTCCAATGAGAATAAACTCCTTGGGCGGAAGTAAATATTTCTTGACCATCGTAGATGGATTTTCTAGGAGAATATTTGTAGAATTTCTCAAAGATAAACTCTCAACAGCAGAAGTTTTGAAGAAGTTTATTGTAAAGAGAGAAAACGAGCTAAACTCAAAACTAAAACGACTTAGAACAGATAACGGAACAGAATTTATCAATAAAAACCTTGAAACCTTCATAGAATCCAGAGGAATTAAACATGAACTAACAACACCGTACACCCCAAGAAGCAATGGGAGAGTTGAAAGAGCTAACAGAACACTATTAGACAAAAGCCGAACACTTCTGGCAGACTCCCAATTACCCCTACACTTCTGGGCAGAAGCTGTGAATACAGCTGCATATCTGTACAATCTAACTCCCACAACCAGTGACCCAGACACTACCCCTATGGAAAAATGGAAAGGTAAAAAGCCATCCGTCTCTCACATCATGAGATTTGGTTGTGAAGTCTTCTATAAACTCAAGAATCATCAAAGACACAAACTAGAAGCTAAATCTAAGAGAGGAATATTTGTAGGCTATTCAAGATGCAGAAGAGCTTATCGAGTATTTGATATCACAGCGAGAGTCATTCTTGAAACCGCAGACATTCACTTCAGAGAGAACAATAATGTCATCTCGGAAGAAAAGCAAAGTGATAATAATACGGACACTGACACATATTTCTTCATTCAGGAGGATGAACAACTGGACAATCATGTTCTATCAGATGTTGATATTGAAGAGCCAGCACCAGATACCATGATCAACAGACAGACAGAGTCAAGTGAATCAGACAGACCACAAAGAACTCGAACAATACCTAAAAGATTCGATGACTACGTTCTGGCTACTACGAATGAAACCATTCCGAAAGACTATGAAGAAGTCATCACATGCGAAGACAAGAAACATTGGGAGAACGCAATGCTTGAGGAAATACAGAACATGTACTCGCATCAAGTATGGGAACTGGTACCTAGACCTGTAAACGCTAAAGTTGTCAAAAGTAAATGGGTGTTCAAAATATCTAAAGACCAAGAAAACAAAACTTACAAAGCTAGACTTGTTGCAATGGGATACAACCAAATCCCAGGAAGAGATTACAACGAAAGTTTCAGCCCTGTAATTAAAAATGCCACCCTCAGGACTATTTTGTCAATGGCAGCAACAAAAGATTCAGTCATTAAACTTTTTGATGTGAAAGCAGCCTATCTAAATGGAAACATTGAAAACACAATATTCATGGAACAACCTGCTGGATTTGTTCAAGACAGGAACAAAGTTTGCAAACTCAACAAAAGTATTTACGGTCTACCTCAATCCGGAAGATCGTGGTATGAGAAATTCAGTCAAGTACTTCATGACTGTGGACTGGAAAAACTTAAATCTGATCCTTGCCTATTTAAATGGAAGAATGAAGACAAATACTTCTATGTAGGGATATATGTGGATGACTTTATCACTGTCTCAGATTCTGAAGATACCTCAAACAGATTAATCAATAAATTGAGACATCACCTGGAAATAAAGGATGTAACATGTAAAGGCATGTTTTTGGGAATCAAGATCATACAAGACAAGGAGGGAATTTCGCTACAGCAAAGCCACTATGTACAACAAATATTGCAGAAATATGGAATGGAAAATTGTAAGGAAGTTCCAACACCAGGTTCCAAAGAAATCAATTTGGACAATCATATTGAAGATGACAATTGTGATCAGCACACTTACCAAGAAGCCCTTGGAATGCTAATGTTTCTAGCTGTTAACACCAGACCCGACATCGCTTACATCACTAGCAAACTTTCACAGTACTCCCGACAACCAAAACAGATGCACTGGACAGCAATCAAAAGAGTAATGAGATACCTACGAGGAACAATTGACCTAGGAGTGAAATTTGAAAGAGGAAAGACTGGAATCCTGAAGTCCTACACCGATGCCAGCTGGTCGACCACTCATGACGGAAAATCCTACGGCGGATATGTATTGAAGCTCGGCGAAGCAACTATAGACTGGAAAAGTAGTAAACAACCACTCGTCGCCCTCTCCACAATGGAAGCGGAAATGATAGCTGCTTGTGAAAGCTGCTGTCAAATCAAGTGGATAATAAACCTGTTACGAGAGCTGGAAGAATGGAATTTCATGGAAAAACCAACTGCGATCTATACAGACAGTCAGTCATTGATCAACTGGATCTCCAGCCCTAAACAAAGCAGTCGCTGTAGACATATCAACAGAAAGTACCACTTCTTGAGAGACTGTTATGAATCCAGAGACATCTGCCTTCTGTACAAGCCATCTCAGGACCTGGAGGCGGATATCTTCACAAAGGACCTATCCCGAGACCAGATGAAGAAACACCTGGAGAGCCTCAGCATCGTGGGAATAAAGCCAAAGTAAGGAGGGAATTGTTACACAGACTTTGACTTTAATCATCATAGATGCTGACGTCACTACGATGACGTAACTTCCAACTTCTACCTTCAAACTTGCTGTTATTGTTTACCGCTAGCTTGTTTTAACAATATATGTAATGGAACAAGTCGTTCCTTAAATAAATATATATTTGTTTATATCTAAAGGGATGTCCTCGTAACTACAACATACGTGAGTACAAAAACAACCAGAAATCCTCAAAAGAATAACCGTATTTTGTTAAGCCTATATCAGCAAGGATTGAGCATATAATATTGTCAGTACAGTGGTCTAAAGATGGAAACAACCGCGACACTATTATACAACTTCATCTGACAACCCACGAAATCGTTATTAAATTGGGCAATCTATAAAACACTGAAACACAGACACTCGCGGCAATGTATGTGGCCGGTAATTTATGGGAGACTTGATTATTAGTAACATTCCCTTCAAATAGGTAATAAACATACAACATTTTATTTAAACAGTTGGAATAGCACCCTAAGACAAATTATGTATGAAATAGGTAACAGAGGAGACAAGAAAATTTCTCTAGATATTTATTTAAATATCTTAAAATTTGGGAACATGTCTATACTGACGAGATATGCTATTTACATAGTAAAATTTAGATAGAGGTGACCTGAAGTTACTTTATAGCCCTTTAGGGCCCATGCGAAATCTAGGTTGGCTACTACACAAAAAAGGGGGGGGGGCGCTAAGTCATAATGACAAATGGCTTACCTTTCTCGAAAGTGCCGGCAAAGGTCTCCTGTCTACAGACTGTCCTTTCACTGAGCGACTCCGATCGAATCCTCCCTTTTGGCAAAGAACCTTCTTTTATATCATCTCATTCTCCATTTTCATTCGCCGAAAGAAACACCAATCAAAATGGCCAACGGCTCCAGTATCAATTTCATAGACGCCCCAGGCCTCTCCCCTTCAAAATAGAACATATAGTATTACCAAAACAAAAAAAATCTAAAGAGAAAAACAACCCCTGCGGTAGTGTAAGATTTCAGACTCCAGCCCCCCCCCCCCCCCGTCTTTCCACATGGGTTGAAATACAACCCTCCCTTTTTCTCGGGATGGTATATATATCGCCCCCCGTCTTGGCTAAAATTGACCCAGGCCCTTTTTACCTGGACTGTAATGTGATGCTTTCCTTTCTCTGGAAGGATATTTTATAAGTTTCAGTCTTTAGAGATCTTCCTTCTCCATTTTTCTCCTTTTTTTTTTTTCTGGTCACCTTTACCTAAATTTTTGGTGAGGGGAATATATGTACATATGAAACAACAGTTTCCAGCTCGGATGTCTCTGGATGTCTTCTTCTTTACCAGGCATCAGCTTTCAGCATGGAAGTCTGGTGTCACCAAGTGTCTAAGTTTCTGGGCAAAAAAATGGTCTGTAAGTCTATGTGGGAGGGAAGCCATGTATCCATTTGATTTGATTATACATACGCCTTCTGTTGGGGTA
>CP092868.1:102854306-102895988 GCA_030710605.1 Cordylochernes scorpioides
GCCTCGCTGAGTTATGCAAATGATAGGAAATGCCCAGCTCTTTTGAGCACATGGAGTAAGATATAAGGGAAGGAACTTGCAGAAAAGACAGTATTCGAGCTGTTATTTATTCAAGGAAAATCATCGTAGAAATTTTATTCTTGTTTCAAAAAACACATGTAATAGCAGATAATGTTAGGCCATCGTCAACGGAGGCAGTTCCAGCAGACAGATGCTTTTATGGTGATCGGACAGAAAAGGGCAGGTTAGTATATACGTCAAATCACAGATGATCCCCTGCAATTTCTTGACTCAACTGAATTAATTGTTATCGAAAAGATAGAGGTTGCCTGGCCGGCATTCATATTTATATAAAAAATAGACACTTCGGCCAGTAAAAACTCCAACTGGCCGAAGTGTCTATTTTTTATATAAATATGAATTAATTGTTGTTGATAGCAATGAGCAGTGACTGTTCCACCTGGTTACAGAAGTCCGTAGTAAAGTATGCTGCTGATACCACCAGATGCACAGAAGAACCTTCTTGCCCTGGATATTGGGTTTTGTGGTTCAAGTTGTCGGCTGTCCACCCATGATTTCTTGTACTTTGGATTGTCGAAATACACCCATTTTTCATCCCCAATCACAATGCAATGAAAAAAAGACTTTCTTTGAAACCTTTCAAGGAGGATTTCAGATATTGTTCTTCAATTTTCCTCATTCTTTTCACTCAATTTGTGAAGCAATCATTTTCCTTCCTTCTGGATCTTTCCCATAGCACACAAACGAAGATAAACAGTCTGTCAAGTGATGTTGAGAGAAGCCGCTAACTGTTCTTGTGTTTGAGCATCGTCTTCATCGAATAATGCTTGAAGTTCCTCATCCTTGAACTTTTTTGGAGGTATTCCTTGTTCCTTGTCGTTGACGTCAAAATCTCCAGATTTGAATCATTTAAACCACTCTTGATAGGTTCTAAAGGAGCATTGTTTCCATAGGCACTATATAGAGCATTTGATGAGCTTCGGTTGTGTTTTTCTTGAGGTTGAAGATGGAAAGCAAGGCTTCCCACAAATGTGACTTTCCAGGCATAAAAGTAAACATCAAAAGGGCTTTAAATAAAAATTTGTACAAGATTTTATATCAAGTATTACATATGAGTATCTTGCATTTAAGACACAGAAATTCATGAAAAACAAAGCAATAGATAATTTTTAGAATTTTAGAAAAAGCCATATCTCCCATTCTAGGTGAGAAGGAAAACACCAACCAGGTGCTAGACAGGAGCAGGCTGTGGAGTGCAGGAAGTTCTGTGATCCCTGGCAGAACTGGAGGGTGGAAGCAGGCCAGGACCTCAGGGAGAGACATGAGGGAGAAGCGGACCAGGCTCATCATCTCCATGGTGTGGGGCTCCCGGGCCAGGTAGTTGTGGTTCAGCCAGCGCAGCAGCGCAAGGTACAGGGCTATCTCACTGCACCACAGTTAGCAAATATATTGGATTTAAGACCAAATCCCATTTAAGAATGAAGAGGCAATTTTGGTGGAAATACAGTAGAACCTCCCTGTAAAGGGCACCTAATTGCAGAGCCAAAGTGTCCTTTAGGAAGAGGCGTCCTCTTACCGGAGAGTTACTAAATAGTATAAAAGGTAATTTTACAAATGAAAACTGTCCTTTAGGAAGAGGCGTCCTCTTACCGGAGAGTTACTAAATAGTATAAAAGGTAATTTTACAAATGAAAACTGTCCTTTGTAGAGAGGTGTCTGCTAGCTGAGTGTCCGCTAAAGGGAGGTTCTACTGTAATTGGAAAGAATAAAATAGGAAAGTTTTCTCATCTCAGGCTTAACTGCTGTTATACATTAGATTCTTTGGAGCAACTTTTCAAATTTACAACATCTCTTTGGCAGATTGTGAAGATTCCATTATATCCCTTGTGGATCTCTTGGAATAAAGTCCGCCTTGGATTGACGAGAGCCATAGCCTGAAACCATGGTCTCTAGGTGGACGCTTCTCAGTTTGTCAAAGTGAGTGTTGTGGCTTTGCCACTGACTACGATCAATAGATGGAATTATTGACTGTATTGATTTATCCATTGATGAGCTCTACTCATCCCCAGCAGACACCATAAGAAATTACAAATAGTATTTTAATCTAGTTGAATAATTGCCATTGAAAGAAAGTGAATACATTTGAAGAATAGGAAAGAGAGCTAAACATTTTATTTAAAAATTATATTCTTTTAAAATAAATCTTTTATCCTTATTTGCTTTTGGGTTAGAATCCTCTTCAGGATGTATCCTAGCTGATCAATCTTCAAAGTCATGTAAAAGTCTTTCCTCCTCTGCAAGTTATTTCAAATATCACAATGTCACTCTCCAAGACATCTCAGCAAGACTCTCTTATGGAGAAGAAATTTTTGTGCACAGTTATCATAAATGTCCATAATAATCCCATTTTACTTAATACCAAGTTATTATCAAAATCTTCCACTGAAGGAGGTTTTGGCTTTCATCTCTTGCAGATTTTTGGCAAGATTAGTGATCCATCTACTCAGCATGTATCAGACAATAGATTTGGAGAGTGTGCAGGACATGGAAGGTCTCAACAAGACACTGCATTGATGATAAAACACAATTTGGATTAAAATTATAGCTACAATAAAATAAGACCTAATCCAAATAAATTAAAACATTACCAAAACGTCACACTATTAATTTATTTGGATTTGGTCTTATTTTCTTGTAAAGACACTGCATTGATGTTCTGGCAAAATATGGCTATCTTGTTGAAAGAACATGCCTGGATGATGTTCAATAAATGGCAGAGAACGACTGATTTTAAGAACCTTAAATGTATTTGGACCGGTAAGAGAACCTGAAATGAAAACAGGAGGTGTTTACTGTTGCCCAGATTGAAATAAGAGTCCAAATAAAATACATTTATATGTCATTCATGTTTCCTTACTCTGCACACTTTCAATCTAATGGCTCTATGTATAGGAAGCCTTAACAATGACATGAAACCTTTCTTTTAGCACTCTTTGATAAGAGGTAGTTAGAGGAGGAATTGATACATTTTGCCATTTTTGTATCTCTGGAAAAAATATTATTTTTATATCAGTTGATTTAATTCTGTCAGTCCTTGTGTTAGGTTATTTTGGCCTACCAAGTTCTCTCTTTCAGCCATCTGGCAGTAATTTGGGTGATCTTTCATGGGAGACTCTACTGTAATCGTAAAAACAATATTGTAAGTTTAAATCATAAGTTTTTAATTACACAACCTAAAAAATCTTAGGATTATACTTGTTTAATACTTCACTTAATAAAGGGGATTCCCTGAAAGCTTGTCACAAAGAAATTATAAACTTGAAGGAATGGTGTGTGTGAATGGAGGTACAGTAGAACCTCCCTGTAAAGGACATCTAGTCACATAGCCAAAGTGTCCTTTAGGGAGAAATGTCCTCTTACCGGGGAGTTGCAAACTAGTAAAAATGGTAATTTTGGGGATGAAAACTGTCCTTTGCAGAGAGGTGTCCTCTCATGTTGTACTGTACCTGCGGATGCCCAGGGTGTCACAGGCCAGGAACTCCTGCACGTGGAAGGCCTGCAGCTTCAGGAACTCCACGGCCTCCAGGACATCCTCCAGATGAGAGGTCAGGATGGAGAAGGCCCTCTGCCAGGCCACCCGGATCCCCAGCTTCCGGGCTGTCACATAGAGGTAGAGAGTGCTGACCATTCCTCCAATCCTTCCTGACAGGATCTGTGGACCCAAATATAGGTTAGGTCTGTTTCCTGGGAACATAAGACATATAATCTTACAGGCCCCAGCATAGAGGCAGAGACACCATTTCCTGGGAATATATTTCAACACAGGATAGTTGTAAAATAAATACTGAGGACATTTCCCTCTAATCTTACAGGCTATGTAGACCCAGCACAGAGGTAGAGACACCAGTCATAGACATTTTAAACACTAAATTTGTACAAAGCACATCCAATTAACTGACTATTTAATGAGAATAACAAACTCTGCCTTTGCCGGTCCCAAGCCCGGATGAAAAAGGGGGAGCAGTAATAAGCTCATTAAAAAACCTGGGCTCAGCTGGCCTGGCTGATAGTACCCTGTAAGAGCTCCTGATCAAGGGATACAGGATGAGTCTCTACTCCATTTTAGGAGTGGCTGCACATGGCGTCTGTTCCTCATGTCAGAAGCGGCCATTTCTTTTGGAGCTAAGTCGGCCTGCCACTGAGTAGTGCTCCCAGTCTTAATGACAAAGACAGACACATTCTACTTCAAAGATAAGAAAGAAGAAGATGAGCATAACAGCCCAAAACAATAGGTGTCTAGTAGAAGGCTTCTTATTGAATAAGTTTTACTTTGAAATAAAACTGCCTTTAAACTCTGGCCAACATATATTTAGGCAGTGGCCATTACAGGAGTTGCACATCAGTCAATCTGACAAACCCACCTCAGATATAGTCAACTCACAAGGTTCTTCTCTCAGGGAAAACAATAATAGCTTCTAATTATGATAAGGTACAATTTGGATTATACATTATAAACATAAGGTATTAGGACCTAATCCAAATAAATATATAGTGTGTGACATTTCGGTAACAGCGTTGTTACCATCATTCAGTACTTTTGTCCGAAGATGGTAACAACGCTATTACTAAAACATAACACACTATTTATTCATTTAGATTTGGTCTTATTACCTTGTGTTTACTTCTAAATATATAGAAGTATTAGAAATCTCCTAATGCCAAAATTTTTGTCTTTAAGCAGATTTGGGAGATATATAGAGTTTTTACTTCATATTGGTTAATTGGGTCTGATGAAAATTTACTGATTTTTGCCTTCTAACAAAGTTCCAATAAATGACTATAAACATTATCTTCTTCTTCTTCTTCTTTCTTATCTCCACCCAATCACACTAAGGTATCAAGCCTGTAAAGCTTGAGATTTTTGATGGTGTCTGCCGGGGAAGAGTAGAGCTCATCAATGGATGAGTCAATACAGTCAATAATATGTCTTGGGGTTGCAGGCTGAGAATTACACTTGGTACATAGTGGGAAAACCGGTTATATACATTATAAACATTATACACTATAAACATTATAAAAGGCTTTAATTATTGAAAGTTGCTGCTAGTACCACATGTGTGAACATTGTGTACTTAAGAAGGGAGTACAAACCTCAGAACAAATGTGGGTGATTTCCTTCATCTGCAGGAGCCGCGCGGCGCAGTACACCTCCCCTAGGTTCTCACAGTTCAGCAGCAGCCGGCCTGTGTACATGTAGGTGAGCAGCACTTCGAAGGCCTCAGGCTTGATGTCGTGGAGGTCCACCTGCCCAACTACAAGTATAAATAAGAGGCAATGTCTGGTACAGAGCTGGAGGGACAAGTTCTGTCCTCCCAAGAGAACAACAGTCTTTGATTTCCAGAGTTAAGTTTTTTTTTAATTATCCCTAGTACACGTGAATCAGGCCATGATAATCATGGTGGGTAGTTAGCGGCTGCTTTTACTGTAAGTGCACCACATGTCTACACATGTGAAAAGCAGTTCGACTTTGCACTTACAAATGACCATAGCCCCGTTTGGTTACTTGCATTTGCTGGTGGGGTTAGACTTTTGCAATAATCGAGGGCCATTGGAGCACTTTTTTTCAATAAGAAAAAAGTTCCCAATGCAGGATTCGATCCTGGTTCATAGCAGCCGAAAACCAATGGTTTAGACCACCCTTCACCAACCCCCCCAGACTTAAGTCTGGTCATCTACAGGCAATGACTTTCCAGAATGGTTGCAAGGTTTTCCCACTATGTACTAAGTGTCAACCTGCAACCCCAAAACACATTATTGACTGTATTGACTCATCCATTGATGAACTCTACTCATCCCCAGCAGACACCATCAACAAGCTCACAAGCTTGATACCCTGATATGATTGAGTGGAGATAAGAAAGAAGAAGAAGAGAAGCGATGTTGGGATTGTAAAGGTACAATGTAGATAGATATGTATCATAGTGTAAAACGAAACTAGGAATCCTATATTTGACACATCTGTGGGTGAAGGTAACCTAACAGGGGAATTTGTAAGTGTAAAATTGACAGCTTCTACAAGCATATATGAGATATACTTAGAGTGTAAGCAGATGTATATCCCATGCCTAACAAGATTATCATATTCTGTGAACTTGCAATAAAAAACAAAACATATTGTTTTGTTAAAATTTATATTTCAGAGAATTCTATCTTTTGATTTTACAAAAATACACGTTGCTAAATTGTGGGTTGTGACCCACCCCCTGAATGATGTCCCGGCCTGGCACCAGCAGGTTCTTTTTGAAGAAAGGACAGTAGCAGGTGAGGACGGCCTTGTGGGCTAGGAACTGCTGGTTGCCCACCCGGACAATGATGTCTGTCATGCTGCTGCCCACCCAGAGGTGGACGGCATGTTGGCCCAGCCGGGCATGGTGCTGGCTGTCCACCACCACCTCCTTGTCCCCCCAGTCCTAGCACACACACATGTTGGCCCAGCCAGTCCTAGCACACACACACATTGGCCCAGCCAATCCTTGCACACACACATGTTGGCCCAGCCAGTCCTAGCACCCACACATGTTGGCCCAGCCAGTCCTAGCACACACACATGTTGGCCCAGCCAGTCCTAGCACACACACATGTTGGCCCAGCCAGTCCTAGCACACACACATGTTGGCCCAGCCAGTCCTAGCACACACACATGTTGGCCCAGCCAGTCCTAGCACACACACATGTTGGCCCAGCCAGTCCTAGCACACACACATGCTGGCCCAGCCAGTCCTTGCACACACACATGCTTGCTTGAAATTTTAACCGCCTCCCAAGAGAAGAGAATTTTCACCTCTGGCGAGCAATGAAATGCTTTTAAACTTGCCGAGTTCGGCACCGCCAGGGAGCTTGGGATCTGCTGGACAAGAGCCTGGAAGGCCCAGCATCCCTTCTCCTACTGGTGGGAAGAAATCAAAGAAAATCGATTCTCATAGAGAAATCTATAAAGAAAACTCTATTTCACGAGAATATGTAAATCCGCCGGCTGACGGTGGAAATGCAAGTCTGGCCTCCGCGCGCGTTGACGTCATCTCCGGCGTAGCGGCTACATCGTCATCTAACGGCGCTGCCCTTGCCATTAGAAACTGGGCAGATTGTGACGAAGTCGTGAACCCCGGGACAGACGACGACTTCACCGTCGTGAAAACTAAGAAGAGGCGCCGCGAATCGTCGAATTCGCCTACGGCCGCTACACCATCCTCCAACAGCGGACGCGCCAGGAGTGGTCGCCGAGTACAATCATCGGCGCGATCAGTGCCCCGGGCACAGGAGATCCCGACAACCAGGGCTCACATCGCGGAGGCCCGGGCGCGGCAGACGTCCTCAACAGAAGACCACTGCGTCTATATAGAGCGCAGCCCTGAACTGGAGCCCTACCACTACATGAGGGCCCTTGATAGAATGCTCGGAGGGACCAGGGAGGTCTTCCAGATGACCAAGATGAACGGTCACTTCCTGGTAGGACTGGCCAACAGAGGCCTGGCCGAGCGCCTCGTCACTGAGGGCCTCGAGGTGGAGGGAACTCTCCACAGGGCCTTCCCGTTCCGCAAGAGGGCGGAGAGAATTACGGTGGGCAACCTCCCCTTCTTCGTGGGGGATGCAGCCGTCATCAGCGCCCTTTCACCTTTCGGGCGAGTAACATCCATCGCCCCCAAGCTGATGAAGGCTGGCCCATATATCTACAACGACGGCCGCCGAGAGGCGTTCATCATCCTCCGCTAGGGAATGACCATCGAGAGGCTGCCCACCCGCCTCGACATCTCAATCAAGGGCGAGGCCTGGCCCGCATACCTGTCCTCCGGGATTAGGTGTTCCAGGTGCCGTGGCCAAGGACATCGTAGGGCCAACTGCCCCACGCTTGCAGGGCGAACCACCGCTCCTGGACTGGCCACACCAACCTCTCTCACCAGCGTCCCACCAGCGACTGCGCCCAGGCTGCCTCAGCAGCCATCTGCCCAGCCTCCACCTCCGGCGTCCCCCAGTTCAACCATGGAGGTCTCCGACGTGCTCCCCGCGAGCCGAGCTGCGCCCCTTCCACCTGCTGCACTCTGGCCATCACCACCAGCGCCTTCGGCCTTACCTGCGGAGGATGCGCCTCCTGCCCCTCCACCAGTGACCCCTGCTCCGTCCCTGCGAACACCTGGGAGTCGCGAGCCTGCGGCCCCAACACCGGACGTGGAGATGTCCATCGTGGAGGAGACCTTTGCGTCCTCCACGTCAGCGGCAAAAAACGCAACGAGAGTCGACCTCGATGCGTTCATCGAGGGGCACCCCAGCGTGTCCTTCGCTAAGACGGACGCCCTTGGTCTTGGGCGGGAGGAGGTCCTGGACCTCCTCTCCTCGAGGACCAAGGCGCAGAGGAAGGGACCCCTCCTGTCGCCTCCGCAGTGCGACGCCCTCGTCGGCCTGATCGGGCAAATCCTGGACCTGAGACCCGGAGCAGCCAGCAACCTGTACAAAGTCCTCGGACAAGTCAAGGCTGAGCTCAGGACAACACCAGCAGTGTCTCCAACACCCACACTGCCTGCGCCTCGGCCCGCTCGGCCGACAGCACCCCGCTCCCCAAGTGAAGGAGTCAACACCGGCCATGGCCACACCTCCGCCTCCACCATCTGTCTGCATGGGGGATGATTCGGAGCCAGACTATTGAACGGACATGGTGGATTCAGTAGATGAATTGATGCGAAGTCCCGGCTCGGAGCCCATTCTCCAAACGTTCGACGCGTGCGAATTCGTGGACGCGGCCCGTTACCCTGAGGTGAGGGAGTGCGTGCTCGCGGAAATCACGCCGCGGCGAGAGAGGATTCTCGCCCAATTCCTGGATAAGCTCATCGAGCGCACTCGGGACTCGGTTCCCTTTATCCGTAGAGGCTTATCTGAGTTCAGGGCCGCCTTGCCTTTCTATGATCCTGACCCTCCCTGAGGACACCCCCTGTCGAAAAAATTTCCAAAGGGAATTGTTCGAGCTCAGGCTACCTCTGGGCTCCTGACAGAGTCAGGATAATTGTAAATAGTTGTAAATATTTCCCATTGACTCTTTGAGCATTACCATTGACTGAACAGTCAATAAAGTCTGTTTTCATTGTCATTGTCACACACATGTTGGCCCAGCCAGTCCTAGCACACACACATGTTGGCCCAGCCAGTCCTTGCACACACACATGTTGGCCCAGCCAGTCCTAGCACACACACATGTTGGCCCAGCCAGTCCTAGCACACACACATGTTGGCCCAGCCAGTCCTAGCACACACACATGTTGGCCCAGCCAGTCCTAGCACACACACATGTTGGCCCAGCCAGTCCTTGCACACACACATGTTGGCCCAGCCAGTCCTAGCACACACACATGTTGGCCCAGCCAGTCCTAGCACACACACATGTTGGCCCAGCCAGTCCTAGCACACACACATGTTGGCCCAGCCAGTCCTTGCACACACACATGTTGGCCCAGCAGGGTATGTTGCTTATTTCTTTGTGCTTGTAATTTAGTTGGAAGGGCGGGTGATTTGTAGTTTTGTTTAGTATATTTTTTGGGATTTTGTTTTCCAGAATTGTGTGCATTGTGGATTTTTTCTCAATTCTCTAGGAGGGTTACCATTTATTTTTTAAATTACTTGTTGCATTGTTTGTTTTCATTTGCATTCTTTTTTTGCTGCATGTTTATAAATTTTTACACATTATACTTTTACTAAATAGAATATCTTTGTTTTCATAAAATTGACTTTAAAAATTCAAATGGCTTCCAAAATAAAATTAGAAAATAAAGAAAGGTGTTTAAAAAAAAAAGCTATTACTAGAAAAAAAAGACATTATCAAAGCTGATAAAGCACAATTTGGATTATAGATTATAAACACAAGGTAATAAGACCAAATCCAAATAAATAAATAGTGTGTGACGTTTCGGTAACAGAATTGTTACCATCTTCAGACAAAAGTATTGAATGAGAAATTTTATTTATTTATTTCGTCTCAATTTACAGGTGTTACATTCGAGCGAGTCACCTTGTCCTGGCTATTTACACATGGCGAGTTGGTGGAGTAGAGGTGGTCCCCCCGGAACTTGCAGGAGGGAAGCTGTTGGGCGATGAGGTCTTAACTAAGTGTCAGGGCCGGGTCGTCGGAATCGGGGATTGATATCTCCTTTATTTTGTAGAATATCTTGTATGATTGGATTATTTGAATTTTGCATTTGAAGGTATAATTACTTAACGGAAGTTTGGTACATATCTTCTAGATCGGGTTGGTTCAAGTCCTCCTTCAGTATCTTGTTTGATAGGTTGAATGGAGCTCCTATACTTGTCCGAAGGCAGATTCTCATGAATGCGTTTATCCTATTTTTGTCTGTGGTTATAATATAATGAGAAATTTTACCACAGCATGGTTTAAATAGTTACTGTTATCAAGTGTGTACACAAGATAGCAAATAAGAAGAAGATACTTTCCTGAGAAACACAGAATATTATTCTTAGAATTAAAATTTTTAAAAAAAGTGTTTTTTTTCAAATTTTAATTCTAAGAATAATATTCTGTGTTTCTCAGAAAAGTATCTTCTTATTATTTGCTATCTTGTGTAGACACTTGATAACAGTAACTATTTAAACCATGCTGTGGTAAAATTTCTCATTTAGTACTTTTGTCTGATGATGGTAACAACGATGTTACCAAAACGTCACACACTATTTATTTATTTGGATTTGGTCTTATTACCTTGTGTTTTTCATCAAAGTGAAACAATGCAGGAAAATTTTCAGAACATGTTGAAATAATGTTCCCCGGATTCTAACGGAGGAACAGGTTAGAATGGGAGTTTGCCAAAACATGATCAAAATGACTCAAGTTGATCCAGAGTGGAGCCAAAGAAAGAAGATCCCATGTAAAATATTAAAAAGCACAAATAATACACAGAATACATCTTTACATTTTTACCTGGCGACCCATCTGATTTTGGCTAGTCTTTTTCTTATATTTAATACACACTTCACTTGCCCAGGTCATTATTCTATATACAGTTACGAGCGTCATGCGTCATCTCTGTCACCGTTTGCCTTTTTTTTTTGGAATGGCGCTCTCCTATTGGTTGGCTACGATCACGCCACCACTATGCGAGACACTTTGTTTTTGACTTTGCCCCCCCCCCCCCCCCCCACTCGCTTTTTGGTTTTTGTAACTATTGTGTTGGAGCGGGTCGCTCCTTAAATAAATGCATATATTAGTTAATAACTAAATGAAATCCTCTCTTTCTTTTTCCCAGTAAGAGATGCCTACGGAAGCCAACAGTACATAGACAGATAAAGCACATAGGCTATAGTTATTAACTAATATGTGCATTTATTTAAGGCGCCAATTTATAATTGTAACAAATAGTATTTGAATAAAAACATTCAATCGGGTAAAACACGGGCGTTGCCCGGGTCATTCGGCTAGTATTTAATAAAACAAGTGAACTATTAGAATCCTCTGTATCAATTAATCAAATATATATCTCCAAGGATATGTTTCTTTGTTAGACTTTTAACAAGTTTACGAGTTTACAAGTTTTCAGGTTTATATTTATATTTCATTAATCTAAAATAAGCTAATCACTGTTGGTTTAAAATTTATTTATAACACCTTCCATCTATAGCAAACTCCACCTTTGCCGGTCCCAAGCCCGGATGAAATAGGAGGAGCATTAACAAGCTCACTAAAAAACCTGGGCTCAGCTGGCCCGGCTGATAGTACCTTGTAAGGGCTCCTGATCAAAGGATACAGGATGAGTCTGTACTCCATGTTAGGTACAGCTGCACATGGCGTCTGTTCCTCATGTCAGAGGCGGCCATTTCATATTGGAGCTAAGACGGCCTGCCACTGAGTAGTGCTCCCAGTCTTAATGACAAAGGCATTCTACTTCACCCAGTCATGAGATAAAAAGAAGAAGAAGAGGAATGATTCCCACACCAGTATAGAGGACACTGCTGTGTTGGCTACCTGGGAAGTGGAGTAGTCGGCTGGGAATGGAGCCTCTTCCACCTGGAACAATAGCTATTGTCAAAACCTGCAGAAGATGATTCAATCTTAACTGGACTCAACTACCACCATTCCAAGATGGGCTGAGAATGGTAAGATTCTAGAATGGGGACTATTAGTTTCAGATGAATAATTAGGTATAATTTGAATTATAGGTTAGAAAGACAAGGTAATATAAACCAAATACAATTAAATAAATAGTTGGGTCACAGCGTTGTAACCAAAACACCACACACTATGCCATACCACACAAGCGGCTCTTTGGATGGGAAGCTGCATGTGTATTTATTGTTGGCTAGAAACAAATTTGTGGCTCTTTAAAAACTCTGAAATTTTTCAAATTGTAAATTTTGACTCTTCTGAATCAAAGGTTGCTGACCTCTGCTCTAGACCTATAGAAAGAAAATGAGGGGAAAAGGTCAAAGAAAGTTTCAATTACTACAGTTTTCACACCAAGTCTCATTATATTAGAAGTGTCATTCACTACCTATTCATTCACTAACTTTTATCTACATCTTGTTCAACCATTGCCACTGTCTGAACCATAAGAGGACACTCGCGTTAGAGGACACCTCTATACAAAGGACAGTTTTCATGTTCAAAATTACCATTTTTACAATTTAGTAACTCTCCGGTAGGACACCTCTCCCTAAAGGACACTTTGGTTCTGCAATTAGGTGTCCTTTACTGGGAGGTTCTACTGTAGTTGAGAGGGAGGAGACAACACATGTAGATTGTTTACCAAATTTACCTTGGAAGAAATGCTATCTTCTTTCAACTCCAACTGGGAGCTGCTGCTCAGCTGCAACACAAGCTGGTCAGTTTGGATACCTCTCAAATAATTACATCAGCTTGACAGTTCTAACAATTGTCAATCAAATCATAACTAGATGGGTTGGTTCCCAGATTCCTTTGTGTGCAGTTGATAACAACATGAGAGCGACCCTGATTGGCCAATTGAATTACTAGTTATAATTTGAGCAACACTATTTTTTACTCCAGGTGCCAGAGTCAATGTCGTTGCTACACCGAGGTGTTAGCCACAGTTGTCAAGCCTTGGATTGCTACTGTAGCATGTGGGAGGCCGTATGTTTTTCAACAATACTCAGCACCATCTGATACAGCCAGAACAACCCAAGAATGGATGGCCGAGAATCTTCACGACTATGTCACACCTAACGTTTGGCCCTTAGCTCACCCAGCTTCGTTGGACTATTACATGTGGGGCGTAGTTGACTCCAATAGTCATGCCAACAACACTGTTACATCTCTTAGAGATGCTATAGTGGATGCAATGACAAACATTCCCAAGACCCATCTCATTACTGCCTGCAGTCGGTTTCGACAGAGTATAACTGTTAGTGTCGCTGATGACGGGCTCATTGAATGATGTCATCCTTCAGGTATGTGTTCATCTATATAAAACTTTAATATGTAATAAATGTTCTTTTTCCTTTGTCTATTCATTTTTCCCATGGACATTGTTTTGTTCTCAAATAGCTGCCACACCCTGTATGATTTGGTCAACAGCAAATAGATGCAGAAGGCAAGAGGGGAAAAGCCACTGCATTATTTTTGCAAAGAAATCCCCAATACAGGGACCAAATGGATCAAGGCAAAGTTTTATCACCAGACTATGGCAATAGATCGATTGCCTTGGAAAAATCTGATTGAAGGTTCTTGCAAATGATTCACCTAAAAATAGATACATAAGCAGTTAGTGCTGTGAGAAGTTTGTAACATATTTTGAAAAACTATAATAAATGAAGAATCTGAAGAAATCAATGGATTCTATGTGAGCCCAGTGTTCCTCATCTATTTCCACCTGGTGCATCTGCCTGTATGCAGAAGTATATGGATTCACATGCCTAAGCCCATAATCCAATAGAATCAATATATGAAGATGGCATGCCAAAGGCCCAGCAATACGAATATTATTCACTGCCTCAGAATCCAAAATATAAAGTTGGGCATAAGACGGAGCTCTGTTGTCATGAGGATGAAGAGGCCCAGTCAAATGATAAATCTGTCCATGGATTCGGTAACAAAAAGACCCTTGTACAGAAAAAACATCAACCTGCGCACCCATGAAGTAAAATGTTAGATGTTATTTGACAGATAATATATCTAAGCCCCCACATTGCTTACCACTCACAAGCCAATTAGAAACAAGCATTTTGATGATTGGAGGGAATATAAGTTGGGAGTGAGGAAGGTAAACACAGCAAGACGTCTTCCTATATTAACAAAACCAAGTAGCTAATTCCAAATCAGCAGCTTAAACAATGAAGTAAGCACTAAGTTCTACTTCACCAATTTTACAGCTGAGCAATCTCAGTACACAGGACCTGATCTTGGGACCTCCACTTAATGACCATTTTTACATCTGACACAACAAAAAAATATATTTTTGGTCATAGAAGAACAGCCTGCACCATGCTGATGAGGGCCAACATCCGGAAATTCATTCGAGGTTGGCTTTTCTTGATTTATCAATAAAATGGGTTGGCCAAATATCATGGAACAGGCTAAATCAATGTTTACTTGATTTCTGTTCCACTAGATGGCGCTTGGCCATCTAAAAAGTTCAGGTGAATGTGATCAGGATATGCCTGTTTTGATTTTAATATATATATGTCGTATTTTATATGTTGTATAGAAAAACAGAAAACAATGTGTAACTATAAAATGGTGCCAATAAAACGGAAACCCGGGAGACAAAGGGTTGGTGAGCTGGGAAGGATAGTATAACAGGTCGTAACTCTTGCTTGAGTAAACAAAAGAGATTGATAAACATATTGTCGTGGCAGCCCCTGATTGGACCTCCTCCCCCTCTGATGTCACCATTAGGATATAAGCTGGGTGTCTTGGAGGCAGGCAGGAGAGTAGTTAGGACGCCATGCTGCCTGATTGGACCAGAGCGGTCCCAGGACTCCCCCTTAGTCTCACCCTTCCCGAGAACCATCCCTAAACCAAGGTTACCATGTTCCTATGCGTTTGGTGTTCATTTGTCTTCAGGCTAGTGCGCCTCCATTTCCGGCCCATGACTGCATATTGGATGAAGAGCCTACTGTGACAGTGTTGGTTTAATCCTGAACTTTTAATGATTACCAAAATTACTCATCTATAAATGTATCATATTTATTATAATGAAATACCTTAAAGCTAAAATCTAATGAATGGCTTGAGATTATGGATTCTTTTTCAATCACATCCTTGTTTTTATTCATCTTTGAAGCACAAATATTTGAATATAATAGTGCTTCAGATTGGCAACTTGACTCGTCAACTTTTAGACTACTTGAGATGTCTAAATAGTAATCATTTGTATTTTTTATAGTGAGTTCACATTTTTCGAATTCTCTATTTTTCACCTCTTTTACACATTTTTTAAAATTATCATTTTCATTCTCTTCTGGGGCCAACATTTTATTAGATATATATATCAAATACCCACAATATTTAAAGAACAATGCCTAGGGTTAAAATAATACTTTAAAGTATAAATTTTAAAAAACCAAACCGAGATTTAAAGTTTTTGTTTACACTACAAAGCGGTAAAACAAACAGATTAATACTTTCGTTGATATATAAATAAATAAAAGAAAGATGGATAAGAAAAGTGCATTTTTGGCTCAAAATATTTTTTTAATAGCTGGAATATAAAACTTTTTTCAAATATATTGTCGCGTATAAGGCCTAAAAAAAAAAAAAAAACACCTACAACCTCCGCCAATAGATGGCGCTTTCGTCTGTTTCCTTCTGGAACTAGTGTGGATATCGCCGACTGCTGTGGTCCTGTTTCCTAGAGCAAATAGTTTGTAAATACACTTTTATATTGGCCCTAGGAGGTAACATAATGTAAATACCCGTTGAACGTTATTCCAGTTATATGTAATGTTTAGTAGAAATTACAATAAATGAGTAGTGTGGAAGTCTTTGGGCCGCTTTCTGTTGTTACTCTCGCCATCGCCACATCACTGCTGCTACTCTTCTGGTAAGTATCTCGTGTCCCCCCACCAGTGGTAAAGCCGAGAGATACTGCCAGAGGAAAGGAGTTCCACTTTAGCGGTGGTTCTTGGACGTCCTTGGGTGCTCTGCAGGCTTCAGCTTCAGAGGGAGAGCAACTGAGCCCAGGTAGGTGATCCACGTCAGAGGAACCTGAGGGGTCAAGCCGCGACAATATATATATATTTAAAAATATGTTTAGTATAGATTGAAAATACCTATATGGGGGGCTTAATGAAGTTCCTTCCCCCCCCCCCCCCTCACAGTACTTCGCCTCACTCACATCGCCTTGCAGGGCAGTCTGTTACTTGTGTTGTTTCTTGTGCCTGCCAAGTAGAGGAGGGGTTGGACTTCTGGGCGGGGCTATTATTGGTCACAATGGTATATGTTTTTTTTTTTTTAAATGGGCTTTGGGCAATCCACATATGAAAGGAGTACTTTTAGGATTATTGAAAAAATTCCATCTGTTCCTTGGAAATATTTCTTCTCTATGGAGTGTTTTGAGCGTTCTGCTAAACTCTGCTATTGATTTATTGCTGTGAATTTTATTTTTAAAAAGTATGATTCTCCTGAATTTTAACATTTTCTGGGGGTATATAGATTTATAAAGGACAACAAAGTCACCTCTTTTATCCGCTTTTCTAATGATATTTCTTCGTTGTTTCTAAATTAAAGGATTGCTTGCTTTTCTTTAAAGTGAACTCTTGGGGGTGTTGTCATTTCCTATATGTTGTCTGTTTCATTTCAGATTACATTCTTTAATTTACTGTCACAATGGTTAATAGCTAATATTATCGCCAGTTTCCTTTTCATCATACCCCCCCATTAGATACAGTTTACTAGTTGCCTATTCAGATGACTTCACCCTGTTGACTCAAGTTTGAGGCCATCTACCTACCAAAGCCATTAGCAAATTTCTGAATCAAATCGCTTAATGAAACACTGAGAACAAACTAGATCTGAACCCCAGAAAGACTCAAGCTTATATCTTCTAGTGGCGAAGAGTCCGCCCCAACCTGATCATGGACTCAAAATTCTTGGCCAACCCTTCCCTATTAGAAAGTATATCACCATCTTAGGGGTGGAATTTGACCAGGCACGAGGATTTGTCTCTAATTTATCCAAACTCATTCTATATGTCAAGCAATTGTTCCAAGATTGACTAACTCAATCCATTGGAAATCCATCAGTTGGTGGTCATCATCCCCGCCCCTTCTATATATACACAGTGTCAGCTTGGGTGTTGTCGCGCTTCCACCAAGGAGAGTGTCCATTAGCTCAGAGAATCCACTGCACATTTGCAAAGCATATATTGAGAGGGGGCCCTTGCACTTCAACCATACCAGCCATATCCCTGACAGGCAACCCCCTTTTTTACATTATCATCAAGGCTCGCTGGCTTTTCTAAAGTAGATCAAGGAGGGGAACTATCAATCAAGCCAGGACCTGTTGCGCTGCTATAACCCCCATTCAGACGACCCCTTTCCTTAAGTTTGAACATTTAAGAGATAACAGCACCACTAATTCTCACAAATGGATCAAAAAGGGACTCAGGCCTTGGTGCTGCATTCATCTTCCCTTCCAAGAACATCAATTAGTTCTTCTAATGCTTCCCCCAGACTGCCCTGCCTTTCAAATTGAACTCATAGCAATTCTCTGGGCAGCTCAAATCGCGGAGATAATTCCAACCAAAGCAGGGGTGACCTTTGTCTCTGACTGTAGATCTACTTTAGCAGCTATCTGCTCCTCTGGACCAGTACAAACATCAGTAGTGGCGAAAATAATAAAAATCCTTAACAAAGCTTCTCACAACAGGATGTATTGGGTACGCGGAGAGAGGAACATAGGAATAAATGACAATGAACTAGCAAAAAGTGAAGCAAGAATAATTGTTACTTCTGTCCTACCACATTCAATCTCCAACTTACCTCTACTCAAACTCAAGGCTGCTTTATCATCATGGAAGGTATTATATTTCTAAGACTACTCTACCAGATCTCTCAGGAGAATTGCTTCCACTACAAGTTATCTCCTCAAATTTATACAAAAAATCCGCCATGGAGAGGCCAAAATGACCATTATCACTGGTGGGTCATGGCTGTGTACTGGCAAACATTACACGTGCACATCCCAAAACAGACCCTACCTTCTTTCGCTGTTCAGAAGAACCACTGCCAGTTGATCATATCCTTTTTAGCTATCCATCATTCCTGAGGCATATAATGCAGATTTCCTGCTTGGACTGACAAATTTCAATCCTACATCTATATCCAACCTTCCAGGCTCAATCTCAACATGGAACTTCCCTGTCAACTGGTTCAACTCAGAAATCAAAACAGGACGCGAGTAAAAGCAATAGTCCATTTTTTGAGCTGGACTTTCTGTGGATTTGGCGTTCTTGTTGTATATATATTAAATAATTGCTACCACAGAGTGTGTGTGAGCGCACAGGAAAATAGGCGCTAACTAAAGAGAGAGAGAGAGAGAGAGAGAGAGAGAGAAAAAAAGGGTTTCTTTATTCAATATTAGTTTCGCTTTTATATTTTAATCTCTCTCTTGTAAATCAATAAATATAATTTTATTTAATAATTATTGGAATCAGTTTCATTAAAAATTCTAAGCAAAGTCAACAGATCTGGGTTCCAGGAACCTGAGTTTCAAATATCTCTCTGGTACATCCTTAGTTCTTTATATTTGCCATAATTGAACAAATTAATAGAAGGCACTTCTGCGTCCACTGGCACCCACATTTTTTTTGGAATGTAGAGATTTGATTAAAATCAGTAAAATAAAAAAAATACCACCCAGAAATCTTAAAATTTGTACATTTGCATTTTTTATTGGACTGAATGTGTGTTAAAAGTTTCATACTTCTATGTTATCTAGAAGCATATTAAATTTAAATTTGTGAAAGGTAATTTAGAAATTTGTCCGTGTCTAGCCTTTTTGATAACCCCAAAGTCTGAAAATTCGCAACTTGCATTGTCATCAGGTTCTAACAAGTGTACAAAATTTCAGATTTCTATGTGCTCTAGAAGTATACTAAAAATTGATTACTAGATTTGTGGACAGACAGACATAGAAGCAAGTTAAATAAAAGCTTTTAATAAAAACAAAAGAAAATTAAAATTACACTTATTTCGTAAAATAGCGATTAAAAATTAAAATGTTGTTTTCAACGTTCAAAGGTTTGTAATTAAAATATAAAATCCTATATCATTAAGGCATAGAATGATGTCTTAAAAGTGCAAAACCCATAATATAATTATTTAAATATATAAATATGTATGCTTAAATATCTACTTAATATATAGTGTGTGTATTTTTAAAATTAAATAATAATTTTAAAAAATTATCAGCATGACTATTTTTTTTATTTTTTTGAGAGAGAAACTCTGTAACGTCAGCAAAGTTTTGTTTTTGATCTCGTAATGTAAACTCCCCTAAAACTTTTGAGTAACTTTTGAAAAGGTCTTAATTATGCCTGTAAGTTTTATTTGTTTAAAATAAACCTGCATTACATTTTAAGCATTTTTTTCAACCAAAATAGACAATATAATGTATTTGTCGCTTGTGACACCTACACACGAACTGTTCTTAATTGATTTATACTTGTGTATTTTTATTTTGCCAATTTAATATATATATTATGTATGTGTGCATCTGTAAAAAAATATATATATACTTTAGATAATAAAAAGGCATATATTGGATTGAATAAAAAAAAAAATTTTTTTTCAATTAATGCCGTTTTATTTAAAGATATAAATATGAAATCAAAATTATGGGGAAAAAAAAAGAGAAATTAATGAGTAAGATGGGGTATTATTATTATTTTTGAGGGGGAATATTATAAATGTATCAATAAATATTTAAATTGTTTAACAGCAAGATTTAACAATGGTCTACATGAGCTTGTCCAAAAAACAACTGGGGAAATGAAGCAGATATTCTTCAATTAAAAAAAAAAAAAAGTAATCTAAAAAGTAAACCTTTTAAAAAAAAAATTAAAAGGTTTGTTTCCCCAGTTTTTGTTTTTTTTGGACAAGCTCATGACTTGTAAAAGCCAATTTAAATGCTTGGTTCCGTTGTTACATCTTGCTCTGTTAAACAATTTATATATTTATTGATACATTCATAATATTCACCTCAAATATAATAATATAAACTTATCCTATTCATTTTAATTTATCTTTTTTTTTTTTCTACATTAGTTTTTGTCTTCTTCTTCTTTCTTATCTCATTAGTTTTATATAGTTATATATATATATTTAATTTTTTCAAATAGAGCAATCCAAAAAAATTATTTATTTACCAATATTTCAGTTGGCTGAATACCAAACTTGTGTTAATTCAAGAGGCAGTTATGATATTCCAAAGGTGAAGATTGAGTGATATCAGTTGAAGCCAGATATCAGGAAGATAACTCTGCCTTTGCCGGTCCCAAGCCCGGATGAAGTAGAGCAGTAACAAGCTCGCTAAAAAACCTGGGCTCAGCTGGCCCGGCTGATAGTACCCTGTAAGGGCTCCTGATCCAGGGATACAGGATGAGCAGCATCTGTACTCCATGTTAGGAGCAGCTGCACATGGCGTATGTTCCTCATGTCAGAGGCGGCCATTTCTTTTGGAGCGAAGTCAGCCTGCTACTGAGTAGTGCTCCCAGTCTTTAATGACAAAAGCAGATGCATTCTACTTCACCCAATCATTATGATGTCAAATCTCTTTTGATGAGCTCTACTCATCTCCAGCAGACACCATAAAAAATGTCAAGCTCCACAGGCTTGATACTCTGATATGATTGAGTGGAGATAAGAAAGAAGATGAAAAGGACACCTCTCTACAAAGGACAATTTTCATTGTCAAAATTACCCTTTTTATTAATTAGCAGCTCTCCAGTAAGAAGCCACTTCTCTTTAAAAGACACAAGGTAATAAGACCAAATCCAAATAAATAAATAGTGTATGACGTTTCGGTAACAGCATTGTTATCATCTTCAGACAAAAATACTTTTCATTCATCATTACTTTGCATTCAATACTTTTGTCTGAAGATGGTAACAGCGCTGTTACCGAAACATCACACACTATTTATTTATTTGTTCTTATTACCTTGTGTTTATAATCTATAATCCAAATTGCGCTACCTTATCATCTTTAAAGGACACTTTGTAACCAGGTGTACATTAGAGAATGGTGTTACTGTAGTACAATTTGTAACATTGATAACACCAGGTTGGACTGTTACAGAAACTTAGCTGGTCTGGAAGCCTCCTGCCCTTCAAAAATAAGTCCGTTTCCTCTCATGTAGTTTGTGAGGATTTCTGGAAATGGCGGATGGAGGAGAGTCCGGAGTTTGCCACCATCCTGGGAAACCACCTCTATGACAACCGCCTGGAGTCCTACAGCCTCAAGACCTTCAAGCACAGGAAGGTACTTGTACTGAATAACCTGGTGTTGGTAAAGAAGGAAATTCTACAGTCCATTCAAGACAACCACAGGACCAGAAATGTCCAATAGTGGTCTAGTTATGTTAGAAATCTGGTGAATACTGACGTAAATCGTGTCAGTTGGAAAGGTTAAATTGCACTGAAGATTTTTGTGGAATAAACTGTCAACAGCCACTACCCAAGATTGAATTCTGCTTTGGGCACTTTTGTCTGAATTGCTCTATTGCCCCATGATTCTTGCAAAAGTCCAACCGACCAGTAAGTGGAAGTAATAAAAAGAGCCTCTGGCACATTTGTAAATGCAAAAATTGAACAGTACACGTGGTACAGGCCATGATAATCATGGTGGGTAGAAGTTGGCGACTGCTTTCACTGTAAGTGCACCACATGTTTACACATGTGAATGGCAGTTTGACTTTGCACTTACAAATGTGCCAGAGCCCTGTTTGGTTACTTGCGCTCGCTGGTGGGGTTGGATTTTTGCAAGAATTGGTGGTCACTGGAGCATTTTTTTTTTTTTTATTAGAAAAAAAGTGTCCAATGCAGGATTCGATCCTGGGTTGTAGCAGTGGAAAACCAACAGTTTAGACCCTTCCACTGACCCCCCAACAATTGAACTGCTTCCCGAGAGATGTACATGGGGTACACATAGAGTCGAAGTAATCACCAACTACTACCCATATCATGATTATCTTGGACTGTACCACCTGTACTATGGATAATGAAAAAATGGTGTAATTATGGCTACGTACCAAGTTGAGGTGTTCTTGAAATAAGGGATTATGAAAATCATCATAATTAAAAAGAAATGTTTTAAAATTGATTGTATCATTTTTAAATATATACTTATAAAGATTTTTTTTTTGCTTATCCCTAGTACACCTGGTACAGGCCATGATAATCATGGTGGGTAGTTAGCGACTGCTTTTACTGTAAGTGCACCACATGTCTACACATGTGAAAAGCAGTTTGACTTTGCACTTACTTATAAAGATAAATTGTACTTATATCAAGCTTTTAAAGTTTGCCTTTTAAGTTAGCAATCTAATTGGTAGATACTTGTGGGTGAAGAGGTTTTATGTTATGCGATGTTGGAAAATATGAATTTCTATTGGGTGCGCAAGTATGACTCCACGTTTTTTTTTTCTGGTTAGAAAATCTAATAAAATTGAAACCAAATCATACTAGACATTTATTTAAAATCATTACCATTGTTAGATACAACATCCTCCCATAACTTGGGTAGTTTATGGATGTGATTATTAGAAGTTTTTATTTCGAGGCAGTGTGTGTGTGTGTGTGTCCATTCATCATGCCAATTTTAAGCTTCTTCATGATTCTGGAAGTGCTGGTAAGCCAGCCCATGTGCCATCGACTGGAAGAGGTGATAATCCAATGGAGAAATGTCTGGGGAGTATGGTGGGTGGGGTAAGACTTCCCATTTGAAGCAATATAAACTTGCCATGTCGTTGCACCCATTATGGTCATTTCACTGCAATTTGTTGGCGTAACTCTGAGAGCCATCCATGGCAATCAGCGAGCCATTACAGTCTGGCCAGGATACATTTTTAAAAATCCTTGGCCATGTTGTTCAGAAGAGTGATTGGTCTGTACATTGCCAACTGACTGCTGGCAGATTTGGACACCTTTGTTAGGAGTATGAGGTGACCTTTTTTCCATGGGCGAGGGAAGTGACCCAGTCTGAGACATTTGGAAAATATACCAACTAGCAGGGAGTGTAGATTAAGGCTTTCAAGATCTATGCAAAGGGAACTGAGGCCATCTGGTCCTGGAGCTTTCCTTCTACCACAGCGCTTTATGGCTCTTGTGACCTCTCATGATGTAAAGTCGGGTTGATCGAGAAACATTGCATGATTGAATTTTGCAGGATGAGGTCTGGTGTCCTGAGGGAAATAGTGATTCAGCACAGTGAGGCAGGTCTCTTTGGGAGAGAAAGGAGAGCCGTCATCATGTTTGAGAAGAGGCAGACTTCTTGGGAGCTGCATCCAAGGGCAATAAAAGGTTGAATAGCACTCCATGCCGCAGTTGAAAACTCTTTTTTTTTTACTTATCCTTGAAAACTTCTTGCAAAGGTTGAGCCAGGAGTGGCGTTTGGCTTTCCAGATAGCTGCCTTGAGTCTGTTGTGACATACTCAATATAATCCACAGAAAGTTACTAATGTGGCTTCATATTTTCTGACTGCTGTGGTGGAGGGTAACTACCAACTTTTTGAGCCGGCTAAGCTCGGTGTCTACCATGGTTTTGATGCTTTAGAAGTGTTGGAACATCTTTGCATGGAGGATTGCCTGCAGGATTGAAGTAAATAGGGAAACTGTCTTGTCAATGTCTTCATTTGTAGAAGCCATATTTAGGAAGGCAGTAACTTGGTGTAGAGATGAGTTGAGGAAAGATTTGAACAGTCTTGCTTGCATGAGGAATCTACCCACATGGTAGTTTTCCCAGGGTTGACCATATATGGAAAGGTTTTCAATATTGGTATGTGGTCATCTAAAAAAATCTAATTAAAAAAAAGATAAATTTACACTATAAATTCTTTAATTCAACCATTTTCCAAATCCATATAAGGCTATTTTCATTAATTGTCTATAATTTGCTAATTCAACTGAAAATTCTTATATCCTGGGATGTTGAATTAAAGAAGTACGACTCTCTATAAATATTGATGAAGATAACCAATGGTGATGTTCTCTGGGTAATTCCAGCCTGTCATATTCAAAAGTTTCCCACATTTTGACCATAGCATATATTCTGGTCTGATGTCTTTCTTCCATGTTACTTTCCAATACTGCTGCTGCTGCACTTCCAGTCTGTAACAAACTGGTAGTGGGTTAAATAGCTCACTTTCGTAGTTCATTTGGATGAAAGCGAAGACTAGAACGCTGGCTGATTCCACACTAGCTTTTTAGCTGATATGTTAACCTTGACGTATGCATGAAGAAACATGTGGCCACTGGACATGCGTCGTGCCTGTAGGCTGTTGTTGGGTTCTGTGTTGCCTGGAGTTTAGGAGCTCCATCTATTCTTCCTTTCTTCCTGTGGTGAATCTGTATAAGACCGGTGGTCTTAATAAAGCTTTGTGTGCGTAAATAGTTCAGTTTAACCACTGCCAGAGATTGTGGTGGCAGGCTGTATGTGAGGAGTACCTGAAATACTGCCGGCAGCATCAGTCAGATCCCCACCTGGCTGGCTACCTCCAGACCTACATAGATGGTTTTGACCACCAGGGCTACCTGTTCCCCCTCAACTACCTGGAGGGGGTGCACATGGAGCTGGAGCTGCTGGTGTCCTACATGCCCTTCTCCCTGCCCCAGCACTACCGCAACCTGCTCAGCCGCCTCTCTGCCTTCCCCACACAGGTACTGTCTTCCCAATCTTATTTAGTGATTCTTAAAACTTGTTTTCTATAGTGATATATCTGTTTGTACATAATTATTAGGTGTATAAGTGGGATTCAGCATTTTTTTTTTCTGTTAGAAAATTCTATGAAATATTTATAATATATGTAGACATGTGGTGCACTTGCAAAAGCAGTCACCAACTTCTACCCACCATGAATATCATGGTCTGTACCACATGTACTAGGGATAATAATAATGAAAAACTTATGTAGGTGAAACAAGAAAATAAGACCTAATCCAAATAATTTAATAGTGTGTGACGTTTCGTTATCAGCATTGTTACCATCATCAGACAAAAGAATAAATGAGAAAAAATATCACAGCATCTTCTTAAATAGTAATCTTATCAAGTGTGTAAACAAGATAGCAGATAAGACAACCTAAAATATTATTCTTGGAATTAGAATTAGATAGTAAAAGCTTTGTTACCGAAACATCACAGAGAAGTTAACAACTTGATGTGTCCAGGTCCAGGAGGTTATAGAGCTGATGAGACTGGGCATCCAGCTCAACCAAACCTTCCACTCCCTCTCCATGGTAGGTTTGTAAACATTTGTGCTCAAATCCTTTCATATATAGATGGTGTGTTATTGCTTTGTGTTAATTTATGCCTAACTGGCCTTGTCCTTATTGTTTGCGGAAGAGCATTGCTCGATGCAAATATTTATATGTAAATCTACTGTCCTAAAAGCTTATGTCCATAGTTTTCTTGAAAACCATTTCTAAGATTCCATCCTTCAGTGCTGCGTATATAAGCAGAATCGTCCAATACAGTATTAAAGCTTTGAGAAGCGGTCTGGTGGATTAAATTGGCGAAACCACTTGGAGGGTTCACCACTGATGAGCCAAGCCCTCCCAATATATTTTGTCATCGCAGTAAGGACAGTAGAAGTTTGTATTATGTATAAAAGAAACATTCGTGCCTAAATACTTTAATTTTATATATATAAATGGCGCGTTATTGCTTTGTGTTAATTTAGGTTGCTGTAGTGAGTGGACACCTCTAGACACTTATCATCAAATTTTGTTCTCTTGCTAGTAGACTTTCTTCAAATAAAAAAAGTGAAAAATAATACAAATGTAAAATTGTACTGGGATAAGGTGGATAAATTAAGAAAAATCTCCTTATTGGTCAACTGAAAGTTGCTGATGGCTTGAGCCATCTATCAGAATAAATATCAAGTATTTGTTGTTCTGGAATAATTAAAAATCAATGAATAAATGATATCAGCAACTTTCAGTTGCATGATAAGGAGATGCTTTTTTCTTAAATAAGAGAATGTTTGTGTTTTCAAGTAGAGTTAGATTTTAGGGAGACACTCTATGGACAAATATCAAGTGTGTAACTAAGTGTTGAATTAAAGTAAGATTACAACATACACTGCTAGTGCACATTATTTTAGGATACCCAAATATATGATAAAAATAATAATTTTATAAAACACTTTTTAAACACAAGGTAATAAAGCCAAGTCCAAATAAATAAAAGTCACACACTATTTATTTATTTAGATTTGGTCTTATTACCTTGTGTTTATAATCTATAATCCAAATTGTACCTTATCATCAAACACTTTTGTAATATAGTTTAATTTAAAATGTGAATGTGATACCATATTGGGACTGTTTTGAATCTATTTATTTTTTCAGGATGCTTCATAATTGCCTTCAAGTGATGGATAAAATGGCATTAATACATTTAAGTGAATAAATGCAATGGGAAGAAAAAGCGAATAAATTTAGAAAATAAAGAAAAATCTCTAAGACATTTCTTTACATCAGTAATTTAGCGGCTTCTAAAGTTAGGGCCTAAATTGTCTATCGTTTGTGGCAATATTTGTGGCACATTCTAAGACTTTTAAGCATGTTGCATGGTCTCGACCAGCTGGATGTTAAAATTCATGAGAAGAGGCCTGGCTTGAGGAAGAAAAAAAAAATCATCTTTCACTAGGACAACAGACCTGCTCACAAAAGTGTTGGCAATGGGAAAACTGCGGGATTTGAGGTATGATGTAATCGCCCATCCCTCCTATTCTCCTGATTTGGCACCCTCAGACTTCCATCTCTTCCCATACCTCAAGAAATTTGTTTCTAGAAAGGGCTTCGCATCCAATGAAGAAGTTGAGAGGGCCGTAGATGAATATTTTAACAACCTTTCAGACTCTCATTCCTGGGAAGGAATACTGATATTGGAGAAACACTGGACCAAGTGTTGTAGTGGTGGTGCTTATCTCCATGGTTAAACCAATTCCTGAAGTCCACTCCTCTCCAATTTTGCCATGGTAGTTATAGGTCTGGAAAATAGGTTTTCTATTGTCAGTTCTGAGCATGACAACATATGCTTCAGAGAAGCTTCTGCACTATTGCATTTCAAGCAGTAAAAGAAGATAATCTACCAGGCAGATTGATTAGAGCTTTACATTCCTTACTTGAAAATATTTAAAAAAAAAAATTCGCATACACTAATATAAATTTATTAAATCACTATTCTCAAGAAGGTTCTTTGTTTCCACACTTTCGTGGTTAATATTGTTAAATGTTTTCTAAGCTTCAGCTTGCAAATTGAGAGATAATCTTTGTGATAACTGATTTGTGTGCCAGCAAGGAGTAGAGGAACAGATCGAGCGGTACCTCAACTCTCCCCTGGAGTCCCTTCCCTTCTACAAGCCCTTCCTCACCATGCCAGACTCCATCAAACCTGAGGAGAGGTCTGTTTCTTTCCTTCACACTTCCCTTCAAATGTTGGATAAAACCCAGCAATGTAACACTTACACTGTCTCAATGGCTTCACCAGTGAAAGTGGTCTACCCCACCTTGTATAACACCTATCAATTTTTAGTTCTCGTTAATATAAATAATCTGCAGGGGGTCGGTGGAAGGATGGTCTAAACCATTGGTTTTCAACTGCTACGACCCGGGTTCGATTCCCGCATTGGCCACTTTGTTCTAATAAAAAAAATAAAAAAATTCTCCAATGGTCCCCGATTCTTGCAAAAGTCCAACCCCACCAGCGAGCGCAAGTTACCAAACTGTACTCTCGCACATTTGTAAGTACAAAGTCGAACTGCTTTTCACATGTGTAGATATGTGGAGTACTTACAGTAAAAGCAGTCTCCTACTTCTACCCACCATTATTATCATGGCCTGTACCATGTGTATTAGGGATAAGCAAAAAATAAAAAAAATCAGTTTTTACTTTTTTACCAGCATAACCAAGGTCATATATATCGTATATTTTAAACTGTATGCCACTTTTATTATATGTCACATATCTTCCAATTAGTTAGAGTCGATACCTTAAAAGATCCTGCCCTTCTGGAATGTACACCGTTTCTGTTTGCTGCCACCCCCATATTTTGTATATATGCTCTATCTTTATTGATAATACCTGTAATCCCCTATTTGTATGTAACACTAAAAATGTTGACGTCAAAATAAAAATCCAAAGAGCGGTCAGCTGGGGACAGCTGGGGAGAGAGGAGGAAAATGCCAAAGCCCATGTGGGGCCCCCAGGGACTCTTTATGGACTACCCCTGAAAACAGGACAGGTTTTGGCAGGGGGTCAGCAGCAGATGGTTCTAGGGTGTGTTTCTCAGCAGGCCGCTTCCGTCTGGCTCTCCATGTCTCGGTAATAAGCATCCAATTTTGTGTCATGGCCTCTACCTCTGTCCCGTGGGCTGTCCCCGATCCCTCTCTATGCTAACATCTAGCCCTGCCTCTCTGCTTCTTGTTGTCCGCGTGTGGGAAGAACATCAACACTTGCCTCACGTACACGACTGCCAGCTCATCCATAGGTCGACATTTGCAACAATATTACATATATTGTTGTGAAATATTTATATTTTATGAACAGCTTATTAATTTAGGTATTTATATCTTGCTTCTCTGTATACCTTGCTGTATACTATTGCTTATCTCTTGTCTTGTATTTTAGAAATTTGTGCCTCAAATAGATTGCTGTGTCATCCTGAAGTTTGTCTTTCCTAATTTTCCACGTGACAATATAAAATATGCTGAAAGCACCAAGTTTTATATACAAGATGTCCTGCCTCTCCTAGAGAACTAAAAATTGCTGCAATCGAGCATATGGTGCAGCAGGAAATAGAAAAAATACTTGCACCAATTTCTAGAAGTCCCCCTCAAAATAAAGTGCCCAGGCCATTACCAAACTCTAGGTACAAGTCCAAACCCAGAATGTTCCAACCTAGACCACATTACCCGAAACAAGTAAATGGAAGACCCAGCACCAACGAATGGTGAACCACTGAAGGAAAGCCAATCTGTTTCCACTGCGGACACCCTGGCCACGCTGTTCGTTACTGCTGTGACAGGAGAAGAGAGTTTGAAGAAAGAATAAATTGGAATTACAAACAGAGAGATAGGCAAGAGCCTAGAACATTATATAATTCTCAGAGCAGCCAAGAGCACAATGATGACCTGCCAAGAGAAAATGTACGCTGCTATCAAACTCCTTACCCTGGTGGAACTGGACAATTTTTGTCACCTGCTAGGAATATAAATAAATTAATAGTTTCGGTAACAGCATTGTTACTGAAAAATCACACACTATTAATTTATTTGGATTAAGTCTTATTACCTTATGTTTATATCTATAATCCAAATTGTGCTTTATCATTCACCCTAATTTGATGTTAGAGGAAACGTTGTCTTTGCAGGAAGGAGCTCAAAGAAACGGCCAAAGATGTCCTGGAGAATAAGTTTCTTCCAGCCTTCCAGAACCTTCTCTTCTTCATTAAGAGGGTAGGTACTGAAGTCCCTTTTAGGTGGTAGTATAATGTACACAAGAGGGGCAACAAGACAGAAACTGTGTAATTAACCTTGATTTGAACACACAATTCAATGCGGTCTATCCCCTTGTGTAAAGATTACACGAATTCCAATGGAATGGGGTGTAGGGGTGCAGCTTTCATTGATCATGGTACCATGATCCAGGCACACTTTGGTGAAAGTCTGACTTTGCCTGTAATTTGAGGCCAGTCCTAACATGGAAGACTTTGCTGCCAACTCTAACATGAGTACAGATGCAACTCCTCTCTGTATCTCTGGACCTTGCTGAGGTCTATCATCTTCAATGGTTATACATTAAGGCAACCAAACAAAATTCAAATTAATATATTTCTAATTTATTAGAATCTTGAACTTGTACCATATCAATAAAATAGTTATTTATAAATAATGTGAATCCTCTTTCAGAAGAAAATCTTTATTTTCATTACTATTTTTATGAATATCAAAATTGGAACCATTAAATTTTCAATATTGATGAGGGTAAATCATATATTTACAGAAACGTTGCACACTTGATGTTGTCAGGATTACATGCGCGCCACGCGGCCCAGCGTGGGTGTTACCAGCCTGCCCAATGGTGACAAGTTCTATGCGGCCTGTCTCCGCTTCCACATCGGATTGCCCCTCTCCCCTGCTGAGGTCCACCAGATGGGACTGGATGAAGTGGAGCGGATCAATAAGGACATGGATCGGGTAGGTCATTCCAATAGTTCCAATTATTTAAGATACCAGTTTCTCATTCTATGATATATGGTAACAACGTTGTTACCTGATGCTGCATCATATATAATTTATTATTATTTTTTTTTACCTTTTAATTTCTTTATATACTGTAGAATTCATGAGAGGACTCTCCCGCTAGAGGACACTTTCTATGAAGGACAGGTTTCATCTCTAAACTTGCCATTTTTACTAATTAGCAACTTTATGGAAAGAAAACTCCTCTCCCGAAAAGAAATTTGCTCCGCAACTAGTTGTTGATCTTTAAAGAGAGTGAATTCTACTGTAATCCTAATTGTACCTCTGATATATTCCAAAATAGATTTACACAAAGTTAATAAACAAATGAGCTGAAGAAATTCCAAAGTGAATAGTATCAAGGATAAAGCCATCACTCTTCCAACGAGTTTAGGATCTGAAGCTCATATCTATTTAAAGAAGTTGAGAAAATTCAGTATAAAAAGGATAAGTTCTTTTTCTCATCAACTTACGAGTTCATGAAGGAGATCCTCAAATTGGAGACCTCAATTTCCACAAAGAAATATTTTCTGTTGATGTGCTTGGTTCTACCATGATGATGTGTTCTCTTTATTCATTCTATTGAGATTTACTGTCTATCTTCTAAATGAGCGGCATTTCAACACAAGATTGCTGAACTATTTCAGAAAGAAAGTTCATAAACCACTTCAACTCTTTAGTGCTTTCACAGATAGCCATTAATTCCGCTTTGCATGTTGACAGGGCTACCAGTGACTGTTTTTGAGATTTCCAACTGAGTAGTGAAGATCCTAATTCAGTTAAATATCCTGAAAATGATTTTGAGTCCTTATTTGAGGACCAGCTAGCATCTGTAACGATTTCAATTTTCCCTCTTATTCTGTCATACCATAGCTTGTGGCTTTTTGTTCCCTTCAAGTATCTATATATATATATATTTGAGTGCAGTAAGGTGAATGACCTTGGGATCTTTGTTGTATTGGGAGAGTCGACTAACATAAAATGTTATATCGGGCCTTGTCCCATTGCTATATATCAAGGAACCTATCATTCCTTGGTAAAGTTTAGGGTCTACAGGAGAAGTATCTGGGTTATTGATATTTTGATTAAGATCACCAGGGGTTTTTACTGGATTACATTCTAAAAGGTTGAATTTCTTGAAAATCTTTTCTACATAGACTTCTTGTGAAAGTTCAAAACAAATTTCCTTTTCTTCAATTTTGATTCCAAGTAAAATATCGATTTTTCTTTTTGAACTATGACAATTTGCTTCTCCAATTGCTTACCTATTCAGTTAATTATGGTAGCACCTGATCTAATAATAGAAAAATCATTTACAAAAATTCCTTTTTTTTTTTCTCCTCTTCTTGAAGGATGTATGCGTAGGTTCACTTTCTAAATGTCTGAGCCCATCATTGAAAATTTGGTTTACCTTTTCATTCCAGCATCTTCCGGATTGTTGTAAACCATATAAACTTCTGTTTAGTTTATACACTGCCTCAGTTTACCCACATTGCCTCAAACATGCACTGGTTTAGCTATTCATCATTTTATTCTAAAGATTCTATCATCTACAATTTTATTTTATAAAACTGCCTTCCATTGGTCTCCTCAGACTACTACGTTGTGTCTCCAGGTGCTGGCCTCTCTCAAGATCAAGATGACCAGGAAAGAGTTCTCCAAACAACTCAAGGCCGACCCCCAGCAATACTTTAACACTAAGGTATACTTGGTTCTTGTGTACTCTAAAACTATTTTTTGTTTTACACCCAATTTTGCTTCAAAATCAAGCCAGGGTACAAGAAATTTCCTGTCTTGCTTCTAGGTCTTACTTCAGAACATTTATCCTATTAGATTTGTATTAGAAACTGGAAGATCTTTATGGTTTGAATTTTCAAATAAAAAAATCCTTATAGAGATTAAATTTATCATAATATCATATATTACTATAGAGTATACCTATCCCCCGATTTACACGGTAGATACGTTCTTGAGAAAAACGTGTAAATCAAAAATTAAAAATTTTTGCAAAATTTTTATGCGAAGAAATACAGACACAGTGTGCGTGTGCAGCAAGTCAGCAAATAAGCTCGGGATTCCTCGTGAGATGTGTACACAGCGTATGTGTTCAATCACAGTAGCATTTAGTATAGTGCGCGATAAAAACAAAAACAAAAAAAACTTATTTGGAAAACCGTGTAAAAGCGAAAATGTTGTAAAACAAGTACCGTGTAAATCGGGGGATAGGTGTATACAATCTTACAAGATGACATCATACAATTGTGATAAGGTAGCACAATTATTCTATATACAGTTACGAGCGTCATTCTTCATCAGTCATCTCTGTCACCGTTTGCTTTTTTTTTTTGGAATGGCGCCCTCCTATTGGTCGGCTACGATCACGTCACCTTTGCCCCCCCATCATGCCCCCCCCCACTCGCTTTTTCGTTTTTGTAACCATTGTGTTGGAGCGGGTCGCTCCTTAAATAAATGCATTTCAGCAACAGCGTTGTTACCATCTTCAGACAAGTTAAAAGTTACTTGTGATCATACAATTGTGTTCACTGTTTGTCCAAAACTTCTTTGATTACAATTTATATTGAACATTTAAAAAAATAAATATGACCCGACTATAGTTACAAGAATAAGACCTAATCCAAATAAATTAATAGTGTATGACGTTTTGTGAACAGCATTGTTACCATCAACAGATAAAAGAATAAATAATATAATAAATAAAAAATACATTTTATTCTTTTATCTGATGATGGTAACAATGCTGTTACCAAAACGTCACACATTATTAATTTATTTGGATTAGGTCTTATTTTCTTGTAAGTATCTTCTATAATCTAAATTGTGCTTATCATCTATGACCTGACTACTTTATTGTTAGAAGATAAGCAAGAATACAATATTGATATTCCACTTATAATAGAATCTTATATAGAATCAAGAATGTTGATCTTATTGAGTAATACAAATGGCACATTTTGAACCAAGGTATCCTAAATTTTATTCTTCCTCTACAACACTCAGTTTGTAGCCATTCATGGTCATTTCAAGAGTTTTCTGGAAATAATTCACGCAGTAGAGGTTCCAAGCTGTGGATGTAACATTCAGGATTCCACTCATCTTTTACTCAAGAGAGTGCCCAGCATGACTATAGATATAATTGGTACTGATCCAAGAGGACAAATAGCTAGCAAAGTTTTTTAATTTTAGAACGACATTTGAAAATTATCCTGCATGTATTTCTTTTGAACGAAAAATCAAAATTTATTTTAAGGAGAAATAACGATTATTTCTAACCTTAGGGATGAATTATGAAGAGTATTTTTCTGTTTATCATTACTCTTCATAATTCATCCTTTCATACTTCATCCCTAAGGTTAGAAATAATCGTTATTTCTCCTTAAAATAAATTTTGATTTTTCGTTCAAAAGAAACACATGCGGGATAATTTTCAAATGTCATTCTACAATCATAAGCCGCATTATATTGTATTATAGATTACTTTATATAAAGTTTTTTATATTTAGCAAAGTCTATTTTAAAATAACCTTAATTGTTATATGCATAATTGATTGTGAAATATATATGCTATATACAGTAAAACCCTTTATTGCAAACCCAAATGGGATGGAACTTGTGGTTCACTATAGCCATGGTTCATTATAGCCATAGTTCACTGTATTTCAGGTTTGTTATAAGGGAAGGTTCGTTATATCCCCAGTTAGTTTTAGTGGGGGGTTTTACTGTTTTGATTCAAGTGTAAATTATCAATATATGTCTAAGCATAATGTAATTTCATGTATATATGTTTGGGGATATTTAGATTTATGTAATATAAAGATATTTTTATTTTCTCTTTTTCTTTTTGCTCCAGTTTCTTTACTAGGAGATTGGTAACAGAGAGAAATCTTTCAAGGTACAGTAGAACCTCTCTGTAAAGGACAACACCTAATTGCAGAGCCAAAGTGTCCTTTAGGGAGAGGTGTCCTCTTACCGGAGAGTTGCTAAATAGTAAAAATGGTAATTTTGATAATGAAAACTGTCCTTTTTAGAGAGGTGTCCTCTAGCAGGGTGTCATCTCTTGGAGGTTCTACTGTACTAGATACCTCCCAATTCCTGAGATATCTGAATGGCTGGTTATAAAGTGAGTTGGTGCCTACCCCATGTGGACAAGAGGTGGTGGTTGCAGGAGGAAATGCTCCAGAGCTACATCAACATGGTGGAGAAGGAGATCAAACCCCAGCTCCACCTGGTGTTTGATGAGAGCTGCTTGCCTCGCCAGCCCCTCGAGTAAGTCTTACTTTTGGCTGGAATTATATACCTCATTACCATAAACTCTGTGGAGGTTGTTGGAGTAGATATCTTCACTACTCATTTTTAAATTTATTTTAAAAAAAGTGATTTTTCAATGAAGAAGTGAATGAAATGGGGGCTTCTGAGAGGTTGGCTCCTTTAGGTAGGTAAGTGAAATATTATCATGACAAAGAAGCTTATAATATGTTGTTTCTTTACCCTTGTGTAAAGATCACGAATTCCATGAGTTCATGCTCCTCGAGTTGTTTTATGATAAGCAGCGGCCTCTCCCAAAGGTCCTGTATAGTGCAACTAATGCAACCCAGAATCTGCTCTAGAGCTGCAGGTGCCAAGCTACATTTTTGGCAAGTGGGGTAGACTTTGTTGTTATTTTCTATCTTCAATGGCTTGAGATGGCCTGTTGTAAATCTTGTTAGTGTTGTTTGGTGCTGTCTATTTCTGAGGTTCAGAACTCCTATGTACAGTTGATTCTCTCTGGTTCCACCCCATGGATGCCAAACTATTTTGGTAAAAATCACTTGTCCACAGTTGCAGTGTAGACGACACTCCCCTGGCTAACACCTGTATGGCTCAGTATCCGGCCCACCCCGGCCTCCATGGAGGGAGGGCCTCAAGCCTATTACCTGGCTGGGTCTGCAGAACGGCCTGGAGTCTTCTTTGTCAACACCAGCGACCTCCAGGCTTCGTAAGGTTTTTTCTCTTACGACCCAACTATATGGGGAAGTAGTTGGGATTGTGCTAATTACCCCCTTTTTAGTAAAGTCTACGTACAAGGTTGTCCCAAAGGTTCGTAAATACTAGCACAAAAATTACCAATATTACCCACCATTCTGTATAATGTCTTTGTATTATGTATAAAGTAATTGTATTATGTATTATTATGTATTTGCCGTAATGATATTATTCATCAAGTAATAAGAAAAATAATGTTTTAAGAAAAACACAAACTTTTGGGACAACCTTATATCAGTAGACAACTCCCAATAATGATCTGAGGAATTGATCTTAATTATAATTACTAGAGAGAGGGCTCTGTGGAATGAGCGGTGAGAATATAAAAAGGCTGGGGCAGATTGAAAAAAGTGGAGAACTCTAAATTGTAGCGAGATCAAATATTTAAATGTTTTTATTTATCACAAATACAGGTTGGTAGTGTCTACTCAACTTTTAAGCACATTACCTGGCTATGCAGTTTGACTTTTGCATTTACAAGCTTCCCAAAATTCTTTTCAGCTTTAATATCATTGGTGGTTTGGACCTTTGAAAGAATTGTGTCATTGAAGACATTTCAGCTTTAGAAAACATTGCTCACAATACGGTATTGAATCCTGGTACCCTAGAGGTTGTAAACTGCCAAGCTCCGCAAATTCCAACACAGTCTTCTTAGGTATTTGGATTCATTAAACATTGCATGGACAGTCCCTTACCAGACCCTTTTAATAAAAAATAAAGTTTTGATTAAAAAAATTATTGCTAAAAAAGTATATACAGTAGAACCTCCCTTTAGTGGATACCCCGCTAGCGGACACCTCTCCACAAAGGACAGTTTTCATTTGCAAAATTACCATTTTTACAATTTAGCAACTCTCCGGTAAGAGGACACCTCTCTCTAAAGGATACTTTGACTTTGCAATTAGGCAATTTAAAGGGAGGTTCTACTGTATAATAAAGTTCAGATATTTTGTCTTTAGAGAATTATTTCAAGAATCCTGATTTATTGAACATATTGTGAATCTTGACTGATCTTACACATAAGCTAGGTCACTTCTAGTAGTTGTAGGTTTACGGCTGTCGTTATTTCAGGAAACAGAACTCAGCTTGACCACATTCATTGGATATCTTAATTGTCCTAAAGGCTAACTCTTTCCCAACAAACTTTTTTCCATTCTTCACCACATCTCTAAAACTTGTAGTTTCTCCCTGCCTGACTAAACCTGCCAGGTTTCACATCCATATAGAGTGAAGGCTAACAGGATTTACAACAAAGCCATACTTGAACCCAACTGGTGCTGAATACAATTCTAGCCTAGTGTGATTACTTAAGACCTGTATAAGAAAATAACTGCCTAATTTAAATATGTAGTATTTGTCTTGGTCTTCTTATTTCTTATCTCCACTCAATCATATTAGAGTATCAAGTTTTTTTTTTGCTTATTCCTAGTACATGTGGTACAGGCCATGATAATCATGGTGGGTAGTTAGCGACTGCTTTTAGAGTATTAAGTTGTGACCCTTAATGGTGTCTGTTTGACAACCATCATGACTGGGTGAAGTAGAATGCATCTGCCTTTGTCATTAAGACTGGGGGCACTACTCAGTGGCAGGCCGACTTAGCTCCAAAAGAAATGGCCGCCTCTGACATGAGGAACAGACGCCATGTGCAGTGACTCCTAACAAGGAGTACAAACGCTGCTCATCCTGTATCCCTGGATTAGGAGCCCTTACAGGGTACTATCAGCCGGGCCAGCTGAGCCCAGGTTTTTTAGCGAGCTTGTTACTGCTCCCCCTCCTCCTTTTTCATCCGGGCTTGGGACCGGCAAAGGCGGAGTTATTTGTCTTGGTAGTGTTATTATGTAGTATCAGTCCAGGATCTTTCCCCCGTTGTCAGCTTGTAATACTCAGTAAAGAAGGGATTATCCATATTACAATATCATCTTAAATGAAAGTTTATGATAAGAATCAATTAAAGGAGTATTTAAAAATAAGTCACAGGCGGTGCTCAAAGGCTTGTATAAGAAAATACCTGCCAATTTTAAATTAGTATAGACATAATATCTTAAAGATTTTGATCAAAGTATTTATTATATTATTAATACATGGCTCAACTCTTTAATTATGGTGCAGGATTTTCTGGGATTCAGTACTTTGTGTACTTCTGGATGTCCTTCATATCAGCTATTACAGAGTAACCTTCCTGGTGTTGAACTTGTTGAAGACATCTGAGATACTTGTGGCAGTTTGACCTGTTCTACATAGTGTTACTTTGACTTCTCACCGGCCCATGACGGTCGTGACTATATATGTTGATACTGTATTGGATCATTCTGCTTTTATATGCTGCACTGAAGGGAGGAATCTCAGAAATGGTATTTAAGCAAACTATGGACATAAGCTTTTAGGACAATAGAATTATATTTGAATATTTGCATCGAGCAATGCTCTTCCACAAACAATAAGGACAAGTTAGGCATAAATTAATACAAAGCAATAACGCGCCATCTATATATAACAAGTGAAGACATTAAGATGTGAGTGAAACAGTCAAGTCTTAATGTCTTCATTCGTTGTAAAAGATAGGTATATTTCTAGCTACAACTACATCCTAGTAACTCCACCTTTGCCGGTCCCAAGCCCGGATGAATAAGGAGGAGGGAGAGCAGTACCAAGCTCACTAACAGACCTGGGCTCAGCTGGCCATGCTGATAGTACCCTGTAAGGTCTCCAGGGATATAGGATGAGCAGCGTTTGTACTCCATGTTAGGAGCGGCTGCACATGGCGTCTGTTCCTCATGTCAGAGGCAGCCTTTTGGAGCTAAGTCGACCTGCCACTGAGTAGTGCTCCCAGTCTTAATGACAAAGGCAGACGCATTCTACTTCACCCAGTGTGGAGATAAGAAAGAAGAAGAATATATTTTGTAAATATATATATATCAGACTATTCAAATAACATAAGGTAATAAGACCAAATCCAAATAAATAAATAATGTGTGACATTTAGGTAACAGCATTGTTACCAAAACATCACACGTTATTTATTTATTTGGATTTGGTCTTATTACCTTGTGTTTATAATCTATAATCCAAATTGTGCTTTATTATTCAAATAATATTAATTGTTATGTATAATTGATTGTATGATATATGCTATATAATAATTTTCTTCATTTTGAGTTTAAATCAAAATTTGTATGCTAATTAGAAACCCATTTCAAGCATATTTTAATTTCCTGCATATATGTTGAGATATGAAAAAACAATAGAAAAAAAAATAATAAAAAGGTGTTGATATTAAAAATAAAGAAAGCATATCCTGACCAGGAGCACATGTGCTTTTTAGATGGCAGAGAGCGCCATATAGTGGAACAGAAATCAACTAAACATTGATTTAGCTTGTTCTCTGATATTTGGCCAACCCAATTTCTTGATGATTCAAGAAAACCATCCATGAACAAAAAGCACATGTGCTCCTGGTCAGGATATGCCTTTTTTATTTTTAATATCAACACCTGACCTTTTTATTTATTTATTTTTCTATTATTTTTCATGTGTTAAGCATATTTATGCAAGTTTGGCCTTAAATACCCATTTCTTGGTTTCTCAAGAAGCCTCTGGGACCAAAATTCTTTTTGGTCCCAGTGGTACAGCCTACTCCACGCCAACAGCGCGAAATGCATTCGTGGATGTCTTTTCTTGATTTATCAAGAAATTGGGTTGGCCAAATATCAGGGAACAGGCTAAATCAATGTTTAGTTGATTTCTGTTCCACTAGATGGTGCTCTGCCATCTAAAAAGCACATGTGCTCCTTGTCAGGATATGCCTTCTTTATTTTTAATGTTAATTTTTTTTCTTTTTCATTGGGTGCCTGTGTCCTTAGAGGGCCATTGCGCTTTGTTGTTATAGTTGAATTTTGGGAAATTGCTATAAAATTCTGGATGAACACACATATTGGCCACACATACTGAGGACAAATGGCTGTTGTGCAGGCCCAAGTATGACATTGTGCCCTTGGCGCTACATGAAGGTCTTCCTGGCCATCACCTCCAGGTACTTGTTTCCCTGATATGTCCTGTAGTGTATCTAAACACAGTTCTCTCCCCACCCTGGTGTGTCTTGCAAACATGCCTTTTATGTAAAGAAATGGACTTTCCACTTAAATACGCACCACTCTTATAGTGCATACATATATACATACACAGTACATACACACATAAAAGTATTTTTAAAATACTCAGGCTCAGTTGGACTCAGGCACTTTGTAAGTGTAAATGTCAAATTGTTTCTAAATGTATGGGAGAATGTGGTTCACTTAATTATAAGCTGCCACCAACCATTGTCTGTACAGTATTTAGTTGTTTTCTAATCCATCAGCTGATTGCTTAAACCAACTCCCACAGACCTCCTAGTATATTGATAACTTGCTGTTGTAGATATCTTGTTTGTCACAGCACTGTGCTCCGGGTATGTCTCACAACCCAGACATTTTGTGCAGTTTGGGAAGTGTTTGGTTTTGCCTTCAAAGAATATTTTCCTTGTGTGGCCTGTTTTTAGGCGGGAAATGATTGTTATGTCTATCTAGGTTGGTCATTAGTGGCTCTCTAGAAATGGGACCACAGTACCAATGATGTGAGAAATCCTTCTTCCAAGTTCTTATGAGGGAATTTTTATAGTTGTTAGTTGCATAGTTTGGGTATGTCCTTGTGTTTGAGTCTATATCAGGGGTAGAAAATGCTCCTTGTTTTGCCAGCCATCGGCTCTTCCATTGTATTCAGTAAGTTGATGTTGTTCTAGATGTCCTTCATGGAGAAGGAGAAGATCCCAGAGTTCCGCAAGTACATTGAGGATCGCCGCTACTCCGATGCCCCCTCCCGCTTCCCCCTATATACAGCCTTTGTAGAGGTGGGTGGATGGCCATTACATTTTGTATAAATGTTAAAATAATTCTTGGTGCTATACATAGAAAAGTGGAAAATCTTCATCTTTGGAGTTTACAATTAGAGTCCTTTCTCATTACTTGAATCTCAAGACTGTCACACACTTGTGCCTTTTCTGATCTCATGGAATGGGGTGTAGGGGTGAAGCTTTTGTTGATCATGGCACCATGATCCAGGCACACTTTGGTGAAAGTCTGACTTTGCCTGTAATTTAAGGCCATTCCTAACATGGAAGCCTTTGCTGCCGACTCTAACATGAGTACAGACACAGCACCTCCATATCCCTGGAGAGGGACCTTTGCTGAGGTCTATCAACCGGGTCATTTGAACTCATGATTTTTAAAGAGTGTCTTTCCCCTCTTTCTAACAATGTTGCTGTTGTTCTGCGACTGCTTATTCATATAGCAGTCAGCTCTGCCAAGGGTGTACACTTTCTGGTAGTAAAAAGCAACATTTATGTCTCCTAGGCTCACCCTGGCCTGATTCTCACATCTCCATGAGGGCAGGTTGCACGGAGAAGAAACCTGGGTAGTCTTAGCCATTCCAATAAATGATCCGGCCATCTGTAAATGTAAATGGGGAAAATGCTACATTTGTGTGCTGGGAGCTACTACTAATACAACTTGACTACTTGTTTAAAATATCTTGACCATGTTGCCTAACTGGCTTGTTTTATGATTTATGTGTGAATGAACAATTCTTTCCTACTTAATTTATATATAATTTCTGCCATTGTGTAGAAGTTTATGTCCATAACCTCCCTAAATAATTGTCTTGCATTTCTTAATATATCCAAAGTATACAGACAAACAACCCAATACAGTAGTATGCAGAGCAACCAGGAGATGGCAAAACACAGTTTGGAGGGTTCAACACTGATGAGAATTCCTATTATTATTTTCTTCACTCTACAAGTCTTTAGAAATATTTTTAATTATATAAGTTAGTGAAAATATTTCCACAAGTCCATATCTCAGAAGAAGGCCAAGTGACACTCACTCCTTACTTTCTTACTGCTACTCTTTTTGTGTTGTTTTTCTTGCTTCCCTCTTTCTCTTTCTTGTTTTTTTTCCTTTTTCTTCTGTATATATCGTTATTTCCTTTGTCTCACTGCTTTGTTCTTATGCATACCTCTGGTGAATCCTGTATAGGGTCAGTGACCCTGAATAAAGGCTTTTTGTTGTTGTTGTTGTAAGTTAGTGAAAATAGTGCAGAAGTGAAATTG
>CP092868.1:102899425-102940545 GCA_030710605.1 Cordylochernes scorpioides
GTAAATCGACATAGTCGTCATAATCACTGAGGGCGCCACATCTGGCATGCGCTCATACCTGGTTTGGCTCACTCTTCGAAGGCAAAGTGCTACAATACAACAACACTCGGAAACAAACAAAAGAAAGAAGAAGCGCCTGGTATAACTCCTCCGTGATCCCTTTCATGAAGTGGGAGAATTTGCCCGCCATACTCATATGCAGATCAACCTCTTTGCAGAGGAACTTTTGCAAGAATCAGGGGCCATTGGAGCATTTTTTTTTTAATTAGAAATAAGTGGCCAATGCGGGAATCGAACCCGGGTCATAGCAGTTGAAAACCAATGGTTTAGACCAGTGATTCTCAACCACTGTGCCGCGGTAATTTTGTGTGCCGCGAAATTCTAAAAATGTGCCGCCGAATTTTAGTCATATGATTATGTTCACGTTTGTATTGGTTTTTCTTTTTTTCTTTTTCATTTTTTTATTTTTTAAAATAACGAAATTAGCAAATTGAATGTTAGAGATGTATATTACTTATATTTTGCATAGAAATATTGATACATAATTTGAATTTTCTTGCATTCAAGTTAGCAAAAGTGTGCCGCGAAATTCTAAAATTGTGCCGCCAAATTTTCAAATCTTTAAAATAATGCCGCAACAAAAAAAAGGTTGAGAATCACTGGTTTAGACCATCCTTCCACCGACCCCCTGCAGATTATTTATATTAAAGAGAACAAAAAATTGATAGGTGTTATAAAAGGAAGGTAGATGTTACATTGCTGAGTTTGATCCAACATTTGAAGGGAAGTGTGAAGGAAAGAAACAGACCTCTCCTCAGGTTTGATGGAGTCTGGCATGGTGAGGAAGGGCTTGTAGAAGGGAAGGGACTCCAGGGGAGAGTTGAGGTACCGTTCAATCTGTTCCTCTACTCCTTGCTGGCACACAAATCAGTTAGATTATCTCTGACACACAAAGATTATCTCTGAATTTCCAAGGTGAAGCTTAGAAAAACATTTAATAATAGTAACCACGAAAGAAACCCCCCCAAGACCTGTTAACTGCCTCAAAGTGGCGGGGGGTGACCCTGGAAGGAACAGGTGAAGTATGTTTGGAGTGAAGTATGTCCTGGTACCCAAGACATGAAGGCTGTCCAGCTAAATGTTAACATCCCTACCTACATCAGATGTCCTAACAACAGACATCTAAATACTCCAATGATAAGATAGCACCACGAAAGTGTGGAGACAAAGAACCTCCCTGAGGATAGTGATTTAATAAATTTTATATTGGTGTATGCGTATGTTTTTTAAAAAATATTTTTAAGTAAGGAATGTAAACTACAATCATCTGCCTGGTAGATTATCTTCATTTAATCTCTTGATTGAAGGTGCCCATTATATCTATTGTAACTATTGCAAACAGCTCTCTGTTTATGTTCTATTACGAGAGTGAGTTCTAGGCCTGACAATGAAAGACTGAAATTTTCTTAAAATTCTTTAAAATATATTTTATTTTTCTACATAATCTCCCTTGACCTCAACACACTTGGTCCTAAAAACCTTAAAATTTCAAAATGGACAAAAAAAACCTTCAATAACTGCTTGAAATGCAATAGTTCAGAAGCTTCTCCGGAGCATATCTTGTCATGCTCAGAACTGACAATAGAGGACCTATTTTCCAGGCCTATAACTACCATCACAAAATTGGAGAGGAGTGGACTTCAGGAATTGGTTTAACCATGGAGATAAGCACCATCACTACAACACTTGGTCCAGTGTTTCTCCAATATCAGTATTCCTTCCCAGGAATGAGAGTCTGAAAGGTTGTTAAAATATTCATCTACAGCCCTCTCAACTTCTTCATTGGATGCGATGCCCTTTCTAGAAACAAATTTCTTGAGGTATGGGAAGAGATGGAAGTCTGAGGGTGCCAAATCAGGAGAATAGGGGGGATGGGCGATTACATCATACCTCAAATCCCGCAGTTTTCCCATTGCCAACACTTTTGTGAGCAGGTCCGTTGTCCTAGTGAAAGATGATTTTTTTTCTTCCTCAAGCCAGGCCTCTTCTCATGAATTTTAACATCCAGCTGGTTGAGACCGTGCAACATGCTTAAAAGTTTTAGAATGTGCCACAAACGATAGACAATTTAGGCCCTAACTTTAGAAGCCGCTAAATTACTGATGTAAAGAAATGTCTTAGAGATTTTTCTTTATTTTCTAAATTTATTCGCTTTTTCTTCCCATTGCATTTATTCACTTATATTAAATAATACAGTAGAACCTCCATGGGAGGACACTCATACTAGAGGACTCCGCTCTACAAAGGACAGTTTTCATTGCCAAAATTGCTATTTTAACTATTTAGCAACTCTCCAGTAAGAGGAGACCTCTCCCTAAAGGACATTTTGGCTCTGCAATTACGAGTCCTTTACAGGGAGGTTCTACAGTATTTGTAATTTTTCCTATGTCCACAAATGTATTAATGCCATTTTATCCATCACTTGAAGGCAATTATGAAGCATTCTGAAAAAATAAATAGATTCAAAACAGTCCCAATCTGGTATCACATTCACATTTTAAATTAAACTATATTACAAAAGTGTTTGATGATAAGGTACAATTTGGATTATAGATTATAAACACAAGGTAATAAGACCAAATCTAAATAAATAAATAGTGTGTGACTTTAATTTATTTGGACTTGGCTTTATTACCTTGTGTTTAAAAAGTGTTTTATAAAATTATTATTTTTATCATATATTTGGGTATCCTAAAATAATGTGCACTAGCAGTGTATGTAGTAATCTTACTTTAATTCAACACTTAGTTACAACACACTTGATATTTCTACAGGTAAACTCCGTATGATTGGAACAATTGTATAGCGAAAAACTAGTTTTACGAAGGAGCTTCTTTATTATGCTTGTGCTAGCTTTCGAACCTTTCGGTTCTTCAACAGGCGTGGCCAGTATGACTATACTAACAGGGTATAAGCGCGCTTGAGCCATTATATACAACATATATATTTACATGCGAAGTGATATTTCAAATATAATTAAAATAGAAATAAGAATTATGACTATGAAATATAAAATAAACTATGCAAATGAACTTAAAGATTTTTAGATAAAATTTTGGAAAATATACGCTAAAAGTTAAGTAAAATTATGATATTCACTTTATGTTAGTAGTGTGACACTTTAAAACCTGTATAGTTTAAAACCAATAAAATTTTAAAACACCTCAACACAGAAAAGCCAAGTGGGGGTCCACTCCAACCCGACCACTCTCCAGAGCATACAACGGGACAACTATTGAGATAATATATCATATATTTCCGGTAGATCTATTTTCCTATTGATGCTGTTTGTTTGTGATGATATAATGGACTCCAGTACCAATCTGTGCTGTTTATTGTTTATGTGTTGATATAGTACTTTAGGATGATCTAAGTTAAAGCTATGGCCAGTGTTTGAAATATGTTGGTATATAAGTGACTTCGGGTCTCTATTGTTTATGTTTCTTTTGTGTTCGGTGATCCTGATATACGCGGTTCTGCCAGTCTCCCCCACATAGGAGGCCGGGCAATCCTGGCAAGAAACCGCGTATACCGCTCCGGTGGAGTGGATGGGATTACTGGGTATGTCTGCTTTGGTGATAGGGTTCCTGAGAAGGGCAGCAAGATTGGGGGGGCTGTTAAAGTAGACTTGGATGCCATATGGGCGTAGGATTCTGGAAATGGTAACAGAGAATGAGGAATATGGAAGATAGCAAACAGCTCTATAAGTTCTAACCACTGCAGGATACCCGAAAAAATTCATAGATAAACACACGTTTGATCCCACTGCTCCGAGGACCTCCACGACTTATAGAGCTGTTTGCTATCTTCCATATTCCTCATTCTCTGTTACCATTTCCAGAATCCTACGCCCATATGGCATCCAAGTCTACTTTAACAGCCCCCCCAATCTTGCTGCCCTTCTCAGGAACCCTATCACCAAAGCAGACATACCCAGTAATCCCATCCACTCCACCGGAGCGGTATACGCGGTTTCTTGCCAGGATTGCCCGGCCTCCTATGTGGGGGAGACTGGCAGAACCGCGTATATCAGGATCACCGAACACAAAAGAAACATAAACAATAGAGACCCGAAGTCACTTATATACCAACATATTTCAAACACTGGCCATAGCTTTAACTTAGATCATCCTAAAGTACTATATCAACACATAAACAATAAACAGCACAGATTGGTACTGGAGTCCATTATATCATCACAAACAAACAGCATCAATAGGAAAATAGATCTACCGGAAATATATGATATATTATCTCAATAGTTGTCCCGTTGTATGCTCTGGAGAGTGGTCGGGTTGGAGTGGACCCCCACTTGGCTTTTCTGTGTTGAGGTGTTTTAAAATTTTATTGGTTTTAAACTATACAGGTTTTAAAGTGTCACACTACTTACATAAAGTGAATATCATAATTTTACTTAACTTTTAGCGTATATTTTCCAAAATTTTATCTAAAAATCTTTAAGTTCATTTGCATAGTTTATTTTATATTTCATAGTCATAATTCTTATTTCTATTTTAATTATATTTGAAATATCACTTCGCATGTAAATATATATGTTGTATATAATGGCTCAAGCGCGCTTATACCCTGTTAGTATAGTCATACTGGCCACGCCTGTTGAAGAACCGAAAGGTTCGAAAGCTAGCACAAGCATAATAAAGAAGCTCCTTCGTAAAACTAGTTTTTCGCTATACACTTGATATTTGTCCATAGAGTCACCCCAAAATCTAACTCTACTTGAAAACACAAACATTTTCTTATTTAAGAAAAAGGCATCTCCTTATCATGCAACTGAAAGTTGCTGATATCATTTATTCATTGATTTTTAATTATTCCAGAACAATGAATACTTGATATTTATTCTGATAGATGGCACAAGCCATCAGCAACTTTCAGTTGACCAATAAGGAGATTTTTCTTAATTTATCCATCTTATCCCAGTACAATTTTACATTTGTACTATTTTTCACATTTTTTATTTGAAGAAAGTCTACTAGCAAGAGTGTTGGATTAGCGATCAAAAATTGGCGTGGAGCATTGAGGGATCGACCAATCAACGGCCGCGGCGGCGCTGCGGTCGACGTCAATATATATAGTCTTTGTCTCTCGCCTTTCTATATATACTTGCCTTTAAAACTTTGCTACTTTAACATCTTGTTTTAAGTTACTTTGTTTAATAAATAATCCTTTTATTCCTTGATTCAATCTCAAACTTCAACAGGTTATGGGCCCAGCACGCTTCCACTGCGCCTAAAAGGATTAACCGCCAGCAGTGAGTAAGCCTTTGTTTTGCCTGAAGTTTAGGCGTCAACCGCCAACCATAACCCTAGTTTCTTTTTGTCGTTGGCCGATTCCAAGACAAAGAAGATGAGCGAAGATTGTCTTTCAAGGATTAAAGTTTTTAATGGTGAAAACTTTTCACTATGGAAATTCCAATTCAGGCTTCTTTTGGAACAACAAAAATTACTAGAATTATTGGAAGGCTTAGAAATAAAGCCGAATGTTGTTTCCTCCGACAGTAACTCTGAAAGTTCACTACAGAATTGGAAATCAAAGGACGTTAAGGCAAGGATGTTATTATCACAGGCAATCGAATTAAAGTTTCTTCAGCCCCTGATGAACTGTACTTCTGCTTCACAAATGTGGCAGAAATTACTTGCTATTCATGAACAAAAATCCGAATTTACTATTGGCCTACTTTGGCAACAATTCTTCGATGCACGATTGACATCGGAAACAATAAGTGATTACATAGCAAAAATTGAAAATATTTCTGCACAAATTTCACAAATGGGCGGAACCATAACGGAAGATCAAAAGGTAGCAAAAATTTTAAATACTTTGCCTTCGAGTATGCGCTACTTTGTTGCAGCGTGGGAATCGTTAGATCCGAAAGCTCAAACTCTTAACAATTTAACTGCAAGACTTTTGATTGAAGAAACAAGGAATCAACAAAGCGGTTCTTCTAAACAAGATGAGGCCTTATTACACAGGCAAGCACGAACGAAGCCTAAAGATACACAACGTTCTTTTCAAGATGCCAAGAAGAACACTAAATGCCACTATTGTCACAAAATTGGACATTGGAGCCGCGAATGTAGAAAAAGATTAGCTAATGAGAAAAATAAATCCAAAAATCTTCATGATTCAAAAGGAAGTTCAAGTGATTATGGACTTATTTTGTGCGAAAATCAAGTAGAGCCCAATGATATTTGGTATGCTGACAGCGGTGCAAGCTGCAGCATGACATTTCGACGAGAGTGGTTCAAGACCTACACGCCGTTCACCAGTGATCATCCAATCTACTTGGGAGACAACTCGACACTACTTGCAGAAGGCATGGGAGACATCGAGATTTCAGCCTACGTCAACGGTGGATGGTACAATACGTACATAAGAAATGTGCTCTACTCGCCGCAACTAAAGAAAAATTTGTATAGCCTTTCTACGTCCACAAGAAGAGGATTCAACGTCATTATCAAACATGACAAGCTACAGATCTTCATGGATAATGACCTAAAAGCCGTAGGAGTGCGTCATGACGGCCTCTACAGGATGCTCTTCAAGGTTACGTCATCATCACAAGGATACATCACCAGCGAGAACAAGCTTCAGTTGTGGCACGAGAGACTTGCGCATCTTCCAGTTGCTACACTTCGAGAGATGGCGACCAAAGGATTGGTGGATGGTCTGCAGCCTCAAGATTTAGAGGGAGAATTTTTCTTCTGTGAAGGATGCCAACTTGGAAAAGCCCATAGAAAGTCGTGCTATCTCTCAGATGGCAAAAACTACCAGCTAGGTGAGTTTATTTATGCTGATATTTGTGGCCCAATGCAGACTCAATCATTAAGTAAATATCTGTATTTCTGCTTATTTAAAGATTACTTTAGTGGTTATCGCCATATTTATTTTATTAAAAATAAATCAGATGTGCTAGATATATTCAAAGAATATGCTACTCTAATCTATACTCAAACTGGAAATAAGATAAAAGTTCTTAGGACTGATAATGCGCTAGAATTCAAAAGCGATAATTTTGCAGATTTATGTAAAAGATTTGGGATAATTCACGAGTTCACTGTACCTTATGTGCACGAACAGATAGGACGTATAGAAAGAGACAATCGTACGATTGTGGAAGCAGCCAGGTCCATGCTAAATTCACGAAATCTTCCAGGATTTTTTTGGGCTGAGGCATGTAACACAGCAACTTATATTCTAAATAGAAGTGCGACTAAGCAAATCCCTGGAACGACACCTTATGAACTTTTCTTTGGCACAAAGTCTAATGTAGCTAACTATAAAATATTTGGCTGTAATGCTTATATGCATATTCCCAAAGAAAACCGTAAAAAGTGGGATAATAAATCGATAAAACTTATGTTTTTAGGTTATGAGAACACAAGCAAAAATTTTAGATTATGGGATTGGAAAACTAGAAAAATAAGAATTTCTAAAGATGTCACATTCGATGAGATAGCTACTCCACATTCAGATAGAGAATCTACCAAACCGAAAGAAATAATATTTCAGATTAACAGCGCTCCGGATGAATCACCAGTTGCAACAACAAACTTCCCAGTGCAGGAAATGCTGCCAGTATCCGATATCAGTTTGCATCCAATGATAACACGCTCTAAAGTTTCGGATAGCCAATGTAACTTTGCGCTCGCTGATGAACCCAGTAACTATATAGATGCAATAACAAGTTCAGATTCAGAAAGATGGAAATTAGCCATGGATGAAGAGATTGATGCATTAAATAAAAATAAAACATGGACTTTAGAACGTCTGGCAGATGGTCATAAACCTATCGGTTGTAAATGGGTTTATAAAATTAAAACGGAGTCCGATGGTACAATTCAACGGTTCAAAGCCAGATTAGTTGCAAAAGGCTATTCTCAAATAAAAATGTTGACCATTTCGATACGTTTAGCCCAGTAGTCAGGTATGATTCGTTACGCATTCTTTTATCACACGCTGCTTCTGAAAGGATGTTTCTTAAGAAATTCGATGTAAAGACAGCTTTTCTCAATGGCGAATTAGAGGAACTTGTTTATCTTGAACAACCAGAAGGCTACAAGAGAGATGATAATTGCAACATCTTCGTACACATTTATTTTTAGCAAATCTTTATTGTCTTAGTAAAGTCTGATACAGCCTTTTATTGTTTATTTTCGAAACGCCAAAAAGTGACAAAAACAAATCAAAAAGGGATGATGATAACCTGCGTCTTGCAGATTAACATTTTCATAGAAACATATATATATAAATATTTATTGCTAGCTATATATCACCATCTTCTCTCTTCAAACACGAAATCTCACAGGCGGTCTCCTCGCTCGAGGTGGGTTCCGCCTTAGGACAGGACCCTCCTCTTTCAAGGCCTCGGGGTCCAGCGAGCGAAGAGGCTCCCATGACTTTCCATCGTCTGTATCACTCTGAACCTCTGAATCTTGATCCGACCGCTGGCTAGTTAGTCCTGGCGACAGCGACTCCATATAACCTCTGTCTCGTACAACCTCCGAGATTATGGCACTGGGACCCGCTCCTCTTGAGTGCTCGGGTTGACGCTCTCCATCTCCACTCTCATCTTCCTCACCATTCCTCCACCTTTTTCTAATTTGATCCCTGTGATAGGCCTTTACCTGTCCGTGGATCAAAATGGTGTAGACTCTAGTTCCCTTCTTGCCCACAATTTTTCCTGGGATCCATTTATCACCACCTCTAAAGTTTTTACACCACACTAAATCATCTATCTGGAATTCTTCCAAATGGGTTCGCCGATCATACTTCATTTGCCTGGCTTGCTGGTCCCTAACTCTAGATGCCAAGCTGGGATGTATCAACGATACTCTGGTTCGAAGCGCACGCCCAATAAAGAGCTCTGATGGAGTCTTTCCCGTTGTCACATGCGGGGTGCTTCGATATGCCAGAAGAACTTTTGATAAGGTGTCTTGAATGGTGTATCCCCAATTTTCCTTTTATTTTTATCCAGGGCAGTCTTAATTGTTCTAACCGCTCTTTCAGCCAAGCCATTACTTTGCGGGTGGTACGCCGGGATCAATGTTTGTTTAATTCCATTTCCTTCCAGAAAACCTTTCATTTCACTACCAGTAAACTGAGGTCCATTATCAGATACAAGTTCCTCCGGTAGACCATAGGAAGAAAAAAGTCGCCGTAGTTGCTCAATGGTTTTGCGTGTGGTGGTCTCTCTCATTGGGATGGCTTCGATCCACTTCGAATGACTATCTACTACTATTAATAAATTAATGTTTTCCTTATTTGCAAAATCAATGTGGATTCTTTGCCAAGGTCTGGTTGACCATCTCCAGGGTTGCCATTTTCCTTTATTTGGCCCATCCTGGGATTGCTGACAGCTTCTGCACTTATTTACCAAAAACTCGATTTGGGTATCTAGATTTGGCCACCAAAAATGTGATCTTGCTACAGCCTTCATTTTGTTCATACCGGAATGAGTCTCATGAAGACAGTTCAACATTTTTATTCTGAGAGATGGTGGAATGACAACTCTCATTCCCCAAACCAAACACTCCCCATCTACAGTTAGCTCAAGTTTCCTTTGAAAATAAGGTCTGAGGTGATCAGCCACCTTTTCAGGCCAGCCTTGCTGAGTATAAAATTTGGCCAATGAGAGCACTTCGTCTTTTTCAGTTTCCGTGGCAATTTCCTCTGCTGTGATCGGCAATTCTTCCACATAGGATAAAGCATAGACATTATTTAATCTTGGAATTTCTTCACAGCCCACAGGAAAACGTGACAGAAGATCTGCATTCCCATGGTCTTGAGTTCTTCGAAATTTAATATCGTAAGTATAAGCTGACAAAATAAGCGCCCAACGAAGCAATCTTGAAGTAGATAAGGTGGGGATTCCTGATCTTGAGCCCAAAATGGTCACCAATGGCTTATGGTCTGTAATAAGAATAAATTTTCTTCCATAAATAAATTGATGAAACTTGGTAACTCCATAAATAATGGCTAGAGCCTCCTTCTCAATCTGAGAATAATTTTGTTCTGCTTCCGATAAAGTCCGTGAGGCAAACATAATCGGTCTCTCCTGGCCTTCTATAATATGTGACAACACAGCGCCCACTCCAATCTGCGATGCATCAGTGGCCAAACACAATGGCAAAGTCGTATCATATGGGACTAGCACCCTCTCAGAGGTAATGCTGTTCTTGCACTTGTCAATGGCCTCTCCACATTCCTTTGTCCAAACCCAAGGACGTTTTTTGTGAAGAAGCTCATGAAGAGGCTTCAAAAGCTCTGGCAAATTGGGTATGAACTTCCCATAAAAGTTTACCAAACCAAGAAATGACCTTAATTCAGAGATATTCGTAGGCGTTTTGGCCTTCTGTATTGCTTGTACCTTATGATCTAAAGGTCTGATGCCCTCTTCCGTGACAAGATGTCCTAAATATTCAATTTCTTTTTGCAAAAATAGGCATTTTTCTTTCTTTAGTTTGATATTATACTTCGCCAAGCGAGCAAATATAGTCTTCAACAACGCCAGATGTTCTTCAATTGATGCTGTGGCTATAAGGACATCATCAATATAACAAATTACGCCTCCTATACCTGACAAAACCCTATCCATTACAGATTGAAAATAACTGGGCGCATTTGCCAATCCAAATGGCATTCTCTTAAACCTGAAAAGCCCTTTATGAGTATTTATCGTTAGTAACGGTCGGGTGCCTGGGTCCACCTCTAATTGCAGATAAGCGTTCCTCAAGTCCAATTTAGAAAAGTATTTTCCCTTGGCCAATGTGGAGAATAAATCTTGCTGTGTGGGAAGGGGATAGGCCGCAGTGTCCAAATATTTATTTAGAGTTACCTTGAAGTCGCAGCAAATTCTGATCTCTTTATTTTTCTTCGGCACTACAACCACTGGAGTGGCCCATTTACTGCTCGCCACCTCACATAGATAACCCTTAGCCACCATTTTGTCTAATGCTTCAGTAACTGCTGGCCTAATGGCGAAAGGCACCGGACGAGCCTTATGGAAAATTGGATTCACATCACACATGTTTACTGAAAATGTGAAACCTTTTATTGGTTCAGTTGTCTCCACAAATAGGGCTTGATTTTCCTTCAAAATTTCCTCAATGGTAATTTCTACAGGCATATGTTTTACCGCGAAACAGCCCAATTTCAATCTATTTATCCATTCTCTTCCCATCAAAGCCCTCTTTTCTCCTTTCACCACCAACGCTCTAAGTTTGTAAGTAATATCTTGACACTCCTCTTTGACATTGATTTTACCCAGAATGGGTACCACGGTACCATCATAAGTTCTTACAATAATACTCGCTTTTTCCAATTTCAAGTGTTGAAGACTATTTTTAAAATCCTTTTCTGATATCAGTGTTAGACCACTACCCGTATCCATTTCAAATTTAATAAAGTTTCCTTCTACTTTTAACTCCATCAGATAGGGAGGGTCACTTTTTTGAGGCAAAATTAATTTTATACTCAGGTATCGTCACGCTTATAATTTTCTGGACATACTCTTCCTCCTCTTCTTGGTCTCCTATCTGATGTATATTTCCCGGCTGATTCTGATGTTGCCTTAGATTTCTTCTACTGCTCCAACATATTGAGGCAATGTGTCCTTTTTTATTACACTTAAAGCATATCGCCTCCTTAAATCTACATAGTTCTTTATGCTGTTTACCACAATGTTTACATTTGCCATTCTGGAAATTTGATTCAACCTTGCGTTCCATCCTCAACTTATCTACACAATCTTCACCCTGCTCCAAGTGAAATAATTTTGTATTTTTCTCGGCCGCTTCCATAGATAATGCTATCTCAATTACTTTAGCTAAAGAAATGTCGCCCTCCGACAAAATTCTATTTTGTATTTTGGCATTATATAATCCACAAACCATTTTATCACGTAAAGAATCCTCCAGAAAATTTCCAAAGTTGCATGAGGAAGCCAAACGCTTAATTTCCACCAAGTAATCCGAGATGCTTTCTTCCTTTAATTGCATTCTTTTAAAAAAAATGAACCTCTCTACTACAATTGAGCGCTTTGGAGAGAAGTGCTTTTTTAAGATATCTATTAGGTTATCAAAAGTTTTATCTTTAGGTAGAATAGGACTGCACAAATTCTTCAAAACACCATATGTTTTACTTCCCATGAGGGTTAGGAGATAAGCCTTTTTCTTCTCATCCCCTGCCTCCTCCAATATGAGAAACTGTTCCAATCGTTCATAAAACGTTTCAAAAGTTTCAGTTTCCTCATTATATTCCTTAAATTGGTAACTAGCCATTTTTTTTCACTCTTTCTTAAATTTGCATCCTAAAACTTTGCAATTTGTGTCTTTTAAAATTTACTTTCAATTATATGCAAAATCAAAGATAATTTCTAAAAATATTTACTTCAAAATTCGAGGGTACTTACTCTTATATCCTCGTCGCCAAATGCAACATCTTCGTACACATTTATTTTTAGCAAATCTTTATTGTCTTAGTAAAGTCTGATACAGCCTTTTATTGTTTATTTTCGAAACGCCAAAAAGTGACAAAAACAAATCAAAAAGGGATGATGATAACCTGCGTCTTGCAGATTAACATTTTCATAGAAACATATATATATACATATTTATTGCTAGCTATATATCAATAATAGCTGCTATAGATTACATAAAAGTCTGTATGGTCTGAGACAATCTTCTAGAAATTGGAATAAGAAATTTACCAATTTTTTGTATAGCCATAATTTCAAAACATCAGACGCCGACCCGTGCATTTTCATTGGAACACACAATGATTCAAATGTTATCTTAGCTCTCTATGTTGATGATGGAATTATTCTATCTAAAGATAAAGAGGCAATAGCTATTATAATGGATGAGTTAGAACACGCATTTGATATTACATCTGGAAGTGTTAACTTTTTTGTTGGGCTACAAATAGAGCAGTCAGAAGATAGGGCAAGTATTTTCATTCACCAGTCATCATATATTAACAAAATTTTGAATAAATTTAATATGGCTGACTGTATTCCTGCTTCGGTGCCTATGGATCCTTCTGTCATCTTAACAAAGCAGGACTATCCTACTCCAGAACAAAAGGAAAAGATGCCTAAATTCCCTTTTCGAGAAGCTGTTGGATCCCTTATGTTTGCATCATGTGTTTCACGTCCAGATATCACTTATGCAGTTTCACAAGTGAGTAAATTCCTAGAATATCCAGGACCTGCACATTGTACAACAGTGAAGAATATTTTCCGTTATCTGAAAGGCACTCCACACATGGGAATTCTCTTCACTGGACAAGACCAACTTGTTGGCTACTCTGATAGTGATTTTGCTCGTGATGTTGACTCCAGAAAAAGTACGACTGGTTATGCCTTCATGATGAACGGAGGAACTGTTTCTTGGGCAAGCCAACGACAACCAATTATCGCACTTTCAACCATCGAAAGTGAATACATCGCTGCCTGCAGTGCTGCCAAGGAATTGATTTGGATCAGAAGACTTCTACAGGGCATCGGCTGTGATATTACTAAAGAAACTGAACTTTATATCGACAACCAAGCAGCAATAAAACTTGTTGAAAATCCAGTATTCCACAAACGAACGAAACATATTGATGTTCGCTACCACTTCATTAGATCCAAACATGAAGAAGGTGAACTTAAAGTGCATCATGTTTGCAGCTCAGAACAGCTAGCTGATATAATGACTAAACCTCTTCCACGAAACAAATTCCACTACTTAAGAGGTCTACTGAACATTTTGGATCGAGAGGGAGTGTTGGATTAGCGATCAAAAATTGGCGTGGAGCATTGAGGGATCGACCAATCAACGGCCGTGGCGGCGCTGCGGTCGACGTCAATATATATAGTCTTTGTCTCTCGCCTTTCTATATATACTTGCCTTTAAAATATATATACTTGCCTTTAAAATATATATACTTGCCTTTCACATTTTTTATTTGAAGAAAGTCTACTAGCAAGAGAACAAAATTTGATGATAAGTGTCTAGAGGTGTCCATTCACTACAGCAACCTAAATTAACACAAAGCAATAACGCGCCATCTATATATATAAAATTAAAGTATTTAGGCACGAATGTTTCTTTTATACACGATACAAACTTCTACTGTCCTTACTGCGATGAAAAATTATATTGGGAGGGCTTGGCTCATCAGTGGTGAACCCTCCAAGTGGTTTCGCCAATTTAATCTACCAGACCGCTTCTTAGAGCTTTAATACTGTATTGGACGATTCTGCTTATATACGCAGCACTGAAGGATGGAATCTTAGAAATGGTTTTCAAGAAAACTATGTACATAAGTTTTTAGGACAGTAGATTTACATATAAATATTTGCATCGAGCAATGCTCTTCCGCAAACAATAAGGACAAGGCCAGTTAGGCATAAATTAACACAAAGCAATAACACACCATCTATATATGAAAGGATTTGAGCACAAATGTTTACAAACCTACCATGGAGAGGGAGTGGAAGGTTTGGTTGAGCTGGATGCCCAGTCTCATCAGCTCTATAACCTCCTGGACCTGGACACATCAAGTTGTTCGCTCCTCTAATCCCTCGGGATGTTTCGGTAACAACGCTTTTACTATCTAATTCCAAGAATAATATTTTAGGTTGTCTTATCTGCTATCTTGTTTACACACTTGATAAGAGTACTATTTAAGAAGATGCTGTGATATTTTTTCTCATTTATTCTTTTGTCTGATGATGGTAACAATGCTGATAACGAAACGTCACACAGTATTAAATTATTTGGATTAGGTCTTATTTTCTTGTGTCACCTACATAAGTTTTTCATTATTATTATCCCTAGTACATGTGGTACAGACCATGATATTCATGGTGGGTAGAAGTTGGTGACTGCTTTTGCAAGTGCACCACATGTCTACATATATTATAAATATTTCATAGAATTTTCTAACAGAAAAAAAAAAATGCTGAATCCCACTTATACACCTAATAATTATGTACAAACAGATATCACTATAGAAAACAAGTTAGAATCACTAAATAAGATTGGGAAGACAGCACCTGTGTGGGGAAGGCAGAGAGGCGGCTGAGCAGGTTGCGGTAGTGCTGGGGCAGGGAGAAGGGCATGTAGGACACCAGCAGCTCCAGCTCCATGTGCACCCCCTCCAGGTAGTTGAGGGGGAACAGGTAGCCCTGGTGGTCAAAGCCATCTATGTAGGTCTGGAGGTAGCCAGCCAGGTGGGGATCTGACTGGTGCTGCCGGCAGTATTTCAGGTACTCCTCACATACAGCCTGCCACCACAATCTCTGGCAGTGGTTAAAGTGAACTATTTACGCACACACAGCTTTATTAAGACCACCGGTCTTATACAGATTCACCACAGGAAGAAAGGAAGAATAGATGAAGCTCCTAAACTCCAGGCAACACAGAACCCAACAACAGCCTACAGGTATGACGCATGTCCAGTGGCCACATGTTTCTTCATGCATACGTCAAGGTTAACATATCAGCTAAAAAGCTAGTGTGGAATCAGCCACAGCGTTATAGTCTTCGCTTTCATCCAAATGAACTACGACATAAAGTGAGCTATTTAACCCACTACCAGTTTGTTACAGACTGGAAGTGCAGCAGCAGCAGTATTGGAAAGTAACATGGAAGAAAAACATCATACCAGAATATATGCTATGGTCAAAATGGGGGAAACCTTTGAATATGACAGACTGGAATTACCCAGAGAACACCACCATTGGTTATCTTCATTAATATTTATAGAGAGTCGTACTTCTTTAATTCAACATCCCAGGATATAAGAATTTTCAGTTGAATTAGTAAATTATAGACAATTAATGAAAATAGCAACTCCGCCTTTGCCGGTCCCAAGCCCGGATGAAAAAGGAGGAGGGGGAGCAGTAACAAGCTCGCTAAAAAACCTGGGCTCAGCTGGCCCGGCTGATAGTACCCTGTAAGGGCTCCTGATCCAGGGATACAGGATGAGCAGCGTTTGTACTCCATGTTAGGAGCGGCTGCACATGGCGTCTGTTCCTCATGTCAGAGGCGGCCATTTCTTTTGGAGCTAAGTCGGCCTGCCACTGAGTAGTGTTCCCAGTCTTAATGACAAAGGCAGACGCATTTTACTTTACCCAATCATGATGGTGTAAAATTCTCAAGCTTTACAAGCTTGACACCTTAGTGTGATTGAGTGGAGATAAGAAAGAAGAAGAAGAAGAAGATGAAAATAGCCTTATATGGATTTGGAAAATGGTTGAATTAAAGAATTTATAGTGTAAATTTATCTTTTTTAATTAGATTTTTTTAGATGACCACATACCAATATTGAAAACCTTTCCATATATGGTCAACCCTGGGAAAACTACCACGTGGGTAGATTCCTCATGCAAGCAAGACTGTTCAAATCTTTCCTCAACTTATCTCTACACCAAGTTACTGCCTTCCTGAATATGGCTTCTACATATGAAGACAAGGCAGTTTCCCTATTTACTTCAATCCTGCAGGCAATCCTCCATGCAAAGATATTCCAACACTTCTAAGGCATCAAAACCATGGTAGACACCGAGCTTAGCCGGCTCAGAAAGTTGGTAGTTACCCTCCACCACAGCAGTCAGAAAATATGAAGCCACATTAGTAACTTTCTGTGGATTATATTGAGTATGTCACAACAGACTCAAGGCAGCTATCTGGAAAGCCAAATGCCACTCCTGGCTCAACCTTTGCAAGAAGTTTTCAAGGATAAGTAAAAAAAAAAGAGCTTTCAACTGCGGCATGGAGTGCTATTCAACCTTTTATTGCCCTTGGATGCAGCTCCCAAGAAGTCTGCCTCTTCTCAAACATGATGACGGCTCTCCTTTCTCTCCCAAAGAGACCTGCCTCACTGTGCTGAATCACTATTTCCCTCAGGACACCAGACCTCATGCTGCAAAATTCAATCATGCAATGTTTCTCGATCAACCCGACTTTACATCATGAGAGGTCACAAGAGCCATAAAGCGCCGTGGTAGAAGGAAAGCTCCAGGACCAGATGGCCTTAGTTCCCTTTGCATAGATCTTGAAAGCCTTTATCTACACTCCCTGCTAGTTGGTATATTTTCCAAATGTCTCAGACTGGGTCACTTCACTCACCCATGGAAAAAAGGTCGCCTCATACTCCTAACAAAGGTGTCCAAATCTGCCAGCAGTCAGTTGGCAATGTACAGACCAATCACTCTTCTGAACAACATGGCCAAGGATTTTTAAAAATGTATCCTGGCCAGACTGTAATGGCATGCTAATTGCCATGGATGGCTCTCAGAGTTACGCCAACAAATTGCAGTGAAATGACCATAATGGGTGCAACGACATGGCAAGTTTATACTGCTTCAAATGGGAAGTCTTACCTGATACGTTTCTATTAAATGTTGAATATTAATGGTGAAAATTACTTTATAAGAAATTGCACTTTATATATATTTAAAGATAAATGAAAGATACACCATTTTTATGCTACTATAATTATTTTATTCTTTTTACAATTCTTACACACGTGCTCATTATATGTCGAACATTTTGTTGTCTACAAGATGATGATAAAAACAAGATGATCAAAACAGAGTAAAGTAATAATATATCACTGATATATTATCTTTAAACAAAACAGATCATTACCCCACCCACCATACTCCCCAGACATTTCTCCATTGGATTATCACCTCTTCCAGTCGATGGCACATGGGCTGGCTTACCAGCACTTCCAGAATCATGAAGAAGCTTAAAATTGGAATGATGAATGGACTGCCTCGAAATAAAAACCTTTTATAATCACATCCATAAACTACCCAAGTTATGGGAGGATGTTGTATCTAACAATGGTAATGATTTTAAATAAATGTCTAGTAAGATTTGGTTTCAATTTTATTAGATTTTCTAACCAGAAAATAAAACGTGGAGTCATGCTTGCGCACCCAATAGAAATTCATATTTTCCAACATCACATAACATAAAACCTCTTCACCCACAAGTATCTACCAATTAGATTGCTAACTTAAAAGGCAAACTTGAAAAGCTTGATATAAGTACAATTTATCTTTATAAGTAAGTGCAGAGTCAAACTGCTTTTCACATGTGTAGACATGTGGTGCGCTTACAGTAAAAGCAGTCGCTAACTACCCACCATGATTATCATGGCCTGTACCACGTGTACTAGGGATAAGCAAAAAAAAAAATCTTTATAAGTATATATTTAAAAATGATACAATCAATTTAAAAACATTTCTTTTTAATTATGATGATTTTCATAATCCCTTATTTGAAGAACACCTCAACTTGGTACGTAGCCATAATTACACCATTTTTTCATTATCCGTAGTACAGGTGGTACAGTCCAAGATAATCATGATATGGGTAGTAGTTGGTTCTACTCTATGTGTACCCCATGTACATCTCTCGGGAAGCAGTTCAATTGTTGGGGTTCAGTGGAAGGATTGGTGGTGGTCTAAACTGTTGGTTTTCCACTGCTACAACCCAGGATCGAATCCAGCATTGGGCACTTTTTTCTAATTGAGAAAAAAATGCTCCAGTGACCACCGATTCTTGCAAAAATCCAACCCCACCAGCGAGCGCAAGTAACCAAACGGGGCTCTGGCACATTTGTAAGTGCAAAGTCAAACTGCCATTCACATGTGTAAACATGTGGTGCACTTACAGTGAAAGCAGTCGCCAACTTCTACCCACCATGATTATCATGACCTGTACCACGTGTACTGTTCAATTTTTGCACTTACAAATGTGCCAGAGCCTCTTTTTATTACTTCCACTTACTGGTCGGTTGGACTTTTGCAAGAATCATGGGGCAATAGAGCAATTTTTGTATTCAGACAAAAGTGCCCAAAGCAGAATTCAATCTTGGGTAGTGGCTGTTTATTCCACAAAAATCTTCAGTGCAATTTAACCTTTCCAACTGACACGATTTACGTCAGTATTCACCAGAGTACAATTCTAACATAACTAGACCACTATTGGACATTTCTGGTCCTGTGGTTGTCTTGAATGGACTGTACAATTTCCTTCTTTACCCACACCAGGTTATTCAGTGCAAGTACCTTCCTGTGCTTGAAGGTCTTGAGGCTGTAGGACTCCAGGCGGTTGTCATAGAGGTGGTTTCCCAGGATGGTGGCAAACTCCGGACTCTCCTCCATCCGCCATTTCCAGAAATCCTCACAAACTACATGAGAGGAGACGGACTTATTTTTGAAGGGCAGGAGGCTTCCAGACCAGCTAAGTTTCTGTAACAGTCCAACCTGGTGTTATCAATGTTACAAATTGTACTACAGTAACACCATTCTCTAATGTACACCTGGTTACAAAGTGTCCTTTAAAGATGATAAGGTAGCGCAATTTGGATTATAGATTATAAACACAAGGTAATAAGAACAAATAAATAAATAGTGTGTGATGTTTCGGTAACAGCGTTGTTACCATCTTCAGACAAAAGTATTGAATGCAAAGTAATGATGAATGAAAAGTATTTTTGTCTGAAGATGGTAACAATGCTGTTACCGAAACGTCATACACTATTTATTTATTTGGATTTGGTCTTATTACCTTGTGTCTTTTAAAGAGAAGTGGCTTCTTACTGGAGAGCTGCTAATTAATAAAAAGGGTAATTTTGACAATGAAAATTGTCCTTTGTAGAGAGGTGTCCTTTTCATCTTCTTTCTTATCTCCACTCAATCATATCAGAGTATCAAGCCTGTGGAGCTTGACATTTTTTATGGTGTCTGCTGGAGATGAGTAGAGCTCATCAAAAGAGATTTGACATCATAATGATTGGGTGAAGTAGAATGCATCTGCTTTTGTCATTAAAGACTGGGAGCACTACTCAGTAGCAGGCTGACTTCGCTCCAAAAGAAATGGCCGCCTCTGACATGAGGAACATACGCCATGTGCAGCTGCTCCTAACATGGAGTACAGATGCTGCTCATCCTGTATCCCTGGATCAGGAGCCCTTACAGGGTACTATCAGCCGGGCCAGCTGAGCCCAGGTTTTTTAGCGAGCTTGTTACTGCTCTACTTCATCCGGGCTTGGGACCGGCAAAGGTGGAGTTATCTTCCTGATATCTGGCTTCAACTGATATCACTCAATCTTCACCATTGAAATATCATAACTGCCTCTTGAATTAACACAAGTTTGGTATTCAGCCAACTGTGAAATATTGGTAAATAAATAATTTTTTTGGATTGCTCTATTTAAAAAAATTAAATATATATATAACTATATAAAACTAATGAGATAAGAAAGAAGAAGAAGACTAAAACTAATGTAGAAAAAAAAGATAAATTAAAATGAATAGGATAAGTTTATATTATTATATTTGAGGTGAATATTATGAATGTATCAATAAATATATAAATTGTTTAACAGAGCAAGATGTAACAATGGAACCAAGCATTTAAATTGGCTTTTACACGTCATGAGCTTGTCCAAAAAAAACAAAAACTGGGGAAACAAACCTTTTAATTTTTTTTTTAAAGGTTTACTTTTTAGATTACTTTTTTTTTTTTTTTAATTGAAGAATATCTGCTTCATTTCCCCAGTTGTTTTTTGGACAAGCTCATGTAGACCATTGTTAAATCTTGCTGTTAAACAATTTAAATATTTATTGATACATTTATAATATTCCCCTCAAAAATAACAATAATACCCCATCTTACTCATTAATTTCTCTTCCCCCCCATAATTTTGATTTCATATTTATATCTTTAAATAAAACGGCATTAATTGAACAAAAAAAAAAACATTTTTTATTCAATCCAATATATGCCTTTTTATTATCTAAAGTATATATATATATATATTTTTTTTTACACATACACACATATATATATATATATATATATATATATATATATATATATATATATATATTAAATTGGCAAAATAAAAATACACAAGTATAAATCAATTAAGAACAGTTCGTGTGTAGGTGTCACAAGCGACAAATACATTATATTGTCTATTTTGGTTGAAAAAAATGCTTAAAATATGTAATGCAGGTTTATTTTAAACAAATAAAACTTACAGACATAATTAAGACCTTTTCAAAAGTTACTCAAAAGTTTTAGGGGAGTTTACATTACGAGATCAAAAACAAAACTTTGCTGACGTTACAGAGTTTCTCTCTCAAAAAAATAAATAAAATAGTCATGCTGATAATTTTTTAAAATTATTATTTAATTTTAAAAATACACACACTATATATTAAGTAGATATTTAAGCATACATATCTATATATTTAAATATTTATACATGTGGGTTTTGCACTTTTAAGACATCATTCTATGCTTTAATGATATTGGATTTTATATTTTAATTACAAACCTTTGAACGTTGAAAACAACATTTTAATTTTTAATCGCTATTTTACGAAATAAGTGTAATTTTAATTTTCTTTTGTTTTTATTAAAAGCTTTTATTTAACTTGTTTCTATGTCTGTCTGTCCACAAATCTAGTAATCAATTTTTAGTATACTTCTAGAGCACATAGAAATCTGAAATTTTGTACACTTGTTAGAACCTGATGACAATGCAAGTTGCGAATTTTCAGACTTTGGGGTTATCAAAAAGGCTAGACACGGACAAATTTCTAAATTACCTTTCACAAATTTAAATTTAATATGCGTCTAGATAACATAGAAGTATGAAACTTTTAACACACATTCAGTCCAATAAAAAATGCAAATGTGCAAATTTTAAGATTTCTGGGTGGTAAATTTTTTATTTTACTGATTTCAATCAAATCTCTACATTCCAAAAAAAAAATGTGGGTGCCAGTGGACACAGAAGTGTCTTCTATTAATTTGTTCAATTATGGCAAATATAAAGAACTAAGGATGTACCAGAGAGATATTTGAAACTGAGGTTCCTGGAACCCAGAACTGTTGACTTTGCTTAGAATTTTTAATGAAACTGATTCCAATAATTATTAAATAAACATTATATTTATTGATTTACAAGAGAGAGATTAAAATATAAAAGCGAAACTAATATTGAATTAAAAAAACCCTTTTTTTTCTCTCTCTCTCTCTCTCTCTTTAGTTAGCGCCTATTTTCCTGTGCGCTCACACACACTCTGTGGTAGCAATTATTTAATATATATATACAACAAGAACGCAAAATCCACAGAAAGTCCAGCTCAAAAATATGGACTATTGCTTTTACTCGCGTCCTGTTTTGATTTCTGAGTTGAACCAGTTGACAGGGAAGTTCCATGTTGAGATTGAGCCTGGAAGGTTGGATATAGATGTAGGATTGAAATTTGTCAGTCCAAGCAGGAAATCTGCATTATATGCCTCAGGAATGATGGATAGCTAAAAAGGATACGATCAACTGGCAGTGGTTCTTCTGAACAGCGAAAGAAGGTAGGGTCTGTTTTGGAATGTGCACGTGTAATGTTTGCCAGTACACAGCCATGACCCACCAGTGATAATGGTCATTTTGGCCTCTCCATGGCGGATTTTTTGTATAAATTTGAGGAGATAACTTGTAGTGGAAGCAATTCTCCTGAGAGATCTGGTAGAGTAGTCTTAGAAATATAATACCTTCCATGATGATAAAGCAGCCTTGAGTTTGAGTAGAGGTAAGTTGGAGATTGAATGTGGTAGGACAGAAGTAACAATTATTCTTGCTTCACTTTTTGCTAGTTCATTGCCATTTATTCCAATGTGTGCCTCTCTCCAAGTACCCAATACATCCTGTTGCGAGAAGCTTTGTTAAGGATTTTTATTATTTTCGCCACTACTGATGTTTGTACTGGTCCAGAGGAGCAGATAGCTGCTAAAGTAGATATACAGTCAGAGACAAAGGTCACCCCTGCTTTGGTTGGAATTATCTCCGCGATTTGAGCTGCCCAGAGAATTGCTATGAGTTCAATTTGAAAGGCAGGGCAGTCTGGGGGAAGCATGAGTCCCTTTTTGATCCATTTGTGAGAATTAGTGGTGCTGTTATCTCTTAAATGTTCAAACTTAAGGAAAGGGGTCGTCTGAATGGGGGTTATGGCAGCGCAACAGGTCCTGGCTTGATTGATAGTTCCCCTCCTTGATCTACTTGAGAAAAGCCAGCGAGCCTTGATGATAATGTAAAAAGGGGGTTGCCTGTCTGGGATATGGCTGGTATGGTTGAAGTGCAAGGGCCCCCTTTCAATATATGCTTTGCAAATGTGCAGTGGATTCTCTGAGCTAATGGACACTCTCCTTGGTGGAAGCGCGACAACACCCAAGCGGACACTGTGTATATATAGAAGGGGCGGGGATGATGACCACCAACTGATGGATTTCCAATGGATTGAGTTAGTCAATCTTGGAACAATTGCTTGACATATAGAATGAGTTTGGATAAATTAGAGACAAATCCTCGTGCCTGGTCGTGCCTGGTCAAATTCCACTACTAAAATGGTGATATACTTTCTAATAGGGAAGGGTTGGCCAAGAATTTTGAGTCCATGATCAGGTTGGGGCGGACTCTTCGCCACTAGAAGATATAAGCTTGCGTCTTTCTGGGGTTCAGATCTAGTTTGTTCTCAGTGTTTCATTAAGCGATTTGATCCAGAAATTTGCTAATAGCTTTGGTAGGTAGATGGCCTCAAACTTGAGTCAACAGGGTGAAGTCATCTGAATAGGCAACTAGTAAACTGTATCTAATGGGGGGTATGATGAAAAGGAAACTGGCGATGATATTAGCTATTAACCATTGTGACAGTAAATTAAAGAATGTAATCTGAAATGAAACAGACAACATATAGGAAATGACAACACCCCCAAGAGTTCACTTTAAAGAAAAGCAAGCAATCCTTTAATTTAGAAACAACGAAGAAATATCATTAGAAAAGCGGATAAAAGAGGTGACTTTGTTGTCCTTTATAAATCTTTATACCCCCAGAAAATGTTAGAAATTCAGGAGAATCATACTTTTCAAAAATAAAATTCACAGCAATAAATCAATAGCAGAGTTTAGCAGAACGCTCAAAACACTCCATAGAGAAGAAATATTTCCAAGGAACAGATGGAATTTTTTCAATAATCCTAAAAGTACTCCTTTCATATGTGGATTGCCCAAAGCCCATTTAAAAAAAACATATAACATTGTGACCAATAATAGCCCCGCCCAGAAGTCCAACCCCTCCTCTACTTGGAAGGCACAAGAAATGTTGGGGCACGTTTTTGTAACCATACCCCAACAGAAGGCGTATGTATAATCAAATCAAATGGATACATGGCTTCCCTCCCACATAGACTTACAGACCATTTTTTTGCCCAGAAACTTAGACACTTGGTGACACCAGACTTCCATGCTGAAAGCTGATGCCTGGTAAAGAAGAAGACATCCAGAGACATCCGAGCTGGAAACTGTTGTTTCATATGTACATATATTCCCCTCACCAAAAATTTAGGTAAAGGTGACCAGAAAAAAAAAAAAAAGGAGAAAAATGGAGAAGGAAGATCTCTAAAGACTGAAACTTATAAAATATCCTTCCAGAGAAAGGAAAGCATCACATTACAGTCCAGGTAAAAAGGGCCTGGGTCAATTTTAGCCAAGACGGGGGGGGCGATATATATACCATCCCGAGAAAAAGGGAGGGTTGTATTTCAACCCATGTGGAAAGACGGGGGGCTGGAGTCTGAAATCTTACACTACCGCAGGGGTTGTTTTTCTCTTTAGATTTTTTTTGTTTTGGTAATACTATATGTTCTATTTTGAAGGGGAGAGGCCTGGGGCGTCTATGAAATTGATACTGGAGCCGTTGGCCATTTTGATTGGTGTTTCTTTCGGCGAATGAAAATGGAGAATGAGATGATATAAAAGAAGGTTCTTTGCCAAAAGGGAGGATTCGATCGGAGTCGCTCAGTGAAAGGACAGTCTGTAGACAGGAGACCTTTGCCGGCACTTTCGAGAAAGGTAAGCCATTTGTCATTATGACTTAGCGCCCCCCCCCCCTTTTTTGTGTAGTAGCCAACCTAGATTTCGCATGGGCCCTAAAGGGCTATAAAGTAACTTCAGGTCACCTCTATCTAAATTTTACTATGTAAATAGCATATCTCGTCAGTATAGACATGTTCCCAAATTTTAAGATATTTAAATAAATATCTAGAGAAATTTTCTTGTCTCCTCTGTTACCTATTTCATACATAATTTGTCTTAGGGTGCTATTCCAACTGTTTAAATAAAATGTTGTATGTTTATTACCTATTTGAAGGGAATGTTACTAATAATCAAGTCTCCCATAAATTACCGGCCACATACATTGCCGCGAGTGTCTGTGTTTCAGTGTTTTATAGATTGCCCAATTTAATAACGATTTCGTGGGTTGTCAGATGAAGTTGTATAATAGTGTCGCGGTTGTTTCCATCTTTAGACCACTGTACTGACAATATTATATGCTCAATCCTTGCTTTAGCCCAACTCTTAATCAATTACAGAGTTTTTTTTCCCTTTTTCTTTTTTATTTATTTTATTTATCCTATTTGCACAAATTGTATTACATGTGATGATGTAAAGACATATGCCGATAGTGCATCACTGACAGCTGTGCTGCTATTATACAACATTAAGGTCTTGCTGCGGGTTATATACATAGGGTTGTTGGCCTAAATTGCTATATATATATATATACTTAAGTAAGGAGACTTTAATAAGTCACATCGTGTACCCTCCCTTTTCAACTATCCAAACTGGGGAACCCATCAATGTCGCCCGCCGCGGGGCTCGAATTTAGTATATGTTTCTTCCCCTATACTTTAGAAATATATACCTAATGAAAAGCCATACTATTTTTAAGTATTGGTGAAGTAGTCCACGCATCCTGAGATTAACAGTCTATTATAAATCGTGAATTTTAATTTACGCTTTCCGTTTCACTGGCATTTTATCAGGCAATGAAAGTTATGTTGAGGCGGTGTATACCGCATCTCTCGCCGCTGTCTTTTACGATTCACATTGTTTGTGGCAAAAACCTTAATATTATCATTGATTTCTGATATCAAAGTAAAACGTCTATGGGGATGAGTATCTTTTATTCTGGTCTTCTCGAGCTTTCGAGCTTGTCCGCCCTTCTACAGGAGAAACATATACAATATATCAAGAAAATATGACGTCGCCTGATGCTAAAACTATTATGATTCTATGTACATATATATATATACATTAGAAAGTTTTGCATATTATTTGTTTTCTTAAGACATATTTTTTTGGATTAAGGTATTACACATATTCTACTATTGTTTGCTATATTCTATGAATTATCTTATAGGTTAGAAATTCTATTATTTAAGTAGTTTTATAATAGTTATTGGCTATTACATATAAGTTACTTATATTATTGTTGATATTATTAGCTGGTACTAGGATATATTGTGTTATATGTTTCGGGCAAATCTATTTCTATTAATGCTATTGTGTTTTCTGAATAATAGAGAATCAATTATAAGCCTTTGATATTTGCTGTTTATGTTATTGTAATGTATTCTAGGTTCTCCTAATGCGGAAGTGTGACCTGTTCCTTTGCAGTATTGGAAAATTAGAGACCTATTGTCTTGATTAATAACGTTGCGTCTATTGCAACCGACCTTTTTTTTTTTTTTTTTTCATGATGCCGCCAACTGCATATGATCTTAAATATCCTGTATACACTCTGACAAGGGAAGGTTATCCTGAATTGACAAATGTACAATTTTTGTCTATAGTAGAGATTTCCAAGATTCTATTTCTGAAACATTTTTTTTTTTTTGGATGAAGACAAATAAAACCATCTTGATAGTATTGAATTTTACAGTAAATACATTTGCCAGCAGAAGGCATGATGAGATTACATGAAATTTAAACCAGTTATATGCTTAGTATGTTCCTTCAGTTGTAATTTGACACCGTCTTGAAATAAAGAAATTGGACGGTGCGCTATATCTTGATGCTGGATATTTCTGTGTCAGAAAGGTGTAGTTATTCTGTTTAATGAGAATTCCAATAATTATCGAAATTTAGCAGATTATCATTGGGGATTTGAACAACTGTCTTGAAATTTTTTGAACAGCCCGAGTAGATAGAAGAGTCCTAGAGTTAGAGTGGAGAATTAGTAGTACAGACTGACCACTCGACGCAGATAACTCTAGGGAACAATTACTGTGTTAATCCGCCGTAGACAAGAAGAACATTGATTCTCAGGATACTCGATAGGCAGAATTTTGAGAATTGATAAAGTCATAGTTAAAGTTTACACAGGCATGTGGGAGTAAAGACAGTGATTTAAAGAGGCAGCCTTGTGTCTTAAATACTTTTAGTGGAAGCAGATGCCACTGCAAATATTCAGGTCTAATAATTTCCAAATTTGAAGTCATGCATGACGGGTTAGCACGGGATTGACGCCTGGACGGGTTTCCACTGGGATTAATCGAGCTTGCGAAAGAACTAGAAGAAGTGTGACATGTCACGCCACTGTACTAAATTAATAATTGAGAAGATTTATGTTGAGCCAACTGAAATTAGTAAAGAATTAAGAGATTAAGGTCTTATTCTTTGAGTTTTACACTAATTTCAATTACGCGATATGGACGGCGTTATAAGTTGGGTGGAAATGATTCGGCCGCAATGGGATGGTCTCCTGGAGATGGTACGATCAAATAATACTTATTGAATGCCGGGCGGGATCGCATAAAGCATTAAACGATATCGAGAAATGCTTAAAGAAACACCCTAGAAGATTGGGGATCGACAAAATGACGACATGGAAAATGCTCAACATTGTACATTGGCAGCAAAATGATATCTTGCTATTGTATGGACGACCACTTCTTCCTGAAATGTGCAGCGGATGTTAGTCCCAGAATTAGGTCCTTTGAGGCGACACTTTCCTTTGCAGATGACATAAAGACGCATGACAAAACAGCACACGAGCATTTAAACTAGCTTCAATTCCTGCCATTAATTAATTTAGTTGACCAATAGCTATAGAACCGCTGGAGACCTCCATACCCTGTGTGAATATTTTAGTGAGAAATGAGCGATTCAATTCCATGAGCCATGAGGTATCCTGTAAGATCAGAGATGTACCCCATTCAAATTTTTTTATAGTAGCCAGTGCGAGATATTTCCAGAATGTTTTTTTTTTTAACTGTCATATAATTCGGAAACTAGAAAACTACACTATTTTGATACAGTTTACATCTAGCATCCATGTGAACTCAATATGACTATTGAACGTAGATTGAAGATTAATGAGCGAGCCAACCTAGAGAGAACGAGTTTAATAGGCTTACAATCAATAGTTGAAGCAAACTATTCGCACAAATTTGTTATGTTCTCTCTCTAAATGATCTATGACATTATAGGTTTTCTTAACAAGGTAACTACCCCGCCGAGTGTATATGGAGTTATAAAGCTTAAAGGTCATAGGCTGTTGGAATAGAGTAGTTAAAAATTAAGAGTGATAATAGATCGGGATCCAGATCCCGATGACGGGTTTCGAGGAAACACCAGAGGGATGAAAAGGCAGTGAAATGTGTAGAAAATGATGGAAGAGAGATGAGAGAGAGGTGATGAAAGAGGTGTTGAAAGTGATAAAAAGAGTGAGAAAGCGTTGAATGTTGATGAGAAAGAGATAGAGAGATGCAGAAAAATGTTGAAAGAGAAAGAATTGGAAAGGGTTGGATAAAGAGTTTTAAATAGGTCTTAGTGTTATGGTGAACTTTAAACAGTTTGCAGTTTTTTTTTTTTTAACATGTGTTCTAGTGCTAAGTGTTGAAAGGAGCTTTAACACCATGTTTCAGGGTTTGTGTGTTATTTGTCTCAACCTTGTCTTTGTGCAGAATACCGTCTCACAACCTTACTGTAGTGTTTGTTGCCACCTTTAAAGATCTTCACAATTTGTTTTAATATTAGTGTGTCATTTAGAGAAAATTGTCACAACCTTATCCTTGTATAGAACACCATTTTATACCGTTTTATTTAATAAGTTATATGAGAGATTTTAGATATAGTATAAGAGTTACTATTTACATGAGCCAAATCGACCCAACAGTTAGAGCAAGAGGGGGGAACTCAGATATTTCCTCCTTTCACGTGACGCGACTGTTCACCCCGACCGGTCGTGCCAGATAAGAGGGAATACCAGGAAACTCTGTCCTCCTTGCACTTCGGGTTTTGTGATAGGGCTCCATGCTCGCTACAAGGACTACATCTTGGGTTTTCGTGTTCTCCTAGTGTAGAATTGGCTCAGCCTCATTTTTAGTATAGTATATAATTAAGAGTTGTCTCACAACCTTGTTTTAATACGACACACCGTTTTGAAGAGCTTGTACAACCTGTCAGGATATGATTTAGGAAAATTTTAGTTTCTTTTTATTGTTATGTTACAATTTTATCCCACAAGGGGTGACAACCAGAGCGAACTCAGAAGTAATGAGACGAGGGGAAGTTGACAGAGTTAGTGTGAACAGTTTAACTTTACGCAGGTCTACAAGGGTGAAAAGGCCCACACAGTGTAAATTCTGCTTAGACTGTCGCCTCTAACTAGGATTTTGGAGTGTGTACGGAGAATCAGCTCGATAGAATGAGAAGTTTAGAGATTTCAACCTTTTTTTTTTTAAACCTTTCTTTTTTTTTTTAAAGTAGAACTTCATTAGGATTCCTTTTTTTTTTAATACAAACTATTTCTTGTTAAAACCCGAGTTTCAAAGACCAATGAGAATAATGTATACCATTGTGAATTAACTATTTAGTGTAAATCTGAAATTTTAGTTATTATCAGGAGTAATAGGTGAAGGAAGGTGTAGGAAATCACAACTTAGAGGGGGGCTATGTCTAAAACAACAAACCTAATAGGCATCCTATGGCTTGTGTTGGGTAATTCAGAAACCCTATAATCCCTGGCCTTCAGGTAGTAGCTTTGAAATAGGTTTCTAATGAGGACATGAAAGGTCAATCTTTCAGAGTAAAGTTATGAAGTATAGGGACCCTAAGCCAGGGGTAGAAGTTAAGTAGGCCCAGACTGTAGTTGATCCTTGGAAAGCACTTGAGAATGTTAGTGTTGGGTAGTGAATCATAAACCCTATAAATCCATCTTTCAATAGAGTGCTGAGGTCGGACTACTGCAAAGGGGGCAGACGCACGAGGAAGTAAGAAGAAAGTGACTTCACCCACGGTGGCTAGGGGAATGACTCAATCCGCTTTTATGAGGTGTCACGTTTAATGGTTCTTTATTCGCCCTTATATTTGTGTATGTCTTTATAGAATTGTCGTGAAAAGTCGCTTAGTGTCGAGGCAAGGGCAGTTTTTGAAGTTACACTGATTTTTTTTGGTAGGTTAGCTTCCAGATTATTTAGAATTGTTAACAATTATTGTTAACAATCATTTATCGAGTATAAAGTATTAGTATATATAGAGCTTGTACAGAGGCATTTTCTTTTGAGTAACCTAGGGCTTTAGTTCCCAACTTGTTTTAATTTTATTATTTTATTTGATTTCACATTGTGTCCTGAAAGATGTTATCATTTGTTAGGATCTATTGATATAGATAAATGAGTATTTTGGCCTTTGTAGCAGCTTTCAACCTTAGTTTGTATGCGTACCGCGAATGATAGGGGGGAGGGTGTATGAATGAATTGGTGCAATGAATGTAGAAAAAGGTTAAAAACTATTATATTGTGAGCCCAAAATACATTAGAATAGGGTTAAAGGACTTTAATAGGATCGATTTTAATTTTATTTTACTTTTTATTTCGAATTTTGTTAGGACCGAGAAGCCTCAAACAGGACAACTACAACTCTATCTATTGTTAGGAAAATATTCGCTCCACTTTGTTAGGTCTCCTTTTAGAGGAGTGCAAATATTGATTTCTTTTATTAGGGTAATCAGTTACTCTATTTCATTATATCAACTTGAATTTTAAGAGTCGTAGATAATGATCATATCTTGATTCTCAGACTGGAAGGTTGTGGGAGGTTATGATCAGACCAGGAAACCCACAAAACTTCCCCTCATTAGAGGGAACGAAGAGGTATAGATTGAATTTTATGCAGGATGGGGGATTTGTTTTGCCATGCCGTATAGCCTGGGGTATAACGGCGCGACCTTGGGTAACCGATCTGACACCGTAGTTTCGACGCTTTTAGCGTGGCTGGAGCGAGGGTATTCCAGACGGGAGGTCCTGTAAGATTGGCATGTAGGCAGAGATTGCCCAGTTATTCTAGACGAAGTAGTTTCCGTCTATTGAATTTTTTTTTTTTGGTACCAGTTTGATCCCCCATAGCTAGCGGAAGTTTCTTCTAATAAAGGATTCGCCCTGCCATACGTTTTGTTGGAATGAATTCGAGCATAAGACCGATTCGAGAGGCAGAATAAGTAATTATTAGGACCTTCAACGAGTTTAAACTCGTTTCATGATAGGATAAGATTTTAAAGTATTAGTTAACTATAAGGACCGCGAACGAGACGCCAGAACGAGCCAATGAGTAAAAGTTTTAGAAGTGTTGTATTGAGGACAGTAGAATTAAGAGCAGTTATACAGGGAGTAGAATTCTGAAGGAATTTGTAAAAGGAACCAAAATTTCAGATTGATAAAATTCAAACTTATAAGATATAGATTTATAGGATTCAGGTCAATGAATAGAGGGTATATTAGTAGATGAAAGTAATGTGAATTTCTTGGAAGGGGGAGGTAGCTGAACTGTACACACCCCAGAGACAAGGTAAACGGAGTCACAAACAAAATAGTAGAAATTGATTAGTCGCTCTACCAAAACAGAAAAATTCTCTTCATACGGTTGTCACCCTAGATTTAAATGGACTGTGTAGTTTAATAGAGGTCTGGGCTATGTTCCATTTGACCAAGATTCTAAATGACGTTCCCATCTGGGTTGAGAGAGTATTGCAATTTGAGGAATCTAACACACAAGAGAGAACCCACCCTCCAGTAGGATCGGGATAGACGAATATTACCCAGTGACCAACTCGTGATTCCAGACTGGATAAGATTGAAACTTAACTGAGATACTAAACCTTGAACCTTCAGCGCACAAATATATATTATGTTTACATTTTCTTTTTCAATATGCTATTATTTTTATATCATATATATTATATTATAGTCATATACTATTCATTTCAACAATTTTATTTTGACATTCATGATATTAATATTTATATTAAATATTTAATTATATATATTTTGTCACCATATATAATCTTGTAGTAGTTTTCTTTTATCATCTATCATGGGATGATTTTTATCATATTTAATCACTATCTGCATGATACGTGTTTTCTTCAATATATATATTATACCTGTTGTTTATGTTGTTCTTGTGTCTATTTGATCACGCAGAATGCAACTGAACTAAGTATTTATTTATTAACATCTATTTATTATATCGTGGTTATATATCTAAGAATGTTTACAAGTCGAGTCGGCAGTGTTGCCGGATCAACATGTCAGTTCAATCATAACATGTTTCCTTTAAACAAAAATAAAAAAAGGATTGCAGTTCTCCTAGTCTCTATAACGCAAAGGTTTTCTCACTGTTCTACCACTGCGGGTTAGCACACTAGGAGAAGTAGATGATTCTTCACCTTTCTTGGCAACGTCCTCCCTTGGATCATATGCTCTTCTGTTTTCGGAAGTGGGTCTTCCATGATCTTGTATGTTGTCATCCATGGCTGTCCCTGCTTGAGATCCAGGAATGCTTGGACTTTGAATTGTTGGGGCAGAATCTTCTACACTGAACTTTCTCGGTCTAAGGTGAGACCTGTTCCTGCGGTATTCAGAACCACTTGGTGTTTTCACCATATATGAGCGTGGAGTTTCATGCTTTGCGGTCACTGTTGCCGGAACCCATTTTCTATGCCTTTCCTGCAACATGATGTTGTCTCCTACTTCCAAAGGTCTCAAAATTCTCTTTGGACTTCCTGCATACTTTTGTTGATGGTCTCTCAATTTTTGATAATTCTTTGTTGTGTCAAACAGTGGTTTCAACTGTTGTCGGGTGTATGTCGAAAGAGTTCTCACAGATCTTCCCATAAGCATTTGGGTCGGAGATGGCAAGTCATACTTAGGTGTGTTGTTGAACTCCATCAAAGCCAGATTGGGATCTCTTCCTGACTTCACAGCTTTAATTATCAGTCCTTTGATGGTTTGAATTGTCCTCTCAACTTGTCCATTAGATCTTGGATATTTGGGACTGGAGGTTTGGTGTTTGAATTCATATTTCTGAGCAAAATTTTTGAATCCAGTTGAGTTAAAAGGGGGTCCATTATCCGAAACTAGAGTTCTTGGAATTCCATGAGTCCTGAAAATGGTTTTCAACTGCATGATGGTTTCGGTTTCTCTTTTGCTTGATAATTTCCGGATTTCAACAAACTTTGAGTGGTAATCGACAACCAAGATGGAACTGGTTCCACTCACCTCCATGAAATCTACAGCAATTTTTTCCCATGGAAATTCAGGGATTTCATGAGCTATTCTTGACTCCTCAGGATTCTTTCTTGAATATTCCTGACATGTTCTGCACTTTTCCACTTCATTTTCTACTTGTGTTATCATGCCGGGCCAGTAAAATGCTGATCTTGCTTTTTCTTTGGAAGCTGCTATGCCCTGGTGTGATGAATGAACAACCTGCAGGATTTCTTTTCGAAGAGTCGATGGCACCAAGATGCAATTTCCTTTGTAAACAATTCCGTCACTCACATGAATTTCATCTTGAAATTGCCAGTAGGGTTTTGCTTCATCGCAGACCTTAGTTTTATATTTCGGCCATCCATTCTTCGCATACTCTGTTAGTTGTATCAAGGTGTGGTCCCCATGAGTTTCTTTTTGTAGTCTCTTTATTTTTTCATCTGTGGTAACCAGCAACATGTGCACTGATTCAGTTTGACCTTCTAAATAGCTTGTGTCCACCTCATCTTTTAATGGATCTCTAGACAGATGGTCAGCTACAAACATGTTTTTCCCTGGTGTAAACTTCAAAGATATTTGAAATCTCATGAGACGTAAGACCATTCTTTGCAGTCTTGGGGAAAGCTTTTCTAAAGGTTTCTTAACAATACTCAGGAGAGGTTTGTGGTCAATTTCCACAATAACATCATTTCCCCAAATATAATACTGGAAGCGTTCACATCCAAAGACTATAGCCAAAAGTTCTTTCTCTATCTGTGCGTATTTTCTTTGAGTTGCATTCAGGCTGAAGGACGCATACTCAATTGCATGTCCCCCTTGCATGAGCACTGTACCAATACCATATTGGCTTGCATCAGATGAAATGGTGATTGGCTTGGTTGGGTCAAAAAATGTCAATATTGGAGCATTCGAGACCATATCCTTGAGTTTTTTAAAACAATCAATTTCTTCGCCTCCAAATTTCCATTCACTCTTGTTGCTTATCAATTTCCTTAGAGGTGCAGTCTTGTCAGAAAGATTAGGAATGAATTTGCCAAGGTATGTTACCATACCTAAGAATCTTTGGACTTCAGTCTTGTTCTCAGGTCTTTTCAACTTTTGTATTGCCTCTGCTCTTGAAGCTTGAATGGCTATTCCATCTCGACTGATTATATGGCCTAAGAAATTTACTTTGTCGACAGCTATCTGCTGCTTCTTAGCATTGAGCTTGACATTATTTTCTTCCAACCTTCGAAGAACTGTTTCAAGGTTTCGGTTGTGCTCTTCCATTGTGCTTCCATAGATCAAGATGTCATCCATATAGCAAGCAGTTCCCTGGAGACCTGAAAGAATATTGTTTATGCATCGCTGGAATACCTCCGATGCACTGTTCAATCCATAGGGAAGTCGCTTGAACCGGAATCTTCCAAAGGGAGTCGCAATGGTGCACAGGTTGGTGCTTTCTTTGTCTAATGGGACTTGCCAGAAAGCTGATGATGCATCAAATACAGAGAAAACTGTAGCACCTTTCAATTCAGAAAATATTGTTTCAGCTGTTGGCAGAATATAGCGCTCTCTCTGAACATATTTGTTCAGTTCCCTGGGGTCCATGCAAATTCTGACATCCCCAGAAGGTTTTTGTACCACTACAATAGGGTGTGTCCATTCGCTTGGTTCTTCAACTTTTTCAATAATGTCAAGTTTTTCCATCCGTTCCAATTCTGCTTTAACTTTTTCTCTAATGGAAAAAGGAATTTTTCTGCTTGGAGCAATAACTGGAGTTGTATTTTCATTTAGTCTAATCTTGTGTTCAATTGGCAGTCTTCCTATGCCTTCAAATATATTTTTGTGCCTGTTCAAAATTTCCTTTGCTGAATTGTTCTGCTCTGTTTGGACAGCATCACATTTCTTAATTAGTGAAAGCTTTTCAATAGCTTCTATTCCTAAAATTGGTTGATAGTATCCATCAGCAATGAAAAATTCTAGACTTTCCGTCTTATTTTTAGTTTTGCAATTTAGTGTGGCAATTCCTTTTATCTTGATTTCATGTCCTGTATATGATGTTAGCTTTCGGTTAGTCTGAAATATTTCCAAACCTTTCATTTGTCTGGTGAATGTGTATGGCAAAACATTTACTTCTGCTCCAGAGTCCAACTTGAAACATATTTCCTTTCCATTCACTATGATGGATTTTTTCCATTCCAAAGTATGGACTACTTTTGCTTCATGTATTGACCATACAGTTTCTTCTGTTTCATCATTCAGACATCTGATAGCTGAACTTTTACAGAAAGCTGCAAAATGATTCATCTTTTTGCATTTGGAGCATCTTTTACCCCATGCAGGACAATTTTTTGCTCTGTGAGACTTTCCACACCTTTGGCATTTGAATTCTTTTTCAGATTCTTGATTTTGTTTTGGACTGTGTTTCTTTTCATATTTTCTTATTTGACAAATGTTCTGGTTGTTCTGCATGATCTTGATCTGTTGCTTGCTTATTTCATCTGTTTTGCACATTTCAATGACTTTTAGAAGAGTTAAATTGGGCTCTCTTAAGAGGCGTTCCTGCAAAGCCTTGTCTTGTATTCCATACACAATGCGATCCCTTATTAAACTATCCTTTTGTGATTCAAATTCACATGATGTGGATAATCCTTTTAATTCTGTTATAAAACTATCGATGGATTCACCATCCTTCTGGGTCGCTGAAAAAAATTTGAATCTTTCAAAAATGACGTTCTTTTTAGGCTCGCAAAAATAATCAAATTTGTTTATTACAAGATCGAAATTTTCTGCTTCATCTTCTTTTAAATGAAATGTGTTGAAAACTTCCAGGGCTTCTTCGCCAATAAAATTTAATAAAATGGCAACTTTCAGTTTATCAGGCTTTGTGGCTTTTTCTGTTGCTTCAAGATAAAGCATTAATCGCTGTTTGAACCTTCGCCAATTTTCCGCTACATTTCCGTGCAGGGCGAGTACGCTAGGCCTAACAAAGTCCATGTTTTCTTTTTTTCACTAATATTTTTCAATAATATATTTATTTGAAAAAGTACTCACTTTTCCGCTGCCACCATGTTGTTTATGTTGTTCTTGTGTCTATTTGATCACGCAGAATGCAACTGAACTAAGTATTTATTTATTAACATCTATTTATTATATCGTGGTTATATATCTAAGAATGTTTACAAGTCGAGTCGGCAGTGTTGCCGGATCAACATGTCAGTTCAATCATAACAATACCCATCATATAACATGGAAGGATTCATTTTATCATTACATATTTCGTGCCTTATTTAATAATTACTTTCACAATTTGTTTTCTGTAACCTTTTTTTTTTTATTTAGCAAAAGTCATCATGTCATAGGCTAATCATTATGTACCAAGATATTTCTTTCAGCTAACTATAATTATCCTTTCCTTTGATTGTATATATATATAACTATACCACACGAATGTCTTGATTGGTACGAAAATAAAGATGCTGGCATGTTTTAGGAGTTGGACTAGTCAGTTATTTCTAAACGACTTCTTGGCGCCCAATTTTTTATATATAATATGTAATAGGGAAATGTCCTAACTGTATTGTTAGCAGAAAGAAGGTAGCAATGAATCCAGTACCCCAAGAGGCAAGGATGGGGTTGAGAGGACTTACCACTAGGAAGGCCTACTCCTCAAGACCAAAGAAGAAAGTGGAAGGGTGGTATATATACCCATGAATGGTAAGACAGATGACCTTGCTTACTTCCATACATATGATATGACTGTCCCCAATAACCTATTTTGATAACAGTGTTCTGACAGAATAATAGCACATAAAAAAAAACCCTTTGCCAGGATGCACAATGCCCACTAATGTTCGGAATAATAAACATCTAGAATAGCATACCATCATTTTGATTAGCCTTATCTTCCCTATAGGTTTCGGTACACCTGACTTCACCTAGTAATGGAAAATGCATTTTGCTAGAAATGGGCCTGCTTTCATAGTAACTGATGAAAGGCAGATGAATAATGAATAGCACAAACGCATTTGTCCATTACTTGGCAGGGGGAGGATTGTTGGGGCACGTTTTTGTAACCATACCCCAACAGAAGGCGTATGTATAATCAAATCAAATGGATACATGGCTTCCCTCCCACATAGACTTACAGACCATTTTTTTGCCCAGAAACTTAGACACTTGGTGACACCAGACTTCCATGCTGAAAGCTGATGCCTGGTAAAGAAGAAGACATCCAGAGACATCCGAGCTGGAAACTGTTGTTTCATATGTACATATATTCCCCTCACCAAAAATTTAGGTAAAGGTGACCAGAAAAAAAAAAAAGGAGAAAAATGGAGAAGGAAGATCTCTAAAGACTGAAACTTATAAAATATCCTTCCAGAGAAAGGAAAGCATCACATTACAGTCCAGGTAAAAAGGGCCTGGGTCAATTTTAGCCAAGACGGGGGGCGATATATATACCATCCCGAGAAAAAGGGAGGGTTGTATTTCAACCCATGTGGAAAGACGGGGGGGGGGGGGGCTGGAGTCTGAAATCTTACACTACCGCAGGGGTTGTTTTTCTCTTTAGATTTTTTTTGTTTTGGTAATACTATATGTTCTATTTTGAAGGGGAGAGGCCTGGGGCGTCTATGAAATTGATACTGGAGCCGTTGGCCATTTTGATTGGTGTTTCTTTCGGCGAATGAAAATGGAGAATGAGATGATATAAAAGAAGGTTCTTTGCCAAAAGGGAGGATTCGATCGGAGTCGCTCAGTGAAAGGACAGTCTGTAGACAGGAGACCTTTGCCGGCACTTTCGAGAAAGGTAAGCCATTTGTCATTATGACTTAGCGCCCCCCCCCCTTTTTTGTGTAGTAGCCAACCTAGATTTCGCATGGGCCCTAAAGGGCTATAAAGTAACTTCAGGTCACCTCTATCTAAATTTTACTATGTAAATAGCATATCTCGTCAGTATAGACATGTTCCCAAATTTTAAGATATTTAAATAAATATCTAGAGAATTTTCTTGTCTCCTCTGTTACCTATTTCATACATAATTTGTCTTAGGGTGCTATTCCAACTGTTTAAATAAAATGTTGTATGTTTATTACCTATTTGAAGGGAATGTTACTAATAATCAAGTCTCCCATAAATTACCGGCCACATACATTGCCGCGAGTGTCTGTGTTTCAGTGTTTTATAGATTGCCCAATTTAATAACGATTTCGTGGGTTGTCAGATGAAGTTGTATAATAGTGTCGCGGTTGTTTCCATCTTTAGACCACTGTACTGACAATATTATATGCTCAATCCTTGCTGATATAGGCTTAACAAAATACGGTTATTCTTTTGAGGATTTCTGGTTGTTTTTGTACTCACGTATGTTGTAGTTACGAGGACATCCCTTTAGATATAAACAAATATATATTTATTTAAGGAACGACTTGTTCCATTACATATATTGTTAAAACAAGCTAGCGGTAAACAATAACAGCAAGTTTGAAGGTAGAAGTTGGAAGTTACGTCATCGTAGTGACGTCAGCATCTATGATGATTAAAGTCAAAGTCTGTGTAACAATTCCCTCCTTACTTTGCTTTATTCCCACGATGCTGAGGCTCTCCAGGTGTTTCTTCATCTGGTCTCGGGATAGGTCCTTTGTGAAGATATCCGCCTCCAGGTCCTGAGATGGCTTGTACAGAAGGCAGATGTCTCTGGATTCATAACAGTCTCTCAAGAAGTGGTACTTTCTGTTGATATGTCTACAGCGACTGCTTTGTTTAGGGCTGGAGATCCAGTTGATCAATGACTGACTGTCTGTATAGATCGCAGTTGGTTTTTCCATGAAATTCCATTCTTCCAGCTCTCGTAACAGGTTTATTATCCACTTGATTTGACAGCAGCTTTCACAAGCAGCTATCATTTCCGCTTCCATTGTGGAGAGGGCGACGAGTGGTTGTTTACTACTTTTCCAGTCTATAGTTGCTTCGCCGAGCTTCAATACATATCCGCCGTAGGATTTTCCGTCATGAGTGGTCGACCAGCTGGCATCGGTGTAGGACTTCAGGATTCCAGTCTTTCCTCTTTCAATTTCACTCCTAGGTCAATTGTTCCTCGTAGGTATCTCATTACTCTTTTGATTGCTGTCCAGCTGCATCTGTTTTGGTTGTCGGGAGTACTGTGAAAGTTTGCTAGTGATGTAAGCGATGTCGGGTCTGGTGTTAACAGCTAGAAACATTAGCATTCCAAGGGCTTCTTGGTAAGTGTGCTGATCACAATTGTCATCTTCAATATGATTGGTCCAAATTGATTTCTTTGGAACCTGGTGTTGGAACTTCCTTACAATTTTCCATTCCATATTTCTGCAATATTTGTTGTACATAGTGGCTTTGCTGTAGCGAAATTCCCTCCTTGTCTTGTATGATCTTGATTCCCAAAAAACATGCCTTTACATGTTACATCCTTTATTTCCAGGTGATGTCTCAATTTATTGATTATCTGTTTGAGGTATCTTCAGAATCTGAGACAGTGATAAAGTCATCCACATATATCCCTACATAGAAGTATTTGTCTTCATTCTTCCATTTAAATAGGCAAGGATCAGATTTAAGTTTTTCCAGTCCACAGTCATGAAGTACTTGACTGAATTTCTCATACCACGATCTTCCGGATTGAGGTAGACGTAAATACTTTTGTTGAGTTTGCAAACTTTGTTCCTGTCTTGAACAAATCCAGCAGGTTGTTCCATGAATATTGTGTTTTCAATGTTTCCATTTAGATAGGCTGCTTTCACATCAAAAAGTTTAATGACTGAATCTTTTGTTGCTGCCATTGACAAAATAGTCCTGAGGGTGGCATTTTTAATTACAGGGCTGAAACTTTCGTTGTAATCTCTTCCTGGGATTTGGTTGTATCCCATTGCAACAAGTCTAGCTTTGTAGTTTTGTTTTCTTGGTCTTTAGATATTTTGAACACCCATTTACTTTTGACAACTTTAGCGTTACAGGTCTAGGTACCAGTTCCCATACTTGATGCGAGTACATGTTCTGTATTTCCTCAAGCATTGCGTTCTCCCAATGTTTCTTGTCTTCGCATGTGATGACTTCTTCATAGTCTTTCGGAATGGTTTCATTCGTAGTAGCCAGAACGTAGTCATCGAATCTTTTAGGTATTGTTCGAGTTCTTGTGGTCTGTCTGATTCACTTGACTCTGTCTGTCTGTTGATCATGGTATCTGGTGCTGGCTCTTCAATATCAACATCTGATAGAACATGATTGTCCAGTTGTTCATCCTCCTGAATGAAGAAATATGTGTCAGTGTCCGTATTATTATCACTTTGCTTTTCTTCCGAGATGACATATTGTTCTCTCTGAAGTGAATGTCTGCGGTTTCAAGAATGACTCTCGCTGTGATATCAAATACTCGATAAGCTCTTCTGCATCTTGAATAGCCTACAAATATTCCTCTCTTAGATTTAGCTTCTAGTTTGTGTCTTTGATGATTCTTGAGTTTATAGAAGACTTCACAACCAAATCTCATGATGTGAGAGACGGATGGCTTTTTACCTTTCCATTTTTCCATAGGGGTAGTGTCTGGGTCACTGGTTGTGGGAGTTAGATTGTACAGATATGCAGCTGTATTCACAGCTTCTGCCCAGAATTAGG
>CP092868.1:102940645-102959848 GCA_030710605.1 Cordylochernes scorpioides
TATAGCAAGGTTGTGAGACGATATGTTGCACAAAGGCAATGTTGCGACAAATAACACACAAGCACTGAAACATGGTGTTAAAGCTCCTTTCAACACTTAACACTAGAACACACGTTAAAAAAAAACTGCAAACTGTTTAGAGTTCACCATGACACTAAGACAAAATTGTTAACAAAAAATAAAGTAAAAAAAAAACTGGAAGTTTAGAACACACGTTATAGTTTAAAATAAAAAGAAAACTGCAAGCTCTTCAAAGTTCACCATAACATTAAGACAAAATCGTTGTTTAAAAAAAAAAACTGAGTAACTCTTAAATATCATATACCAACATTAAAACCAAGATTGCAGCAAATTGCTTCTAAAAAGGAGAATACATATTTGTTATTTAATATATAACCCAATATTATAATTAATAAAGACCCATGTATATAAATTAGTGTATACAGTCGCTGAAACTTATGTAAATCAGCTTACACAAACCCCCAGTGCATATATGTATTATTTTAAAAGAAATTTTTCTATTGAGGCGATATTGCGGCCGACAGCTACGCTTTATACATTAAATGTACTTTCTTCTATCAACCTTTATCTACTATTTACAAAACTCTTTATCAACTTTTTTCAATTCTTTCTCCTTCAACATCTTTCTGCATCTTTCTATCTCTTTCTCATCAACATTCAACGCTTTCTCACTCCTTTTATCACTTTCAACACCTCTTTCATTGTTTTAAACACATTCCGCTGTCTTTTCATCATATTTCTTCGCCCTTTTATCATTTTCCGCATCCCTCTTCCATTGTTTTAACACATTCCACTGTCTTTTCATCATATTTCATCGCCCTTTTATCATTTTTCGCATCCCTCTTCCATTGTTTTAACACATTCCACTGTCTTTTCATCCCTCTGGTGTTTCCTCGAAACCCGTCATCGGGAACTGGATCCCGTTCTATTGCTCTAGCCTATCTTGATATCTCGGGAGTCCCTTCTGGGAATCTGTTCCTCCCCTGCCAATCCTTATCAGGGCTGGCGACCTACCCTCGTGTTTACAAGCAGGAAATTTCCTCCAATTCTCTCTCCCCCTGGTCAGCTCTATACTATCGCCTTACATTCTTCAGGGCGGGAGTCATCGCAGAATTTCGAGGAAAATTCCAAAGAACCCGTTTCCTCCCCTTTAATCTCCCCTTCGAGGAGATAAGCTCTTTCTGAGTATATTGAAGCTAACTAGCCATGATGGCCTTCTGGTAGAGATGCTGTTCTCACTTCCTTTACTGTGTATCAGGATGAACTATTAATTATTTCTAGTGTAATAGTATTCCTATAGTCCTTTATGCACACTGGATTAGGTATTTACCTTGTTAACGACAAAGGAAAACCACTATACTTCGAGCCAGTTAAAACGTAATAAAGTTAGATAAGCAGTTTGTTTCAGCTAAATAGAAAGGGTAGCCTTGTCAAGGGAATTGGAGATATATGCATGTACAAAGTCAGTTGCCCTACAACTCTGTTAAAGCGGGTTACATCTAATTGTTAACATTAAACAATTCTGATTGTCTACATTTGCAATATGCATTGACATGAGTAGCCCTGAAAACTTCAATATAAGATTTTATATTTTATGGTGTCACAGGTGAATTCTATGAATGACTGTTTCTTATGCAGCTTCCCTTCTTATTGTTCCTTCCCCCATTCCAGCCCGAACTCCTGTTCACTGCTTGTTGGCTTAAAAAAAAATTGTTGTCGATTGTTGGCTTATCCCTCTTACACCTTTCATTACATCGTGTAATTTATCCTGACCTGGTTTGATTTAGCGCACCTTCCTATCGGAATTTCGTCAGGGTACAGTGCTGGATATTTAGCAAGCATACTTGTGATCGTTCCAAACATCTTGCCTCGCTAAGACATGGCTGCCGCAGTGATTTCAGTGGTATGATGGAGTAGAAACCTAGCTTTAGACACATCTGATCAGATTCGGGTTGGCGCTACTATACCTTGCGTACTTTATTTGGTATGACTTTTAGTTGATTTTGTGAGGTCTGAGCGAAAGCCAGGTGCATCGCCTGCAGATGGATGTATATAGAGTAAATCTCTATATTTTATAAATGATGCATTTATTTCCGATGATTTCTTTACATAGTACCACAGTGACCCTTCCTTCAGCAGATTCATGTCAAGTGGCTTATACGCTCTGTAGCGTCCATTGGGATATAATGTTTTATATTATTCTTCACTCACGTCCATCTTCGTGAGCAACATAGTCCTATTATATAATATAGAGGTCCTACATACAACATCGCATGCTCCGGTGTCCATTGTTCATACCACGCAAGATATCCTTCTTAATCTTCTATGCCTATTCCCGATCTCTCAGAAATGTAATCCTTGCTACTGGTTACCACTGCCTAATACCACATTCCATAAACTATGAAAGCCGATGTCGAAACGAATCTTAGGTCTGTTCTCCTGTTATAAGATCCTCCTTTGTTATAGACCTCTGCTGTCCAAACAATCTGGAGTTGGTGAAATAGATAAGGGTCTCTAGAGGGGCTTATCAAAACCAGTCAAGTGTAAACTTACACGAGGTGCAAGGCTTACTATTATTGTTCATCTAAAGTTATTCGAAACTATACATTTGATAGGTTGCCAGGTCTGCATATTGCATTTAGTTCTGAAATAATGTTATTAGCTTCCAAGGATGCAAGATGTAATGAAACGATTTCGTCCTTTGGCTGGGTTAGGGAAAGAAACAGCGAATTTCATTACTTCCAAAAAAAAAAAAAAAAAACTTCCTATTAAATTCTGTACATGGATCACCACACGATAAGATCATCATAAGATTGGATACGAAACAACTAAGTGATAAAATATAAGTTCACTAAAGAATTTGGCACCATTTGGTTGTCCATATCTACCAAAGATGATTTGTTAATATTTGATGATTATTGTAATCCCCATTACACGGAATGACTGCTTCCCTTGACAGAGGCACACACCCGTCTATCAGAATATATCTTGATGTCCACCTCCCATTGCCTTATAAAGGTCCAGAATTACTAACAAAAACAGGAGCTAAACACTTACTGATCCTACTTTCGTGTAATCTCATCTTGCCTTCTGCTGGCAAATATTTACGGTAACTTAATACTCATCGAAATGTTTTATCTGTCCTTGACCAAGGGGAAATGTTCCAGACGGGAAGGTTTCATGAAATCTTTCTTAGGTTAAAAATTCTGCACGTTTATTGCATTTCAAGGTGACCTCATACCAGTGTACACAGGATATTTAAGATCATATGCAGTTGGAGGCATCATGAAAAGAATCGGTTGCCCGACGTGCCTTTTTAGCCGCCATTTTGAAATTTCGCTGTGATTGTATTTCGACATGTAATCATCTGTAGTAAATTATGCCATATCTAAAATTATGATCCTATTCAACGTTTCAATGAAGCAAGCAAATCTATACGCCTTCCTAAGATATCGGGGTTAAGTTTTAAACGAAAATGCATATTCATATAAGGTTAACAAAATAATCAAAATACTGTATTATTTATTTAGTATGCGTTTCCAGGGATCTATAACGGTTGTTACCAAAAAGAAAAATTGATCATTACACAAAATAAAGGCTAAGGAAGAGAATTTCGGGAAGGTATGTTTAAATTTGTTTACGATCGATATTCGAAGCGAACACTTAGACCTGGACATTCTGTTCATATATGGACATAAAATTAAGATAAGCAATAATAATATCGGATAAGAGAATGAAATACTAGTATGCTATTAAACCTTTCGGATGAGATCACCAGACAATACAGGAAAACAATGATTGAAAACGTTTATAAATTAATTAAGTCCATGAACTATATCCATTAGATAAGAGGATAAATGCTCCAGATCATTATATTGAAACGATAAATACCATATAGATAAGAGAGGACAAAAGGCACAATCTGGCAAAATAAAAAAAAAATGTGTCTCCATATCCATCGAGTGGAAAAATTTGTGTTGGATAAATTACTTGAAATAAATCGTTAAGCCTTGGTTTACAAATTATACGTCATGTTGAACCTATAAAGAAATAATGGTGAAGAATTAAGAAGGGATGGAACATCTCAAGCGTGAATCCTTAAATACAGTAATATGACTGGAGATATTAATAAAATTAAACAAATCCATAGGCACCTATGTGTATATACAACCACTCTATAGAGTAAATATACACGCGTTCATCGACCGCCATTTTGAAAATTTTACCGTGATTCGGTCGTCACGCAGACATTGTGAATTATACCATATCGAGAATAAATTGGTAATTCAACGATTTAAAGGAGCGAGCTAAGCTATACGCTTGTCTACAATATCGGGGTTAGATTTTAAAGAAAATCGTATATTCACATAAAGTTGACAAAAATTAAATCAAATACTGCGCATGACACTGTACCTTAGTCAAGAGAATGAACGCTTTAAACGAAGTGTTGAATAAAACACACAATACTTAGTTATTTAGTAAAATCAGACTGCTAAAGCCATAAAGGCGTTCTGCCTTCCCACAACCAAGAGATTGAAATATAATATGGAGGTTGTCCCTGGATACATTATATCTATTCAATGCCTGATTTAAAAAAATATCAATAAGTGTTGCATGTCCAATTGCGAAAGGAGAAAAAAAATAAATACATAATACAGATTCATCTAAAGTTGCTAAGATATAGTTACATAAACGATGTCAATAAATATTGCTGCATCATTTTACAAAATGTAAGATGAAATAAGTGGATTACAAAATTAAAAATAAACAAAGCTAAAGGCCCATGGATAAGAAAAGCTACATAAATATAATTATTAATCAAAAACGAAGATTATGTCCAGACCTTTTTCTCATATTGCTATATATTGCAAAAAAAAAAAAAATACTTCGAGGTAAACATTGTCTTGGTCAGCAAAAATATTGACAAATCACAAATTGGCTAAATGGAAACGACAAGCGAAATTATTAAGACAATTAAAGATTTAAAATATATAGAAATAATAAAAGGAGTCAGTATGAAATAACTTTAAAGAAATTGAATTAAAAGATTAATTGTAAGCCTATATGAGATCAACTTAATCGCGTGATATTGTACGTTTCTCCTTCAAACTAGATAAGAAAAAACAAAGATCTTCAATCTTTGTGTTTACATTGATAATGCTCGACATTGGAAAGATAAGGGAAAACCAGGTGTACTATGTCAATATCAAAGTTCAAAACATCTCCAGATTTATCAAGTGGAACCAATTTGCTAAAAGAAATAATTAAATATTAAATCTATTAATCTTGAAATAAATCGTATTGACCTACTAATAAAGGAAATATCGATGAGAAACTAACGGAGATGGAAGATTTCAGGCATGAAGCCTTAAATATAGAAAACACAAAAAAATTTTGAAATTAATAAATCGTACGTCGATGCATAAAAAAAATAAATGCCTTGAACTATTATCTAGATAACGTTAAATATTACAAAATTAAAGAATAGCTAGGAGGGTGTTCTAAGAAACTTCAAAAATATCTTCAGCCTTATTGAGTGGAAATTCTGCGGGACGGAAATAATTAAAATATTATTAGATTAAAAAAAAATTATATACTATTAAACTGTAGGAAAAGAAAATAAGCTTAATTTATCCTATAGTAAAGAAGGTAATGATGAAAACAAAGGAAGATAGAATATTTAAGACGGGAAAAACCTACCCGCAAAAGGGGAAGGACAGTAAGACAAACCTTTCAAGTCGAGAGCTAGCAGCGGACTGTCCTCTCATTGTTTTCTCACTTTCCAGCTAAAGTCTGCACATGTGTTTTCTCCACATGTCCTTCCCCCCTCGAAAACATCTTGCATGCACATCTGTTGTTTTTCACGTCAATCATCCCCCCTCTCTCCAGATGTGGACGCTACTCCCACTTGTCAATCAAAAGACACCCCTTGAGATTCTAAATTTGGGGCTCGCGTGAAATTCTCAGGTTTCTGAGAAAACAATATTTCTAGGCTTAAGTTAGCGTCCCTAAATTTCATTATCTATACAAAGTAAGGAACCATTTCGCCAATATTCGAAACTTAAAGAAAGAAAAAAAAATGGTACACTTTAACATAAGACGCTTCTGTAGATTTGAAATTGAAAGGTTAGAACAATTGTGGAACTGAGAAATAAAAAGCTCGTGGGTTTCTATTTAAGCCTAACGTATTTCTTTTATATACTAACAATTATCCAGTGAAAATTCATAAAATTGTAAAAGGGCGGCATGAGTAACGTATTTTTTTTTTTTAAATAAAGCTCTTATCAAAAACCATTGATAAGCGAAAAAATTGCTAACAGTTATCCATCGAAAATTCATAAAATTGACAAAAGGGCGGCATGAATAACGTATTTAAAAAAAATAAAGCTTTTATCAAAACCAATGATATGTAGAAATTGCTAACAGTTATCCAGTGAGAATTCATAAAAATGACAAAAAGGCGGCATGAGTAACGTATTTTTTTTTTTTTTTTTAAATAAAGCTCTTATCAAAAACCATTGATAAGCGAAAAAAAATTGCTAACAGTTATCCATCGAAAATTCATAAAATTGACAAAAAGGCGGCATGAATAGCGTATTTAAAAAAAATAAAGCTTTTATCAAAACCAATGATATGCAGAAATTGCTAACAGTTATCCAGTGATAATTCATAAAATTGTAAAAAGGCGGCATGAGTAACGTATTTTTTTTTTTTTTTAAATAAAGCTCTTATCAAAAACCATTGATAAGCGAAAAAAAAATTGCTAACAGTTATCCATCGAAAATTCATAAAATTGACAAAAAAGGCGGCATGAATAACGTATTTAAAAAAAAATAAAGCTTTTATCAAAACCAATGATATGCAGAAATTGCTAACAGTTATCCAGTGAGAATTCATAAAATTGTAAAAAGGCGGCATGAGTAACGTATTTTTTTTTTTTTAAATAAAGCTCTTATCAAAAACCATTGATAAGCGAAAAAAAATTGCTAACAGTTATCCATCGAAAATTCATAAAATTGACAAAAAGGCGGCATGAATAACGTATTTAAAAAAAATAAAGCTTTTATCAAAACCAATGATATGCAGAAATTGCTAACAGTTATCCAGTGAGAATTCATAAAATTGTAAAAAGGCGGCATGAGTAACGTATTAAAAGAAATATAAAGCTTTTTTCAAAAACCAATAAAAAATAACGGTCACTTCTTTTATCGAGTGGAACTGAGAAATAAAAAGCTCGTGGGTTTCTATTTAAGCCTAACGTATTTCGATAATATGGCGTGCATTTTCATATCTTAAACTTGAGTAAAATTTTTTTTTTTTAATTAAAATATGCAATGATACCTAATTTCTTAATCTCAGGGAATTCGCAGGCCTACTTCTTGCAAATTTAAATTTTATTAAATTTGGATTTTCGGAAGACTTCGGCCCCACGTTAAGTGGCGCTAATTGTAGAGTCCTAAAGCCAGGACCTTCTACATCTAGATGACTAAACTCCATCCTTTGACTTAGACATACAAATGTAACACTCGCCAAATACTTACACCAGCATATATAATAACCAAATTTACACTCAGGTATACACTCGATATTGTATGACGAACACAGGAACTCATATAAATAATCAAAATATGTGGTTTGTTTAAGATGACATTTTTGGGACGTAAGATACGCTCTTACATTACATCATACACAGTAAATATTGTATACACTCGAATTAACATTCGTCTTGTAATTGAGCTTCGATTATAAAAACATTTATATCTTGATCTCCTTTAGCATATAAAGAAATTCAGGTGTATACATATTCTCCGTTTATGATAAGGCAGTGAACCTCTTATAATACACTCAATATCCACAGCATACGCACCAAAGTTCATGTGTGATCTGTGATTTTATATAGACATTAGTACACATTAAAATTTACCACATCAACTTTTATTCGACAAATAAGGGATATATTAAAAAAATAAAATGTAAAACAAATTGTATTTACTATGACATGACATAGTTAAGTAAAATACGAGCCTATAACACCTCATTCAAGGCGATCTTGCTTGGGCGAAATAATCTATCTATTAATACATGAATAAGTCCCTCTCTCACTATGAACTCGCTATAAATGGCAAGGCGTCTTTATCAAAAAAAAAAAAAAAACAATCCTTTCTACCTACCATGACTTCGTCATGTATATAAATATGTCTTCACGATAAAAATTTTAGAGTGGAACTTACCTAAACACCTCGGCCACCTACTTCTCGCCCGGTGGGGAATTTCCGTCCGCCCCCCTCGAAAGCCGCGTCAAAACTGACTGGTCCCTTGGTCCAGTCCCCCAAAATTCTCGCCCCCTATCCCTTTTTTTTCAGCGCCCTCAATCTCTAACTCCCACAGAATAATAAACCTTGAATATACTAAATTCTCGAAATATTAAATAGGAAAATAATATTACTATAGTTAAAATTTAGGGAATAAAAATAATATTTTATTAGGAAAATATTATGAATTAAGAATATTCTAACTCAGCTTATGAAATTTATCTGTCTTATTGAGAGAAAATATTATTTTATTAAATTTTTATTTTTAAGGAAAATTATGAATTAGAAATATTCTTACACGGCTTACTAAATATTAACCAAATTCAGATTTTATCTGTCTTATTGAGAGATAAATTTAAATTATTAAATTTTTATTTTTAAGGAAAATTATGAATTAGAAATATTCTTACACGGCTTACTAAATATTAACCAAATTCAGAATTTATCTGTCTTATTGAGAGATAAATTTAAATTAACAATGGAATTAAAATCCAATTTAGGATGCTACCCCTCTGAGAGACTTATATGCTAATTTCTCCTTTAAGAAATCCCAAGAATATTAATAAATGATCCCCATCCATCAAAATGTCATGTCATAGGTTATATATACAAGAATTAAAAGGTAGGTTTTACAAAGTCGCATGCTGGATGTCCGTTTCTTCTTGTTGAGGTGGCTTCTCCACTGCCCGTCAGCTCTCTGCTTATGTTGTGGTTGGACTCCTGCTCCTGTTTTCGTCGGGCTCCTGACCAGGGCTGTGCCTTCCTTGATATATCTTAGTATCCACGGGTATCCGCGTCCAGCGCTGCGTCTCCCTCCCGGCTTGATCTTTGAACCACCGTCGGCCATTGCCGTGGGACATCCATCTGTATCCATCTTAATCAGGGGCCGATATCATCCTCCTCCAGTAGATCTTGGAATCGTGTCCAGGGCTGCGTCTCCCCCCCCGGCTTGGTCTTTGAACCACCGTCGGCCATTCCCGTGGGACATCCATCTGTACACCAAACACTTTCGGCGAGACACTGCGTGTATGTACATAGGATGTAAAAGAGTGTTTACATCTTTGTTGGGTCTGTTTGGTGAAATGTGACCCAACACTGGTTGCTGCTGTTGTTACTCTCTCGCCAACATCACTGAAGCTGCTCTTCTGGTAAATCTCTCGTGTCCTCCCACCAGTGGTAAGGCCGAGAGATACTGCCAGATAAAAGGAGATCCTCTCGAGTGGTGGTTCTCGGGTGGTCTGCAGGGGAGGGCTACAGAGAAGAGCAAGGGAGCCAATGTAGGTGGACCACGAAGGTGGAAACGGCGTCGTCGCAAAAAACCAGAGGGGCAAGCGCGCGACACTGGTGTCAAAAGTGGGATATCAGGAGGAGATGGATGAAGAAAGATTTCTTAGAGAAGAAGAATGGTTTCTTTTAGAAAAAGAAAGCGAGGTAAGAAAACATCTTAGAAATAAAGAGATGCTGCAGTCACTGTCTCAAATGGAGGCTCATTTACACAGGGAGACAAGTACAGCCCGGACAACCTTGAGGGGTGATGTTGGCGAGGGCCGAACGGAGTCCCTGAGGTCGAGCCGGCTCACATGGGGGATCTCGAAGGTGCGGTGATCTCGCTGGCAAAGCGCGAAATACCTCTGCTGGCCTTCGACGGAAGAACTTCCCTCGAAAGTTCCAGAAGACAGTTAAAGGTAGTGTCTCCCAAAAATGAAGCCAAAAGAGCAAAAGGCCTGATTATGGCACCAAAAGGACCGACCCTGAATCTGCTTCAAGCAGAACCACGAATGAAGCGGTTCAGGCGAATGAGGCGGTCCCAGCGAAAGAAGCAGTGCCGACAACAGGAACGTTCCTGGCAAGAGAAGCCGTGCTGGCGAGACAAGCGGCTTTGGCGTGAAAAGCGGAACCAGTGAGCAATGCCGCGAGAGAAGAGGTCCCGGCGAGATGAGTGATTCCTGCGAGATAAGCGGCTTCGGCACGAAAAGCGGTTCCGGCGTGAGAAGCGGCTCCGGCGGGAGAAGCGGTTCCAGCGAGAAGGACAGCTCCGGCGAAAGGGCGACCCCGGCGGGAGAGGCGTCTCCGGCGGGAAAGGCGACTCCAGCGGAAGAGGCAGCTCCGGCGAGAGAAACGTGCCCGACAGAACCAATGGGACAGGATCGGGACGATCCGCTTTAAGGGGGAGTCAGTGTCACATATATGGGTCTAAAAACACCTACAACCTCCGCCAATAGATGCGCTTTCTCCTATTTCCCTCTGGAACTAGTGTGGATATCGCCGGCTGCTGTGGTCCTGTTTCCTGGGGCAAATGAGTGTGAATATCAGTTGATATTAACCCTGGTATGTAAAATAGGGTGAATACCGTTAAATAATATTCAAGTTATTATGTAATATGGTTTAAAGAAGACAATAAAAGAAAGGAGCATTTGAAGTCTTGTTGCTGGTTGCTGCTGTTACTCTCTCTCCAACATCACTGAAGCTGCTCTTCTGGTGAGTCTCTCGTGTCCACCCACCAGTGGTAAGGCCAATAGATACTACCAGAGGAAAGGAGATCTACTTGAGTGGTGGTTCTCAGAAGGTCTTTGAGTGATCTGCAGGGTAGGGCTGCAGAGAAGAGCAACAGAGCCTAGGTAGGTGAACCACGAAGGAGGAAGCGGGGTCGTCGCAAAGAATCTGGAGGGGACGCGCGCGACAATATTTTTTAAATTCAATTATTTTAATTGTTCACACAGAGTATGTGTGAGGAAAAAAAATAGACGCTAACAGTAAGTAGAGATTTTCTTTGTTTACTATTTTTTAAGTTATTATTTTTATTTTGTTTTTTTCTCTCTTGTAAATCAATAAAGATAATATTTGATCAATCTGTGTTGTTATCCAAGACGAGGCAAGATTAACTAACCATTAGTTTATTACCTATTATATTCTATATGTCATATACAAGTCAAAAGAGATCACTAGCAGAGTATTATTCCTTTTGGTTTCCAGAGCTCAACATTCTATGAGCCTAATACTCTGCACATCTCCTCCCTTATCTTTACAGGAACCTTCGAGGTATCTTGACTGCCCTTCCATATCTTGTATGCACGGCTGGCATTGAAGGAGGCTCTTCTCTGGATCCTGGTCTTGGTTGTCCCTCTGCATCCTTCCATCTCTTGTAGATGAGGCCGTTGGTGTAGGGCAATCCTCCTCGGTCTCTTGCTCCTGGTCATCCTGGTCATCCTCAGAAGCATCCATGGTACTTCCCATTTTTGGTAGAGGTGTGAGGTGGAGTCTGTTTCGCCTAACTTTTCCTTGGGGAGTTTGTACCCAATAGGAACGCGGTTCTTCGGATTTGTGAAGAACTTTTCCTTTTACTCTTTGATCTCTAACCCAAACGCTGTCCCCTTGTTGAAGCGGAGGCAAGCTATGTACATCGTGTCGTTTATCATATAGGCGCTTCTGGTTGATCACCCTCCTTTTCTCTCTTTCTTGCAAAGCTTCTGAGTCCAAGTACCTTGGCATCAGTGATGATTCTATTGCTGGAACAGAGGTCCTAAGGCGTCGTCCCATTAATAGTTCAGCTGGACTATAACCACTTTCCAGGGGCATCGTTCTATATGCTTGAAGAGTCAGATAGCAATCTTCTTCTTTCTTAAAACTTTGCTTTATATTCTTGATAATTGCTTCAATGAATCCATTGCTTTGAGGGAATTTCGGGCTGGATGTGATGTGTTTGAAAGACCATTCCTTAGAAAATTTTGAAAATTCGGAACCCAGAACTTTTTGGAATTGTGGTCCATTATCGCTTCTAACAGTCTCAGGTGTTCCATGCCTAGCAAATATAGATTTAAGACGGCCTATTACTTCTTGAGCAGTTAGATTTTGTAAAAGTGATATTTCTGGGTACCTGGAATAGTAATCACATACAATTAGATACCATCTCCCATTTAGATAAAAGAGATCCATTCCGACTTTTTGCCAAGGTCTGATCGGAAATTCTGAGGGCATCAAAGGTTCATGCTTGGGTTTTCTCTCCTTCAAGCATTTTGTACACGACGAAACCATCCTTTCAATCTCTTGGGAAATTCCTAACCAGCAATCCGATTCTTTTGCTCTAGATCTGCATTTATTGATCCCAAAATGGCCTTGGTGCAATTTCTCAAGGATATCTTTCCTCAATGTCTTAGGGATTAGAATTCTTTGTCCTCTAAGAAGAAGACCATTCGGATAGGTCAGGTCCTCCTGAAATTGCCAGTATCCTCTTAGTTCTGGATCTACTTCTCTTTTATTCTTAGGCCATCCACTCATACAGTATTTAGCCAATTGAGAGCAAAGTGAATCTTCCTTTTGCTTTCTAGAAATCTCCAAAAGTCTTTCTTCTGTTGCTGGAAATTCAATGGATTGGATGTACGCAGAAAGTTCTTCTTCCAATTCACCTTTATGTGGTTTAGACATAGGCTTCCTTGATAACATATCAGCCACTATTTGCTTTTTGCCAGCAATGTGACTTATTTGATAAGAATACCTCATCATCCTCATTTTTAATCGCTGAAGTCTGGGAGTCATGTCTTCCAAGGATTTGGACGTAAAGATGGCAATCAGTGGTTTGTGATCTGTTTCAATATGGATTTTAATACCTGTAACATAATCCTTTAGTCGATCACAAGTCCATACTATAGCCAGTCCTTCTTTTTCAATTTGGCTGTATCTTTTTTCCGTTTCTGAAAGTGTTCTAGATACATAAGCTATAGGTTTTAAAGATCCATCAGGTTGTTCTTGTCTTAGAACACCACCTATTCCAAATGAAGAAGCATCAGCCGATACTATGGTCGTTCTTGAGGGATCAAATAAAGCGAGGTTAGGTCTAGATACTAACTCTTGTTTCAGTAGGTTAAAACTCTTTTTCTGAGGTTCACCCCAAACCCACTCGTTTTTTGTACTTAGTAACGAATTCAAGGGTTGTAATTTATCCGCAAGGTTGGGAATGAATTTTCCTAAATAATTCACCATGCCTAAGAAAGACTTCAATTCTTTTGTTGATCTAGGCGCCTCCATTTTTGTAATAGCATCGAGCTTTTCTTCGTCAATGAATAAGCCTTCTGAACTCAATGTGTGTCCCAGGAATTTTACAGTTTTAACTCCAAATTGACACTTTTCTGGGTTGAGTGTCATCCCTTCTTCTTGGATTTTCTTCAAAACTTGGCGTACCCTTTCGTTATGTTCTTCTAAGGAAGATCCGTATACTACAATATCATCCATGAAGCATACAACCCCTTCTATATTGCCCAGAAGCTGAGTCATCTTTCTTTGAAAGATTTCTGGTGCCGACGTTATTCCAAATGGGATTCTTTTGAAAAAGAACCTGCCGAATGGCGTTATAAAGGTGGTTAGTTTTTGGGATTCTTTAGCTAACCCAAACTGCCAAAATCCAGAATTTGCATCTAGCTTGGAAAAGTAGCAAGCATTTCCCAGCTGTCCCAGGATATGCTCTGTCGCAGGTAGCGGATAATTTTCTCTTCTTATATACTGATTTAGCTTCGTTAAATCAACACAAATTCTTATTTTTCCTCCTGGTTTCGATACTGCAACCATTCCCGCACACCACTCAGTCGGCTCTTCTACTGATTCAATGACTCCTAGCCTGGTCATCTCTTCAAGTTGTTCCTTTACCTGTTTCATTAAGGGAATTGGAACTCTCCTAGGGGTGCATAAAGCATATGGTTTCGCATCTGGTTGTAGGGATATTTTGTAATTTATTCTAAACCATTAAATATTTTTGGAAACTCTCTTTTTGGATTTAAAAAATTGATGATAATTGCTGAATCATTCTCACAATGTTTAATTTTTCACTTGTCTCCCCAGAGAGAAGTGGCTGCTTTAGTTTATCAACAACTTATATTTTCGAGTTTAAGTGCTGGCCTTTATTTTGAAGTTTTACGTGGATCATTCCCACTGTTTCCAAGGGTATTCCATTTGGACCTTGTAATACTTTATCAATTTTTTCCAGTTTTATTCTTTGGAAACTTTGATAATAATATTGTAGGGGGAGCACGTTGACATCATCAGCTCCGGTGTCAATTTTAAAATTAATTTGTCTATTATTCACCTTAATTGGTACTATCCATTTCTTGGAATTATCCTCTACAGATCCTAGAAAAGCTATCTCTGAATTTATTTCATTTATGGCTTCTGATCTACATACTTTGGCATAATGGCCCTTTTTCTTGCATTTACTACAATACAGTTCATAGCTGGACAATTTTTCCAATCTAGATTATTTGAATTGCCACACCTGGTGCATCCATGTGATGACCCTCCCAACTGGTTTGACTTGAATTGTCTTATTTTTGGTTCGTGCCTTTTTGTTTCTTTTATGTGATTAGGCATTTTCTTTATTTGATCTATAGAATCTTGTTGGTAAAGGCTAGACTGCTGTTCTTTGACACTTTCTAATTGCTTTGCCATTAGTGTGGCTTTTACTAAGGTCAAGTCTGTATCAAGTTGCATTCTTTCAGATAATGCTCTATCCCTTACTCCAACAACTATCCTATCCCTAATCAACTCATCATGTAACATCCCAAAATTGCAGTGCTCAGCTAGGCTATGGAGTGCTGTGATAAATTCATTCACCTTTTCCCCTTCCTGCTGACATCTTTGATTAAATCTTGCCCTTTCATAAATTATATTAAGTCTTGGAATAAAGTGACTTTCAAAGCATTCAATAACTTTATTATAATTTTCTAGTTGGTCACTTGCTATTTTACATGACAACAAAATGTCATCTGCATTATCACCCATGCAGTACACGAGCATATTAACTTGCTCATTTTCTGGGTTATTAATTAACCCGCTTGCCTGCCTAAAACGTTCAAATCTCCTAATCCATTTTGGCCAATCACCTGGATTTGAAAAATTAAAAGGTTCTGGGGCTACACAATTATAATTTTGGGACATTATAAAGACTTACTTATAATATAATATAACTTACCAAAAAGTTTGCTTGATGTTGTTGGGGCACGTTTTTGTAACCATACCCCAACAGAAGGCGTATGTATAATCAAATCAAATGGATACATGGCTTCCCTCCCACATAGACTTACAGACCATTCTTTTTGCCCAGAAACCTAGACAACAGATGACACCAGACTTCCATGCCGAAAGCTGATGCCTGGTAAAGAAGAAGACATCCAGAGACATCCGAGCTGGAAACTGTTGTTTCATATGTACATATATTCCCCTCACCAAAAATTTAGGTAAAGGTGACCAGAAAAAAAAAAATGGAGAAGGAAGATCTCTAAAGGACTGAACCGAGAAAGGAAAGCGTTATATTACAGTGCAAGTGAAAAGGGGCCTGTGTCAATTTTAGCTAAGACGGAGGGGGGGAGCGATATATATATATCGTCCCGAGAAAAAGGGAGGATGATATTTCAATCCATGTGGATGGGAGGGCTGGCGTCTGAAATTTTACACTATCGCCGTAGATGTTACTCTCTTTAGATTTTTGTTTTGGTAATACTATATGTTCTATTTTGATGGAAGAGGCCTGGAGTCTGAAATCTTACACTAGTGCCATGTTGTTTCTCTTTTGAGATTTTTTTTTTGTTTTGGTAATACGATATGTTCTTTTTTTGGTGAGGCCTGGGGCGTCTATGAAATTGATACTGGAGCCGTTGGCCATTTTGATTGGTTTCTTTCGGCGAATGAAAATGGAGAGAGGGAGGATATAAAAGAAGGTTCTTTGCCAAAAGGCAGGATTCGATCGGAGTCGCTCAGTGAGAAGGACGATTTTTAGACGGGCCTGAGACGTAGAGGAGACCAGACCTTGCCGCCGCTTTCGAGAGAAGGTAAGCCCCTTGCCATTATGGCTTAGCCCCCCCCTTTTTTTTTTTTTTTCGAACAGAAGCTAATCTATTTAGATTCTGAATGGGCCCTAAAGGGCTTTAAGTGACTTAAAAGGAGTGTTAGGGTTCGTATATTTTGTCCCGCTAGAATAGATGGAGATCTAGGTTTTCCCCCTTTTTTGTGTAGTAGCCAACCTAGATTTCGCATGGGCCCTAAAGGGCTATAAAGTAACTTCAGGTCACCTCTATCTAAATTTTACTATGTAAATAGCATATCTCGTCAGTATAGACATGTTCCCAAATTTTAAGATATTTAAATAAATATCTAGAGAAATTTTCTTGTTTCCTCTGTTACCTATTTCATACATAATTTGCCTTATGGTGCTATTCCCACTGTTTAAATGAAATGTTGTATGTTTCTTACATATTTGAAGGGAATGTTACTAATAATCAAGTCTCCCATAAATTACCGGCCACATACATTGCCGCGAGTGTCTGTGTTTCAGTGTTTTATAGATTGCCCAATTTAATAACGATTTCATGGGTTGTCTGATGAAATTGTATAATAGTGTCGCGGCTGTTTCCATCTTTAGATCATTGTTCTGACAAAATTATATGCTCGAACCTTGTTTTAGCTCAACCCTTAATCAATTACAGAGTTTTTTTTTTTTCCTTTGTGAATGTGATGATGTAAAGACATATGCCGATAGTGCATCACTGACAGCTGTGCTGCTATTATACAACATTAAGGTCTTCCTGCGGGTTATATACATGGGGTTGTTGGCCTAATTTGCCATATATATATATATACTTAAGTAAGGAAACTTTTAATAAGTCACATTGTGTATCCTCCCTTTTCAACTATCCAAACCGGGGAACCCATCAATGTCGCCCGCCGCGGGGCTCGAATTTAGTATATGTTTCATCCCCTATACTTTAGAAATATATACCTAATGAAAAGCCATACTATTTTAAGTATTGGTGAAGTAGTCCACGCATCCTGAGATTAACAGTCTATTATAAATCGTGAATTTAAATTTATGCTTTCCGCTTCACTGGCATTTTATCAGGCAATGAAAGTTATGTTGAGGCGGTGTATACCGCATCTCTCGCCGCTGTCTTCTACGATTCACATTGTTTGTGGCAAAACCTTAATATTATCATTGATTTCTGATATCAAAGTAAAACGTTTATGGGGATGAGTATCTTTTATCCTGGTCTTCTCAAGCTTTCGAGCTTGTCCGCCCTTCTACAGGAGAAACATATACAATATATCAAGAAAATATAACGTCGCCTGATGCTAAAACTATTATGATTCTATGTACATATATATATATATACATTAGGAAGTTTTGCATATTATTTGTTTTCTTAAGACATTTTTTTTGGGGTTTTATACATATTCTACTATTGTTTGCTATATTCTATGAATTATCTTATAGATTAGAAATTCTATTATTTAAGTAGTTTTATAATAGTTATTGGCTATTACATATAAGTTACTTATAATATTGTTGATATTATTAGCTGGTACTAGGATATATTGTGTTATATGTTTCGGGCAAATCTATTTTCTATTAATGCTATTGTGTTTTCTGAATAATAGAGAATCAATTATAAGCCTTAGATATTTGCTGTTTATGTTATTGTAATGTATTCTAGGTTCTCCTAATGCGAAAGTGTGACATGTTCCTTTGCAGTATTGGAAAATTAGAGACCTATTGTCTTGATTAATAACGTTGCGTCTATGTTCATATATTCTATTGCTGACTCTCCTTCCTGTCTCCCCTGCGTATTTGGCTTGGCAGCTGTATACACTCTGACAAGGGAAGGTTATCTTAAATTGATAAATGTGCAATTTTTTTTTTTTTTGCCTTAAGTAGAGATTTCCAAGATTCTATTTCTGAAACATTTTTTTTGGATGAGGACAAATAAAACCATCTTGATAGTATTAAATCTGCAGTATACATTTGCCAGCAGAAGGCATGATGAGATTACATGAAATTTAAACCAGTTATATGTTCAGTATGTTCCTTCAGTTGTAATTTGACACCGTCTTGAAATAAAGAAATTGGACGGTGCGCTATATCTTGATGCTGGATATTTCTGTGTCAGAAAGGTGTAGTTATTCTGTTTAATGAGAATTCCAATAATTATCGAAATTTAGCAGATTATCATTGGGGATTTGAACAACTGTCTTGAAAATTTTTGAACAGCCTGAGTAGATAAAGGAATCCTGGAGTTAGAGTGGAGAATTAGTAGTACAGACTGACCACTCGACGCAGATAACTCTAGAGAACAATTATTGTGTTAATCCGCCGTAGACAAGAAGAACATTGATCCTCAGGATATTCGATAGGCAGAATTTTGAGAATTGATAAGGTCATGGTTAAAGTTAACACAGGCATATGGGAGTAAAGACAGTGATTTAAACAAGATAAGAGGCAGCCTTGTGTCTTAAAAACTTTCAGTGGAAGCAGATGCCACTGCAAATATTCAGGTCTAATAATTTCCAAATTTGAAGTCATGCATGACGGGTTAGCACGGGATTGACGCCTGGACGGGCTTTCCACTGGGATTAATCGAGCTTGCGAAAGAACTAGAAGAAGTGTGACATGTCACGCCACTGTACTAAATTAATAATTGAGAAGATTTATGTTGAGCCAACTGAAATTAGTAAAGAATTAAGAGATTAAGGTCTTATTCTTTGAGTTTTACACTAATTTCAATTACGCGATATGGACGGCGTTATAAGTTGGGTGGAAATGATTCGGCCGCAATGGGATGGTCTCCTGGAGGTGGTACGATCAAATACTTACTTATTGAATGCCGGGCGGGATCGCATGAAGCATTAAATGACATCGAGAAATGCTTAAAGAAACACCCTAGAAGATTAGGGATCGACAAAATGACGACATGGAAAATGCTCAACATTGTACATTGGCAGCAAAATGATATCTTGCTATTGTATGGACGACCACTCCTTCCTGAAATGTGCAGCGGATGTTAGTCCCAGAATTAGGTCCTTTGAGGCGACACTTTCCTTTGCAGATGACATAAAG
>CP092868.1:102959948-102982697 GCA_030710605.1 Cordylochernes scorpioides
TAGAAGAGGACCAAGATCCCCATCACCCATGGAGACAGGCATGAAATTGTCTTTTGCTCTTTGTTCTTTTTTTTTTATTAAATATTTAGAGTTAAAAAAAATGAACGTAATATATATTCATTGTAAAACCGTAATAATATTAAGCATTTTTTTTTATTTTATTAAAAGGCTCTCAGAGTTCGCTCATAGGGGGCAGCATGGTTTGAACGGTAGATGGCGCCAAAAATTTAAAAAGAGGAACGAGGCAGCTGACCGTACCGCCGGCCATCTTTTTTTTGATCGTTGGTTTTCCCCCTACAGTAAATCATTCTTTCTATTGCATTTTTAATTTGTCTAAACACCAGAAATAGTCCATCATAGGTTTTATGTATGAATATATATATATATATATTATTTTTTTTATTGAATATATTTCAATATTATTCCCCTTTTTTTTCTTACATCAATTTTGTTAATAAATTTTGTCAGATGAAATAAATGCTAGCCTATTCAATGCACAACCTTGACACCTAATGGGTACAAAATGTAATAAATATTGTGACAATTAGCTTCAAAGGTTGGCTTTCTGTAGTCTAAACAAAAGGGACAGCCGGGCAATAAAATAGATAAAAACACACGTCCCAACAATTTCGCCCGCCGCGGGGCTCGGATTATGTATATAATTTTCTTCTATTATTATATTTAAAAATATATACATAGTGAAACGTCAAGTAGCACATGACCCTGAGATTAAGAACAATCAATACCTAGGAATATGAGACTGATAAAATATTTGTTTCAGTGTTTTAAATCATTTAAAATGATAATAATAATCCAATCTCGACTCTGTAGTAAGTAAACAAATCTAATGCTTCTTCTAAAAACTATTGTTTTGTTGAGTTTACTTTTCGTGTTTTAATAAACATTTATATTTAATACTTTAAACTATTTATGGTATAATTATATATGGGAGTTAGGTAAATAACAACCGTTATTTTTATTTACAATATTATAGCTTCGTCGATTGGTATATTTAATGCTGTGTTTTGTAATTTTGAAGAATGTAACGTATGTAACAATGTAAGAATGTAACAATGTAAGAACAAAGCTGGGCTTAGACGAAATTCGAGCCATGATGGCAGCTTAGTTTAAATTTAGGACTCGGTGCAGAAAAACAACATCTGGAGTCACCAGATGTGCTGGAACCAAATATAATTTTGGCGCTAGAAATGGGAAACACTGACGTCAGACAATAGTTAATTAAAATTAATTACCATTTATTTCTTTTATACAGAGAATACACGTTTATATTTTCAAATATTATTGAAAATACACTAATAATAAACCTGTTTCATACATTTATTATATACAATATTTTATTTAAATTCTTTTCTGTTTGTAACATTTAGATGTTTTAAAATATATTTACTTAGAAGAAAATATGATGTTAATAATTTTTAATTTACTTTAATATGGAAACTATGACAGTGTCATATATAATAAACATATAACAGATGTCAATTTCAAATGACTTACCATTATGTAAGAAATTGGCAGGGAGGTTTTCCTATTATATGGTTACATATACCCAGATCTAATAATCTAATTCATGAAATACATTTCATTAAGTTTACCTATATTTATAAACCAGTTCATAGTTAAACCAATTAGAAGTTTATTTATTTTTAGGCCTAAATGCCTTTTTTTTTTTTTCCATCTTTATTGGTTGAAACAATTTTCTAAGGCAATTTATTGAATGAAAAGGCATGTTTTCTTTTCAAGTGTTTGAAATAACAAAAGCTATAATTATTATTATCTTAATGAGGTATTTCAGGAATATTGCATATGAGTGTATGAAAAAATTACATTTCTTGACATTCTTTTTGGTTAATAATGATTTTCACTTATAGAAGTGTTAGCATGCCAATGGTCTGCCCTTGAGGTACATGCTGACCTACATGATTAAGCTTTTCATAGTATAAAGGAAATATTTACATGGTATGAACAGGTTAAATTTAGAGTAAAAGGTTTTTATATTTAATTTTTTTTAGGGTAATTTCTAGATTTTTTTGAACTTTTTTTTTGTGTGTAAATTTATCAAAATGTAAGAGCATTTGTGCATCCTTTTTTTTTTCAAACTCAGCCTTTGTTTTTTTTTAGTAATTTTATAAACTTTTATTTTAGTATAGATTTAAGACCTACTTTTATGATTAAAGAGCTATCCATTTCTTCAACTAGGAGTTAAGATTTTGTGTCTCGGACAGTGAAGCACCTAAAAGACGAGATTTAGGCTCTCTTGGTATCCATCACTGTGAGCAATCTTTATGAAGCAATGTTGAATTAGTTGGATAGTCAGTGTAGTAGTTGCTTTTTTTAATAGGATTCTAGGATTTATAATATGGTCTAACTTGAGGATTTTTCCTTTTTTTTTTTTTTTTTTTTTTCTTTGTTGTTTTCTCTTTGTCGCTTATTGTAAACACAGGACGGATGGGATACAGACCCTCTAGATAGCTTTTACAGTAAATGATAATATTTTTTTTAGGTTAAATAGATAGGATTAGATGAATGTTTGAAGATAGGATTTCTATTTTTCTTATGAACCTTGCACATTTTTTTTTTTAATGATGGATTACTATTTTGGGTACCGAATGACCAAATTGGTGGTAATTATTACAAGTTTATTTTCTTTTGTGAGTTTATGGAGGTGGACCATAACTAGGATTTTGGAGTGTGTACGGAGAATCATCTCAATAGAATGAGAAGCTTAGAGATTTCAATCTTTTTTTTTTAAACCTTTTTTGTTTTTTAAGGTAAAAGCTTCATTAGGATTTTTTTTTTCTATACAAACTATTTCTTGTTAAAACCCGAGTTTCAAAGACCAATGAGAATAATGTATACCATTGTGAATTAACTATTTAGTGTAAATCTGAAATTTTAGTTATTATCAGGAGTAATAGGTGAAGGAAGGTGTAGGAAATCACAACTTAGAGGGGGGCTATGTCTAAAACAACAAACCTAATAGGCATCCTATGGCTTGTGTTGGGTAATTTAGAAAAGAAACCCTATAATCCCTGGCTTTCAGGTAGTAGCTTTGAAATAGGTTTCTAATCAGGACATGAAAGGTCAATCTCTCAGAGTGAAGTTGTGAAGTATAGGGACCCTAAGCCAGGGGTAGAAGTTAAGTAGGCCCAGACCGTAGTCGATCCTCGGAAAGCACTTGAGAATGTTAGTGTTGGGTAGTGAATCGTAAACCCTATAAATCCATCTTTCAATAGAGTGCTGAGGTCGGACTACTGAAAAGGGGGCAGACGCACGACGAAGTAAGAGGAAAGTGACTTCACCCACAGTGGCTAGGGGAATGAATCAATCCGCTTTTATGAGGTGTCACGTTTAATGGTTCTTTAATCGCCCTTATATTCTGTGTGTGTCTTCATAGAATTGTCGTGAATAGTCGCTTAGTGTCAAGGCAAGGGCAGTTTTGAAATTACATTTTTTAAAGATAGGTTAGCTTCCAGATTATTTAGAATTGTTAACAATTATTGTTAACAATCATTTATTGAGTATAAAGTATTAGTATATATAGAGCTTGTACAGAGGCATTTCTTTTGAGTAACATAGGGCTTTAGTTCCCAATTTGTTTTAATTTTATTATTTTATTTGATTTCACATTGTGTCCTGAAATATGTTATTATTTGTTAGGATCTATTGATATTGATAAATGAGTATTTTGGCCTTTGTAGCAGCTTTTAACTTTAGTTTGTATGCACACCGTGAATGATAGGGGGGAGGGTGTATGAATGAATTGGTGTAATGAATGTGTAAGAAGGTTAAAAACTATTATATTGTGAGCCCAAAACACATTAGAATAGGGTTAAGGACTTTAATAGGATCGATTTTTATTTTATTTTATTTTTTATTTCGAATTTTGTTAGGACCGAGAAGCCTCAAACAGGACAACTACAACTCTATCTAGTTAGAAAATATTCGCTCCCTTTTGTTAGGTCCCTCGTTAGGGGGTATAATTTCCCTTTGATTTTCTTTTATCTTAGTTTAGCTTGAATTCTAAGGATTGTGGATAAATGATCCCTATCCCGACCCTCAGACTTGGAGATAGTGGGAGGCAAGGATCAAGCCGACAGCCCACTCATCTCCTCCTCGCAAGAGGAAGCGAAGAGGTATAGATTGAATTTTATGCAGGATGGGGGATTTGTTTTAGCCATGCCGTATAGCCTGGGGCATAACGGCGCGACCTTGAGTAACTGATCTGACACCGTAGTTTTCGACGCTTTTAGCGTGGCTGGAGCGAGGGTGTTTCAGACGGGAGGTCCTGTAAGATTGGCATGTAGGCAGAGATTGCCCAGTTATTCTAGACGAAGTAGTTTCCGTCTATTGATTTTTTTTTTTGGTACCAGTTTGATCCCCCATAGCTAGCGGAAGTTTCTTCTAATAAAGGATTCGCCCTGCCATACGTTTTGTTGGAATGAATTCGAGCATAAGACCGATTCGAGAGGCAGAATGAGTAATTAATAGGACCTTCAACGAGTTTAAACTCGTTCCATGTTAGGATAAGACTTTAAAGTATTAGTTAACTATAAGAACCACGAACGAGACGCCAGAACGAGCCAATGGGTCAGATTCGAAATTAGGAAGAATAGGCCAAGAGTAGACATTTATAAACACCTTAAGTAGAGTATATATTGAGGTTCTAATTCTATTCAATTTCTTCCCCCTCATGTATAGGGATGATGTCGCACTTAGTGTAACAAGTCACACTAGGTATAACATACTAAGATTTTCTCCAAATACTACAATCTAGAGTGAATTAGGATGACTGGAACAGATAAACTTTGATATAGGTGGAAAGAAGGAAATATAGTGGCAATGAATTACTGTCAAATAATGCTTTAATGCCTTGTTTGGGCTTGAATTATTAGTGAATGACTGTAGACAATCCAGGCAGTCCACAATGTAGTCAACATCTCTATCATATATATAACATGAAGTCTGTATTATTCAATTAGTATATCCATTCATTAAAAAAAAAAAAAGTGAATGTTATGGCTTATTTGTTTATATGTATATGAATGCAAGTGTTTTTGCAATTTCACTAAAGGTTTAAATATCACCATTACCTTGTTTAAAAAAAAAAAAAAATTGCATGGCGCCCCATTTATTTATGCAATAGGCAATGTGAATCGACCTTTTAGCAATTGTCAATACTAGGAAAATAATAGGTTGTCTAAAGAATTTTTTTTTTCCATTCAATAGTTTTTTTTTTTTTTTGAAAGACTCAACCATTCTGGACATCTGAAAACTTGAGCTCAGTTTATTAGTAATTTAATTTTATTTATTTTTCTTTAGGAGACAATTTTTAAATTGTTTAAATGGGATCATTAATTTTTGATGGGAAGCGGATGTAGTCCCTGTTCTTTGGTTAAGTTTTATTTTAATCAGTCTATGGAGGTTGGGGAGGGTGTCTAAAGTAGCAATGATTTCCTTCTGGTCCCATATTTGAATGGGTATGAAGAAGCAGTCAAGGTGTTTAATAGGATGCGTAGGGAGTGAAGAACTACAGGTTGTTTCTCAAAAACTATATTCATAACCTCTAGAGAGTTGTTCATGTGTAAGGTTCGGCAACGACTCCATCAGCCAATTTGAGAAGTTAGGTGGCTCAGAGTTAGAGAAGACTTGAACTGCGAGTAGAAATGTTCAAAGTAGTGTAATTGAGAGAGAGAGAGAGAAATCAGAGTTAGACAACCAACTCCTCAGAGGAATGAAACCACCTCACCTAGACTTGTATCATTCAGATTGATCATCAACATAGTCATATTGATATTTTAAATTTTGCCAATCTGGTTGTCACAATTTGTACAATTGTCACTATTTCTGTAGAGGTTGTGTAAAATAGGCTAGATAGTTTTAGTTATCATTAACCCATGTTTATTTTCTTGTTATATTTTGGATTTGTGCTCTAATACATTTATAAAGAGGATATCTAGTAGAATATTTGTTCATAATACTCTATGTTATGTATAATGATGTCATGAACTTGTGAAGCAATTTAAGATATAAGTGGCTAATTTTTTTTTTATATATATACCTTTTTTTTGGCATTTGAGTCATTTATTTATTGTTTGGTTCTTTAAGGTGTGATGCTTAAGAATCCATAAATTTGTCTTCCGCATTGGGAGCACCAAAAACTTTTCTTCAATAATCCTCCCCAAGTTTTTGATGCTTATGGCAGGGGAGGATTGTTGAGGATGCGGAAGACAAATATATTGTAATTGATTGCAAATGGCTTAGCTGGTGGTCTAGATAAATTTAAATGGAATGAAAGGATGCCTGCTGTAGGGGGAACAATGTTAATAATAATAATAAAAAGAAAAAGTGGAGCTCACCTGTATGTGAGAGTGTTGTGGCAGGGGAGGCATGAGTCCCTGAGGACCAATTCTGACAGCCAACTGACTACTGTAGCATGCAGTCTGGACTACAAGGCAACCCTACTCCAGGTCCAGAACCCCATGGACACCTTCAAGGAGGTAGCATGCTACAGGAGCTCACCACTAACCAGAAAGTGTACGTGAGGAACTACACCAAGCCTGGTGTGGGAGCTGGAAAGTGTGGCTGAAGGAAGATTTTAAAAGGCCTATAGACCTCCCTGGCCTTCCTACGGTCTAAACTCCCCATGTGACCTGCTACACCCCGATGCCAAAAGTCTCTCAGTGAGATGTCAAGAGCCCCTCAGTGAGATGCCAAGAGTCCCTCAGTGATGGAGGCCGACCCGCTCAGCAGCCTGGAGATGACCAGGCAATGGATAAGCCTGTGGGCCCCCCACCACCACCAACAACCTCGGCCTTCAACTGAGAAGAGGACCAAGATCCCCATCACCCATGGAGACAGGCATGAAATTGTCTTTTGCTCTTTGTTCTTTTTTTTTATTAAATATTTAGAGTTAAAAAAAAAAATGAACGTAATATATATTCATTGTAAAACCGTAATAATATTAAGCATTTTTTTTTATTTTATTAAAAGGCTCTCAGAGTTAGCTCATAGGGGGCAGCATGGTTTGAACGGTAGATGGCGCCAAAAATTTAAAAAGAGGAACGAGGCAGCTGACCGTACCGCCGGCCATCTTTTTTTTGATCGGTGGTTTTCCCCCTACAGTAAGTCATTCTTTCTATTGTATTTTTAATTTGTCTAAACACCAGAAATAGTCCATCATAGGTTTTATGTATGAATATATATATATATATATATTATTTTTTTTTTATTGAATATATTTCAATATTATTCCCCTTTTTTTTCTTACATCAATTTTGTTAATAAATTTTGTCAGATGAAATAAATGCTAGCCTATTCAATGCACAACCTTGACACCTAATGGGTACAAAATGTAATAAATATTGTGACAATTAGCTTCAAAGGTTGGCTTTCTGTAGTCTAAACAAAAGGGACAGCCGGGCAATAAAATAGATAAAAACACACGTCCCAACAGTAATTGGAAAAGTTACATTTTTTCGCAAAGTCATTCTAGTAATCCCTCTAACCATAATGCTTCAGAAATTCCTTCACATATTGAAATAAGTTCTGCATCACATGTAGACAGACTTAAATTTTGCATTCTACTTCTTCAGTTTATTAAATTGTCGCCAAGTTTGACTGTATAGACCTGAGTAGGATTTTGCGTCATGGGTTGTGCACCAGCTTGCATCAGTACTTATTGTGATATTGTTTTTGTTGGCTTTTATACCAACATTTTATTTCTTGTCCCTTTCAGGTATCTATAGATCCTTTAACTCCACTTAATTGTTTTTCTCTAGGAATATTACTATATTGAGATAAATTGCTGACACTGGAGGATATGCCTGGTCGAAAACCTGTAGAAAGGTATATTTCTTAGTTTTGTTTCCATCATAAACATTTTATCTTTAATATATGCCTCAGAAACTAAATCATTCCTTTCATTATACATGTTTTCTCCATCCTTATTGAAAATAACTGAATTTCCCTTGTTGAATAATTAGTATACCGATGAAGAGAAATTATTCATAAATTTGTAACAAGTAAGGTATCTTTAATGCGAATATTATCTTTGCCTTCACTTGTGCATGTAGTAAGTCTGTAAGTGGCTATGGGTTGAGCAGTTTTGCTCTTCTTGGCTAGAATAATTTTACTTTGGTAATCTGTCACATTTTCCATCCAAATTAGATTTGGCGTTGAATGAGCGTGCATCCTGAATCTATATACCATAGTTGCCCATAATTTCTCTCACTTGGTGAATCTTCTGATTCTTTTACATATGTTTCGTTTTGAATGATTGCTCATGAATTCCACTTTTTACAGAATCCACTAGGTTTTTATGTAAAATCGGGATGGATTTTTATACGTTTTGGCGCCAGTGGCTGAAAAAAAGCAGACCACAAATTTATTCATCTATGACACCTGTAGAGACCTAAAGTTGTACTGACTAGCAATAAATGTTGAGGGGGAAATTAGCCAATCATTTTGCTTAAAAATTTTATTTTAGACTAATGAAATAAACTTTATATGCACACATCAAAATATGAATAAAACAAAAAGATACTTAAAATTTTAATATATATAAAATTGCACACATATAGGATTTTTGAAAAGGGATTTAAATATTCAAAACATATATGAAGGTTAAAAGGGAGGAGATTAAAAATATATATAAACTAAAAAAATCTATCATGCCAAAATCATCCATCTATCCCCACCTACCTCTACATCCAGCAACCCAAGTCCAGGATTGGAAAATGGGCGGCCAAGGCCGCAGGAAAAAAAATAATTAATATATATATAAATAATTAAATCATATTTTTTTAATACAATGAAAATGGCAGGAACTTGGGGTCGGCTTGGGGAAGGTTCAGGGCTCGTGGAGGAGCTGGTGTTCTGCATGAAGATGGTGATTTTAACACCCACCATAGGCATGCAGGTCAGTGACTTGACTGCAGGGAAGGGGTGTCTGAGTCCATCTCAGACTCAGCTTGGTGGGGTCAGGTCATCATCTATCATGGGACATGTGGCTCGACCACAAGGAAGAGCATCTGAGTCCATCTCAGACTTAGCTTGGTATTGGTGTGGTCAGGTCATCCACCAGAGGTCAGGTGGCTTGACTACAAGGAAGGGGCATCTGAGTCCACCTTGGACTCTGGGTTGGTTTTGGTTGTGTCAGGTCAGCCCCCATGAGTCAGATGACTTGACAAAGAGGATCTCAGTCTTTGGTTCAGGGCTGTAAAGGCTAAAAGGCGGCTTCAGGCTCCATCTCTACACCTCACAATCACTGGAGGTTTGCAGCTCAGATGGGGAAAGGTGGTGCATGGTTAGGTGGGGTTCTGGGTGATTGTGGAATACAGTGGTCATGAGGTGTCCTAACAATTAAAATGTTCTCTACTGTATTTGTGCTTTCTAAAATCAGAAGTCTATTTCTTTTGTTATCCTTGTTTCTGCTTATCTCGAAACCAGCAATCCTTAGCTAGATATCCTTATTTGTTAAAAATGAAGCATCTTTTAACTGAAACAAGCGTTCATGCCCGTTCTCAACAGATTGATTTAATCTCAAATTCCTTTTTTTTATTGATTCCTTTTCTCTTAGCGTTTGTTGAATCTCTTAACTTGTTGCCTCTCTTTTAGATCTTAAGACAATAGAAATATTTTAATACTTTAGATGTAGGCCTATGACAATAAGAAATGAAATATCTCATGAGGGAAATTGATGTCCTAACGACAAATTTCTGGAAGCAATATTTTTTGCCCTCGTTTTTCTCAGTGAGGCCCAGACTTTCTTGACTCTTATTGAGAATTTCCATCTGTTTCTGAGCCAGTTTACGCTGATTCTGCGTTGGTTGAGGCTCTTGAGAACTGTTTTACATGTTTTGCCTTTCGGAACCGATTCGACCATCTTATAGTCAGAGCTATGCTGTTGGGAGGAAGCTCTGCAGCGACAGCAGCAGCCTGTGGTGGAGCTGCAACAGGAGGGGTGGTTGAAGTGGAGTGCGCCTTGGTCCAGGCTTTCGTTCTAGCACTGGGAGCATTCACAGAGGTTGTAGCAGCTCATAATATATCACTCCTAGCTCGTCCCACCAAATACACAGCAAAATCTTCTCGCCATGAATATTCGGCTTGGCCATCGATGATAAGGAACGGCCAGGGAATCCATTCATTGCCCGACGTTTCGAATTATTGTAATGGACCCACTTTTCATCGCCAGTTACAAATCGATACAAAAACTACTTTCTTTTTTGACGTTGGAGCAGTTGTCTACATGTTACGGCGTTGACTACATTGGCATCCAAATTCTTACCTTTCGGATCATTCCCATTTATTTTAAGCATGAAAAAAGGCTGGTTGAGTGACTCCAAGTGTTTTTATTTAAAAAATGAAACATTAAATAATTAGAGATTCAAATGATGATGAAATCAATTTACTCAATGCTTTACGATTATAATGCAGTAACCTCGTTTGAGCGCGGCCGGTTTGATGTGCAGTCTTTGTAATATCAAAATGTATGTCTTGATAAAACCTAAACTTCAACAAAGGGCTATTTTCTGAAGAGAGATTAGGAGTTTCCAGTTTATTTACTCTCCTACTTCTTGAAGTACTTAAAAATTTATTTTATAATAACTCTAGTAGAACAGCCTGGACAATACCTGAAGATGTAGATATTGCAATGTTTTATTATTTTGTGTATGTGATTATATAGTACTTCATTATGCTGAACATATTTATTTTTTAAATATTTTGAGTGTGTGTGATTTCGAAAACTGGATTGCGTTCGACATTTCTTTATTGGTTCTTCATCTCCTTGCCGTGCTCGCTGCTTCGCCTCCTCGCCGTTCTCGCTGCTCCGCCTCCCTGCCGGTTTCGTTTCTCCGCCTTCTCGCTGCTCCGCCTCCTTGCCGGTTTCGCTTCTCCGCCTCTTCGCTGCTCCGCCTCCTCGCCGGTTTCGCTTCTCCGCCTCCTCGCCGTGTTCCCTGCTCTGCCTCCTCGCCGGTTTCGCTGCTCCGCCTCCTCGCCGGTTTCGCTGCTCCGCCTCCTCGCCGTGCTCGCTGCTCCGCCTCCTCACCGGTTTCGCTTCTCCGCCTCCTCGCCGTGCTCGCTGCTCCGCCTCCTCACCGGTTTCGCTTCTCCGCCTCCTCGCCGGTTTCGCTGCTCCGCCTCCTCGCCGTGTCCCTGCTCCGCTTCCTCCTCGAGGACCGCCCTGTAATAGAGCTACCTTCCACTGGGATTGTCTAAAAATGATTCTGGAGATCTAATTCTTTTGTATCTATTTGTAAATGTTCCATTGTTGGTATGGCTTTGCACATAGCCTGATCACGGTAACAACAAAGGGAACTCATTCTTGGGTACTTTTTTTTCCTTTATCTAGCATCTTTATGATACTTCTTTAACTTGGAAATCAGCATTAATATAGATCAACAAAAGCATTCTTCCAACCCTGTAAATAGACAAAGGTCCTTGGGAAAGAATTCACATAGATTTTGCTTATAAAAATGGGTTAAACATATATATTGTGTGATGAGCAGTCATTCACAAAGTGAATAGATGTTATATTCCAATGGAGGATATTTCATCAAAGAAAACAATAGAACAAATTAGAAGGCTATGTGCATTATAGGGACTTCCAAAGGAATTTGTCACAGATAATGAGCCTCAATTCACATATTTAGAGATGCAAATATTTTAAGAAGTCTTGAAGAAGGAACAAAAGTTTCTTTAAGAAACTTGTCGCCATTAACTTTTGTTCCTTCTTCAAGATGATGTCAGGCGATTCCTTCCCTTGTAATTTTAAGAAGTAATGATGTTAAAAGGCCACAATTCCGGCTAACCATTCACAAATTAATAAATTTGTTGAAAGAGAAGTACCCCTCTAGGAACAACAGTCAAATTCCATGCCAAATTCTTTTTGGGGGTCCCTATTGGAACCACACTAACCATATTGCATCAATGTCTGACAGATATGGTTGAAAAGAATCAGGTTAAAAAGTATAAATGGGATCAGAGAATTCATGGAACATTCAGAAGCTTTGAAATAAATGACAAGCCATGGGGCAAAAACTTTAGAGATGATGCTTATAAATGGATACCAGTTTAAGGTAGAGTACCAAGTAGAGGTAAAGAGTCAAGTGAAAGTTATTCAAATAGATAAATTAAGAAAAATATATATGAACTCTGCCTTTGCCGGTCCCAAGCCCGGATAATAAAGGAGAAGAGGGAGCAGTAACAAGCTCGCTTTAAAACCTGGGCCCAGCTGATAGTACTCTGTAAGGGCTCCTGATTCAGGGATACAGGATGAGCAGTATCTGTACTCCATGTTAGGAGCGGCTGCACATGGTATCTGTTCCTTATGTCAGAGGCGGCCATTTCTTTTGGAGCTAAGTCAGTGGCCTGCTACTGAGTAGTGCTCCCAGTCTCAATGACAAAAGCAGATGCATTATATTTCACCCAATCATTATGATTGTCAAATCTCTTTTGAAGTGCTCTACTCATCTCCAGAAAACATCATAAAAAATCTCAAGTTCTACAGGCTTGATACCCTAATATGAGTGGGGATAAGAAAGAAGATATGAAAAGAAAGAAATAGAAGGAGTCAGATTAAATAAAGAAGATTAGGAATTGGTCCAAGACAGATCAAGAACACTTGAAGGATAGAGAATACAAGTGAGCAGAAAGGTATTGTTTGTTCCTGGCCAGAATAAACAGGTAAGATCTTTATACAACAGATTAAAATTATGTACAGTAAAACCTCCATGAGAGGACACCTCTCTACAAAGGACAGTTTTCATTTGCAAAATTACCATTTTTTACTATTTTGCAACTCTCAGGTAAGAGGAAATCTCTCTCTAAAGGACACTTTAGCTCTGCAATTAGGTGTTGTTCTTTACAGGGAGGTTCTACTGTATTTCATTATACATCTTACTTCATTAATGTAAATACGTAATTACTTTCCTCGTAACATAACTGATGTCCCCAATAAATATCTTTATAAAACAATATTGTAACATTGAATTTATTTATCACTGAATTATTATTTAAATAATCAGTTGCTCTTGATGATTCAGAAACAGCTAGAAGTTTCCTCTTTGCTTTTGTAAATTAATTTGTTATTATCTTTTTGGAGATGGGTCTGAAGACCCTCTTAAATAAAATATTTTATCTTAGCGATAGGTTTTACTTGCCTATTACCTTACAATATTATTATGGCTATTTAGCACTACACAAGAATCTCAGAATAATAAAGTGAGTTTGCTAATGAGGTGTAATCCCCCCTCCCAAAGAGTGTATATACCTAATATTGATTTGAATGATAAGTTAACTTGCTCAAGATTTAGCCTATTCAGATTTGGACTATATCTATGCTTTTGACTCTATGCATTGAGAATATTTTTAGAAAGTATTGACCATGTGTTAGAATTGAAGTTAACACTTTTAGCTATACAGTAGAACTACCTCCCTGTAAAAGGACACCTAATTGCAGAGCCAAAGTGTCCTTTAGGGAGAGGTATCCTCTTACCAGAGAGTTTCTAAATAGTAAAAATGGTAATTTTACAAATGAAAACTCCTTTGTAGAGAGATGTCCTCTAGTATGAGTGTTCTCTCATGGAGGTTCTACTTTATTAATAAAGACTGTTTTCTAGAACCATTCATTTAACAAGGCATTTGCTTAGTATTCATTATGATCTTCCCTTACAGAAATATTGTTCAAAAGTGTGTGATATACAAGTAGTGGAATGTAACATGGTCTATGAAATGAAGGCAAGCCCGAAGTATCATTTCATAGTTAACCAGATGGTGCTGCTCTTGCTCCAACTTTTGGCCTATTCTCTTTGTCATGTGTGGGGGTCGGTGGAAGGATGGTCTACACCGTTGGTTTTCGACCGCTATGACGCTAGTTTGATTCCTGCAATGGGCACTTTTTTATGATTTAAAAAAAAAATGCTCCAAATGGCCCCCGATTCTTGCAAATGTCTAACCCCACCAGCGAGTGCAAGTAGCCAAAAGGGTCTCTGGCACATTTGTAAGTGCAAAGTCAAACTGCTTCTCATATGTGTAGACATGTGATGCACTTACAGTAAAAGCAGTCACCAACTTCTACCCACCATAATTATCATGGCCTGTACCATGTGTACTAGGGATAAGCAAAAAAAAAACTTTGTCATGGCCACTATTGCTAGACTGTGGGTCAGAATGATGGACAGCAGAGTGGAGAGGGTTAATGCTGTGCAAATTGTTGCCATATATGAAAAGGTGAAGAGAAATTTGAAAATTGGGGCAAATGTTTTGACAAAGACTTACCACTGTATCAGCTATGGTCCTACATAATGATAATATCATAATAGAATAAATATGTCATCTTGACGAATTTTTGCAGTGGCTTGGGGGCTATATAAAACATGATTGGTTGTAACTGGATTTTAACCATATATGTTAGCATCATTTTAATAAAATGACAACCAAGTTCCACATAGATGGAACAGTAAAAGTGATATTAGTATATGCAGAATTACCTGCAGTACAATGTAAACCATAAATAGACAGCATCAAACAACACTAACAAGATTTAGAACAGGCCATCTCAAGCCATTTAGATAGAAAATAATAACAAAATCTACCCCACTTGTCCAAAATGTAGCTTGGCACCTGCAGCTCCAGAACATATTTAGGCTTGTATTAGATGCACTAAACAGGACCTTTGGGAGAGGCTGCTGCTTATCATAAAACAGCTCAAGTAGCATGAACTCATGGAATTCCTGTAATCTTTTTGTTGTTTCTTATCCCCTTGTGTAAAGATTACACAAATTCCCTGAGTTCATGCTCCTCGAGCTGTTGGAATGGAGTGTAGGGGTGCAGCTTTCATTGATCATACACCATGATCCAGGCACACTTTGGTGAAGTCTGACTTTGCCTGCCTGTTTACACGGGGGATAAGAAACAACAACGATAATAAAATGTGAACAAACTGCCACCATCTTAGCCTATTGTAGTACCTAGAGGGAGTCATGGGTCAAAGGAAGCTGCTGAAGTAGTAGAGAGAGAATAATTAACACAAATGATCAAAATATATTTTATTGGGTATAAAATATTATTGCTTAGTTATAGTGTGTTTTGAAAATTTTTCTAAATTTAAAAATCATGTTATTTATTTATTAAATGTATAAAGGTCAAAAAGTTATAAAAATATATATATTCTATAAAACATCAACAATATATATACGAGGAAGTGTAAAATTGACCAACAATCAGTCAGACTTGATGTATTTCTTCACTTGGGACTCCAAGAGCTCCAAGGATCCCTGGTTCTGTAGCACCACCCTGTGGAAGTCTTTCACCTTGAACTTCTCACCTGGATGACACACACAAACCTCTAGACATACCCTACCTAAACGTGAATTTGCTTCCCGAACCACACACTCTAGCAAAGTCTTCTAAAAAACCTTTAATTTTCCATTGTCAAAATTGTCACACGTATACATCAAAAAGTTTACTCTTTAACACTATATGAATCTTTAATTAAAAAGGCATATATTGGATCAAAATATCATTTATTTTACCAATATTTCCAAGGTGTTATAACACCTTGATAAAGGTTGGCGTTCAGCCAACTGGAATATTGGTAAAATAAATTATATTTTGTTCCAATATATGCCTTTTTAATTAATTTATTTATTGATTGCTATATTTTCAAAACTATATGAATGTGAAAAAACAGTACAAATGTGACATTATACTGGGATAAGGTTCATAAATTAAGAAAAAGGCATCTCCTTATTGTGCAACTAAAAGTTGCTGATGGCTTGCACCATCTATCGGAATAAATATCAACTATTATCGTTAATTTTTAATTATTCCAGAATTGGCCAAATGCTCATTCTTGATTAATCAAGAAAAGCTAACCACGTACGCATTTCGGGCTGTTGGCCCTCATCAGTGTGGTGCAAGCTGTACCTCAACAACCAAAAAACTGGTCATTCAGGTATCCTGAAAAATCATGAAATGGGTAGTTAAGGTCAGAATTGCATGAGACTGCGAAACAATGTGAAAAATCAAGAATGGGTATTTGGTCAATTCTGGAATAATTAAAAATAAATCGAATAGTTGACATTTATTCCGATAGATGGCGCAAGCCATCAGCAACTTTCAGTTGCATGATAAGGAGATGCCTTTTTCTTAATTTACTATATGAATACATATATAATTTAAATATGCACACACAAAAGAAGTATAAAACAATGTTCTACACCAATTATTTCTGTGAGGGACATCAATTGTTGACTGGAGGCTTCTCTAATATCTATATACAGATAAAGTACAATTTGGAACTCTAGCGTACAACATATCAAATACTTTTGGATTTAGTAATGTATTTCAGTCTTGACATACAAATGCAAGTTATGGCTAAATTGAGGAAAATCTCAAAACAAAGGTTATTAAAGTTATATTGTGCAACGATAAGGCACAATTTGGATTATAAAATATAAACACAAGGTAATAAGATCAAATCCAAATAAATAGTGTGTGACATTTCAGTAAAAGCGTTGTTACGGAAATGTCACACACTATTTATTTATTTGGATTTGGTCTTATTACCTTGTGTTTATATTGTGCAACATATATATTTTGTTTGAACAGAAATAAAATCACTGAAGGGGGGGGGGGGGGGGTAAATTGTCTTAATTGGTAGTGAGGCTGAAGTTGGACAAGCTGACTTACCCATCTCCTCCTGTGCCAGCTTCCGCAGTGACTTGATGAAGAGCTCTCCCACCTTGTACCCCGTGGCCTGGACATCCAGAATCCTTGATGGCTAAATTTCTAAATCATTTTCATTTTTCCCTCATAAATATTTGAATAGATTTTTAATATAGGAAAATAGGCTTATTGTTGTGACATATCCCCAAACAGAATAACATCTGGGGAAAATATTATACAGATTATATAGTTATTTAAGATTATTCATTTTTTTTAAAAACAAAATTATTATCTCTGCCACAGTCAGACAATGTTTTGACCATAGAGCAACTTGACAATTTTGGTTATTGACTTGCTCTAATGGTGTCTAATCTCAATGAAATTTGTCTTCTTCTTCTTCCTTATCTCCACTCAATCATATTAGGGTGTCAAGCTTGTAGAACCTGTTGATGGTGTCTTCTGGGGATGAGTAGAGCTCATCAATGGAGGCGCCAATACAGTCAATAATGTGTCTTGGGGTTGCAGGTTAAGAATTGCACTTCGTACATAGTGTGAAAACTGGTAAAACAGCTTTCTACCTCACACATGCTGAAGTATAAGAAGGTCCCTGATGACCAGGTGTTACTTCAGGAGCCCAAATGCACACCATATTAACCAATAAATTACTTCCCTTTTGACTTCCTTTCTCAGCATGTGGTGAAGATATGTGGCACCCAGTGAAGAGAAATGTGGCAATTAGTAGAGGCTCAATGGATCAAACAGGGCAGAATGTTCTGGAAGGAGGCAGCTAGCTTTAAATAATGGGAGACATTGAAGGGTGTTGTTGTTTCTTATCCCATTGTGTAAAAATTACACGAATTCCATGAGTTCATGCTCCTCAAGCTATTTTATGATAAGCAGTTCTGGAGCTGTAGGTGCCAAGCTACATTTAGGGCAAGTGGGGTAGATTTTGTTATTATTTTCTATCTTAATGGCTGGAGACGGCCTGTTGATAAGTGCCTCGTGAAAGCCAGCCAACAGAGCAAGAAAAGTCTACAAGACCAAAACTGAGAAGGTCATTCTACCCAAAGGGACATAGAGATACTTCACGTGTTGTCAGCTGGGTCTTTGAAACTGTGAGAGCCTGAGACAATGGTTGCGTGGGGAGTAAACATTTCTACCTTTCCTTGTGTCTAAGATCAAATGTAATTATAATGACATAGGAACACAGTGGGTATTAGGGCTATTGAGCATGGGGGAATGGCAAACATTGTTGAGTTTAGATTTAGAGGGAAGGCGTCAATAGACACAATACAGAAAAAGTCCTCTTAAAGAGGGTCTATTGAGAACAAAATTGATATGTTAACAGAAAATTTCTGGTGGATTAATATAAAGCTACAATTTTTCAAAGCAATCATTGAAAAGATAAGCATACAAAGCAATAACGTGCCATCTATATACAATGAATGAAGACATTAACGGACGCGAATGTTTCTTTTCACAAATAAATCAAACTTCTACTGTCCTTACTGCGATAAAAAAATATATTGGGAGGGCTTGACTCATCAGTGGTGAACCCTTAATCCACCAGACCTCCTCTTTAGAGCTCTAATACTGTATTGGATCATTCTGCTTTTATATGCTGCACTGAAGGGAGGAATCTCAGAAATGGTATTTAAGCAAACTATGGACATAAGCTCTTAGGACAATAGAATTATATTTGAATATTTGCATCGAGCAATGCTCTTCCACAAACAATAAGGACAAGTTAGGCATGCATTAATACAGGGCAATAACGTGCCATCTATATACAAAGAATGAAGATATTAAGACGCGAGGGAAACAGTCATGTCTTCATTTGTTGTAAAAGATCAGTATACTTCTAGCTACAACTACATCCTAGTACTGGAACACCTACCTGTCCAGGCCAGGTGATGTAGCGCCTTACTTCCTTTTTGATGGAAGGCAGGGTCTCAGCCGTGTTCTCCTCCATGTAACTCACGGCCTGGTCATAGGTCCACCTGCACCCAACCTACTAGTCTTACACAGCAGCTGTTTTAATTCTTATTTAATTAATTATTCTGTTTATTTTTGTACAGTAGAACCTCCCTTTAGCGGACTTCTGTAGCAACTCTCTGGTAAGAGAACACCTCTCCCTAAAGGACACTTTGGTTCTGCAATTAGATGTCCTTTATATATTTGACCAACAATATCTGGTCACCTGTATAAATGGAATGTATATATATATATTGTGGTTGGAAAATAAAGTGTGTGTAAGAGAAGTAGCCTGATGGATGGTTGTTTGGATCCTGGGGGGCTCTGTTCCATACTTGGGGGACTCCAACTATACAGAGAATTTCAGGGGTGAATTGCTAGAACCAGCGAAATCTGCCCAACAGCAGCTTTGCCTCGTTGGCATAAAGCCTTTTTGAGACTATTATCTAAGCCTAAGGTTTGTTTTGCTTGCTGTAAAAATGCATTTTCACAGACTCTAATATTCCAATGCAATAATACCTATGTGTGAAATTTCAAATGAAGATTATTCTAGAAGCAAAATATCTTCTCTGTATAACTGATGTCTGAAATAAAATCTGAAATATGACAAAATATGCTTGATGGGAAAGAAAAAAATGTTAAATCCAAAATGCTGATCACTGCTGCACTCTGCAGTTTAAATATCTTCAACAAATTGTGCAACAAACCACAGCAAGGGATTGAGTTCATCAGAAGACTCAAGAAAAGTTAATGGCAAGACTGCTGAAAGAAGAAAGTTTATAGAATCTTGCCATTTTGGTTAGTGGAGAATGAACTCTAAGTGGGTTTCTTGCATTGTTGGAGCATCTGTTTTGAAGATGTAGATGTCCTTTAGGTCGAGAGGCATATTTGGTGGCTTTTAGCAAGAATGAATGTTCATTGTTGTTCCTTTTTGGTCTTTGATGGTTATTCCTGTGATTTCCAAGCTTGAAATTGTGCATTGTATTGGAACATAGTATTTTTTATGAATGAAAATTGCTGCGCCTCTTCACCCTGTGCAGAAAGTCTGAAGTGCAGTAGTTGAGGATCTCCATCCTGTGGCAAAGTTTGAATCAGGTTTCTGATATAGGGGGGGTTGGAGGAAGGATGGTCTAAACTGTTGGTTTTCAAACGCTACAACCCGGGATTGAATCCCGCATTGGACACTTTTTTCTGAATAAAAAAATGCTCTAATGGCCCTCGATTCTTGCTCACCAGCTAGTGCAAGTAATCAAACGGGGCTCTGTCACATTTGTAAGTGCAAAAGTCGAACAGCTTTTCACATGTGTAGACATGTGATACACAAACAGTAAAAACAGTCACCAACTTCTACACACCATGAATATCATGGCCTGTACCACTTGTACTAGAGATAAAAAAAAAAGGTTTGAGCCAGGTTACTGATATATGTCATACTCATTTAGATTTATTAAAGAAAGCAACAATAATTCACAGGGAGAAGCAAGTGTGCCTGTAGACAAAGGACTTCAAGTTAAGCAATCCAGGGCCAGTCATAATTTTGTTGGAACCAAATAGATGCTTCTTTTTTGGGAAAGCCGATAGCTATTTATAGCCTTCGAACTCTCCCATCGAATATCAGAACTTAGAGGGAATATTTTTCTGAGGCCATCAACTGGAGTCAGCAATCAGCTCCTAGCAGAAAAATTTTCTATTAGACTCAAGTTCACATCACAAGCCCATCAAACTGACCATCAGGTTACAATGATAGAAAGAATGAGGCCACCAACTCACCCCAGAGCATGCAAGCCAGTGTCCACCACCATACGACAGGCTCTCAGGGCTTCTTTGGACAGATGACCATAGCTGTGGACATCACAGGTCATTAGTTAGCAGAACAGCCATAGCTGTGGACATCACAGGTCATTAGTTAGCAGAACAGTCATAGCTGTGGACATATAGTGGTCATAGCTGTGAACATTATAAGTCATCATTAGTTAGCCAGAATAACAATAATAATGGTCATAGCTGTGGACTTCACAAGTCATCAGGAATGGATTGCCCATCTCTAGTAGAAGTGTCAGGGGAGAATCCACCTTCATCATAAAGCAGAGTTCCTTGTGAGACTGTGACTGCCATTTTTATATACATCATTAATAACTGCATCCATATATCAAATTTCAAAGGATAGTTAATCAACAGGATTAACCAGGTTCTACAGTAAATGGAAGAGATATTCAACACACATGTTAACAGTTCCAACAAAGTATTAAACAGACAGAGAGGGAGGTAACTTACTTGAGGTAATGGTCCTTGTACAGTCCCAGTTCATAGCCCAGGTACTCTGAGTACAGACCCCAGCCCTGAATCCAGACATTCAATCAACACACAACACCAGATCCTATGTTTAAAATCCTAGCCATTCAACCCAGGTTGGTCCAAAATACCAGGAAACACAAAATTGTATGTTTCCATAGTTTTCCTAAGAGGTTCAAAACTATGGTTATAATTTACACTAGCCAAAAAATAAATTTGTCTATTACTGGCAAAGAAACAGCTGTTCTAGGAATTTTTCAGTGTGCTGATTTCAAATCTAAAAACCTTTTCCTTTCTATCAGGTCTTGTTTTAGAGGTTTATTGTTGCCAACTCATATATTGAAGACATTTTATACCATTGGCCATGTTTCTGTTCCAGTGGTACAGAGTCTCTCTCACTCTACTTGAAAATCAGACAATACGGTGAAGAAGAAGACGCTGTGTTGCAGTAGAGGATTCGGAATATAAAATATGTGCATTTATAAACTAACAGATCCAGAAATATATTTAAAGCATGTTTGACTATAAACAACCCTAATCAGTATAGGAAACCAATGAAATAGTGGGGAAGACTCGTGGAATAAGTGTGTGCACACAACTTGAGATTAAATTACATCCATCCAAATCATTAAGAGAGAGAAGCTTGGAATAAGGAGGAAGTGAAGCTGTTTAACTCTTTCTATCCCTAATTGAACTAATTGCAATGGAAAACATTGGGAGGACCTGGCTTATCAGTAGTTTGGCCAGCTCAATCTACAGCACCTCTCTACTATTGTAATTGGATGGTATGATTTGATATGGGGCAATTTGGAGGAATTCATTGTGAAGGCACTTGAATAAATTATGGAGTTTTGGGGACAGGAGAAATAGGCACATAAAATAATGTCCTTTTTTAAAAAGTTTGGAATATATAGAAAATTCTATAATGCCTTGGATTATTGATATGGTACAATTTGAATTATAGATTAGAAACATAAGGTAACAAGAACACATCCAGATAATCATCACAACACTGTTACCAAAACATCATAAACAGTTTATCTATGTGGACGTGGTCTTATGCCATGGATTATTCACCTTTCAATTATCAGGGAGAGTTCCTGTGTGAAAGCTAGTGGTGAGGCTGTTTCAAAGTTCTTTAGCTGGAGCCTGCTCGATAATTTAACATGGAAATTGTAACAAGTGTTCTAACACTACCTTTTATAAAGCTATACAACCAGTTTAACCGCATAAGTTTCTTTTTATTTATGAAAAATCATTTTTAATTTCAAAGAGAAATAATTTAATATTTCTAACTTTTGGATGACGTATGAAAAGGTTGAATATATGAAGAGTGATGGTCTATATATGAATGGATGACGTATGGAGGGTGAAAAATATGAAGAGTAATGGCGAACCTTTTCATACGTCATCCAAAAGTTAGAAATATTAAATTATTTCTCTTTGGAATTAAAAATGATTTTTCATAAATAAAAAGAAACTTATGCGGTTAAACTGGTTGTATAGCTTTATAATTATACGCCGCAGTCATTTATAAGTACTACCTTTTATATTGATTTGTAATTATTCCAGATTTAGCCTAATACCCTTTCTTGATTAATCAAGAAAAGTTAACCACATGCATTTCAGGCTGTTGGCCCTCATCAACATGGTGCAAGCTGCAAAAAGGGTATTTGGCCAATTCTGAAATAAATAAAAATCAATGATTAGTTTATATTTATTCCTACAGATGGCGCAAGCCATCAACTATTTTAGTTGGATGATCAGGAGATGCCTTAATTTATCCATCTGATC
>CP092868.1:102982797-103027664 GCA_030710605.1 Cordylochernes scorpioides
AGAGGACACTTCTCCCTAAAGTAAACTTTGGCTTTGCAATCAGGTGTCCTTTACAGGGAGGTTCTACTGTTTATGAAATATAAAATTGTGAAATTTTAAAAGTCAAGTGACTCAATCAATTTGTGATGGGGTATTCAGCTTAATAAGTTCCTGTACCTGTGAGATAGCCCTTGATGTTGTCAGGATTACATGCGTGCCACGCGGCCCAGCGTGGGTGTCACCAGCCTGCCCAATGGTGACAAGTTCTATGCGGCCTGTCTCCGCTTCCACATCGGACTGCCCCTCTCCCCTGCTGAGGTCCACCAGATGGGACTGGATGAAGTGGAGCGGATCAATAAGGACATGGATCGGGTAGGTCATTCCAACACTACCAATTATTTAGGGGGTAGGTTGAAGGATGGTCTAACCGTTGGTTTTCGACCACTACGACCCGGGTTCGATTCCCGCATTGGGCACTTTTTTCTGATTCTTGCAAAAGTCCAACCAAACCCACTAGCAAGTGCAAGTAATCAAACCGGCTCTGACATATTTGTAAGTGCAAAATCGAACTGCTTTTCACATGTGTAAACATGTGGTGCACTTACAGTAAAAGCAGTCACCATGAACCCCACCATGATTATCATGGCCTGTACCACGTGTACTAGGGATAAGCAGAGGAACCAATTATTTAAGATACCAGTTTCTTATTCTATGATGTATGGTAACAACGTTGTTACCTGATGCAGCTTCATATATAATTTACCTTTTTAAAACAACACTAACAAGACTTAGAAAAGGCCATCTGAAGCCATTGAAGATAGCCACTAATTGTTATGCCGTTTTATGGCTATAATGCTCAATGACTGGCAAGTTAACCAGTTTCTAATTTCAATCCACAGATGTGCCTCTTCTCTAGCAGTCTTGCACCTCTACGGCAGTAGTTTTTCAAACATGCACTGCTTCACCTATTCATCAGTTATCATCTGCAATTATATGCCTTCCAACCATCTCCACCGGTTTCCTCAGACAAACACCACCACACTACTATGTTGTGTCTCCAGGTGCTGGCCTCTCTCAAGATCAAGATGACCAGGAAAGAGTTCTCAAAGCAACTCAAGGCTGACCCCCAGCAGTACTTTAACACTAAGGTAGCCTTGGTTCTTGTGTACTATGAAACTATTTTTGTTTTACACTCAATTTTGCTTCAAGATCAAGCCGGGGTACAAGAAATTTCCTGTCATGTTTCTAGGTCTTACTTCAGAACAATCATCCTATTATATTTGTATTTGGAGCTGGAAGATCTTTTTGGTTTAAATTTTTTAAATGAAAAAATCCTTATAGAGATTAAATTTATCATAATATCAGATATTACTATAGAGTATACAATCTTACAAGATGACATCGTACAATTGTGTTCACTGTTTGGCCAAAACTTCTTTGATTATAGATTATATTAAATATTTAAAAAAATGAAATATGACCTTATTACTTTATTGTTAGAAGATAAGAAAAAATACAATATTGATATTCTTTTTATAATAAATTCTTATGTAGAATCAAGAATGGTGATCTTATTAAATAATACAAATGACGCATTTAAAAGTTTCTTCGAACAAAGTATCCCAAATTATTTCCTCCCTAATTTCTACAACACTCAGTATGTAGCCAATCATGGTCATTTTAAGTTTTCTAGAAATAATTCATGCAGTGGAAGATCAAGTTGTTTTTGTGGAAGTAACATTCAGGATTCTACTCAGCTTTTACTCAGGAGAGTGCCCAGCATGACTATAGATATAATAAAAATATTATCTCTACTGATCCAAGAGGACAAATAGCTGGCAAAGTTTTTTTTATATTTAGCAAAGTCTCTTTATAAATAACCTTAATTATTATATGCCTAATTGATTGTGAAATATATATGCTATATACAGTAAAACCCTTTATTGCAAACCCAAATGGGACGGAACTTGTGGTTCACTATAGCCATAGTTCACTGTATTTCAGGTTTGTTATAAGGGAAGGTTCGTTATATCCCCAGTTAGTTTTAGTGGGGGGTTTTACTGTTTTGATTCAAGTTTAAATTATCAATATATGTCTAAGCATAATGTAATTTCATGTATATATGTTTGGATATTTAGATTTATGTAATATAAAGATATTTTTCTTTTCTCTCTTTTTCTTTTTGCTCCAGTTTCTTTACTAGGAGATTGGTAACAGAGAGAAATATTTCAAGGTACAGTAGAACCTCTCTGTAAAGGACACCTAATTGCAGAGCTAAAGTGTCCTTTAGGGAGAGGTGTCCTCTTACCGGAGAGTTGCTAAATAGTAAAAATGGTAATTTTGATAATGAAAACTGTCCTTTTTAGAGAGGTGTCCTCTAGCAGGGTGTCTGCTAAAGGGAGGTTCTACTGTACTAGATACCTCCCAATTCCTGAGATATCTGAAGGGCTGGTTATAAAGTGAGTTGGTGCCTACCCCATGTGGACAAGAGGTGGTTGTTGCAGGAAGAAATGCTCCAGAGCTACATCAACATGGTGGAGAAGGAGATCAAACCCCAGCTCCACCTGGTGTTTGATGAGAGCTGCTTGCCTCGCCAGCCCCTCGAGTAAGTCTTACTTTGGGCTGGAATTATATACCTCATTGCCATAAACTCTGTGGAGGTTGTTGGAGTAGATATCTTCACTACTCATTTTTAAATTTATTTTTTAAAAAGTGATTTTTCAATGAAGAGGTGAATGAAATGGGATCTTCTGAGAGGTTGGCTCCTTTAGGTAGGTAAGTGAAATATTATCATGACAAAGAAGCTTATAATATGTTGTTTCTTTACCCTTGTGTAAAGATCACGAATTCCATGAGTTCATGCTCTTTGAGTTGTTTTATGATAAGCAGCGGCCTCTCCCAAAGGTCCTGTATAGTGCAACTAATGCAAGCCAGAATCTGCTCTAGAGCTGCAGGTGCCAAGCTACATTTTTGGCAAGTGGGGTAGACTTTGTTGTTATTTTCTATCTTCAATGGCTTCAGATGGGCTGTTGTAAATCTTGTTAGCGTTGTTTGGTGCTGTCTATTTCTGAGGTTCAGAACTCCTATGTATAGTTGATTCTCTCTGGTTCCACCCCATGGAATTCTATAGTGACAAATGCCTAACTATTTTGGTAAAAATCACTTGTCCACAGTTGCAGTGTAGACGACACTCCCCCAGCTAACACCTGTATGGCTCAGTATCCGGCCCACCCCGGCCTCCATGGAGGGAGGGCCTCAAGCCTATTACCTGGCTGGGTCTGCAGAACGGCCTGGAGTCTTCTTTGTCAACACCAGCGACCTCCAGGCTTCGTAAGTTTTTTCATTCTCTTACGACCCAACTATATGGGGAAGTAGTTGGGATTGTGCTAATTACCCCCTTTTTAGTAAAGTCTACGTACAAGGTTGTCCCAAAAGTTCGTACATACTTGCACAAAAATTACCAATATTACCCGCCATTCTGTATAATGTCTTTGTATTATGTATAAAGTAATTGTATTATGTATTATTATGTATTCGCCGTAATGATATTATTCGTAAAGTAATAAGAAAAATAACGTTTTAAGAAAAACACAAACTTTTGGGACAACCTTATATCAATAGACAACTCCCAATAATGGTCTGAGGAATTGATCTTAATTATAATTACTAGAGTGAGAGAGCTCTGTGGAATGAGCAGTGAGAATATAAAAAGGCTGGAGCAGATTGAAAAAAGTGGAGAACTCTAAATTGTAGCGAGATCAAATATTTAAATGTTTTTATTTATCACAAATACAGATTGGTAGTGTCTACTCTCTTTAAGCACATTACCTGTCTATGCAATTAGACTATGCAGCTTGCATTTACAAGCTTCCTGAATTATTTTCAGCTTTAATATCATTGGTGGTTTGGACCTTTGAAATAATTGTGTCATTGAAGTCATCATAGCTTTAGAAAACATTGCTCACAATACGGTATTGAATCCTGGTACCCTAGAGGTTGTAAACTGCTCCCCAAATTCCAACACAGTCATCTTAGGTATTTGGATTCATGAAACATTACATGGACAGTCCCTTACCAGACCCTTTTAATAAAAAATGAAGTTTTGATTTAAAAAATGATTGCTAAAAAGTATATACAGTAGAACCTCCCTGTAAAGGACACCTAATTGCTGAGCTAAAATGTCCTTTAGGGAGAGGTGTCCTCTTTCCGGAGAGTTGCTAAATAGTAAAAATGGTAATTTTGCAAGTGAAAACTGTCCTTTATAGAGATGTGTCCTCTAGCGCAATTGTCCTCTCATGAAGGTTCTATTGTGTAATAAAGTTCAGATATTTGGTGTTTTTGTCTTTAGAGAAATTTTTCTAGCATCCTGATTTATTGAACCTTTTGTGAATCTTGACTGTATGATGATCTTCCACATAAGCTAGGTCAGTTGTAAGTTTATGGCTGTTTCAGGAAACAGAACTCTCATCTTGACCATATTTATTGGATTTCTTAATTGTCCAAAAGACTATCTCTTTCCCAACAAACTTTTTTCCATTCTTTGGCCCATCTCTAAAACTTATAGTTCCTGCCTGACTAAACCTGCCAGGTTTCACATCCATATAGAGTGAAGGCTAACTGGACTTACAACCAAGCCATACTTGAACCCAACTGGGGCTGAATACAATTCTAGCCTAGTGTGATTACTTAAGACCTGTATAAGAAAATAACTGCAATATTTTAATTAGGTAGTATAGAAACAATATTTTAGAAGATTTTGTATTTATTTTATTAATAATGCAAAGCTCAACTTAATACACTTAGATAATTCAAAGCCCAAGGAACCAAAAAAAAAAATTCAATTATCCAAAAATCCGAATTGAAAACTGAAATAATATTTATAGGAACTTCTAGGGACCAAGAAAAATATTCGAATTGAAGACATTTTCAAATTAAAGACATTCAAATTATCCAAGTTCTACTGTATTACGGTGCAGGATTTTTTTGGGATTCAGTACTTTGTGTACTTCTGGATGTCCTTCATATCAGCTATTACAGAGTAACCTTCCTGGTGTTGGACTTGTTGAAGACATCTGAGATACTTGTGGCAGTTTGACCTGTTCTACATAGTGTTACTTTGACTTCCCAATAATGCTGGACTGGACAGATCCAAGAGAACTGATATCTAGTAAATATTGATACATTAAATTTAATACATTTTCTAAATATATATATATCAGACTATTCAAATAATACAAGGTAATAAGACCAAATCCAAATGAATAAATAATGTGTGATGGTAACAGCGTTGTTACCAAAACATCACACGTTATTTATTTATTTGGATTTGGTCTTATTACCTTGTGTTTTTAATCTATAATCCAAATTGTGCCTTTTTATTCAAATATCATTAATTATTAAATATAATTGATTGTATGATATATGCTATATAATAATTTCCTTCATATTTTGAGTTTAAATCAAAATTTGTATGCTAATTAGAAACCTATTTCAAGCATATTTTAATTTCCTGCACATATGTTAAGATATGAAAAAATAATAGAAAAATAAAAAAATAAAAAGGTGTTGGTATTAAAATAAAGAAGGCATATCCTGACCAGGAGCACATGTGCTTTTTAGATGCCAGAGAGCGCCATCTAGTGGAACATAAATCAACTAAACATTGATTTAGCCTGTTCCCTGATATTTGGCCTACCCAATTTCTTGATAAATCAAGAAAAGCCATCCATGAACAAAAAGCACATGTGCTCCTGGTCAGGATATGCCTTTTTTATTTTTAATATCAACACCTGACCTTTTTTTTTTCTATTGTTTCATGTGTTAAGCCTATTTATGAAAGTTTGGCCTTAAATACCCATTTCTTGGTTTCTCAAGAAGCCTCTGGGACCAAAATTCTTTTTGGTCACATTGGTACAGCCTACTCCACACTGACGAGCGCCAACAGCGCAAAACACTTTCGTGGATGTCTTTTCTTGATTTATCAAGAAATTGTGTTAGCCAAATATCAGGGAACTGGCTAAATCAATGTTTAGTTGATTTCTGTTTCAGGATATGCCTTCTTTATTTTTAATGTTAATTTTTTTTCTTTTTCATTGGGTGACTGTGTCCTTAGAAGGCCATTGCGCTTTGTTGTTATGGTTGAATTTTGGGAAATTACTATAAAATTCTGGATGAACACACATATTGGCCACGCACACTGAGGACAAATGGCTGTTGTGCAGGCCCAAGTATGACATTGTGCCCTTGGCGCTACATGAAGGTCTTCCTGGCCATCACCTCCAGGTACTTGTTCTCCTGATATGTCCTGTAATGTATCTAAACACAGGTCTCTCCCCACCCTGGTGTGTCTTGCAAACACACCTTTTATGTAAAGAAATGGACTTAAATCCACTCTTATAGTACATACACACATAGAAGTATTTTTAAAAAACTCAGGCTCAGTCGGACTCAGGCACTTTGTAAGTGTAAATATCAAATTGTTTCTACATGTATGGGAGAGTGTGGTTCACTTAATTATAAGCTGCCACCAACCATTGTCTGTACAGTGTTTAGTTGTTGTTTTTTTCTAATCCATCAGCTGATTGCTTAAACCAACTCACACAGACCTCCTAGTATATTGATAACTTGCTGTTGTAGATATCTTGTTTGTCACAGCACTGTGCTCCGGGGATGTCTCACAAGCCAGACATTTTGTGCAGTTTGGGAAGTGTTTGGTTTTGCCTTCAAAGAATATTTTCCTTGTGTGGCCTGTTTTTAGGCGGGAAATGATTGTCATGTCTATCTAGGTTGGTCATTAGTGGTTCTCTAGAAATGGGACCACAGTACCAATGATGTGAGAAATCCTTCTTCCAAGTTCTTATGAGGGAATTTTTATAGTTGTTAGTTGCATAGTTTGGGTATGTCCTTGTGTTTGAGTCTATATCAGGGGTAGAAAATGCTCCTTGTTTTGCCAGCCATCGGCTCTTCCATTGTATTCAGTAAGTTGATGTTGTTCTAGATGTCCTTCATGGAGAAGGAGAAGATCCCAGAGTTCCGCAAGTACATTGAGGATCGCCGCTACTCCGATGCCCCCTCCCGCTTCCCCCTATATACAGCCTTTGTAGAGGTGAGTGGATGGCCATTACATTTTGTATAAATGTTAAAATAATTCTTGGTGCTATACATAGAAAAGTGGAAAATCTTCATCTTTGGAGTTTACAATTAGAGTCCTTTCTCATTACTTGAATCTCAAGACTGTCACACTTGTGCCTTTTCTGATCTCATGGAATGGGGTGTAGGGGTGCAGCTTTTGTTGATCATGGCACCATGATCCAGGCACACTTTGGTGAAAGTCTGACTTTGCCTGTAATTTAAGGCCATTCCTAACATGGAAGCCTTTGTTGCCGACTCTAACATGAGTACAGACACAGCACCTCCATATCCCTGGAGAGGGACCCTTGCTGAGGTCTATCAACCGGGTCATTTGAACTCATGATTTTTAAAGAGTGTCTTTCTCCTCTTTCTAACAATGCTGCTGTTGGTCTGCGACCGCTTCTTCGTATAGCAGTCAGCTCTGCCAAGGGTGTACACTTTCTGGTAGTAAAAAGCAACATTTATGTCTCCTAGGCTCACCCTGGCCTGATTCTCACATCTCCATGAGGGCAGGTTGCATGGAGAAGAAACCTGGGTAGTCTTAGTCATTCCAATAAATGATCCGGCCATCTGTAAATGTAAATGGGGAAAATGCTACATTTGTGTGCTGGGAGCTACTACTAATACAACTTGACTACTTGTTTAAAATATCTTGACCATGTTGCCTAACTGGCTTATTTTATGATTTATGTGTGAATGAACAATTCTTTCCTACTTAATTTACATATAATTTCTGCCATTGTGTAGAAGTTTATGCCTATAACCTCCCTAAATAATTGTCTTGCATTTCTTAATATATCCAAAGTACACAGACAAATAGCCCAATACAGTAGTATGCAGAGCAACCAGGAGATGGCAAAACAGTTTGGAGGGTTCAACACTGATGAGACTTCCTATTATTTTCTTCACTCTGCAAGTCTTTAGAAATATTTTTAATTATATAAGTTAGTGAAAATAGTGCAGAAGTGAAATTGTCCTGGGATCAGATGGATAAATTAAGGCATCTCCTGATCATCCAACTAAAATATGCTGATCTGTAGGAATAAATATCAACTAATCCTTGATTTTTAATTATTTCAGAATTGGCCAAATACCCTTTTTGCAGCTTGCACCATGTTGATGAGGGCCAACAGCCTGAAATGCATGTGGTTAACTTTTCTTGATTGATCAAGAAAGGGTATTAGGCTAAATCTAGAATAATTACAAATCAATATAAAAGGTAGTGCTAGAACACTTGTTACAATTTCCATGTTCAATTATCGAGCAGGCTCCAGCTAAAGAACTTTGAAACAGCCTCACCACTAGCTTTCACACAGGAACTCTCCCTGGCAATTGAAAGGTGAATAATCCATGGCATAAGGCCACGTCCACATAGATAAACTGTTTATGATGTTTTGGTAACAGTGTTGTGATGATTGTCTGGATGTGTTCTTGTTACCTTATGTTTCTAATCTATAATTCAAATTGTACCATATCAATAATCCAAGGCATTATAGAATTTTCTATATGTTCCAAACTTTTTAAAAAAGGACATTATTTTATGTGCCTATTTCTCCTGTCCCCAAAACTCCATAATTTCTACAAGTGCCTTCACAATGAATTCCTCCAAATTGCCCCTTATCTAATCATACCATCCAAAATACAAGAGTAGAGAGGTGCTGTAGATTGAGCTGGCCAAACTACTGATAAGCCGGGTCCTCCCAATGCAATTAGTTCAACTAAGGATAGAAAGGGTTAAACAGCTTCACTTCCTTCTTATTCCAAGCTTCTCTCTCTCAATGATTGGATGGATGTAATTTAATCTCAAGTTGTGTGCACACACTTATTCCACGAGTCTTCCCCACTATTTCATTGGTTTCCTATACTGATTAGGGTTGTTTATAGTCAAACATGCTTTAAATATATTTCTGGATCTGTTGGTTTATAAATGCACATATTTTATATTCAGAATCCTCACCGTATTGTCTGATTTTCAAGTAGAGTGAGAGAGCCTCTGTATCACTGGAATAGAAACATGGCCAAAGAGGATAAAATGTCTTCAATATATAAGTTGGCAACAATAAACCTCTAAAACAAGACCTGATAGAAAGGAAAAGGTTTTTAGATTTGAAATCAGCATACTGAAAAATTCCTAGAACAGCTTTTTCTTTGCCAGTAATAGACAAATTTATTTTTTGGCTAGTGTAAATTATAACCATAGTTTTTTGAACCTCTTAGGAAAATTATGGAAACATACAATTTTGTGTTTCCTTGTATTTTGGACCAACCTGGGTTGAATGGCTAGGATTTTAAACATAGGATCTGGTGTTGTGTGTTGATTGAATGTCTGGATTCAGGGCTGGGGTCTGTACTCGGAGTACCTGGGCTATGAACTGGGACTGTACAAGGACCATTACCTCAAGTAAGTTACCTCCCTCTCTGTCTGTTTAATACTTTGTTGGAACTGTTAACATGTGTGTTGAATATCTCTTCCATTTACTGTAGAACCTGGTTAATCCTGTTGATTAACTATCCTTTGAAATTTGATATATGGATGCAGTTATTAATGATGTAAATAAAAATGGCACTCTTCACAGTCTCACAAGGAACTCTGCTTTATGATGAAGGTGGATTCTCCCCTGACACTTCTACTATAGATGGGCAATCCATTCCTGATGACTTGTGAGGTCCACAGCTATGGCTGTTCTGCTAACTAATGACTTGTGATGTCCACAGCTATGGTCATCTGTCCAAAGAAGCCCTGAGAGCCTGTCGTATGGTGGTGGACACTGGCTTGCATGCTCTGGGGTGAGTTGATGGCCTCATTCTTTCTATCATTGTAACCTGATGGTCAGTTTGATGGGCTTGTGATGTGAACTTGAGTAATAGAAAATATTTCTGTTAGGACCTGATTGCTGACTCCAGTTGATGGTCTCAGAAAAATATTTCCTCTAAGTTCTGATATTCGATGGGAGAGTTCGAAGGCTATAAATAGCTATCGGCTTTCCCAAAAAAGAAGCATCTATTTGGTTCCAACAAAATTCTGACTGGCCCTGGATTGCTTAACTTGAAGTCCTTTGTCTACAGGCACACTTGCTTCTCCCTGTGAATTATTGTTGCTTTCTTTAATAAATCTAAATGAGTATGACATATATCAGTAACCTGGCTCAAACCTTTTTTTAAATCTCTAGTACAAGTGGTACAGGCCATGATATTCATAGTGTGTAGAAGTTGGTGACTGTTTTTACTGTTTGTGTATCACATGGCTACACATGTGAAAAGCTGTTCGACTTTTGCACTTACAAATGTGCCAGAGCCCCGTTTGATTACTTGCACTAGCTGGTGAGCAAGAATCGAGGGCCATTAGAGCATTTTTTTATTCAGAAAAAAGTGTCCAATGCGGGATTCAATCCCGGGTCGTAGCGGTCAAAAACCAACAATTTAGACCATCCTTCCTCCGACCCCCCTATATCAGAAACCTGATTCAAACTTTGTCACAGGATGGAGATCCTCAACTACTGCACTTCAGACTTTCTGCACAGGGTGAAGAGGCGCAGCAATTTTCATTCATAAAAAATACTATGTTCCAATACAATGCACAATTTCAAGCTTGGAAATCACAGGAATAACCATCAAAGACCAAAAAGGAACAACAATGAACATTCATACTTGCTACAAGCCACCAAATATGCCTCTCGACCTAAAGGACATCTACATCTTCAAAACAGATGCTCCAACAATGCAAGAAACCCACTTAGAGGTCATTCTCCACTAACCAAAATGGCAAGATCCTACAACTTTTCTTGAGTCTTCTGATGAAACTCAATCCCTTGCTGTGATTTGTTGCACCATTTGTTGAAGATATTTAAACTGCAGAGTGCAGCAGTGATCAGCATTTTGGATTTAACATTTTTTTCTTTCCCTTTCAGCATATTTTGTCCTATTTCAGATATTATTTCAGACATCAGTTATACAGAGAAGATATTTTGCTTCTAGAATAATCTTCATTTGAAATTTCACACATAGGTATTATGGCATTGGAATATTAGAGTCTGTGAAAATGCATTTTTACAGCAAGCAAAACAAACCTTAGGCTTAGATAATAGTATCAAAAAGGCTTTATGCCAACGAGGCAAAGCTGCTGTTGGGTAGATATCGCTGGTTCTAGCAATTCACCCCTGAAATTCTCTGTATAGTTGGAGTCCCCCAAGTATGGAACAGAGCCCCCCAGGATCCAAACAACCATCCATCAGGCTACTTCTCTTACCCACACTTTATTTTCCAACCACAATATATATATACATTCCATTTATACAGGTGACCAGAAATTGTTGGTCAAATATATAAAGGACATCTAATTGCAGAACCAAAGTGTCCTTTAGGGAGAGGTGTTCTCTTACCAGAGAGTTGCTACAGAAGTCCGCTAAAGGGAGGTTCTACTGTACAAAAATAAACAGAATAATTAATTAAATAAGAATTAAAACAGCTGCTGTGTAAGACTAGTAGGTTGGGTGCAGGTGGACCTATGACCAGGCCGTGAGTTACATGGAGGAGAACACGGCTGAGACCCTGCCTTCTATCAAAAAGGAAGTAAGGCGCTACATCACCTGGCCTGGACAGGTAGGTGTTCCAGTACTAGGATGTAGTTGTAGCTAGAAGTATACTGATCTTTTACAACAAATGAAGACATGAGTGTTTCACTCACGTCTTAATATCTTCATTCTTTGTATATAGATGGCGCGTTATTGCTTTGTATTAATTTATGCCTAACTTGTTCTTATTGTTTACGGAAGAGCATTGCTCGATGCAAATATTTAAATATAATTCTACTGTCCTAAAAGCTTATGTCCATAGTTTGCTTAAATACCATTTAGATACCTCCCTTCAATGTAGCATATAAAAGCAGAATGATCCAATACAGTATTAGAGCTCTAAAGAGGAGGTCTGGTGGATTAAGGGTTCACCAATGATGAGCCAAGCCCTCCCAATATATATTTTTTTATCGCAGTAAGGACAGCAGAAGTTTTATTTATTTGTGAAAAGAAACATTCGCGTCCGTTAATGTCTTCATTCATTGTATATATATGGCGCGTTATTGCTTTGTATGCTTATCTTTTCAATGATTGCTTTGAAAAATTGTAGCTTTATATTAATCCACCAGAAATTTTCTGTTAACATATCAATTTTGTTCTCAATAGACCCTCTTTAAGAGGACTTTTTCTGTATTGTGTATATTGGGGCCTTCCCTCTAGATCTAAACTCAACAATGTTTGTCATTCCCCCATGCTCAATAGCCCTAATACCCACTGTGTTCCTATGTCATTATAATTACATTTGATCTTAGACACAAGGAAAGGTAGAACTGTATAGCCCCAGTGCAACCATTGTCTCAGGCTCTCACAGTTTCAAAGACCCAGCTGACAACACGTGAAGTAATCTCTATGTCCCTTTGGGTAGAATGACCTTCTCAGTTTTGTTCCTGTACTCTTCTTGCTCTGTTGGCTGGCTTCCACGAGGCACTTATCAGGCCATCTCAAGCCATTGAAGATAGAAAATAACAACAAAATCTCCCCCACTTGCCCTAAATGTAGCTTGGCACCTACAGCTCCAGAACTGCTTATCATAAAATAGCTTGAGGAGCATCAACTCATGGAATTCGTGTAATTTTTACACAAGGGGATAAGAAACAACAACACCCTTCAATGTCTCCCATTCTTTAAAGCTAGCTGCCTCCTTCCAGAACATTCTGCCCAGTTTGATCCATTGAGCCTCTACTAATTGCCACATTTCTCTTCACTGGGTGCCACATATCTTCACCACATGCTGAGAAAGGAAGTCAAAAGGGAAGTAATTTATTGGTTAATATGGTGTGCATTTGGGCTCCTGAAGTAACACCTGGTCATCAGGGACCTTCTTATACTTCAGCATGTGAGAGGTAGAGAGCTGTTTTACAAGTTTTCCCACTATGTACGAAGTGCAATTCTCAACTTGCAACCCCAAAACACATTATTGACTGTATTGGCTCCTCCATTGATGCACTCTACTCATCCAAAGCAAACACCATCAACAGGTTCTACAAGCTTGATACCCTGATATGATTGTTGAGTGGAGATAAGGAAGAAGAAGAAGACAAGTTTCATTGAGATTAGACACCATTAGAGCAAGTCAATAACCAAAATTGTCAAGTTGCTCTATGTTCAAAACATTGTCTGACTGTGGCAGAGATAATAATTTTGGTTTTAAAAAAATGAATAATCTTAAATAACTATATAATCTGTGATTATTTATTTTCCCCAGATGGTTTGGGGATATGTCACAACAATAAGCCTATTTTCCTATATTAAAAATCTATTCAAATATTTATGAGGGAAAAATGAAAAGGAACCATTGATATCTAGCCATCAATAGTTGTAAGGAATGTGAAGAAGGTCGTAGTCATACAACTTCTGGATGTCCAGGCCACGGGGTACAAGGTGGGGGAGCTCTTCATCAAGTCACTGCGGAAGCTGGCCCAGGAGGAGATGGGTAAGTCAGCTTGTCAGCCTCACTACCAATTAAGACAATTTTACCCCTTCAGTGATTTTATTTCTGCTCAAACAAAATATATATGTTGCACAATATAACTTTAACACCTTTGTTTTAACATTTTCCTCAATTTAGCTATAACTTTCATTTGTATGTCAATACTGATAAAATACAATTTGGATTATAGATTATAATAAAAAAAAAAAACCTAATCCATTATATAAAGAAACAAAGGTCGCCTCTTCAGTCAAAATAGACGCCAAAACTAGATGCCATCTAATCCATTATTATCCAATTTATTAGTGTGTGATGTTTCGGCAACAGCATTGTCACCATCATCAGAATGGTCAATCATCATCATCACTGGTGATGGTAACAATGCTGTTGCTGAAACGTCACACACTAATAAATTATTTGGATTAGGTCTTATTTTCCTTTTTTTTATTATGTCAATATTGAAATACATTACTAAAGTATTGATAGCTACTAAATCCAAAAGTATTTGATATGTTGTACGCTAGAGTTCCAAATTGTACTTTATCTGTATATAGATATTAGAGAAGCCAACAATTGATGTCCCTCACAGAAATAATTGGTGTAGAACATTGTTTTATACTTCTTTTGTGTGGGCATATTTAAATTTTATATGTATTCATATAGTAAATTAAGAAAAAGGCATCTCCTTATCATGCAACTGAAAGTTGCTGATGGCTTGTGCCATCTATCTGAATAAATGTCAACTATTCGATTTATTTTTAATTATTCCAGAATTGATCAAATACCCATTTTTGATTTTTCACATTGTGTAGCGTTCTCACGCAATTCTGGCCTTAACTACCCGTTTCATGATTTCTCAGGATGCCTTAATGACCAATTTTTTAAATTTTTTTTTTGGTCGTTGAGGTACAGCTTGCACCACGCTGATGAGGGCCAACAGCTCGAAACGTGTCCGTGGTTAGCTTTTCTTGATTAATTAAGAATGGTTATTTGGCCAATTCTGAATAATTAAAAATCAACGAGAATTGTTGATATTTATTCCGATTGATGGTGCAAGCCATCAGCAACTTTCACTTGCACAATAAGGAGATGCCTTTTTCTTAATTTATGAACCTTATTCCAGTATAATGTCACATTTGTACTGTTTTTCACATTCATATAGTTTTGAAAATAGAGCAATCAATAAATAAATTAATTAAAAAGGCATATATTGGAACAAAATATAATATATTTTACCAATATTTCAGTTGGCTGAACGCCAACCTTTATCAAGGTGTTATAACACCTTGGAAATATTGGTAAAATAAATGATATTTTGATCCAATATATGCCTTTTTAATTAAAAATTCATATAGTGTTAAAGGGTAAACTTTGATGTATACGTGTGACAATTATGACAATGGAAAATTAAAGGTTTTTAGAAGACATTGCTAGAGTGTGTGGTTCGGGAAGCAAATTCAAGTTTAGGTAGGGTATGTCTAGAGGTTTGTGTGTGTCATCAGGTGAGAAGTTCAAGGTGAAAGACTTCCACAGGGTGGTGCTACAGAACCAGGGATCCTTGGAGCTCTTGGAGTCCCAAGTGAAGAAATACATCAAGTCTGACTGATTGTTGGTTAATTTTACACTCCCTCGTATATATATTGTTGATGTTTTATAGAATATATTTTTATAACTTTTTGACCTTTATATATTTAATAAATAAATAACATGATTTTTAAATTTAGAAACTTTTTAAAAACACACTCTAACTAAGCAATAATATTTTATACCCAATAAAATATATTTTGATCATTTGTGTTCATTATTCTCTCTCTACTACTTCAACGGCTTCCTTTGACCCATGACTCCCTCTAGGTACTATAACAGGCCAAGATGGTGGCAGTTTGTTCACATTTTATTGCTGTTGTTTCTTATCCCCTGTGTAAACAGGCAGGCAAAGTCAGACTTCACCAAAGTGTGCCTGGATCATGGTGTATGAACAATGAAAGCTGCATCCCTACACCCCATTCCATGAAGCTCGAGGAGCATGAACTCATGGAATTCATGTAAAATTTACACAAGGGGATAAGAAACAGCAAAAAGATTACAGGAATTCCATGAGTTCATGCTACTTGAGCTGTTTTATGATAAGCAGTAGCCTCTCCCAAAGGTCCTGTTTAGTGCATTTAATGCAAGCCAAAATGTGTTCTGGAGCTGCAGGTGCCAAGCTACATTTTCGGCAAGTGGGGTAGATTTTGTTGTTATTTTCTATCTTCAATTGTTTGAGATGGCCTGTTCTAAATCTTGTTAGTGTTGTTTGATGCTGTCTATTTCTGGTTTACATTGTACTGCAGGTAATGCTGCATATTCACTAATGTCACTTACAGTTCCGCCTATGTGGAACTTGGTTGTCATTTTATTAAAAAGCTGCTGACATGTGAGTTTAAACCCAGATACAACCAACCATGTTTAAATAGCTCCCAAGCCACTACAAACGATCGTCAAGATGACATATTTTCTCTATTCTGATATTATTATGATCATGTATGGCCATAGCCGATACAGTGGTAAGCCATTGTTAAAGCACTTGCTCCAATTTTCAAATTTCTCTTTACCTTTTCATATACAGCAACAATTTGCACAGCATCAACCCTCTCCACTCTGCTGCCCATCATTCATACACATAGTCTAGTAGTATTGGACATGACAAAGTTTTTTTTAATTATCCCTAGTACACGTGGTAGAGTGTTTGTAAGTGTAAAGTTGAACTGCTTTTCACATGTGTAGACATGTGGTGCGCTTTCAGTAAAAGCAGTCGCCAACTACCCACCATGATTATCATGGCCTGTTCCACGTGTACTAGGGATAAGCAAAAAAAAAAAAAAACCACGTGGTAGAGGCCATGATAATCATTTTGGGTAGAAGTTAGCGACTGCTTTTACTCTAAGTGAATCACAGGTCTACACATGTGAAAAGCAGTTTGACTTTGCACTTACAAATGTGCCAGAGCCCCGTTTGGTTACTTGCACTTGCTGGTGGGATTGGACTTTTGCAAGAATTGGGGGCCATTGGAGCATTTTTTTTTTAAATCAGAAAAAAGTGCCCAATGTGGGAATCAAACTAGCGTCATAGCGGTCGAAAACCAACGGTGTAGACCATCCTTCCACCGACCCCCACACATGACAAAGAGAATAGGCCAAAAGTTGGAGCAAGAGCAGCACCATCTGGTTATCTATGAAATGATACTTCGGGCTTGCCTTCGTTTCATAGACCATGTTACATCCCAATACTTATATATCACACACTTTTGAACAATATTTCTGTAAGGGAAGATCATAATGAATACTAAGCAAATGCCTTGTTCAATGAATGGTTCTAGAGAAAAAAGGCAGTGTTATTATAGCTAAAAGTGTTAATTCAATAAAATATTCCCATGTATCAATATAGAGTACAAATATCAGGTCTCCAGGGAAAAGTATCTTTTCAAAAACTTTTAATCTCTAGCTTTTGGGCACAAAGGCTCTTCTACAGGATAAAAAAACGGTATTTGACATTATACCCTGTTATCTCCTTTAGAAGGGCGTTTGTACCTGAAAGCTAGAGATTGAGAGTTTTTGAAAAGATACTTTTCCCTGGAGGCCTGATATTTGTACTCTATAAAAGTGTTGAATTCTAACATGGTCAAAACTTTCTACCAATATTCTCACCGCATAGAGTCACAAGCTTAGATATAGTCAAAGCCAAATATGAACAGGCTAAATCTTTAGGTAAGTTGACTTATCATTTTAATTATTATTACATACTAGCGGACATACCCGGCTTCGCCCGGGTTTTACCCGAGTAAAGGTTTGTCTAACGAATCTCTCGATAAAGTGAACATTTTTCCCCGGTCCCTTGAAAAATACTCTATAAGTTGAATAAAATCAATAATAATTGGTTCCCTCGGTAATTGGAAGTTAAAGGAATAGTATCTTGCCTTGGAATTGTATCATTATTCTTGTCTCAAATAAATTGCCGTGTCATCCTGAATTTTGTCTTTCCTAATTTTCTACATTACAAAATCATCATATCATCATGATAATATTTAGAGCAGATTGTTGAATTATAACAGATAAATTAGAATATTTATCTTGATTATTTTAAAGCGAAAAGTTATTTCAAAAATTTTATTTGCTAGAAACCTTCCCAGTACTATACTAAATAACTTCCCAAAGTTTCATGGCGTTCCAATGAGTGGTTTGGTCAGGCATAAAGGACAAACAGACCACACACACACACACACACACACATACATTCCTTTTTATATATATAGATACACTCTTAAGGAAGGAGGATTGCTCCACGTAAGCAAACTGACAGAATTTGTCTTTCATATGCTGAAATTGTCATAATAATATTTTAAGGTAATTAATAGGCAAGTAAAACTTATCGATAAGATAAAATATTTCATTTAAGAGGGTCTTCAGATCCAATTTCCAAAAAAGATCTTCACAAATTAATTTACAAAAGCAAAGAGGAAGCTTCTAGATGTTTCCGAATCATCATAAAAAGCAACTGACTATTTAAAACAAATAAATAATTCAGGGATAAATAAATCAAATGTCACAATATTTATAAATATATTTATTGGGGACATCAGCTTTGTTAAGAGAATGACTCAAAGTTACATATTTACGTCAATGAAGTGTTGGTTAAGATGTATAATGTTACAGTAGAACCTCCCTGTAAAGGACACCTAATTGCAGAGCCAAAGTGTCCTTTAGGGAGAGATATCTTCTTACCGGAAGTTGCTAAATTGTAAAAATGGTAATTTTGCAAATGAAAACTGACCTTTGTAGAGAGGTGTCCAATAACGGGAGTGTCCTCTCATGAAGGTTCTACTGTACATCATTTTAATCTGTTGTATCTTACCTGTTTATTCTGGCCAGGAACAAACAATACCTTTCTGCTCGCTTGTACTCTCTATCCTTCAGCTGTTCTTGCTTCCTTGATCTGTCTTGGGCCAATTCCTAATCTTCTTTATTTAATCTGACTCCTTCTATTTCTTTCTTTTCTTCTTATCTCCAATCAATCATATCAGGGTATCAAGCCTGTAGAGCTGAGATTTTTGATGGTGTCTGCTGGAGATGAGTAGAGCACTTCAAAAGAGATTTGACAATCATAATGATTGGGTGAAGTAGAATGTGTCTACTTTTGTCATTAAGACTGGGAGCACTACTCAGTGGCAGGCCGACTTAGCTCCAAAAAAAATGGCCGCCTCTGACATGAGGAACAGACGCCATGTGCAGCTGCTCCTAGCATGGAGTACAGATGCTGCTCATCCTGTATCCCTGGATCAGGAGCCCTTACAGGGTACTATCAGCCGGGCCAGCTGAGCCCAGGTTTTTTAGTGAGTTTGTTATTGCTTCTTCTTCTCCTTTATTATCCGGGCTTGGGACCGGCAAAGGCGGAGTTCACATATATTTTTCTTAATTGATCTATTTGAATAACTTTCACTTGACTGTTTACCTCTACTTGGTACACTCTGCCACCTATTAAACTGGAATCCATTTATAAGCATCATCTCTAAAGTTTTCGCCCCATGGCTTGTCATTTATTTCAAAGCTTCTGAATGTTCCATGAATTCTCTGATCCCATTTATACTGTTTAACCTGGTTCTTTTCAACCCTATCTGTCAGACATTGATGCAATATGGTTAGTGTGGTTCCAATAAGGACCCCCCAAAAAGAATTTGGCATGGAATTTGACTGTTGTTCCGAGAGGGGTACTTCCCTTTCAACAAATTTATTAATTTGTGAATGGTTAGTCGGAATTGTGGCCTTTTAACATCATTACTTCTTAAAATTACAAGAGAAGGAATCGACTGACATCATCTTGAAGAAGGAACAAAAGTTAATGGCGACAAGTTTCTTAAAGAAACTTTTGTTCCTTCTTCAAGACTTCTTAAAATATTTGCATCTCTAAATATGTGAATTGAGGCTCATTATCTGTGACAAATTCCTTTGGAAGTCCCTATAATGCACATAGCCTTCTAATTTGTTCTATTGTTTTCTTTGATGAAATATCCTCCATTGGAATATAACTTCTATTCACTTTGTGAATGACTGCTCATCACACAATATATATGTTTAACCCATTTTTATAAGCAAAATCTATGTGAATTATTTCCCAAGGACCTTTGCCTATTTACAGGGTTGGAAGAATGCTTTTGTTGATCTATATTAATGCTGATTTCCAATTTAAAGAAGTATCATAAAGATGCTAGATAAAGAAAAAAAAAGTACCTAAGAATGAGTTCCCATTGTTGTCCCCGTGATCAGGCTATCTGCAAAGCCATACCAACAATGGAACATTTACAAATAGATACAAAATAATTAGATCTCCAGAATAATTTTTAGACAATCCCAGTGGAAGGTAGCTCTACTACAGGGCAGTCCTCGAGGAGGAAGCGGAGCAGGGAATACGGCGAGGAGGCGGAGCAGCGAAACCGGCGAGGTGGCGGAGCAGGGAACACGGCGAGGAGGCGGAGAAGCGAAACCGGCGAGGAGGCGGAGCAGCGAAACCGGCGAGGAGGCGGAACAGGGAACACGGCGAGGAGGCGGAGAAGCGAAACCGGCGAGGAGGCGGAGCAGGGAACACGGCGAGGAGGCGGAGAAGCCAAACCGGCGAGGAGGCGGAGCAGGGAACACGGCAAGGAGGCGGAGAAGCGAAACCGGCGAGGAGGCGGAGCAGGGAACACGGCGAGGAGGCGGAGAAGTGAAACCGGCGAGGAGGCGGAGCAGCGAAACCGGCGAGGATGCGGAGCAGGGAACACGGCGAGGAGGCGGAGAAGCGAAACCGGCGAGGAGGCGGAGCAGGGAACACGGCGAGGAGGCGGAGCAGGGAACACGGCAAGGAGGCGGAGAAGCGAAACCGGCGAGGAGGCGGAGCAGCAAGCACGGCGAGAAGGCGGAGCAGGGAACACGCCAAGGAGGCGGAGCAGGGAACACGGCGAGGAGGCGGAACAGCGAGCACGGCGAGGAGGCGGAGATGCGAGCACGGCGAGGAGGCGGAGATGCGAGCACGGCGAGAAGGCGGAGAAACGAAACCGGCGAGGAGGCGGAGAAGCGAAACCGGCAAGGAGGCGGAGCAGCGAGAAGGCGGAGAAACGAAACCGGCGAGGAGGCGGAGAAGCGAAACCGGCAAGAAGGCGGAGAAGCGAAACCGGCAAGGATGAGGAACAGCGAGAACGGCGAGGAGGCGGAGCAGCGAGCACGGCGAGGAGATGAAGAACCAATAAAGAAGTGTTCAACGCAATCCAGTTTTCGAAATCACACACACTCAATGATCGATAAATAAATACTTAAAAGTAGTTTCCAAAATAATTATAAAAGAAATATGTTCAGCATAATGAAGTACTATATAATCGCATACACAAAAGAATAAAACATTGCAATATCTACATCTTCAGGTATTGTCCAGGCTGTTCTACTAGAGTTGTTATAAAATAACTTTTTTAAGTACTTCAAGAAGTAGAAGAGTATATAAACTGAAAACTCCTAATCTCTCTTCAGAAAATAGCCCTTTGTTGAAGTTTAGATTTTATCAAGACATACGTTTTGATATTACAAAGACTGCACATCAAACCGGCCGCGCTCAAACGAGGTTACTGCAGAACGAAAGCCTGGACCAAGGCGCACTCCACTTCAACCACCCCTCCTGTTGCAGCTCCACCACAGGCTGCTGCTGTCGCTGCAGAGCTTCCTCCCAACAGCATAGCTCTGACTATAAGATGGTCGAATCGGTTCCGAAAGGCAAAACATGCAAAACAGTTCTCAAGAGCCTCAACCAACGCAGAATAAGCGCAAACTGGCTCCGAAACAGATGGAAATTTTCAATAAGAGTCAAGAAAGTCTGGGCCTCACTGAGAAAAACGAGGGCAAAAAATATTGCTCCCAGAAATTCGTCATTAGGACATCAATTTCCCTCATGAGAAATTTAATTTCATATTGTCATAGGCCTACATCTAAAGTATTAAAATATTTCTATTGTCTTAAGATCTAAAAGAGAGGCAACAAGTTAAGAGATTCAACAAACGCTAAGAGAAAAGGAATCAAGAAAAAAAAAAGGAATTTGAGATTAAATCAATCTGTTGAGAACGGGCATGAACGCTTGTTTCAGTTAAAAGATGCTTCATTTTTAATAAATAAGATTATCTAGCTAAGGATTGCTGGTTTCGAGATAAGCAGAAACAAGGATAACAAAATAAATAGACTTCTGATTTTAGAAAGTACAAATACAGTAGAGAACATTTTAATTGTTAAACACCTCGTGACCACTGTATTCCACAATCACCCAGAACCCCACCTAACCATGTACCACCTTTCCCCATCTGAGCTGCAAACCTCCAGTGATTGAGACTGAGATCTCCTTTGTCAAGTCATCTGACCCATGGGGGCTGACCTGACACAAACAAAACCAACCCAGAGTCCAAGGTGGACTCAGATGCCCCTTCCTTGTAGTCAAGCCACCTGACCTCTGGTGGATGACCTGACCACACCAATACCAAGCTAAGTCTGAGATGGACTCAGACGCTCTTCCTTGTGGTCGAACCACATGTCCCATGATGGATGACCTGACCCCACAAAGTGAGTCTGAGATGAACTCAGACACCCCTTCCCTGTAGTCAAGCCACTGACCTGCATGCCTATGGTGGGTGTTAAAATAACCATCTTCATGCAGAACACCAGCTCCTCCACGAGCCCTGAACCTTCCCCAAGCCGACCCCAAGTTCCTGCCATTTTCATTGTATTAAAAAAAATACTATTTAATTATTTATATATATACTAGCGAATGTGTACCGGGTTTTATCAGAGTGAAAGTTTGCCTAACGAATATATTATTGATAATAATATTCCGGAACACACAGAATATTATGATAATAATGGTAAAAATATTCGTTACATTATATATTTATATAATATAGAAAATATATTTTTCGAGAAAACATATTCACTCTCTCTACTGAATAGAATTTTAATAAGATATATATAAATGAAAATATCTAGAGATATACTACATGATCTTAGCCAAAAGGCCGAGAAACGATATTTTATATGTAGAGATGACCTGGCTTCGTGTGCCTTCTGCTCGAGTGAATGTTTCGCGGTAGAATTTTGTTCCTGCCTACTAAAAATTATTATCTGGCTCCGCCCGTGGACTGCTTTAGAAGAGAATTTTGTTTATGTAGAGGCGTCTCCAGCGGGAAAGGCGACTCCAGCGGAAGAGGCAGCTCAGGCGAGAGAAACGTGCCCGACAAGACTAATGGGACAGGATCGAGACGATCCGCTTTAAGGGGGAGGCAGTGTCGCTTATATGGGCCTAAAAACACCTACAACTTCCGCCAATAGATGCGCTTTCTCCTATTTCCCTCTGGAACTAGTGTGGATATCGCCGGCTGCTGTGGTCCTGTTTCCTGAGGCAAATGAGTGTAAATATCAGTTGATATTAGCCCTGGTATGTAAAATAGAGTAAATACCGTTAAATAATATTCAAGTTATTATGTAATATGGTTTAAAGAAGACAATAAAAGAAAGGAATATTTGAAGTCTTTTTGCTGGTTGCTGCTGTTACTCTCTCGCCAACATCACTGAAGCTGCTCTTCTGGTGAGTCTCTCGTGTCCATCCACCAGTGGTAAGGCCAAGAGATACTACCAGAGGAAAGGAGATCTACTTGAGTGGTGGTTCTCAGAAGGTCTTTGGGTGATCTGCAGGGTAGGGCTGCAGAGAAGAGCAACGGAGCCTAGGTAGGTGAACCACGAAGGAGGAAGCGACGTCGTCGCGAAGAATCTGGAGGGGACGCGCGCGACAATATATTTTAAATTTAATTATTTTAATTGTTCACACAGAGTATGTGTAAGGAAACAAAAAAAAAAGGCGCTAACAGTAAGTAGAGATTTTCTTTGTTTACTATTTTTTAAGCTATTCTTTTTATTTTTTATTTTTTTTGCTCTTGTAAATCAATAAAGATAATATTTGATCAATCTTCTTGGAATCATTATCTTCAAAAAAGTTGAAGCAAAGTCAACACTAAAAAAGGCCTTGTATATATTATGTTTTATTCAATCTGATTTCGCATCGCAAAAGACCAAGGGAGAAACTTTGAATCTCAGTTATTACACAAGTTTGTACCCATTTTAAAAATAGAGAAGACTAGAACGCTACTTCATTCTCAGCCTAATGGCAGAATAATGAATTGTGATAGTAAAAATAATCAATTCAACTATAATTTGATTCCCAACACCTATCAATGTATATGAATGAGAGATTTAATGTCATGGAGATTTATAACTTCTGTTACTGCTAATAGCCTACAGTCATTGTGATCTATCTCTGCAATATGCTGTTTATTCTAGAATTTCGTCTCTCATGTGATATCTTAGGTAATGCTGAACCATTACTTAATCCTCTAGACTATGCCATTAACCTTGAAGAAAACATTCATTGATGGCCTGAGTATAAAATCCCTAGTATAAAATCAAAAGATATATATCACCTCGAAGCTGGATGAAAGAAACTTCATGTTAATAACTTTGTTTGGCCCCATAACCTATAGTGAACATGGTTGTTTCCAAAATTCTGGAAATATCGGGAGGGGCCTTTTCAAGTCATCAAGAAGATCATGGGCATTGTATCACAAATCAAGAAATCTCCATCAACAACATCTAAAGTAATTTACACCATTTACAATCATTTTAATCTTTATGGTGGATCTGCTCTTGGTAAAGTGCTGTTCTCAATTATCAGCCTTAGGAGAATGGCTGGGTTGGCGCGTTATATAAAAAAGAAATCTTTAAACGTTGGAAATGGAAGAAATGTTCTAGAAGGAAGTCGCGTCAAAGTGGAAAACGGCATGCCAGTCAATCAATCTGCGGAACAACCTGGTGCTGATGACGATCTGAAAATACGTTTTCCTTTTTCAGGGCAAATCTTGCACCCTTTAGTAAACTCAAGCAACGCCACGCTATGTAAAAATATGTACCTCAATCTCTTGAATAATAATAAAAAAAAAAAACCATACGATTTCTGTGAGTAGTAGTTTATTTCTCTAATCATGTTTGTATATCACATTTACCGAATTTCTTCCTATTTGGATAACTCCTTCTTGGTGATTTTTTTTTAGAGTCTACGTATTAAAGTTTGAAAAAAAATCTCGATTTCAAAATAAATATTTTTTAAATTTACAAATACATATACTAATATAAATAATAAATCATTTTTACTAAGATAATAATATTATTATTCATTTATTTTAGAAAATGTGATATGTAAATTTAATGAAATAAATAATAAACTGAGTATATTTTGACCAAGATCATTTAATGATATCAAAACATTTTTAGGGGTAAATAAATTTCTCATAACTTTTATATGATTGTTTTTATTTGACGCAGTGTAGATCGTAAGATGATGTTTAAAGTTCTACTGATTTTTATCTTAAGCCTTCATATTCAGACATTTGTAATTAATTGCGATGAAGATGTCGAAGGCCAAGTAGTATTGGAATTGTATCATTCATTATCCAACAGGCCGAATGAAGATGATTTTATATTCAGAGGTACTATTCACATGCGTGACAATGTACCACAATATACGCAAAAGAAAACACTAACCTTGCAAGATAAATCAATGTTACGGCACCTTTCAGCAACAAATGGAAATTATTATCTGAAGATCAAGAATTCTGGAAACAAAAGTGAAATAACCACATTTATTAAGGGTTGTTTACTTTATGAATCCAATTTGTCAGATGAAATCACCTTATATTTAGACCATTCCTCTTTGCTTCTGGGTGTCTCACTGAATACTTACCTTTCATCTTGTTCTGGCAAGGTTGTACCTGAAAGTCATCTAAACACATTCAATACCACAATTACTTTAGGAAGTTTGACTAGTGCACCAAGTCCTGATACCCAAACCTTTCTCCATAGACTGGAACAAGAAAGACAAGAAAAAGCTCGTGGAGAACATGGAGAGAACAAGTCCTTCTTTGCTAAATACTGGATGTATATTGTTCCCGTAGTGATCTTTGTTGTACTCTCTGGAGCATCAGGACCCGAAGGTGGAGCAGCAGGAGGTGGTGGAAGGTAATCCAGAATAACAAGCTAATTTATTTTTCAGATTCACGTCCTCTTTTGTTGTTTTGAGATAATAATAAATTATTTGTAAATTTTATATTTTGTGTCACTCTTCATTGGTAGATGGTCTTCCACATGAGTTATGGAGACTAGTTGCCCTGTTTACTACAACCTTGTTTAGTATTTTATATTTAAGCTAGATTTGAGTTTATTATTATTTTATACAATGTGTGCCATCTGGTTTTTAAACTATTTTTGACACAATCATTCTTTTAAAAATAATTCTATTTTCTACTGCTCTTACTGCAATGATAAAATAATTAATCTACCATTGGTAGAATAAACTGGCTAAACAGCTAGGAGGGTTCACCACTGATGAGCCAGGCCCTCCCATTATTTTATCATTGCAGTAAGAGCAGTTGAAAATTGATTTATTTTTACAAGAATCATACACATAAAAAATAGCTCAAATTTCGTATTAATATTTTAGTTGGGCCTTTAAATTTAAATTTGTAATCTTGAGGATTGGTATTAGAGGCAAGTTGGTAGGTTCTCTGGTCATCTCTGTGCTGGGCTACCCCTCCTGTCAACTGCTGTGTGTTTTCTGATACAAACATTTGCTAATGTCATAGTATCACAACTTGACCCTTCCCTACAAGATAATAAGACCTAATCCAAATAAATTAATAGTGTGTGATGTTTTGGTAACAGCGTTGTTACCATCATCAGACAAAAATATTTTTATTTATTTATTTATTCTTTTGCCTGATAACAACGCTGTTACCGAAACATCACACACCATATATATATTTTAATTATCCCTAGTACACGTGGTACAGGCCATGATATAATGGTCGGTAATTAGCGACTGCTTTTACTGTAAGTTCACCACATGTCTACACATGTGAAAAGCAGTTCAACTTAGCACTTACAAATATGCCAGAGCCCCGTTTGGTTACTTGTACTCGCTGGTGGGGTTGGACTTTTGCAAGAATAGGGGGCCATTGGAGCTAACATACTTTAATTTATTTGAATTAAGTCTTTATATCTTGTAGCTCTATCATCCAAATTGTGCTTTATTATTGACACTTCCCAATATATATTTTGTTAGTTTTACTATTGAATAGATTGGTAAATTACAGAATAAACAGCCACAATATACAAGGCAAATATTCTCTCTGCCAAATAACAAAAAATTGTCAAAAATAAGTAAAGAACATTATTTTCCATGGTTGCATAGAATTTAAAAACTTGTGGCAATATTTTTACCTAAGTTTATTAAATGGTTCAAAATCAACAGTAGCTGTCAGAACACCAGTGAAAACTTCACAAAGTAACAAGTTATATGTAATGGGGGTAACTGCACTATCTCCAGACAAAAAGAGGTCCGTGGAACTAAACTGTTGTCTTTTCTACCACTATGACCCGGGATCGAATCCTGCATTAGGCACTTTTCTAATTTAAAAAATGCTCACTGATTCCTGCAAAAGTCAAACCCCACAAGCTAGTGCAAGTAACTAAACGGGGCTCTGGCACATTTGTAAGTGCAAAAGTCAAATTGCTTTTCACATGTGTAGACATGTGGTGTAAAAGCAGTCACCAATTCTACCCACCATGAATATCATGACCTGTATCCAAACTGATTTCATATTCTTAAGTTGATTTCATAAGTTTGGTCTTAAATATCCTTTTCTTGGTTTCTCAAGAATATTGGAACAATGGTACAGTGTCATAAGGAACAATCACCAAAAACTGGTGTTATATGCATTTGTTATTCAAGAAGATTCTGGGGCCAAAGCATTTTTGGTCGCAGTGGTACAGTCTGCACCACACTGATGAGGGCCAACAGCCCAAAACACATTTGTGGTTGGCTTTTCTTGATTTATCAAGAAAATGGGTTGGCCAAATATCAGTGAACAGGCTAAATCAATACAAGGTAATATGACCCAAATCCAAATAAATAAATAGTGTGTGACATTTCGGTACCAGCGTTGTTACCGAAACGTCACACACTATTTGTTTATTTGGATTTGGTCTTATTACCTTGTGTTTATAATCTATAATTCAAATTGTGCCTTATCAGGCTAAATCAATGTTTAGTTGATTTCTTTTCCACTAGATGGTGCTCTCTCTGCCATCTAAAAAGCTCGTGTCAGGATATGCCTTTTTTTATTTTAATATTTATCCCTATTTAACCTAAAATACCTTGTCCAGACTAGATGATACCCTTGTTTTATCATATTGTCACATCTCATGTAATTTAACAAACTCTGCCTTTGCCGGTCCCAAGCCCGGATGAAAAAGGAGGAGGGGGAGCAGTAACAAGCTCACTTTGTTTGTACTCCATTGTTAGGAGCGGCTGCACATGGCGTCTGTTCCTCATGTCAGAGGTGGCCATTTCTTTTGGAGCTAAGTCGGCCTGCCACTGAGTAGTGCTCCCAGTCTTAATGACAAAGGCAGACGCATTCTACTTCACCCAGTCATGATGGTTGTCAAAGCTTGATACCCTAAAATAATTGAGTGGAGATAAGAAAGAAGAAGATGTATTTAACAGCTGTGAGAGATGCCCCTACAATGTAAGAGGCTGAACTATATTTCTTTACACAGAGTCTAATTCCAATTGTTTGGGTTTGAAATGTTTTGAACTTAATGTGTTATTTAAATCTCCTGTGGACATAAATGAAACAATACACCACAGAGTTCTGGAGTTTCTTTTATTAACGTAGTCTCAGGCATCTCTGCCCTTCTACAGGGGAACATATATAAATGAATAAAACACCACCTGATGTTAAACTATTACAAAAATCTATGGTATTGTTTTACTTAATGTGTTAGTTTTTAAACACTTTTAGGGTTACTACTAGGAATGAAGATAAACCCAGACATGACTATATTCTACAGAAACTGCAATAACTGTCACAACACTCAACTCACTCCGGACCATATATACTCGGCCATCCTTGCAGCTCTCTATATGGCAGACATCAATCCAGAAGAGGATATCCATACGGATAAGGCACCTCGGTTGGCCGGTATTGTGATCAGGGTGCATGGACCGATCTGATCTGCTCCATGGACAAGACACCACCACCACCTCAGTTGGCCGGTATTGTGATCAGGGTGCATGGACCGATCTGATCTGCTCCATGGACAAGACACCACCACCACCTCAGTTGGCCGGTATTGTAATCAGGGTGCATGGACCGATCTGATCTGCTCCATGGACAAGACACCACCAGCACCTCAGTTGGCCGGTATTGTGATCAGGGTTCTTGGACCGATCTGATCTGCTCCATGGACAAGACACCACCACCACCTCAGTTGGCCGGTATTGTGATCAGGGTGCATGGACCGATCTGATCTGCTCCATGGACAAGACACCACCACCACCTCAGTTGGCCGGTATTGTGATCAGGGTGCATGGACCGATCTGATCTGCTCCATGGACAAGACACCACCACCACCTCAGTTGGCCGGTATTGTGATCAGGGTGCATGGACCGATCTGATCTGCTCCATGGACAAAACACCACCACCACCTCAGTTGGCCGGTATTGTGATCAGGGTGCATGGACCGATCTGATCTGCTCCATGGACAAGACACCACCACCACCTCAGTTGGCCGGTATTGTGATCAGGGTGCATGGACCGATCTGATCTGCTCCATGGAAAAGACACCACCACCACCTCAGTTGGCCGGTATTGTGATCAGGGTGCATGGACCGATCTGATCTGCTCCATGGACAAGACAGCACCACCACCCCAGTTGGCCGGTATTGTGATCAGGGTGCATGGACCGATCTGATCTGCTCCATGGACAAGACAGCACCACCACCCCAGTTGGCTGGTATTGTGATCAGGGTGCATGGACCGATCTGATCTGCTCCATGGACAAGACACCACCACTACCTCAGTTGGCCGGTATTGTGATCAGGGTGCTTGTACCGATCTGATCTGCTCCATGGACAAGACACCACCACCACCTCAGTTGGCCGGTATTGTGATCAGGGTGCTTGTACCGATCTGATCTGCTCCATGGACAAGACACCACCACCACCTCAGTTGGCCGGTATTGTGATCAGGGTGCATGTACCGATCTGATCTGCTCCATGGACAAGACACCACCACCACCTCAGTTGGCCGGTATTGTGATCAGGGTGCATGGACCGATCTGATCTGCTCCATGGACAAGACACCACCACCACCTCAGTTGGCCGGTATTGTGATCAGGGTGCATGGACCGATCTGATCTGCGCCATGGACAAGACACCACCACCACCTCAGTTGGCCGGTATTGTGATCAGGGTGCATGGACCGATCTGATCTGCTCCATGGACAAGACACCACCACCACCTCAGTTGGCCGGTATTGTGATCAGGGTGCATGGACCGATCTGATCTGCTCCATGGACAAAACACCACCACCACCTCAGTTGGCCGGTATTGTGATCAGGGTGCATGGACCGATCTGATCTGCTCCATGGACAAGACACCACCACCACCTCAGTTGGCCGGTATTGTGATCAGGGTGCATGGACCGATCTGATCTGCTCCATGGACAAGACACCACCACCACCTCAGTTTGCCGGTATTGTGATCAGGGTGCATGGACCGATCTGATCTGCTCCATGGACAAGACAGCACCACCACCTCAGTTGGCCGGTATTGTGATCAGGGTGCATGGACCGATCTGATCTGCTCCATGGACAAGACACCACCACCACCTCAGTTGGCCGGTATTGTGATCAGGGTGCATGTACCGATCTGATCTGCTCCATGGACAAGACACCACAACCACCTCAGTTGGCCGGTATTGTGATCAGGGTGCATGTACCGATCTGATCTGCTCCATGGACAAGACGCCACCACCACCTCAGTTGGCCGGTATTGTGATCAGGGTGCATGGACCGATGCTCCATGGACAAGACACCACCACCAGGTTACTATTTGTATGTTTTATAACTGAATCTCTAATCAGGAGACATTCTTGTAAACTCCAAAATGACAGAAGACATTACATTTGTGTCATCCAAGAGCTCCACTATGGAGGTCGGTCGGCCTTCATATGATCGAGGGCTGACCCAGAACCTTTGCTTATCCCTAATACACATGGCACAGGCCATGATAATCTTGGTGCGTAGAAGTTGGTGACTGCTTTAACTATAAGTGCACCACATATTTACACATGCGAAAAGCAGTTTAACTTTGCACTTACAAATATGCCAGAGCTCCATTTGGTTACTTGCACTCACTGGTGGGGTTGGACTTTGCAAGAATTGGGGGCCATTGGAGCATTTTTTTATCAGTAAAAAGTGCCCAATGCGGGAATCAAACCCGAGTTGTATCGGTCGAAAACCAACGGTTTAGACCATCCTTCTACTGACCCCCTCCCAGAACCTCTTTCATTCAACACACAAAGGGATTAGAGCTTTCATTTGAATTAAAGGAAGTGTTGAATTAGATGATTTCATCACAACATTCAATGTTAGTGGACATTTTTCTCTCTAGATAACCATAAATATATAATTATAATTAAAATATTTTTATAAAATATATTGTTGTAATTTATTTTATAATTATTAATATAATTTTTTTTCTATATTGGAACTTAAAAAAAAAAAATCTTAATCTTTCATCATTATCTTTCAGTAATTGGTAAAATTGCATTAATACATTTGTGAATTAAGGAAAAATTACAAATATTATTTTAATATAAGGGAATAAATGCAAGTGATAAAGCCCAATTTGGATTATAGATTATAATACAAGAAAATAAGACCTAATCCAAATAATATAATAGTGTGTGGCGTTTCGGTAACAGCAATGTCACCATTCTTTTGTCTGATGATGGTGACAATGCTGTGGCCGAAACGTCACACTATTAAATTATTTGGAGATTAGGTCTTATTTTCTTGTATGAATAAATGCAAATAAATTCCAAATCTAAATAAATAAATTGCGCGACGTTTTGGTAACAAAGCTTTTACCAAAATGTTGCACACTATTTAGATTAATCTTTTTACCTTTTAGTTCCAACCTATGATCCAAATTATGCCATATCAAAATAAGAAAAAGGTTCTAAGACATGTATTGTTTACATCGGTGATTAGTGGCAACTAAAATTAGGCATAAATCATCCATCGTTGGCGCCGATTTTGCGAAGCCTTTTTGGTTCAGATACCACAACATGGTATCTTCTACTTCATTGAATCAGAACAGTGGTTGCTCTCTTTTTATCCCATGTACACATGATACAGGCCAGGAGAATCATGGTGGATAGTTAACACCTTTTTTTACTCTTCTTCTTCTTTCTTATCTCCACTCAATCATATTAGGGTATCAAGCTTGTAAAGCTTGAAACCATCATGTTTGGGTGAAGTAAAAATGCGTCTGCCTTTGTCATTAAGACTGGGAGCACTACTCAGTGACAGGCCGACTTAGCCCCAAAAGAAATGGCCGCCTCTGACATGAGGAACAGACGCCATGTGCAGCCGCTCCTAACATGGAGTACAAATGCTTACTATCCTGTATCCCTGGATTAGGAGCCCTTACAGGGTACTATCAGCCGGGCCAGCTGAGCCCAGGTTTTTTAGTGAGCTTGTTACTGCTCCCCCTCCTTTTTCTCCGGGCTTGGGACTGGCAAAGGCGGAGTCACCTTCTTTTACTGATACAAGAAAATAAAACCAAATTAATAGTTAATCATATTTTCTTTTAGTTATAATCTATAATCCAAATTGTACCTTTTCACCTCCTTTACTGCAAAATGCACCACATGTAAAAAGTAAAAGTGGAGTTGGACTTGTGCAAGAATTGAGGCCATTAAAGCAAACTTATTGGGCTGCTCGTGGAATATTGGTTTGTCTGCAGAGTGGCCCATAAGTCCTGGACCCTTTTATTTTTTATTAAAAGGCAATCTAGAATAAAAAACACAAGGCAACAAGACAAATACAAATAAATAGTGTCTGACGTTTCAGTAACAGCGTTGTTACCATCTTCACACAAAAGTACTGAATGAGAAATTATACCACAGCATATTTTAAATAGTTACTGTTATCAAGTGTGTAAACAAGATAGCAGATAAGAAGAAGATAGTTTTCTGAGAAACACACAATATTATTCTTAGAATTAATCTCATTCAGTACTTTTGCCTGAAGATGGTAACAACTCTGTCACCGAAACGTCACACGCTATTTATTTATTTATTTGGATTTGGTCTTGTTGCCATGTGTTTGTAATCTATAATCCAAATTGTGCTTTATCACTAGAATAAAAAAACTATAATTATTCTATTCTAGTTTGCCTTTTAATTTTTAATAAAAAAATTAAAGTTTTCAGGACTTATGGGCCCCCCTGATATACAATGTAACCTCATTATAAAAGTAACTTGGTTAAAACATCATTTTTATGAAGTCCCAAGTGATGTTGTTATATATAGTGAGGTTTGAATGTAATCTGTCTTTTGAGACAATTCTTTGTTCATATAAAGTGTTTTTTTATTCTAGATTGCCTTTTAATAAAAAATAAAAGGGTCCAGGACTTATGGGCCACTCTGCAGACAAACCAATATTCCATGAGCAGCCCAATAAGTTTGCTTTAATGGCCTCAATTCTTGCAGAAGTCCAACTCCTTCTTTTACTTTTTATATGTGGTACATTTTGCAGTAAAAGGAGGTGAAACGGTACAATTCGGATTATAGATTATAACTAAAGTGCTGTGCATTAAAGTGTTTAGTTCAGATTGCCCACTATAACCTCTGCCATGTGATCAACAAAGAAGTTTCAAAATGCTATATATTGTTATGAATACATTCTGGAGTGATGTGAGGAAACACAGCAGGCAATAAAGGTTTCAGATAACACCTGTCCACTGGACAACTCGAGGAAAAGTCTTACTAATTTGAATATGAAGATGGTATTTAATAATGACAAAAATAAGATGACATCTATGTAGAAAAGTGAATAAAGTTATCAATGCAAATTAAGTTAGGTAAATTGAAAATAAAGGGATAACATAAAATGTGCAGCCAAACTCTCTGCTTAACAATATAGTTGAGGTGTGTGTTACTGTATTGAACATGAATTAATTAAACTGTGTGACAAGAAAATAAGGCCTAATCCAAATAAATTAATAGTGTATGACTTTTCAGTAACAGTGTTGTCACCGAAATGTCACACACTATTAATTTATTTGGATTAGGTCTTATTTTCTTGTAGCTCTAATTTAAATTGTGCTTTATCATAAAATGTGTGACATTGCAACAGCACAATTTTGATGAACTGGGAATTGATGGGAAGGCATTAGTCCCAAATATCACACATGGGTATTTGAAATACTCTTCAGATCATAAGATAACGAAGCCACATTTAAATTAAATATATGTTTGTGTAACAGCATTGTTACTTATTTATTCATTTGTATGTGGTCTTGTTGCCTCTTCTTCTTTCTTATCTCCACTCAATCATATTAGGGTACTGGGTGAAGTAGAATGCCTTTGTCATTAAGACTGGGAGCACTACTCAGTGGCAGGCCGACTTAGCTCCAAAAGAAATGGCTGCCTCTGACATGAGGAACAGATGCTATGTGCAGCCGCTCCTAACATGGAGTACAAATGCTGCTAATCCTGTATCCCTGGATTATGAGCCTTTACAGGGTACTATCAGCTGGGCCAGCTGATCCAAGGTTTTTTAGTGAGCTTTTTACTGCTCCCCCTCCTCCTTTTTCATCCGGGCTTAGGACCGGCAAGGCAGAGTTTTCTTGTTGCCCTATGTTTCTAATCTATAATCCAAATTGTACTGTTATGACGATGTGACTAAAACTGCCCACCTCACTCCAATGATGAGGGCAAATGCAATGAAGGAGGTATAGTTAGTCTTGTATGTGATCATCTTGTTTATTGATAAAAAGTTGGAAAATTGTATATTATTTAAGAAACTCCGCCTTTGCCGGTCCCAAGCCCGGATGAAAAAGAAGGAGGGAGAGCAGTAACAAGCTCTCTAAAAAACCTGGGCTCAGCTGGCCCTGCTGATAGTACCCTGTAAGGGCTCCTAATCCAGGGATACAGGATGAGCAGCGTTTGTACTCCATGTTAGGAGCGGCTGCACATGGCATTTGTTCCTCATGTCAGAGGCAGCCATTTCTTTTGGAGCTAAGTCGGCCTGCCACTGAGTAGTGCTCCCAGTCTTAATGATAAAGGCAGAGGCATTCTACTTCATCCAGTCATGATGGTTGTCAAACAAGCTTGACACCCTAGTATGATTGAGTGGAGATAAGAAAGAAGAAGAAGATAAACATTCAAAATATATTCAATAAAATATTCCCTTGTATCAATATAGAGAAAAAAATATCAGACCTCCAGGGAAAAGTGTTTTTTCAGAAACTTTTATCTCTAGCTTTCGGGCACAAACTCCCTTCTAAAGGAGAAAACACTTTTATACTCTGATACTCAATATTCAAAATATATACAGTAAAACCTTCATGAGAGGACACCTCTCTATAAAGGACAGTTTTCATCTGCAAAATTACCATTTTTACTATTTTGCAACTCTCCGGTAAGAGGAGACCTCTCCCTAAAGGACACTTTGGCTCTACAATTAGGTGTCCTTTACAGGGAGGTTCTACTGTATATGTGAAGTTCTTACATGCCACTGGACTCGAGCCCATCAGTCTTTGATTATTGCTTCAATAAATTTATTTCAAATATTCACCACTGATATGTCTTATATATTGTTGCTATTACAGTAGAACAAACTCCCTGACAACACCTAGTTGCAGAGCCAAAGTGTCCTTTAAGGAGAGGTTTCCTTTTATCGGAGAGCTACTAAATAGTAAAAATGGTAATTTTGTAAATGAAAACTGTCCTTTGTAGAGAGGTGTCTGCTAAAGGTAGGTTCTACTGTATTGTGTTTGGATATGAACTAATCATCTATTACCTTGTTCTGTATAAACTGCGAGGATTTTCCTGCTGAAATTACTATCATTGCAAACACAAGGTAATAAGACCAAATCCAAATAAAAAAATAGTGTGTGACGTTTCGGTAACAGCATTGTTACCATCTTCAGACAAAAGTACTGAATGAGAGAATTTTACCACAGCATGTGGTCTGCTGTGGTAAAATTCTCTCATTCAGTACTTTTGTCTGAAGATGGTAACAATGCTGTTACCGAAACGTCACACACTATTTTTTTATTTGGATTTGGTCTTATTACCTTGTGTTTATAATCTATAATCCAAATTGTGCCTTATCTACTATCATTGCAGTGATGGAAAATTAATTTAATTAAAGAGAGACATACACATCAGCAATAGTTTATAATTCTTATAACATGCTATTACATCATGTTACTATTATATTTAGATTTTGTTAGTTACAAATTGGATTATTAAAATATACAAGTATCAGTCATCAATCAACAATTCTGTCACCGTTTGCTTTTGGTTCAGTGGTAGAATGCTCGCCTACCACGCGGGCGCCCCGGGTTCGATTCCCGGCCAATGCATTTTTTTTTTTTTTACAATTTTTAAAACTCATTTATATTATTAAAATATATGTGCTTTTCCTGTCTATGTACAGATTTATGGTCTATGTACACTGGTATACAAGTATGTATACAAGTTACAGTCGAACCTCTTTAATTCAACACCCCAAGGGATCAGAGCTTTCGGTTGAATTAAAGGAAGTGTTGAATTAAGGTTATATGGTTATATGATTAGGTAATCATCTAACTCGCTAAAATATATATTTTTTAATAGCTTTGTAATATAAATTAATGATATTAATTGAAACCATTGTGTGTTTTTATATTATTTTCATGATTAACTTTTAGTATCAGTGACAAAATGGCATTAATACATATTTTAGAAACATAAATAATTGTAACAAATAAATTTATTGGCAATGTGTTTCTTTTCAGTAATATAATCAAATATTAACTCTACAGACATTAAAATATTAAATATAATATATTAAATAATATTTTATTCTAATTGAAAAATATAGCAGTTGAAAGGAAATAAATATGGTAAATAAAAAGAAAATTTTAAAATATTATTTTAAAATAATCATGAAGATCTTTTAAAAAATTCCTTTATAGATATCTGTTTTTGCACTGAAATCCTATTCAGGATGTATTCCAGATGGCATTTTGAAAAAACATGCATGCCTTTCTTCCTCTGAAATGTCTTTTAATAAATAAATTTTAATGTATTAAAGGCATCCACTGCTGCTGCAGGTGTTATTGATTTTGTGTTTAAATCTTTTATAATAACACAGAAATGGAATATTGAAATAAAATGTTATCATAATCATTGTTGGATCATTTTATAAAGATTTATTTATTTAAAAAGAAATTATTTATAAATTTAAAAATAGCTAAAATATTTCAATGTTAAAAATAAAAAAATAAAAATTATTATTAGTTAGCGCATGATGCCGAAATTCCCGCGTAAAAAAAACAACAATAACATCCGCGAAATTGCGCAACGGCACTGCAAAGTGAAACTTAAACTAACCAGAGACCAAAAGTGCGCAGGCGCGATCGTATCGACGCCCGCTGTTGCCGATCGTCGCCGCCCGCCGATGCCGATCGTCGCCGCCGTAATACCGTTTAGCGGTAAAGTTGCATGTAAAATAACATTCAACTGTCGAAATTCGAATTTTAAAATGGTCGAACTATCGGAACTGTCGTATTATCGATACTGTCGAATTACGGTTTGTTATTTGATAGGCCGGAGGTCGGGACATCGGAACATGGTCAAATTATCGCCGAGTGTCGAATTGGGGTGTGTCGAATTAACGAGGTTATACTGTATTTGCAAATTGCGTTGCAAATTTGCCCTTTCACTCGCAAGCAGTGCCTCTAGCAGTGAAGATGGGAGGTAATATCAGTTGACCTAATGGACATGTAAAACGTGTTTTAACAGGACATAGAGAAAAATCTGGAAGAGATATTTTTCGAATTTTTAGTCAAGAAAAATAAATTGACAGGTTCTGGGAAAAAAATAGTTGTTTTTTATTCAGAAAATGATGATGACAATATTGCTGCATCATATTTGATTATCAGATACAAAATTATATCCTGAAAAATTCCAAAAAGCAGAGACCACGGGTGAGGCCAGTTCATTTTTAGTATACAGGAACAAAATTCTAACAGAAAAACATTCATTCGAGCAGAAGACACAAACACAAAGCCAGATCATCTCTTCATAAAAATATCGCTTCTCAGACACAAAGTTTGGAGCGGGACGTTTCACAAGAATGACATCCACGGCACCAATTTATAATTGTAACGAATAGTATTTGAATAAAAGCATTTAATCAGGTAAAACCCGGGGCGTTGCCCGGGTCATTCGGCTAGTAAACACATAATAACAAGACAAATCCAAATAAATAGTGCATGACGTTTCAGTAACAGCATTGTTACCATTTATTTATTTGGTCTTGTTACCTTGAGTGTAGTACAGTAGAACTACCTCCCTGTAAAAGACATCTAATTGCAGAGCCAAAGTGTCCTTTAGGGAGAGGTGTCTCAGAGAGTTTTAAATAGTAAAAATAGCAATTTTGCAAATGAAAACTGTCCTTTGTAGAGAGGTGTCCTCTAGTGTGAGTATCCTCTAATGGAGGTTCTATTGTACACAATAAAATCCTAAATAATTGCAATTAGATATTCAATGAATGAAAGGAAGAAAAAATTGCAAGGGAATAAAGGTTCTATTGTATTGAGATGATGGCTTCTAAATGTCTTATAAACTGTTCCCACACTGGCACATTCAGTATTATCTAGATGTGACCTGGGTTACTAGTGTGTGATATCACCTCATTATTATAGTCCCTAAATTATGAAGATCATTGGTTGGTTGGATTCAGAGAAGATGATAAGGTAGCACAATTTGGATTATTCTATATACAGTTACGAGCGTCATTCCTCATCTCCTAATCAATCAGTCATCAGCTTTCATCTCTATCACCGTTTGCTTTTTTTTTTTTGAATAGCGCCCTCCTATTGGTTGGCTACGGTCATGCCACCTTTGCCCCCCCACTCGCCTTTTCATTTATGTAATTATTGTGTTGGAGCGGGTCGCTCCTTAAATAAATGCATATATTAGTTAATAACCAAATGGAATCCTCTCTTTCTTTTTCCCTGTAAGAGACGCCTACGGAAGCCAACAGTACATAGACAGATAAAGCACATAGGCTATAGTTATTAACTAAAATATGCATTTATTTAAGGCGCCAATTTATAATTGTAACAAATAGTATTTGAATCAAAACATTCAATCGGGTAAAACACGGGCGTTGCCCGGGTCATTCGGCTAGTAGATTATAAACACAAGGTAATAACACCAAATTCAAATAAATAAATAGTGTGTGAGGTTTCAGTAACAGTGTTGTTACCGAAACGTCACACACTATTTATTTATTTGGTCTTATGAATTGTGTTGATTCAGACAAAAACACAGCAGCCACATCAACCAATTGTTTAACTCCCGATGTTTCAGTGACCTGCTGTCACTCTCTCCAGGGGAATGATGGTTGATGTGGCTGTGCTCCAAGTCTCTAAATTCTCCTCCCCCTGCAGTATATTGATAGATGATTGGCAGCACATATCTAAATACAATAATGATAATAGCAACAATATAGCGGCATCTGGTTCCTCTCTCTACAAGAGCACTGGGTGGAAGTACTACTGGGGGGGATCAAAGAAGGGGTTAGCTGATGAAGAGACAGGCTGGGGGAACAGACAGTTTTTTTTTTTTTTGATTATCCCTAGTACACGTGGTACAGGCCATGATAATCATGGTGGATAGAAGTAGGCGACTGCTTTTACTGTAAGTGCACCACATATCTAGACATGTAAAAAGCAGTTTGACTTTGCACTTACAAATGTGCCAGAGCCCCGTGAACAGTCTGACAGAGAGGAGGCGTGGTGGGAGAAGATCCGGTGGATAGCAGCTGCTGGCGGGAGGTACCGACTGCTCTGTGGACATCGAGTGTGACATCGGCAGTGTAATAAGAAGCAGGGAGTGTGGATGATCCTACAAGATGGTGCTAGAGAAGCTTGTCCGACCTGGACGGGAGACAGCCGTAGACGAGGAGGATCCTTCTGGTGACGGACATTGAAGACAAGTCCATCGAAATGTACTTTGTTCTCTATTCCATTAACACCTCCTGGCAATAAAGTATATCAGCTGTATCCACAGAGAACCTCTTGTTTTCCTAGAAACTTTGTTCACAAACAACGACCACTGGAAAGCATCGTAACAACATTTTAGGAATGAAAATATCAGTGGTGAATTTTTTAGATAATTTATAAAAGCAATAATCAAAGCAAGACTCAAGTTGTGTGCAAGGGCTTTACAAATATCTATGATGCATCTGTTATGAAAATTCAAAACTATTATAGACGCATATGATGAGCCAGGCCCTCCCATTAATTTTTACATTGCATTAAGGGCAGTAGAAATTGTTGTTTTTAAAAGAATCATACGCGTCTATAATAGTTTCGAATTTTCACAAATACCTATTTTGAATGTTTATACTTAGAAGAAATGCCTAGGGAAGAGTTTTTAACTTAAAAGCTTGCAAATATTAAAAAATTATTGAAAAAACATATGCAGAGTGTGTGTGCTAAATTATTTTTAAATATTTACTTCAATTTTCTACACAATGAAATACATTTATTCCCTTAAAATTGAAAATGAAAAAATATGCTACAATAGAACCCCTCTCTAAACGACAACACCTAGTGGCAGAGCCTTTAGAGAAGTATACTTTTATTGGAAGGCAGCTATTGGGGAAAATGGTAATTTTGCAATAAAACTCTCCCTTGTATAGAGGCTCATGGAGGTTCTACTGTGATAGCTTTAGAGGAAAGTAACCTGATAAATTTGGATCCTGTGGCAATGGTGACTGCCAGTAGAGGAAAATACACTGAAACACAGCATCCACTCATGCAGACTAAATGCACTAAGATTTAGGCCATCTCAAGCCATTGAAGATAGAAAATAATTACAAAATCTACCCCACTTGCCCAAAATTTGTCTTGCATTATATGCACTAACAGGACCTTTGGGAGAGGCCGCTGCTTATCATAAAACAGCTCAAGGAGCATGGAATTCATGTAATCTTTACACAAGGGGATAAGAAACAACAACAATATTGTGGAGGAAAACAAAGCCATAACATTTCCAAGAACTGTCCATCTGATGAGGATCACCTTTGTAAAACTGACATGGGAGGTTGGGTGGCCAATTTATGAGAAAGTGTTGTGATAGAGAGTTAGAAGAGATGGTTTAAAAAATACTCAAGTTTATTCTTACAAGATGGGAATGGAAGGAAATCAAGAGAGAAAGAAATACTACATTGATGAGAGAGAATACATAAATGATATATTTTATTTAAATAAGTAAAAATGGCAATGTCAATAAATACATTAAGTGTGTGTGACAAATGTCATGCTGTAGATAGACTTCTCAACTTCTCCAGCAATGGCTTCACATCCTTCAGTCTTGTGTCAAGTTTCTCCTTGCTCTCTGGCAACCTCCTGCAGTTATTCTGTCCGAGGAGTTCTGTGGTCTGTTCCAGCAGGTCTGTAGCTGACTTTAGCTCTGTCCTGATGCTGATGTCTTCTGGGAAGCTCTCTGCAAACTTGACTGCAGACTGCCCCAGATTCTCGAGGTTGTCCAGAACCTTCATCACCACATCTATCTCTTTATACCAGCCTTCTTGGGCCTTGAGGCCATCATGGGCTTTCTTGAGGTAATGGAGGATTTTAAGCTGAGAGTCCTTTGCATCTTTCTCTGGGCCAGTCTGGTAGAGGAGGGCATACATCTGCCAGGCTGTGGGGTTGGAGACATTGGAAGTGATCCTGGCCATCAGCGGCAGCATCTTCTTGCGGAGTCTGGAGGTCTTGTTCCTGGTCATGTCTTCAATGTCATCCACAATGGCTCCCACCAGCACTCGCAGTATCTCCTCATCCATGTACTTCTTCTTCAGGTCAATCAGCCTGTGCCAGGCATTGATGACATCATTGAAGGCCCCGACATCTATGGAGAGGATAATGTAGTTCTCCCAGATCTTCCAGTCATCGTAGCTGCATCTCAGAGATTCCTTGAAGGCCTTCCAAGCAAATCTCTTCTCCTTGGTGTATATATAGGCCTTGCCCAGGTTGTTCCAGGCCTCAGCCTTGTTGGGATCCAGCTCGCAGTAGCGGAGGAAGGCCTTAGAGGAGAGGTGGTAATCATTGACAGTGTCAGCAGACACCCCCAGGGCATACCAGACATCTGCCTGGCACGAGTTGAGCTCAAGAGAAGAGAGGAAGAATGGGATACAGTCCCCATACCTCCCGTTGAGGTAAAGGTGGTAGCCAAGGCAATTTTGAGCATGGTAGCTGGTGTGCCCTGAGATCTCCCAGGCTTCCTGGTAGAAATTAGGTTCTGCCGTCACATCTCCCAAGTGGCAGAGCAAGCGAGGAGAACGACCTTGTCTCTCAATCTCCTGTCGAATGGCTTTCTCAGCTTTCTCCCTCTGGCCCATTACCTTATGGCAAACTATTATCTCGTCCCAGAGCTGCAGACGCTCCAAGATAACCAGAGCATCACCATACCTCTTCATGTAGACCAGAAGGTCTGCAATCTCCTTATCCACCATCCATTGGGGCTGCAGATGGCTGCAGAAGAATAGCTCCATGCGGTCAGATGTGGCCTTACAGTCAAAGTTCCTGGAGAGTTCTTCAAGCTGCTTTAGGGCTCTATCGCACCTCTTGGTTCTGTGTTTATCCAGCTTGGAGCGGAGCAGGAGAGCACTGGAGTGGATGGCCCAGGTCTGGGGCTGCTGAAGCAGCAGGTCGACATAGCTCATCAGCTCCTCCCGCTGCACTTCTCCGGTCTCTGCCAGCCGCTGCCGGATGAGACACTGGGCCAACACCAGGGCCTGGTGCCAGGGCTCCAGCTCCGACTCTGGGCGGCTCTCCAGCAGCTTCAACTTATCCAGCAAATCTCCATCATCAAACTTGACATTGGCTGGCAAATCCTTGGAGGAATTCTGTTCACTTTCTGCATCATTGGAAGAGTTTTTAACTTCTGGAGCCTTTTTTTTCTCTACTGTGAGGACAAGCTGAGGTTTAGGAGTGCGTTGGTGCACAGTTCGGGTTCCCAATGCTCCGTCGAGACTGATACTCAGATTGGAGTCCTTCAGAAGCTTCTCAAGTAGCTCCTGTGCTGGGTTGACTCTGAAGTAGGTGGTGTGAAGCAGAGCAATCTCAAGCTCAAGTTGGGGTCGCACTTCCTCTGGGACCGAGGGCAGGATTGTGGTCAGGTGGCTGCAGAGTGCTGATCCTTCCTGGCGCAACACCAGGCTGTTGGCTGGGAGGCTCATTTGGTGCACACGGATGCACCTCAGCTTCCACCAGAGAGCTGGCAGCCACTCTGGGCTTGGTGGATTCAGCAAGGCTGTACGGGCCAGCAGGAGAAGCTCAGGATTACGTAGCTTGTGATACAGAGGCCTGTCTAAGGCCATTGCAGCAAGAATGGCCTCCCTCCATTCTGGAGCCTGTGGCAGCTCTTCACTCCACTCTTTGGTTGGCCCAGTGAGGTTGTTCTCCACATACTTAAGAAGGGCTGTAACCCCAACTTCCAGGAGGTGTTCGCGGCTGTTCACAGCTTGGCACCAACTATGGATGGCCTTTGGCCCAGCCTTTACTGCATCTAGGACCTCATCAAGACTGATTTCTTCCCAGGCTGCTCCCAGATATTCTGAAACATAAAAACAGCACTTTTTAGTCAACTCACCACTAGTCTGCAAAATTGTACTATAAACAAACAAAACAAAAATGGTAGCAATTTCAAGGTACTAATACCAAATATTACTTTAGTTAATCAAGTACATAAACACAAGGTATTAAGACCAAATCCAAATAAATAAATAGTATGTGACGTTTCGGCAACAGCGTTGTTACCATCTTCAGACAAAAGTACTGAATGAGAAATTTTACCACAGCATATTTTTTGGTAAAATTTCTCATTCAGTACTTTTGTCTGAAGATGGTAACAACGCTGTTGCCTAAACTTCACAAACTATTTATTTATTTGGATTTGGTTTTAATACCTTGTGTTTATAATCTACTAGCGGACGTACCCGGCTTCGCCCGGGTTTTACCTGAGTAAAGGTTTGTCTAACGAATCTCTCGATAAAGTGAACATTTTTTTCCCGGTCCCCTGAAAAATACTCGATAAGTTGAATAAAATCAATATTAATTGGTTCCCTCGGTAATTGGAAGTTAAAGGAATAGTATCTTGCCTTGGAATTGTATCATTATTCTTGTCTCAAATAAATTGCAGTGTCATCCTGAATTTTGTCTTTCCTAATTTTCTACATTACAAAATCATCGTATCATCATGATAATATTTAGAGCAGATTGTTGAATTATAACAGATAAATTAGAATATTTATCTTGATTATTTTAAAGCGAAAAGTTATTTCAAAAATTTTATTTGCTAGAAACCTTCCCAGCACTATACTAAATAACTTCCCAAAGTTTCATGGCGTTCCAATGAGTAGTTTGGTCAGGCATAAAGGACAAACAGACACACACACACATACATTCATTTTTATATATATAGATAATCCAAATTGTGCCTTATTAATCAAGTACATGTGTTGACAGGCCATGAGTTAGTGGCTACTTTTCATTACTGTAAATGTTATACAGTAGTACAACCTCCATGAGAGGACACTTGCACTAGACGACACCTCTCTACAAAGGACAGTTTTCATTTGCAAAATTAGCGCTTTTACTATTAAGCAACTCTCTGGTAAGAGAACACCTCTCCCTAAAGGACACTTTGGCTCTGCAATTAGGTGTTGTCCTTCACAGGGGGGTTCTACTGTGCCATATGCAGGAAAACTTCCATTAGCAGACACCTAAAAAAGGACAATTATCATCACCAAAATTGCTCTCTCCTCAAAAATCCGTTCTTATGCTAGTGAACACTTCCAAACCACAGATGTTTTCCCCAACACATTATTTTTATTATATATTCCCCCCGCCAGTGGACAAATAAAAATATTTTCTAAAGTAAAATTTAAAGTCAATTAAAAAACTTGAATTGAAAAAGAGGGTCAACTGTACACAGTACAGTAATGGCCGAAGCTCCTCTGGAGTTTTTT
>CP092868.1:103027764-103058332 GCA_030710605.1 Cordylochernes scorpioides
TTTTCCCTATTCTATCTATTTATTTATTAAATATTTATTGAAAACAAACCTTCTATGTCTTAAATTAACTAACAAATATATACAGCAAAACCCCTCTATAGTGAACCCCATTGGGACGGGACTTTTGGTTCACTATAGCCACGGTTTGGGTATTTAAATTTTTTTTGAGGATATAATTAAAGGGCATGCGCAAAAAAAAAAAAAAAAAAAAAAAGGCTACCTCTTAATATTGGCTGCTTTTTTCCCCCTAAATTAACCTATTTCTATATATTAAAGCTGTATATTAAAATAAAAACAAAATGATGTGAAAATATTTTTTTTTTTATCAGTTCCTCTGATAATTTAATTAGTATAAATGCAACCTGCCCCCCATATGTAAAAAAAAATCCAAGAAAAGTATACCTTATATATAAAAATTAAATAAAAACTTTATTAATAATATTTTAAAAGGTATAACAATATATTTTATATAAATAAATATCATATTACAATATAGGATACAAAGGCTTACTTGAAGAAGTCTGTTATTTTTTTCTGCTTTAACATATTCCTCAAAAATTTGGTTTCATATCTAGCAAAGAAATCTTCATTTTTTTAAATGAAGCCTAGCTTGTACTAACCACGTATACAAGGCTTCTAAAAGTGGATAATGACACTGACGATAGCGGCAATAGTTGGGATTGATTCCTCTTTGTAGCATTTTTTTATAGTCTTCTTTTTTGCCCCATATCGTAGAAATGCTACTTTTGCTCATTTTCATTTTCTTCCGAAGTTCCGCTTGCGATGTACCACTCTCTATAGCTTTTATGATGGTTAATTTCTTTTCAAGTGATATCTTGGTACAAGCGACTTTTTCTTTGGCACTTCCATTATCTTTTAAAACTGGTTTTAATAATTTAAATCATGTTTTAAGGAATTTTCCTAATGTAGAGTTAAGAAATTTAGTTTTCAATAAGGCATGAAAAATTTATAAAAGGGCGCAGTATAAAAATAGAACGTAAATAAAAACAACCAATGTCGCTAAATTCTTTGTTTTGAATTGCGATCTGTGAGCTAGAGCTCACACAAAATTTTAATTAGTTTTGAAAATTATAATTTTGGAATTTTAGAATTAAAATTAAAAGTTCGTTATAAGCATGGTATTTTTGATAGAATTTAATATTTTGGGACCAAAATTGGGTTCGTTATAGCGATAGTTCGCTAGTTTGAAAAGTGAAAAGTTCGTTATAACGATGGTAATTTTAATGGAATGGAATTGGGATTTTCGATGGGTTCGTTATAAGGGAAGGTTCGTTATATCCATGGTTCGTCTTAGCGGGGTTTTACTGTATATACAACATTTTAAACTTATCTTAATGGTATTATCCAAATAAATAAATTATGTGTGATGTTTCGGTAACAGCATTGTTAACATCTTCAGACAAAAGTACTGAATGAGAAAAAAGAGAGAATACGGGCTACTAACCAAAGTGTATGATTTTTGGAAAACAAAATTTAGAAAAAAAATCACAGCATGTTTTATAAAGTTATCAAGTGTGTAAAGAACCCTAAAATATTATTTTTAGAATTAGAAACAACTTTTTTTTTAGATATAATTAAAAGCATATCTATAAATATCATTGATATTTCTGTTATTTATATCTGTTATCTATTCTGTTAATTATAGCACATTTCTTTTGGAATAAAAAAGGCTTCTTTAAATTGTCGCCTAGAGTAAATTTTCTTATAATCTAGTATCTTTGTTTCTTTTAGATTGATATTCAAGAAAATAAAACCTAATCCAAATAATTTAATAGTGTGTGATGTTTCGGCAACAGAATTGTCACCATCATCAGACAAAAGAATAAAATGAAACATTTTATTATTATTTTGTCTGATGATGGTGACAATGCTGTTGCCGAAATGTCACATACTATTAAATTATTTGGATTAGGTTTTATTTTCTTGTATTATAATCTATAAGCCAAATTGTGCTTTATCATTAGATTGAAATTATTATGCACTGTGATTTTTCTATGTTCTACAAGTGCAGAATTCTCAATTTAATCCCATTTTAGAGCATATTCATGGTTTTTCATTCTTTATTTCAAAGTTATAGCTTTTTGTCCTACATAGCATTGGTCACATTTTTCACATTTCACTTCATAAATTAAACCTGCTCTTTTTGGTATGTGAGTGTTCTTATGGTTGTTGATATATTGAGAGATAGGGTTACATGGTTTCCATGCAATTTTCATTTTTTTCATACTTTTTAAATAAATTAGTAAAATTTCTTGCAAACCTTTGGTTTATAAATGGCAATGTGATAAATTTGGCTTCTTTGTTTTTGAACTTGAGATTTTGAATTAAAGTATTATTCTCATATTTTTGGTTCATGTCTTCTATTATTCTATCTATCAATTTGATGGGAAAATCTTCATTGATTAGTTCTTTTTTGATGTTGTTAATTTCTATATTTCTTTTAACTGTATCATTAATGAGTGTAAAAGCTCTATATACAGTGGTACCTCGACATACGAGCGCCCCAACATACGAGTTTTTCGAGATACGAGCCGACGAGCAAGTGATTTTTTGCTTTTAGTTACGAGCGAAATTCGAGATACGAGTTCGGTTCGGTAGTAACACGCAGTCGCGCCATCACGATCACTTAGCAGCGTGCTTCCGCTGTGATAAGTTGTGTTTTGTGTTTGCGTTTTGTGTTGCGTTTACATTTACAGTTTTAGTTCATTTATTTTTATAACCATGGATCGGAAGAAAGTTTGTAAAAAGTCAAGTGCTAAGAAAAAGATGATGAGTATTGAATTAAAACGTGAAATTTCTACAAGTGAGATAAAGGAGATCTTAGGAATGTGGGAGAAAGTTTCACAGTTCGTGGAAAAAAAAACCCAGAAAAAGTTGCAACAGGTCGTGCATCTGATCTTTTTAATGACACTTGCCTAACTCACACACACACACACACACACACAAAAGCCTTTATTAAGACACACAGGTCTTACAGAGGATTCTCCTTGGGGTTACAAAACGGAGAAACCTATGAAAGTGGGAAATAAAAAATGGAGAAAGATTATATACATTTGGTAAATATATACAGATTATAAGAAAGAATAAAAAAATAAGAAGAATAAAAAAAAAATCAAAAAAAGAGAAAAAAAAAAAAAAAAATTTTGGAAATATGGATGGGAGAAGTGGAGAGCGAAAAGAGGAAAGAAAACAGGTATTTACATATGGAACAAGACCATTTAAGCTCTCACACAGCACAGGTGGGCCATGTATTTTTTAAGAAATCTTTAAGAGATTTCCCAGGAAAATCCGCGTGTTCAGGGTTGTAAGGTAAACACCGTTTTATCAGTGTGGGGGTTAACTTATTGTATCTGCCTAAACAAATAATTGGATGTTGGTTCTGTCTTTCTCATCAAACAGAAATTTTTGGTATGTTTGAATGTTCGGTTAAGTCTTTCTTTTTTACAGCATTTTTATGGAAGTTATATAGATTTAGAGCTACTGAACTATTGTCTATAAAGTTGGATAATAAAGAATATAATGTGAAGTGTGTATGGCCTATCTTAGAGAAGAGTATTTTTCTTTCCGTGTCAAGAGGCATGCATTCAAATATATAATGTTCTAATTCATTTTCGGTTCTATTTTTGCATACACTTGCCTAACTCATTTCCGGAACATTCTGAGAGGGAGGAAGAAACAAACCTCCTTGGACATGTTTTTTTCTAAACGGCCTACAGGTGAAAGCGAGAAAAATGTAGCGCAAAAGGCAAAGACCAGTGAGGATATCTAATTTATTTCTTTACATTCTCTTTTTTGTTTTGTGCAATAAATATTTGATATTTATAAATACGTTTTTATTATTTAAAACCACATAACAAAAATAACTGGGGTGACATTTTGGAGGTTGGAACGGATTAATGGTAGTTCAATTGTTTTGTATGGGGAAATTTGCTTTGAGATACGAGTAATTCAAGATACGAGCAAGGTTGCGGAACGAATTAAACTCGTATGTCGAGGTACCACTGTATAAGAGCTTTTACTAATCCTACTTTTTGGCTGAAATGGTGCTCTGAGCTATAGTTCCAATAATTTCCTGTATGTGTTGGTGGTTTTTGTATATAGAGGTTGTAATATTGTTATTACTGTATGATAAGTTCATGTCCAGGAAATTTATTGATTTGTTGTTATCTACTTCCATAGAGTAATTGATATCAGGAAATAGATTGTTGAAAGTATCCAATATTTTTGTTCACTTCCCTGATTAATAAATAAAATGGAGTCATCCACATATCCTTTAAAATAATAAACATCATTTTAAAGTGAATTTAGAGCTTTTATTTCTAATTGGCCTATAGTAATACAAGCTGCATTTGGTGATATTGGACTACCCATTGTTGCACCTTTCATTTGGAGATATATTTGGTCATCATAAATAAGGTATGTTGTTTTCAAACAAAATTCTATTCCAATTAAAAATTCAGATTTTGGCAAATTATTTATTTTTGATTCTTTTATCACATGGCTTAATGCATCCATAATTGTGGGTATAGGGATTGAAGTAAACATGGATTCAACATCTAAAGATATAATTCTTTGATTTCCATTTAGCTTCATGTCAATAATATCTTCTTTGAATTCATAGAAGTTAACAATTTTATTTTAATTAAAATACTGGTAGGTTTTTAATTGCTACCCATTTTGTGTTTATAATCTATAATCCAAATTGCGCCTTATTATTTTTTTTTTTCTTATCCCTAGTACACGTGGTACAGACCATGATAATCATGGTGGGTAGTTAGCGACTTCTTTTACTGTAAGTGTACCACATGTCTACACATGTGAAAAGCAGTTCGACTTTGCATTTACAAATGTGCCAGAGCCCTGTTTGGTTACTTGCACCCGCTGGTGGGGTTGGACTTTTGCAAGAAATGTGCCTTATCATAAAGCATATATGTGTGGAATCAAATTCCTGAATTATAACAGATAAATTACTATATTGACTTTTGGCAGTTTTTGCTTGGAATTCCAAGGACATTTTAGATAGGAAAATGAATATTCACATTTCTAACTTGTTTGAGGTATTGAACAATAACTGAAAAAAATAATTTGAAACTCCCAACAATTTCCGATTTGTCATTGTGAAACACATTAGATCTGATAAGGCATAATTAGATAACTAGGTAATAAGACCAAATCCAAATAAATAAATAGTGTGTGACATTTCAGTAACAACCGTTACCATCACACACTATTTATATATTTGGATTTGGTCTTATTACCTTGTGTACATAAGATCTAAAAAGAAATCTAGAAATTGGTTCATTCCTGGCCACTATGACCAGTCTGTACACTTGTATTGTTCATTGGACTGAGCGAGTGTTCAAAATTCTATGTGGTCAGGAAGCATATTAAAATCTATATATATAAAATTGTGCACGACTCCATATAGGTTATATGCCAGTTACGTTAAAGCGCTGGTTTTATCCAATGAGGCAAGACAAGAAAGTACTTCACATATCAAAAAAGATAAGAAACGAGGCCAAAACAACATCTCACCAAGACTTATTCCACAAGCCATTTTTACCTCATGAACTAAAAGAAGCTATAAATAGATTAGATGATAACAAAACCCCAGGTTCAGACATCATATCAGCCAAAATGATAAAACACCTAGAAACAAACGCCATTTTAGAGCTCCTTCACATAATTAATCTAAGCTGGTCAAGCAGCACCTTACCTAAAGAATGGAAGCATGCAATCATAATCCCCATCCATAAAGCAGGAAAAACAGAAAACCACCCACAGAGTTATAGACCAATATAACTAACTTCCATACCATGCAAACTCATGGAGCGCATGATACTAAATAGAATGCAATACTTCCTAAACAAAAACAAGTTACTTACAAAACAGCAGGCAGCTTTCAAAAAATATCATAACACAGTAGACCAGATTTTCTACTTCACACAGAAAATTCAAGACAACTTCCAAAGTAAACCAACCAAGTCTACCATAGCTGCTTTTATAGACTTAAGCCAGGCTTTTGATAGAGTGTGGAAAGAAAGGTTAATTAAGAAGCTGGACAAACTAGGTATAAGGGGGAAGATGATGGGTTGGATTGGATCCTTTCTGACCGGAAGGACCTTCCAGGTTAACTTCAAAGAACAACTATCAAAAACTGGCAGGCTCTTCCAGGGACTCCCTCAGGGATCCATACTAAGCCCCCTACTATTCTCAATCTATCTGAATGACATGGACTCTAGAATCACAAAATACTGCGACTTTGCTCTCTATGCCGACGACATAATCATCTGGTCCTCAAAGAGAGATCTCAAGGAAGCAAACAAAAATGTAAACAAGGCACTGAAAGAACTCCAACACTTTGCGGAAAAAATGAAATTAATTATAAACCCTAATAAATCCGAAGTAGAAGTATTTACAATAAACAACCACCTTAAAAAATGGACCCCAAATATCAAATATGACAACAATCAAATAAAATTTTCTCGGACACCCAAATACCTAGGAGTCACTTTAGACCCTTCACTGACCTATGGACCTCATATCAACCAGACAGTGTTAAGAGCAAAAAAGAGACTTAACATTCTGAAAAGAATATCTGGATATGAATGGGGCGCAGATAGGGATACTCTGCGCCAAACATATCTGGCCCTTATCAGACCAATCTTAGAATATGCCCAACCAGTGTGGCAGACGGCGAGCAAGACCAACCTGAATAAAATCGATCAGGTACAGAGCAGTGCTGCAAGAATCATATGTGGACTCAGAAACACCTGTCCAACCAAAATTGCAGAGATTGAGGCCAACTTGTTGCCTCTTACACACCGGAGAAAAATCGGCTTAGCCGATTATATATACAAGAGAGTAAATGCACCAAAATCACACAGAACCGGAGAATTTATACGAAAATGGAAACCAAAAACCAGACTCAAAAGACTTAGCCCAATGCACCTAGCCTACCGGGAACTACTACCAAACAGCACGAGAAATAGAAATGCCCAGAACCAATATGCACCATATAAAGAAAGACCAGAAATCTCCTACAACCTGGATCTAGAGCAAGAATGCTCCAAAAGGGCCGACCACCCTGGACTACTCAGGAGCCTCGCTATGGAGAGGATTGAAAAAGCAGACAAAGAGACCATACAAATATACACCGATGGCTCACTGGTGGAGAATGGCTCCTCTGGCAGTGGAGTTCTCATCCTTAAAGATAGTATGGAAATAAAAAGAAGAATCAAAAACCCAAAGAACTTGTCAGTTTTCAGATCCGAACTAACAGCCATACTACAAGCTCTAAAACTTGTAGAGAAAAACGAGACTAAAAACATAATAATTTATACAGATTCAAAAGCCGCCATCTTTGCTATTAAAAACTGCTACTATTCACAAGACAGACTCCTCAAAAACATTGCTGCAGAAATCAACAAACTGAATAAAAATACCAAAATAGGTCTACAATGGATTCCATCACATGTGGGAGTCCCTGGAAATGAGGAGGCCGACAGATTGGCTAAGGAAGGAGCAGCTGGACATCCTGATGCGGTGAACTCCGAGACCTATCTTTCAGCAAGGGACCATACCAATAAACTGAAACTACAACTAATAAGGAACCATATAGTTTCCATCATTCTTGGTACCAGGCAGAAAACCCCAAAAAACAGACCCTCCAACTAAACAGAAGGGAATCGACACAGTTGGCCAGATGGAAATCTGGTCACCTGCGCCCTCTAGTCTATAAAGAGGGAGCCAAAAGCTTCCCCATGTGCACTAGGTGCAAAACCGAAGAGGCCACTCCCCAACATTTACTAAATTGCATTGGAAAGGACAAAAGATCCCTGTACAGTGAACCAAGAAGAGTTCTTGAGCTTCTTTACGAGCACGACCTCCAAGATCTTGTCTAATTTAGACTAAAAGGATAAGTAAAAAAAAAATATATATATATAAAATTGAATGTCTGTCTGTCTGTACTCTATAGATTCAAAAACCATACATCCAATCGCCGTGAAATTTTGGGATATTATTAGGTATATCACCGGGAAGGTTTTTGAAAAATAATTTCATGAATATCTTGAATATCCTTAGAGTTATTTGCAGATTTGTAGATTTAACTCGCAAGCAGCGCCCCCATTGTGACGATGATAACAAGTTTTCTTATCACTAAGTTTGTTATCTTAAATATTATTTATCAAAAGTAAGATTATCTCAGGATGACACGGCAATTTATTTAAGACAAGAATAATGATACAATTCCAAGGCGAAGATACTATTCCTTTAACTTCCAATTACCGAGGGAACCAATTAATATTGATTTTATTCAACTTATCGAGTATTTTTCAAGGGACCGGGAAAAAATGTTCACTAGATAAAACTATGATTTTCTAATGTAGGAAATTAGGAAAGACAAAATTCAGGATGACACAGCACACAGGGACCGGAAAAAAATGTTCACTTTATCGAGAGATTCAAATTTACGAGTTTCAAATTATCAAAATATATCTTCTTTTTTTTATATAAGTTTTTAGAGAATTGTTTTAACAAATGTTCGTTAGACAAACCTTTACTCGGGTAAAACCTCGGGCGAAGCCGGGTACGTCCGCTAGTTAAATTATAAAATTGGGGGTCGGTGGAAGGATGGTCTAAACCAGGGGTGGCGAACGTGCGGCATTAAGGCCGCATGTGGCCTTTTCTTGCCCAAGTTGTGGCCTTTTCACAAATTCAAAATTATAATTTTTGTTTCGCAGTTTTCAATTACTTTCATTATTTTATTGAAAATATCTAATACGAATGTCATATATTATATAATATATATAAAATAGTAAATGTAAATAGTTAAAATTTTATTTACTATTAAATAAACTATTTAATTGCAAAGAAAATTATGTATTTTAATTTTCTATATAAATCCCTTTAATTAAATCGTACATATATATATATATTAAAAATAAAGAAGGCATCTCCTGACCACGATGCTGCGCATGTGCTCGTGGTCAGGAGATGCCTTCTTTATTTTTAATATCAACACCTGACCCACTTATCTTTTATTTTTTCTATTGTTTTTTCATATATATATATACAGTGGTACCTCGACATACGAGTTTAATTCGTTCCGCAACCTTGCTCGTATCTTGAATTACTCGTATCTCGAAGCAAATTTCCCCATACAAAACAATTGAACTACCATTAATCCGCTCCAACCTCCAAAATGTCACCCCGGTAATTTTTGTTATGTGGTTTTAAATAATAAAAACTTATTCATAAATATCAAATATTTATTGCACAAAAACAAAAAAAGAGAATGTAAAGAAATAAATTAGATATCCTCACTGGTCTTTGCCTTTTTCGCTACATTTTTCTCGCTTTCACCTGTAGGCAGTTTAGAAAAAAACATGTCCAAGGAGGTTTGTTTCTTCCTCCCTCTCAGAATGTTCCGGAAATGAGTTAGGCAAGTGTCATTAAAAAGGTCAGATGCACGACCTGTTGCAACTTTTTCTGGGTGTTTTTTTTTCCACGAACTGTGAAACTCTCTCCCACATTCCTAAGATCTCCTTTATCTCACTTGTAGAAATTTCATATTTTAATTCAATACTCATCATCTTTTTCTTAGCACCTGACTTTTTACAAACTTTCTTCCGATCCATGGTTATAAAAATAAATGAAATAAAACTGTAAATGTAAACGCAACACAAAACGCGAACACAAAACACAACTTATCACAGCGGAAGCACGCTGCTAACTGATCGTGATGGCGCGACTGCGCGTTACTACCGAACCGAACTCGTATCTTGAATTTCGCTTGTAACTAAAAGCAAAAAATAACTTGCTCGTCGGCTCGTATCTCGAAAAACTCGTATGTTGGGGCGCTCGTATGTCGAGGTACCACTGTATATGGATGCGGCCTTCTCAAAAATGGTAAAATAAAAATTGGCCTTCTAATATAAAAAGGTTCGCCACCCCTGGTCTAAACCATTGGTTTTCAACTGCTATGACCCGGGTTCGATTCCCGCATTGGCCACTTTCTCCTAATTAAAAAAAAAAAATGCTCCAATGGCCCCCGATTCTTGCAAAAGTCCAACCCCACCAGCGAGTGCAAGTAACCAAATGAGGCTCTGGCACATTTGTAAGTGCAAAGTCAAACTGCTTTTCACATGTGTAGACATGTGGTGTACTTACAGTAAAAGCAGTCGCCTACCTCTACCCACCATGATTATCATGGCCTGTACCACGTGTACTAGGGATAAGCAAAAAAAAAAAATTATAAAATTTGAGAGGAAATTTGCCGTCCCAGGTCACCCTGACATCCCAGATGTTTGAAAATTTGACAAATTACATTGTCATCAGGTTCTAATAAGTGTACAAAATTTCACATTTCTACATGATCTGGAAATATATAAAAAATTCACTACAAGATTTGAGTCACACTGACAGATAGACATGGAAGCTATTTCAATAAACACTTTTATTATATTAAAGTAATTTTTTAAATAAAAATATTAACTTATTAACTACAAAATATACGCCGTTTGTTTACAATTGGCCAAAAATCTCTCCAAAGCATGATTTTAAAAAAGGGGTTACTTTTTAGCTTTGCCAAGGGGCCAATAAGTTTTTTCATCAGTCTTTGATTCAGTTCTGTCTAGATTTAGCTAACCAACCTATTGCGGATGTCTGTCATTTATGCGCGAAAAAATAAAAAAACTCGCAACACTCAGTAATGACTTTTGCCGATAAACAAAGAATTGTTTAGGAAGCTCGCTTTCAAATTGTTACAAAAAAAAAAAAAAAAGTCTGAAGAGCTGGAAAAAATAGTTACTTAAACAGCCTAAGTGAATAATGAAATGTTTAACGGTGAATTTTGGATTCAGTACAAGAAAATAAATTAAGAAATTGAGGTTCAGAGAAAACTTACTCATATCCCCTGGTTCGTATTCCATATTAATTAATAACTAATCTGAATAGCGATTGATATTTATAACCCAGGTTCTGGAGCGCAGATCGCCAAATACTATAATCAAAGTATAAAACTATATATTAATATAGGTGATTAAAATATTTTGTTTTTGTTATTAAAGAAACACGTGCTGGTCAATAAACTATATTGTGTTAAATAATAATTTCATTGACTTTTTAATTTGATGTTTTTGAATAACATTTAATATTAATTTTAAACCTAATATAAGAATTATATTTCATATTTTTAAAATGTGAATAAAATATATATATGAATAAAAATTTGTTATCTCTATCTTTTTATATAGGTTTTGCAAATTTAAAATAACATTTTACACATTAATAACAACATTTTCATATTTTAGGCAATAGTTTTCGATTTTATTTGAAACTTTAAACGAAAAATGTTCGGTTCTAATTTTTGATTCAAACGATATTTATCTCTCTATATAAAAAAAAGTCAATGTTTTTATATGAAAAAAAAAATCTTCAAAAAAATATTTCTCGAGCATGTTGGAAAAAAAGAAGAATAGTAAATCAATGATCTTAAATACTTTTAGACTGACAACACGGTAATAATAAAAACTACAACAAAGGAGCGTTGGTTTTGTTTACAAAATTAGTAATTGTAATGTAAATTGTTAAATGTTCTTTTCTCTCTCTCTCTCTGAAAATAATAAATTTAAAATACTTTCTTAAAAGGTAAAATCGCCTAATTCTTTAAAACCACTTCAGCTGTAAGTAAACTTGTTATTTGTTGTTTCATTGTCTGAACCATAAAAGATTCCCAACATGGTAGCAGAGGTCCGTGGTTCTTTTTGAATCGCGGTAAAATATATATATAAAATATAAATAAAAACAAAAATGGCTGTCAGCGAAGATATCGCAAATATTGTGAGGCTTAAAAATCCTGAAAATTTTGATTTATGGAATTTTCAGATAACAATTATTTTCAAAGCAAATGGCCTTCTAGATATTGTAAATGGAAAATCGTTGTTTGAAGACTTGAAAGATGAAACTGGAAAAGATAAATGGAGCCTAAAAGACGCCAAAGCACAAAAATACATAATGTTAACCATTGAAAAGAATGTTTTAACACATATTCTAAATTGCAAAACTTCAAAAGAAATGTATGAAAAATTAGTAGCCATTTATCAAAGAGAAGATGAGCAATTAAAATGCAAATTACTACAAGAATTTCATGGATTCAAATTTGACAAAAATACAGATATGGCAACAAATATAAGCAGAATGCAAAATTTAGTATTCAAACTAAATAATGTAAAACAAGAAATTGAGGAAAGCTTTGTAATTTCTAAAATATTGAGCATTTTGCCAGACTACTTTAATTACTTCAGCACAGCATGGGACTCGACACCAAAAAGTGAGAAAACGTTAACAAACTTAATATCAAGACTATCACTTGAAGAAACTAAACAAAAAGTAAAGCCTGAAGAGGGAATAGCCATGAGTGCTACTAAAGTAAAGCAGTGCTTTAACTGCAAAAAGAGCGGGCACTTAGCAAAATATTGTAGACTAAATAAAAAATGGTGTACCATCTGTAAAAAGACAAATCATACTCAAGACCAATGCTTCTTTAAGAAATCTCAAAATAAATTCCACGAAAATATTCCTTGCCGAATTTGTAAAAAGACAAATCATAAAGAAAAGGATTGCTTTTTCAGAAACAAAAATGAAGAAAAATTGTCCTTTTTTGCAGGAGAGACTTTAAAATGTAAAAATGAGGAATTGCTAGAATTCATTGTAGACAGTGGCTCAACAAGCCATATGATAAATAGTAAAAAGTTTTTACTAGATGAAGTAGATTGCGACTCAAAAATATCAATAGCAAAAAAGGAAGAAACTCTAACAGCAAAATCAGTCGGAAAAATTCAAGGAAAAAAATGTGATCTCAAGGAGGTGATGTTTGTACCAAACTTGACAAATAATTTACTATCGGTAAGTGCCATTACCAGAAATAAAGGCAAAGTCGTCTTTGAAGATGAAAAGGTATTTGTCGTAAAAAATGGAAAAAAAGTTTTAGAAGGAGAAAAACAGGAAAATGGACTCTATACAATAAATATAGAAACAGAAAACCCCGAAATTGAAGAATCTCACCTAACAGCTACCCAAAATGAAGAAATGCTAAAATGGCACAGAAAAATGGGTCACATAAGTTTTTCAAGCTTAAAACAATTAAAATCTATGGTTAATGGAATAAACATAGAAAAAATAAGTCAAGATGAAATTTGTGAAACATGCATTAAAGCTAAACAGGTAAGAAAGCCATTCAATTCCATTAGAACAAAATCAAAAAGGCCTTTAGAAATAATCCATACAGATGTATGTGGACCTTTAGATCCCACTACCCATGACAACAAAAACTATTTTCTAACATTTCTTGATGACTACACACATTTTTGTCATGTGTATTTGTTACAAAATAAATATGAAGTAAAAGGATATCTAAAAGAATTTATTACAGAAGCAGAAAACCAAATGAATCTAAAAGTTTCAAAAATAAGATGTGACAATGGCGGAGAATATGTAAATGAAGATATAAAATCCTGGTGCAAAGCTAAAGGAATCATTATGGATCTCACCATACCTCACTCACCTCAGCTAAACGGCAAAGCCGAAAGATTAAATAGAACCCTGATGGAGAAAACTAGAGCTCTTTTGATTGATTCTGGTGTAGAAAAATACATGTGGGGAGAAGCTGTAAGGGTTTCAGCCTATTTGCTGAACCGAAGCCCTACTCAAGAATTAGAGAAAACCCCTGCAGAACTTTGGTTCAACAAAAGACCAAATTTGTCAAACTTACAACTTTTTGGTTGTGAAGCTTATGTCAAAACCCTAAAACACATAAAGAAATTGGAAGACAGAAGTAAAAAATATACCTTTATAGGTTATGCACCAAATGGTTATCGCCTTTGGGATGAACAAAGCAAACGAATCTTTACAGCTAGAGATGTAATCTTTTTAGATAAAGGATGTATAAATAAAGAAGAAAAAATACCTATTGTCGAACCAGAAGAAGAATCTGAAGATCAACTAGAATTAAATGAAGAACCAAGTCTACCAGAAGTCTCTGAAGACAAAGAAGATATCCCTACAAAACCAAGTACTTCAAAATATAATCTTAGACCAAGAAGTAGTTTACAAACACCATCAAGATATGAAGACTTCTATTTAGAGCAGGATGGAACAACAGAATCAGCTCTTCTAACTTACTCTGAAGCTATATCTGGTCCAAATCAAGAAAAATGGAAAAAGGCAATAAAAGAAGAAAAAGAGTCTCTTGCCAAAAATGAAGTTTGGGAAATAGTAAAAGAAAATGAAGCGTCAAACAAGAAGATTCTGACCTCTAAATGGCTCTTTAAAGTGAAAGAAGATGGCCGCTACAAAGCAAGACTAGTTGTAAGAGGCTTTGAACAAGAAGCAGGCATTGATTATGATGAGACATTCAGTCCAGTTATAAGCACTGTCTCTTTAAGGATATACTTTGCTCTAATGGCTAAGAGAAGGTTTGTTTTTAAAACTTTTGACATAAAAACAGCTTTTCTATATGGGTTTTTGGATGAAGAAATATACGTTCAATTGCCAGAAGGTTATAAAGGGAACATATGCAGGTTAAGAAAGGCATTGTATGGTTTAAAGCAAGCCCCATTAAAATGGAATGAAAGATTAAAAACCTTTCTCAAATCCCAAGATTTCATACAACTAAAATCAGAGCCATGTCTTTTTAAAACCAACAAAGGAAATATGTACCTTGCAATATATGTAGATGATGGTATCTTAATGGGAGATAATGAAGAAGAATTAAATAATATTTTAGAAAAACTATCCCAAGAGTTTGAAGTTAAAATAAACAATGATCCAAGAACTTTTTTGGGAATAGATTTGTGTTTTGAGAAAAAAAATAAAATTTTACTTTCACAAGAAAATTATGCAAAATCAGTTCTTGAAAGATATAATATGCAAAACTCAAAACCAGTACCCACTCCCATTACAGATGTAGTAAAAGAATTAGACAAAAACTTAGAAATATCAAATGATAACAAATTTCCCTACAGACAAGCAATTGGAAGCCTTTTATATTTGACAAACAAAACTAGACCAGACATGACCTTTGCCACAAATTTTGAAAGCAGGTCAATGCATGATCCTACAACTCAAGATATTATAAACATCAAAAGAACCCTAAGATATTTAAATCACACCACCAATTTAGGCATATCATATGATGGAGAGATGCCATTTGAATTAAATGTGTATTGTGATTCTGACTTTGCTGGAGATATTAAAACAAGAAAAAGTACCACAGGATATGTAGTTTATTTATGTGGAGGTCCCATAAGTTGGTGCTCCAGAAAGCAACCTGTAATTGCCCTTTCCAGCACTGAAGCAGAGTTCATTGCTGCAGCAGATGCATGCAAAGAAGTGTCATACATAAGATCCCTATTAGAAGAATTAATTCCAGATAATTTTGATATAAATCTCTATGTTGATAACCAAAGCACTATAAAAATAATAAAATCAGGCCAATTCACCACTAAAACTAAACATATTGATGTCAAATATCATTTTGTGAAAGATCAAGCTCAAAAGTTTAACCTGATATATTGTCCAACAGAACACCAAATTGCAGACATCCTAACAAAACCTCTAGCCAGACCAAAGTTTGACAAATTCAAATCCCTTCTTATGACAACCATTTAAAACATAAGTCAAGTGAAGAAACTGTTGAATGTGATAAGATCACTGATTTAAGAGGGAATGTTGGAAAAAAAGAAGAATAGTAAATCAATGATCTTAAATACTTTTAGACTGACAACACGGTAATAATAAAAACTACAACAAAGGAGCGTTGGTTTTGTTTACAAAATTAGTAATTGTAATGTAAATTGTTAAATGTTCTTTTCTCTCTCTCTCTCTGAAAATAATAAATTTAAAATACTTTCTTAAAAGGTAAAATCGCCTAATTCTTTAAAACCACTTCAGCTGTAAGTAAACTTGTTATTTGTTGTTTCATTGTCTGAACCATAAAAGATTCCCAACAGAGCAAACATCCACTCTCTAAAGAATCAATTTTTAAAATATATATACATTAAATTTTTATATAGAGAGATAAATATTTTTTGAATCAAAATTTAGAACAAAACATTTTTTCCAGTTAAAGTTTCAAATATATTATATATATATTTAAAAACAAAGTAGGCATATCCTGACCAGGAGCACATGTGCTTTACAGAAGGCAGAGCGCCATCTGGTGGAACAGAAGTCAACTAAACATTGACTTAGCCTGTTTTCTAATATTTGGTCAACACAATTTCTTGATAAATCACGAAAAGCCATCCACGCGTTTCGCGCTGTTGGCGCTCGTCAGCCTGGAGTAGGCTGTACCACTGCGACCAAAATATTTTTGGTCCCAGTGGCTTCCTGAAAAGCCAAGAAATGGGTATTTAAAGCCAAACTTGCGTAAATACGCTTAACACATGAAAAAAAAAATTTTTTTTTTTTGAGTTCGTGAATTGCTTTTCTTGATTTATTAAGAAATTGGGTTGGCCAAATATCAGGGAACAGGCTAAATCAATATTTAGTTAATTTCTGTTCCGCCAGATGGCGCTCTGCCTTCTGTAAAGCACATGTGCTCTTGGTCAGGATATGCCTACTTTGTTTTTAATATCAACACACCTGATCTTTTTACTTTTTTTTTCGATTTTTTAAATTTTTTTTGACTGTTTAAGGACTCTCTCTTCTTACTTTTGAAGACCCTTTAAATTTCGTAAGCCACAATTTATTGAAATGTTTTGCGCAGTTTTCACTTTTAAGACTCGTTAGCAATTTTTTATTTATTTGTTTGCGATGTTTCACAACGCATCGCCGTTTTAAAAGACCTTTTATACTTTGCAAGCAACTTTTTAAATTGTATAGATTGCTCTCTATTATACAATTTCACTTTTTAACATTTTTTTTGACTTTGCAAGCAACATTTTAAACTCCATAGACTATTTTAAAGATATTTCTATTGAAAAGGCCATTCAGATTCTTTCTTTTTTTGGAGTGTTTCATTATCATTTTCAGTTTTAAAGACCTTTTAAACTTCGTAAGCAACTTTTAACATTGTTTAGACAGTTTTAGCAGTATTTCCACGTATAAAACCTTTCAAATGTTTAAAATGTTCCATTTTATTTATTTCAGCCAGTGTTGCATTATGTCGCGAAAATCCCTTAGAACTCTCTGTCACCAAATTATTCGTAAAAAATTCTAGATCAAATGAAACACTGAATCTGTAATAATTCTTTCTCTCTCTCCCTCTCTCTAGAGGCATTCCAGCTAATCAGCCTACCAACAGCAGACTACAGGGTCCTCAGCGGCGTGCTCATGGCTCGTGGCCAATCTGCCAGACCTGGTGCCCCAGTGTGAAACCTACGCCGTTCCAGGACGGTCATCCTCCTCGAATATCGCACGAGTGTCTGCCGAAACCGCCGGGGCATTCAGACATGACACGCCGCTGACTGTCATCTCTTTGGACCTGAAGTCGGCCTTCGACACCCTGAGCAGGAGCTACCTGCTCGCCTTGCTGGAGAAGCTGGACCTACCATCTAGCTTCCTAGGGTGGATTGCTGTCCTCTACGGGAAGCAGACGCCTCCATCTGGGTCGGAGATGTCCACACCAAGGCCTTCCCCTTCTCAAGGGGTGAGGCAAGCTGCCCGTCTCAGCGCCGCGCTCTTCAGCATCGGAGTTGGACCTCTGCTACGCCGCCGCGAGAGGACCTTGGGCCGCGGCAGCGTGGTCGCCTATGCGGACATCATACTCTTCATCAGGGACGACGCTCAGTTTGAGCTCGTGCCCCTGATCTTCGAAGAGTTCCGCATGTCCTCCTGGGTGGCTGTCAACTTCAAGAAGAGCTGCGGGCTCTGGTGCGGTTCCTGGAAGCACCTGGACGTCCGAGTCGCTGACCATCTTGGGCTGCACCATCACCACCAGGAACACCATTGCGAGGTGGTCACGCTTCACCCGCGGCCTGTCGCTGGTGTATCGTGCCCGCGCGGCCAACAGCCTGGTCCTGGGTTCCATCCTGCACAACCTCTAGGCTACCTTCCACCTGAAACCACCGTCGGCCGGCTGCAGGCGCGGTTTGTGCGTTTCGTGTGGGGTACGAGCCGAGTCTCCTGGCTCCCCGGGCGCGTCCTGGCTCGTCCAGTCTCCGATGGTGACGTCGACCTGCTTGACATCGTGGGCCAGCTTCGGCTCACCTGCCTGAAGGGGGTCCAGGCCTCTCTTCGCGGCGCCGCCAACGGCTACTCTTGGCTGGTCCTCAGCCGGGCGTGGCTTGACACCGCCGGCTCCTGACGTCTGGCTCTCGCCTAGGAGGAGGAGCCTGCTGAGCCTGTGGGAGGCCGCCTCAAGTGTCCTTGAGCTGGACCACAGGGTTCTGCATCCCGCCATCCTGAGGTTACTGCGCCTTCGAGGCGACAACAGATTCCTGCGGCCGCCAGACCTGCTGGCTCCCGAGCGCTGGCTACAGGTGACTGTCGGGGACTTCTCCGATGGCGCCCCTGCTCAACGCGGGCCGCGCTTCTGGATGCTCAGCACCTGGGGACCTTCTGCCAGCGTCTCCTGCAGGAAAACGCCAGCTACAGCTATCATGCAGAGTACGAGGCTGAGACCATCGTCCTGCGGGGATCGGCTACGCCCATCACCCGCCAGAGGGCGCGCCAGGCACTGAGTTCGGCACGGCTGCAGGAGCATCCTGTTGCCGAGCTGACTGCGCGATGGACTTCCACCGTGAATGTGCCCCGCTCCATCCCCTTGGTTGACCTGCGTCGCAACTGCTTCTCGGGGCACGACGCTGACATCGCCCTACGGCTAGCCCATCACGCCCTACCACATCCTGACCAACCTGCCTCGTGGCGTGCCAACTGTGCCGCCTGTGGGTCTAGCGACGGGTCGCTGACCCACATATATTGGAGTTACCGAGCCGTGCGATCCCTGCTCCGAGAGGTGTTCACTCCCCGTGACTTGCCCCTGGATTTGCAGGTCTGGCTCATTGGTGTCGGCCTCCATCCCGAGGCAATGAAGATAAACAGTGTGGCGAAGGCTACCATATACAAGTACCATCTTCGTCTTGAGGTGGGTAACGACAGGCATCACCAATGACGATTTGTGTATATATTTATATGTATATTTATAAATTATTTTATATATTTTCTATTTATTCATATATTTATCATTATATAATCTTATTCATACATATTCATATTCATTCTGTATTATATACCTCATTATACCATCATTCTGTACTTTTATATGTACATTGTAATAAAACAGTTTCAATCTCTCTCCAACACACACATCACAGCTACTACTCTTCTGGTAAATCTCTCGTGTCCCCCCTCCCACCAGTGGTAAGGCCGAGAGATACTGCCAGATGGAAAGGAGATCCACTCGAGTAGTGGTTCTCAGAGGGTCTCTGGGCTGTCTGCAGGGTATAGTTGCAGAGGTAATGCAACAGAGCCCAGGGTAGGTGATCCAAGGTGGAGGAAACGACGTCGTCGCAAAGAACCTGAGGGAACACGCGCGACACTGGTGTCAGAAGTGGGATTCTTCCTCGTAGAGGTCACCAGGAGGCTCTTTTTGAATTTTCGGTTGCTGACGGAGGCCCATTGACCTAAGAGGCCAAAAGATGGTCTCGGAGCAGAGCTCGCTGGCCGAGATCGCCAAGATGATACAGGGATATCAGGAGGAGAGGGACGAAGAAAGATTTATTAGAGAAGAAAAGAGAGATGAAGAAAGGCTTTTTGGGGAGAAAAAGAGAAAGGAAAAAGGCTTCTTATAGAAAAAGAAAGAGAGGGAAAAAGGCGTCTTAGAGAAAAAGAGATGCAGCAGTTACTGTCTCAAATGGAGGTTCATTTACAGAGGGAGATAAGCACGGCCCAGACAACCTTGGGGAGTGATGTCGATGAGGGCAGGGCGGAGTCCCGGAGGTCGAGCTGGTAACAAACCGCGAAATACCTCTGCCAGTCTTCAACAGAGCAGCTTCTCTCGAGAGGTCCAGAAGACATTTAAAGACAGTATCTCCCAACAATGGCTTGGATGAAGCCCATAGAGCAAAAAGCCTGACTATGGCATCTCGAGGACCGACCCTGAATCTGCTTCAGGCAGAGCCGTGAAAGAAGAGGTTCAGGCGAATGAAGCGGATTTTCATATCATCATCATTTTCTACTATTTCCACACATGTCTGTACTGGTACCCTACGTTCTTCACAAGTTGGCAACAAAGAGCAGGTGATGGCTTAAAGGTGGCTCCAAGTGACTAGTGGCATAATTATTTGTTGCAGGCATCTTTCATGGCTGCGTTGGTTAGCAGACCTCGGCGTCCAAGGGGGCAGGTAGAGGTGGTGTCTGAATATACTGCGCTGCCCAGAATACAGATGGATGGTTTGACATATAGAATGAACTCATAGTGATTATACCTTCAAAATTCCACCAGACGCACAGTATTGACTTATGTACAAAATGCCCACATTTTACAACAGGTCAGGAGGTTGACCTGGGTTCAACCACTGCTTTTGGGTGGGTATTACGATAATAGACCCACTTCTTATCACACATATCAATTATCTTTATGAAATGATCAACATGTGGCTAGAAGCTTAAAGATTCTTTCAAACTTTTAATTGGTAGTTTGACTAGGTCTGTTGATACATCATTTCATGAGGTACAAAGCAACAGATCCTATTGTTCTTACTGGCTGTTGTTGTTTCTTATCCCCTAGTGTAAAGATTACACAAATTCCATGAGTTCATGCTCCTCGAGCTGTTTTATGATAAGCAGTGGCCTCTCCCAAAGGTCCTGTTTAGTGCATCTAATGCAAAGCAAAATGTGTTCTGCAGGTGCCAAGCTATATTTTGGGAAAATGGGATAGATTTTGTTATTAATTTCTATCTTCAATGGCTTGAGATGGCCTGTTCTAAATCTTATTAGTGTTGTTTGATGCTGTCTGAGGTTCAGAGCTCTTCCTGTGTCCACTCCACTGTACCAGCTGTGCTTGTTGGGGCACGTTTTTGTAACCATACCCCAACAGAAGGCGTATGTATAATCAAATCAAATGGATACATGGCTTCCCTCCCACATAGACTTACAGACCACCTTTTTGCCCAGAAACCTAGACAATTGATGACACCAGACTTCCATGCCGAAAGCTGATGCCTGGTGAAGAAGACACCAGTGACATCCAGAGACATCCGCGCTGGTAGCTGTTGTTCCATATGTACATATATTCCCCTCACCAAAAATTTAGGTAAAGGTGACCAGAAAAAAAATGGAGAAGGAAGATTTCTAAAAGACTAAGCCTTATAAATATCCTTCCCGAAAAAAGGAAGCATCACATTACAGTCCAGGTAAAAGGGGCCTGGGTCGATTTTAGCCAAGACGGGGGGGGGGGCGATATATATACCGTCCCGAGAAAAGGGAGGATCGTATTACAGCCCATGTGGAGGAGGCCTGGGGTCTGATGAAATTTTACACTATTGCCGTGGCTGTTTCTCTCTTTAGATTTTTTTTGTTTTGGTAATACTATATGTTCTATTTTGATGGGAGAGGCCTGGGGCGTCTGTGAAATCGTATACTGGAGCCGTTGGCCATTTTGATTGGTGTTTCTTTCGGCGAATGAAAATGCCAGCCAATAGAAACTTTGGCGCGGCCAGCGAATGAAAACGGAGAGAGACAAGAATAAAAGAGGGTTTCTTTGCCAAAAGGCAGATTGAATCTGAGTCGCTCAGTGAGAGGACAGTCTTCAGACGGGAGACCAGACCTTTGCCGGCACTTTCGAGAAAAGGTAAGCCATTTGTCATTATGACTTAGCGCCCCCCCCCTTTTTGTGTAGTAACCAACCTAGATTTCGCATGGGCCCTAAAGGGCTATAAAGTAACTTCAGGTCACCTCTATCTAAATTTTACTATGTAAATAGCATATCTCGTCAGTATAGACATGTTCCCAAATTTTAATTTATTTAAATAAATATCTAGAGAAATCTTCTTGTTTCCTCTCATACATATTTCATTCCTTTTGCTTTATGGTACTACCCCCCACACCTTAATTTCACAAATTATACTAAATATAGAACTACCGACTCTGTTGGAATAGAGTTGTGTATTATATCTTTGCTATGATATATTGACACAGCAACAGTCGCAAATTACGACGTTATTAGGGCTACTTTGAGGGTATCTATCTGTCAGGTTTTAGTAATGTTTGTACTTTTATGTGTTTCAGTGCGTTATTCCATCATATTTACCATTATACCATATTTTCTGATTCCTCGGGCTATTGTTACGCTGTTAGGAGGGTACGGCATGATGCAAACAGATTTGTATGTTTGACTATTGTTTGTGTTATTTGGGCTATAAAAATGCCTTAATATGAATCTATTTACAGTTGATCTGTAGAAATTATAGAGATCTGTTGCTATAATTTTCCTCTATGAAATAGCTCCCAGCGTCTTCAGTGGGTTGCTAAACCTCCAGAAGGAGTCTTTTATAGATTGCCCAATTTAATAACGATTTCATGGGTTGTCTGATGAAATTGTATACTAGTGTCGTGGCTGTTTCCATCTTTAGACCTTTGTTCTGACAATATTATATGCTCGATCCCTGCTTTAGCTCAACTCTTAATCAATTACAGAGTTTCCCCCCCCTTTTTTAAAATTTTATTTATCCTGTTTGCACAAATTGCATTACATGTGATGATGTAAAGACATATGTCGATAGTGCATCATTGACAGCTGTGCTTCTATTATAAAACATTAAGGTCTTGCTGCGGGTTATTTACATGGGGTTGATGGCCTAAATTGCTATATATATATATACTTAAGTAAGGAAACTTTAATGGGTCACATCGTGTATCCTCCCTTTTCATCTATCCAAACCGGGAACGCAACAATGTCGCCCGCCGCGGGGCTCGAATTTAGTATATGTTTCATCCCCTATACTTTAGAAATATATACCTAATGAAAAGCCATACTATTTTTAAGTATTGGTGAAGTAGTCCGCGCATCCTGAGATTAACAGTCTATTATAAATCGTGAATTTTAATTTATGCTTTCCGTTTCACTGGCATTTTATCAGGCAATGAAAGTTATGTTGAGGCGGTGTATACCGCATCTCTCGCCGCTGTCTTTTACGATTCACATTGTTTGTGGCAAAACCTTAATATTATCATTGATTTCTGATATCAAAGTAAAACGTTTATGGGGATGAGTATCTTTTATTCTGGTCTTCTCAAGCTTTCGAGCTTGTCCGCCCTTCTACAGGAGAAACATATACAATATATCAAGAAAATATAACGTCGCCTGATGCTAAAACTATTATGATTCTATGTACATATATATATATATATATATACATTAGGAAGTTTTGCATTTTATTTGTTTTCTTAAGACATTTTTTTTGGGGTTAAGGTATTTACACATATTCTACTATTGTTTGCTATATTCTATGAATTATCTTATAGGTTAGAAATTCTATTATTTAAGTAGTTTTATAATAGTTATTGGCTATTACATATAAGTTACTTATATTATTGTTGATATTATTAGCTGGTACTAGGATATATTGTGTTATATGTTTCGGGCAAATCTATTTTCTATTAATGCTATTGTGTTTTCTGAATAATAGAGAATCAATTATAAGCCTTTGATATTTGCTGTTTATGTTATTGTAATGTATTCTAGGTTCTCCTAATGCGAAAGTGTGACCTGTTCCTTTGCAGTGTTGGGTCACATTTCACCAAACAGACCCAACAAAGATGTAAACATTCCTTTACATCCTATGTACATACACGCAGTGTCTCGCCGAAAGTGTTTGGTGTACAGATGGATGTCCCACGGCAATGGCCGACGGTGGTTCAAAGACCAAACCGGGAGGGAGACGCAGCGCTGGACGCGGATACCCGTGGATACTAAGATATATCAAGGAAGGCACAGCCCTGGTCAGAAGCCCGACGGAAACAGGAGCAGGAGTCCAACCACAACATAAGCAGAAAGCTGACGGGCAGTGGAGAAGCCACCTCAACAAGAAGAAACGGACATCCAGCATGCGACTTTGTAAAACCTCCTTTTTAATTCTTGTATATATATATGACCTGTGACATGACATTTTGATAGATGGGGACCATTTATTAATATTCTTGGGATTTCTTAAAGGAGAAATTAGCATATAAGTCTCTCAGAGGGGTAGCATCCTAAATTGGATTTTAATTCCATTGTTAATTTAAATTTATCTCTCAATAAGACAGATAAATTCTGAATTTTGGTTAATATTTAGTTTAAATTGATCTTTTCATAAGCTGAGTAAGAATATTTCTAATTCATAATTTCCTTAAAAATAAAAATTTAATAAAATAATATTTTATCCCAATAAGACAGATAAATTCTGAATTTTGGTTAATATTTATGTTAAATTGATCTTTCATGAGCTGAGTTAGAATATTTCTAATTCATAATATTTTTCTAATAAAATATTATTTTTATTCCTTAAATTTTAACCTTAATAATATTATTTTTTCTATTTAATATTTCGAGAATTTAGTATATTTATTATTCTGTGGGAGTTAGAGATTGAGGGCGCTGAAAAAAAAGGGATAGGGGGCAGAATTTTGGGGGACTGGACCAAGGGACCAGTCAGTTTGGACGCGGTTTTCAAGAGGGGCAGATGAATATTTCCCACCGGGCGAGAAGTAAGTAGTCGAGGTGTTTAGGTAAGTTTCACTCTAAAATTTCATCGTAAAGAGATATATGTATACATGACGAAGTCATGGTAGGTAGAAAGGATTTTTTTTCTTTTTGATAAAGACGCCTTGTCATTTATAGTGAGTTCATAGTGAGAGAGGGACTTACTCATGTATTAATAGATAGATTATTTCGCCCAAGCAAGATCGCCTTGAATGAGGTGTTATAGATTCATATTTTACTTAACTATGTCATGTCATAGTAAATACAATTTGTTTTACATTTTATTTTTTTGATATATCCCTTATTTGTCGAATAAAAGTTGATGTGGTAAATTTTAATGTGTACTAATGTCTATATAAAATCACAGATCACACATGAACTTTGGTGCGTATGCTGTGGATATTGAGTGTATTATAAGAGGTTCATTGCCTTATCATAAACGGAGAATATGTATACACCTGAATTTCTTTATATGCTAAAGGAGATCAAGATATAAATGTTTTTTTATAATCGAAGCTCAATTACAAGACGAATGTTAATTCGAGTGTATACAATATTTACTGTGTATGATGTAATGTAAGAGCGTATCTTACTTCCTAAAAATGTCATCTTAAACAAACCACATATTTTAATTATTTATATGAGTTCCTGTGTTCGTCATACAATATCGAGTGTATACCTGAGTGTAAATTTGGTTATTATATATACTGGTGCAAGTATTTGGCGAGTGTTACATTTGTATGTCTAAGTTAAAGGATGGAGTTTAGTCATCTAGATGTAGAAGGTCCTGGCTTTAGGACTCAACAATTAGCGCCACTTAACGTGGGGCCGAAGTCTTCCGAAAATCCAAATTTAATAAAATTTAAATTTGCAAGAAGTAGGCCTGCGAATTCCCTGAGATTAAGAAATTAGGTATCATTGCATATTTTAATTAAAAAAAAAAAAAAAAAAAATTTTACTCAAGTTTAAGATATGAAAATGCACGCCATATTATCGAAATACGTTAGGCTTAAATAGAAACCCACGAGCTTTTTATTTCTCAGTTCCACTCGATAAAAGAAGTGACCGTTATTTTTTATTGGTTTTTGAAAAAAGCTTTATATTTCTTTTAATACGTTACTCATGCCGCCTTTTTACAATTTTATGAATTCTCACTGGATAATTGTTAGTATATAAAAGAAATACGTTAGGCTTAAATAGAAACCCACGAGCTTTTTATTTCTCAGTTCCACACGATAAAAGAAATGACCGTTATTTTATTGGTTTTTGAAAAAAGCTTTATATTTCTTCTAATACGTTACTCATGCCGCCTTTTTACAATTTTATGAATTCTCACTGGATAACTGTTAGCAATTTCTGCTTATCATTGGTTTTTTTGATAAAAGCCTTATTTTTTTAAAATACGTTATTCATGCCGCCTTTTGTCAATTTTATGGATTTTTCACTGGATAACTGCTAGCAATTTCTGCTTATCATTGGTTTTTTGATAAAAGCCTTAATTTTTTTTAAATACGTTATTCATGCCGCCTTTTGTCAATTTTATGAATTTTCGATGGATAACTGTTAGCAATATTTTTTCGCTTATCAATGGTTTTTGATAAGAGCTTTATTTAAAAAAAAAAAAATATATACGTTACTCATGCCGCCCTTTTTACAATTTTATGAATTTTCACTGGATAATTGTTAGTATATAAAAGAAATACGTTAGGCTTAAAATAGAAACCCACGAGCTTTTTTATTTCTCAGTTCCACAATTGTTCTAACCTTTCAATTTCAAATCTACAGAAGCGTCTTATGTTAAAGTGTACCATTTTTTTTCTTTCTTTAAGTTTCGAATATTGGCGAAATGGTTCCTTACTTTGTATAGATAATGAAATTTAGGGACGCTAACCTAAGCCTAGATATATTGTTTTCTCAGAAACCTGAGAATTTCACGCGAGCCCCAAATTTAGAATCTCAAGGGGTGTCTTTTGATTGACAAGTGGGAGTAGCGTCCACATCTGGAGAGAGGGGGGATGATTGACGTGAAAAACAACAGATGTGCATGCAAGATGTTTTCGAGGGGGGAAGGACATGTGGAGAAAACACATGTACAGACTTTAGCTGGAAAGTGAGAAAACAATGAGAGGACAGTCCGCTGCTAGCTCTCGACTTGAAAGGTTGGTCTTACTGTCCTTCCCGCTTTTGCGGGTAGGTTTTTCCCGTCTTAAATATTCTATCTTCCTTTGTTTTCATCATTACCTTCTTTACTATAGGATAAATGAAGCTTATTTTCTTTTTCTACAGTTTAATAGTATATAATTTCTTTATTTAATCTAATAATATTTTGATTATTTCCGTCCCACAGAATTTCAACTCAATAAGGCTAAAGATACTTTGAATTTTCTTAGAACACCCTCCTAGCTATTCTTTAATTTTGTAATACTTAACGTTATCTAGATAATAGTACAAGGCATTTATTTTTTTTATGCATCGGCGTACGATTATTAATTTCAAATTTTTTTTTGTATTTTATATATTTAAGGCTTCATGCCTGAAATCTTCCATCCCCGTTAGTTTCTCATCGATATTTCCTTTATTGGTAGGTCAATACGATTTATTTCAAGATTAATAGATTTAATATTTAATTATTTCTTTTTGCAAATTGGTTCCACTTGATAAATCTGGAGATGTTTTGAACTTTGATATTGACATAGTACACCTGGTTTTCCCTTATCTTTCCAATGTCGAGCATTATCAATGTAAACACAAAGATTGAAGATCTTTGTTTTCTTATCTAGTTTGAAGGAGAAAAGTACAATATCACGCGATTAAGTTGATCTCATATAGGCTTACAATTAATCTTTTAATTTAATTTCTTTAAAGTTATTTCATACTGACTCTTTTTATTATTTCTATATATTTTAAATCTATAATTGTCTTAATAATATCGCTTGTCGTTTCCATTTAGCCAATTTGTGATTTGTCAATTTTTTTGCTGATCAAGACAATGTTTGCCTCGATGTATTTTTTTTTTGTAATATATAGCAATATGAGTAAAAGGTCTGGACATAATCTTCGTTTTTGATTAATAATTATATTTATGTAGCTTTTCTTATCCATGGGCCTTTAGCTTTGTTTAATTTTAATTTTGTAATCCACTTATTTCATCTTACATTTAGTAAAATGATGCAGCAGTATTTATTGACATCGTTTATATAATTATATCTTAGCAACTTTAGATGAGTCTGCATTATGTATTTATTTTTATCTCCTTCCGCAATCAGGCAAGCACACTTATTGATAATTCTTAAATCAGACATCGAATAAATATGATGTATCCAGAGACGATCTCCACATTTGTTTCATTCTCTTGGTTATGGGAAGCCGAAACGCCTTTATGGCCTTATTAGTTTGATTATACTAAATAACTAAGTATTGTGTGTTTTATTCAACACTCCGTTTAGAGCATTCATTCTCTTGACTAAGGTACAGTGTCATGCGTAGTATTTGATTTAATTTTGTCAACTTTATGTGAATATACGATTTTCTTTAAAATCTAACCCCGATATTGTAGACAAGCGTATAGCTTAGCTCGCTCCTTTAAATCGTTGAATTGCCAATTTATTCTCGATATGGTATAATTCACAATGTCTGCGTGACGACCGAATCACGGTAAAATTCTCAAAATGGCGGTCGATGGACACGTGTATATTTACTCTATAGAGTGGTTGTATATACACATAGGTGCCTATGGATTTGTTTAATTTTATTATGATCTCCAGCCATATTTCTGTATTTAAGGCTTCACGTTTGAGATGTTCCATCCCTTCTTAATTCTCCACCATTATTTCTTTATAGGTTCAACACGACTTATAATTTGTAAACAAAGGCTTAACGATTTATTTCAAGTAATTTATCCGACACAAAATTTTCCACTCGATAGATATGGAGGCACATTTTTTTGTTGATTTTGCCAGATTGTGCCTTTTGTCCTCTCTTATCTATATGGTATTTAACGTTTCAATATAATGATCTGGAGCATTTATCCTCTCATCTAATGCATATAGTTCATGGACTTAATTAATTTATAAACGTTTTCAATCATTGTTTTCCTGTATTGTCTGGTGATCTCATCCTAAAGGTTTAATAGCATACTAGTATTTCATTCTTTTATTCGATATTATTATTGCTTATCTTAATTTTTATGTCCACATATGAACAGAATGTTCAGGTCTAAGTGTTCGCTTCGAATATCGATCATAAACAAATTTAAACATACCTTCCCGAAATTCTCTTCCTTAGCCTTTATTTTGTGTAATGATCAATTTTCTTTTGGTAACAACCGTTATAGATCCCTGGAAACGCATACCAAATAATAATACAGTATTTTGATCATTTTGTTATTCTTATATGAATATGCATTTTCGTTTAAAACTTAACCCCGATATCATAGGAAGGCGTATAGATTTGCTTGCTTCATTGAAACGTTGAATAGGATCATAATTTTAGATATGGCATAATTTACTACAGAAGATTACATGTCGAAATACAATCACAGCGAAATTTCAAAATGGCGGCTAAAAAGGCACGTCGGGCAACCGATTCTTTTCATGATGCCTCCAACTGCATATGATCTTAAATATCCTGTGTACACTGGTATGAGGTCACCTTGAAATGCAATAAACGTGCAAAATTTTTTTTTAACTTAAGAAGGATTTCATGAAACCTTCCCGTCTGGAACATCTCCCCTTGGTCGAGGGCAGATAAAACATCTCAATGAGTATTAAGTTACAGTAGATATTTGCCAGCAGAAGGCAAGATGAGATTACACGAAAGTAGGATCAGTAAGTGTTTAGCTCCTGTTTTTGTTAGTAATCCTGGACCTTTATAAGGCAACGGAAGGTGGGCATCAAGATATATTCTGATAGACGGGTGTGTGCCTTTGTCAAGGGAAGCAGTTATCCCGTGTAATGGGGATTACAATAATCATCAAATATTAACAAATCATCTTTGGTAGATATGGACAACCAAATGGTGCCAAATCTTTTAGTGTACTTATATTTTATCACTTAGTTGTTTCGTATCCAATCTTATGATGATCTTATCGTGTGGTGATCCATGTACAGAATTTAATAGGAAGTTTTTTTTTTTGAAGTAGTGAAATTCGCTGTTTCTTTCCCTAACCCAGCCAAAGGACGAAATCGTTTCATTACATCTTGCATCCTTAGAAGCTAATAACATTATTTCAGAACTAAATGCAATATGCAGACCTGGCAACCTATCAAATGTATAGTCTCGAATAACTTTAGATGAACAATAATAGTGGGCCTTGCACCTCGTGTATGTTTACACTTGACTGGTTTTGATAAGCCCTTCTAGAGACCCATATCTATTTCACCAACTCCAGATTGTTTGGACAGCAGAGGTCTATAACAAAGGAGGATCTTATAACAGGAGAACAGACCTAAGACCCGTTGCGACATCGGCTTTCATAGTTTATGGAATGTGGTATTAGGCAGTGGTAACCAGTAGCAAGGATCACATTTCTGAGAGATCGGGAATAGGCATAGAAGATTAAGAAGGATATCTTGCGTGGTATGAAAAATGGACACCGGAGCATGTGATGTTGTATGTAGAACCTCCATATTATATAATAGGAATATGTTGCTCACGAAGGTGGACGTGAGTGAAGAATAATATAAAACATTATATCCCAATGGACGCTACCGAGCGTATAAGCCACTTGACATGAATCTGCTGAAGGAAGGGTCACTGTGGTACTATGTAAAGAAATCATCGGAAATATATGCATCATTTATAAAATATAGAGATTTACTCTATATACATCCATCTGCAGGAGATGCACCTGATTTCGCT
>CP092868.1:103058432-103087033 GCA_030710605.1 Cordylochernes scorpioides
TGGGCCTTTAAATTAAGTTTAAATTTGTAATCTTGAGGATTGGTATTAGAGGCAAGTTTACAATGTTTTTGGTAGGTTCTCTGGTCATCTCTGTGCTGGGCTACCCCTCCTGTCAACTGCTGTGTGTTTTCTGATACAAACATTTGCTAATGTCATAGTATCACAACTTGACCCTTCCCTACAAGATAATAACACCCCCCTAATCCAAATAAATTAATAGTGTGTGATGTTTTGGTAACAGCATTGTTACCATCATCAGACTAAAATAATTTTTTTTATTTATTTATTCTTTTGCCTGATAACAACGCTGTTACCGAAGCATCACACACCATATATATATTTTTAATTATCCCTAGTACACGTTGTACAGGCCATGATATAATGGTAGGTAATTAGCGACTGCTTTTACTGTAAGTTCACCACATGTCTATACATGTGAAAAGCAGTTCAACTTAGCACTTACAAATATGTCAGAGCCCCGTTTGGTTACTTGTACTCGCTGGTGGGGTTGGACTTTTGCAATAATCGGGGTCCATTGGAGCTAACATACTTTAATTTATTTGAATTAAGTCTTAATATCTTGTAGCTCTATCATCCAAATTGTGCTTTATTATTGACACTTCCAATATATATTTTGTTAGTTTTACTATTGAATAGTTTGGTAAATTACAGAATAAACAGTTACAATAAACAAGGCAAATATTCTCTGCCAAATAACAAAAATTTGTCAAAAATAAGTAAAGAACATTATTTTTCATGGTTGCATAGAATTTAAAAACTTGTGGCATTATTTTTACCAAAGTTTATTAAATGGTTCAAAATCAACAGTAGCTGTCAGAACACCAGTGAAAACTTCACAAAGTAACAAGTTATATGTAATGGGGTAACTGCACCATCTCCAGACAAAAAGAGGTCCGTGGAACTAAACTGTTGTGTTTTCTACCACTATGACCCGGGATCGAATCCTGCATTAGGCACTTTTCTAATTTAAAAAATGCTCTCTGATTCCTGCAAAAGTCAAACCCCACAAGCTAGTGCAAGTAACTAAACGGGGCTCTGGCACATTTGTAAGTGCAAAAGTCAAATTGCTTTTCACATGTGTAGACATGTGGTGTAAAAGCAGTCACCAATTCTACCCACCATGAATATCATGACCTGTATCCAAACTGATTTGATATTCTTAAGTTGATTTCATAAGTTTGGTCTTAAATATCCTTTTCTTGGTTTCTCAAGAATATTGGAACAATGGTACAGTGTCATAAGGAACAATCACCAAAAACTGGTGTTATATGCATTTGTTATTCAAGAAGATTCTGGGGCCAAAGCATTTTTGGTCGCAGTGGTACAGTCTGCACCACACTGATGAGGGCCAACAGCCCAAAACGCATTTGTGGTTGGCTTTTCTTGATTTATCAAGAAAATGGGTTGGCCAAATATCAGTGAACAGGCTAAATCAATACAAGGTAATAAGACCAAATCCAAATAAATAAATAGTGTGTGACATTTCGGTACCAGCGTTGTTACCGAAACGTCACACACTATTTGTTTATTTGGATTTGGTCTTATTACCTTGTGTTTATAATCTATAATCCAAATTGTGCCTTATCAGGCTAAATCAATGTTTAGTTGATTTCTTTTCCACTAGATGGTGCTCTCTCTCTCTCTCTCTGCCATCTAAAAAGCTCGTGTCAGGATATGCCTTTTTTTATTTTAATATTTATCCCTATTTAACCTAAAATACCTTAACAAACTCTGCCTTTGCCGGTCCCAAGCCCGGATGAAAAAGGAGGAGGGGGAGCAGTAACAAGCTCACTAAAAAACCTGAGCTCAGCTGGCCCGACTGAAAGTACTCTGTAAGGGCTCCTAATCCAGGGATACAGAATGGTCAGCGTTTGTACTCCATTGTTAGGAGCGGCTGCCCATGGCGTCTGTTCCTCATGTCAGAGGCAGCCATTTCTTTTGGAGCTAAGTCGGCCTGCCACTGAGTAGTGCTCCCAGTCTTGATGACAAAAGCTGATGCATACTACTTCACCCATTCATGATGGTTGTCGAAGCTTGATACCCTAAAATAATTGAGTGGAGATAAGATAGAAGAAGATGTATTTAACAGCTGTGAGAGATGCCCCTACAATGTAAGAGGCTGAACTATATTTCTTTACACAGAGTCTAATTCCAATTGTTTGGGTTTGAAATGTTTTGAACTTAATGTGTTATTTAAATCTCCTGGACATAAATGAAACAATACACCACAGAGTTCTGGAGTTTCTTTTATTAACGTAGTCTCAGGCATCTCTGCCCTTCTACAGGGGTACATATATAAATGAATAAAACACCGCCTGATGCTAAACTATTACAAAAATCTATGGTATTGTTTTACTTAATGTGTTAGTTTTTAAACACTTTTAGGGTTACTACTAGGAATGAAGATAAACCCAGACATGACTATATTCTACAGAAACTACAATAACTGTTACAACACCCAACTCTCTCCGGACCATATATACCCGGCCATCCTTGCAGCTCTCTATATGGCAGACATCAATCCAGAAGAGGACATCCATACGGATAAGGCACCTCAGTTGGCCGGTATTGTGATCAGGGTGCATGTACCGATCTGATCTGCTCCATGGAAAAGACACGACCAGCAACTCAGTTGGCCGGTATTGTGATCAGGGTGCATGGACCGATCTGATCTGCTCCATGGAAAAGACACGACCAGCAACTCAGTTGGCCGGTATTGTGATCAGGGTGCATGTACCGATCTGATCTGCTCCATGGAAAAGACACGACCAGCAACTCAGTTGGCCGGTATTGTGATCAGGGTGCATGGACCGATCTGATCTGCTCCATGGAAAAGACACGACCAGCAACTCAGTTGGCCGGTATTGTGATCAGGGTGCATGGACCGATCTGATCTGCTCCATGGACAAGACACCACCACCACCTCAGTTGGCCGGTATTGTGATCAGGGTGCATGGACCGATCTGATCTGCTCCATGGAAAAGACACGACCAGCAACTCAGTTGGCCGGTATTGTGATCAGGGTGCATGGACCGATCTGATCTGCTCCATGGACAAGACACCACCACCACCTCAGTTGGCCGGTATTGTGATCAGGGTGCATGGACCGATCTGATCTGCTCCATGGACAAGACACCACCACCACCTCAGTTGGCCGGTATTGTGATCAGGGTGCATGTACCGATCTGATCTGCTCCATGGACAAGACACCACCACCACCTCAGTTGGCCGGTATTGTGATCAGGGTGCATGGACCGATCTGATCTGCGCCATGGACAAGACACCACCACCACCTCAGTTGGCCGATATTGTGATCAGGGTGCATGGACCGATCTGATCTGCTCCATGGACAAGACACCACCACCAGGTTACTATTTGTGTTTTATAACTGAATCTCTAATCAGGAGACATTCTTGTAAACTCCAAAATGACAGAAGACATTACATTTGTGTCATCCAAGAGCTCCACTATGGAGGTCGGTCGGCCTTCATATGATCGAGGGCTGACCCCTGAACCTTTGCTTATCCCTAATACATGCGGCACAGGCCATGATAATCATGGTGGGTAGAAGTTGGTGACTGCTTTAACTATAAGTGCACCACATATTTACACATGCGAAAAGCAGTATAACTTTGCACTTACAAATGTGCCAGAGCTCCATTTGGTTACTTGCACTCACTGGTGGGGTTGGACTTTGCAAGAATCGGGGGCCATTGGAGCATTTTTTATCAGTAAAAAGTGCCCAATGCGGGAATCAAACCCGAGTCGTATCGGTCGAAAACCAACGGTTTAGACCACCCTTCCACCGACCCCCACCCAGAACCTCTTTCATTCAACACACCAAGGGATTAGAGCTTTCATTTGAATTAAAGGAAGTGTTGAATTAGATGATTTCATCACAACATTCAATGTTAGTGGACATTTTTCTCTCCATGATAGCCATAAATATATAATTATAATTAAAATAATGTTATAAAAGATACTGTTGTAATATATTTTATAATTATTAATATGAATTTTATTCTATATTGGGGGGAGGGGGGGGGGACTTTAAAAAAAAAAATATTCTCAATCTTTCATCATTATCTTTCAGTAATAGATAAAATTGCATTAACACATTTGTGAACAAAGGAAAAATTACAAATATTATTCAAATATAAGTAAATAAATACTATCTTGATAAAGTACAATTTGGATTATAGATTATAATACAAGAAAATAAGACCTAATCCAAATAATATAATAGTATGTGATGTTTTGGCAACAACATTGTCACCATCATCAGACAAAAGAAAGCTTTCTTGCTTTCTTTTGTCTGATGATGGTGACAATGTTGTTGCCAAAACATCACATACTATTATATTATTTGGATTAGGTCTTATTTTCTTGTATTATAATCTATAATCCAAATTGTGTTTTATCAAGATAGTATTTATAATGACAAAAATAAGATGATATCTATGTAGAAAAGTGAATAAAGTTATCAATGCAAATTAAGTTAGGTAAATTGAAAATAAAGGGATAACATAAAATGTGCTACCAAACTCTCTTCTTAACAATATAGTTGAGGTGTGTGTCACTGTATTGAACATGAATTAATTAAACTGTGGGACAAGAAAATAAGGCCTAATCCAAATAAATTAATGACGTTTCAGTAACAGTGTTGTTACCGAAATGTCACACACTATTAATTTATTTGGATTAGGTCTTATTTTCTTGTAGCTCTAATTTAAATTGTGCTTTACCATAAAATGTGTGACATTGCAACAGCACAATTTTGATGAACTGGGACTGTTGGGAAGGCATTAGTCCCAAATATCACACATAGGTATTTGAAATACTCTTCAGATCATAAGATAACAAGACCATATTTAAATGAAATAAATGTTTCGGTAACAGCATTGTTACTTATTTATTCATTTGGATGTGGCCTTGTTGCCTTATGGTTCTAATCTATAATCCAAATTGTACTGTTATGACGATGTGACTAAAACTGCCCACCTCACTCCAATGATGAGGGCATATACAATAAAGGAGATATAGAGTTAGTGTTGTATGTGATCAGTTTGTTTATTGAAAAAGGGGAAAATTTATATATTATTTAAGAAAGGTTAATTTGTTTGTTGTGAATTGAATACAGTAGAACCTTCCTTTAGTGGACACCTCCCTATAAAGGACAGTTTTCATTTGCAAAATTACCATTTTTACTATTTAGCAACTCTCAGTTAAGAGGACACCTCTCTTTGAGGGACACTTTGGCTCTGCAATTAAGTGTCCTTTACAGGGAGGTTCTACTGTAATTGAAATGAAAATTACAGGACTCTGAGGGCTATTAGGATTGACCTTGAATAGACAAGAAGGTTGATAATCTCATAGAATAATCAAGAAGAGAATTACACAGAACTGGGTTCCATGATTACCAACCTCCACCCATGGCGCTAACTACCATTCCAGCCAGTCTCAACTAGCAGCTCAATTCCACATGAACTGGTCAGTACAGGTACAGCTAGGGCACTTACACTCAATAATTCATCATTTTAGAGCAAGTAAAAAATGTTTTTATTTTTGTAAAACACTATACAGTAGAACTACCTCCCTGTAAAGGACACCTAATTGCAGAGCCAAAGTGTCCTTTAGGAAGAGGCTTCCTCTTACCGGAGAGTTGCTAAATAGTAAAAATGATAATTTTGTAAATGAAAACTGTCCTTTGTAGAGCTTCTTGTGCTCTTCTTCGTGAGCTTCTTATTCTGAGACTTTTTGCACATTGAAAAAATCCTGTCAAGATTTTCACCCAAAACAGCAATAAAAATTTTACCTTTTAACATAGAGCCATGAGTGACCATGGCCCCCTTCTGTAAGTTGCCTCTCGCTGGATTAGAGACAAATGTGGGGCTCAGCAATGTTACCACTTCACTGCTGTACATTCTTCCTTTAAAACAATTTATAGTATTCCCACAATAGATTCTTCACTAATTTATTAATATTCTCAAACTTTCAAGTTGAAATCTCTTCCACAGGCATTTCTCCTAAGTATAAACATTCAAACTCCACCTTTGCCGGTCCCAAGCCCGGATGAAAAAGAAGAAGGGGGAGCAGTAACAAGCTCGCTAAAAAACCTGGGCTCAGCTGGCCCGGCTGATAGTACCCTGTAAGGGCTCCTAATCCAGGGATACAGGATGAGCAGCGTTTGTACTCCATGTTAGGAGCGGCTGCACATGGCATCTGTTCCTCATGTCAGAGGCGGCCATTTCTTTTGGAGCTAAGTCGGCCTGCCACTGAATAGTGCTTCCAGTCTTAATGACAAAGGCAGACACATTCTACTTCACCCAGTCATGATGGTTGTCAAGTCTCAAGCTTTACAAGCTTGATACCCTGATATGATTGAGTGGAGATATGAAAGAAGAAGAAGATAAACATTCAAAATATATTCAATAAAATATTCCCTTGTATCAATATAGAGTACAAATATCAGGTCTCCAGGGAAAAGTTTCTTTTCAGAAAACTTTTATCTCTAGCTTCCGGGCACGGACGCCCTTCTACAGGAGAAAACACTTTTATACCCTCATACTCAATATTCAAAATATATACAGTAGAACCTTCATGAGAGGACACCTCTCTATAAAGGACAGTTTTCATTTGCAAAATTACCATTTTTACTATTTTGCAACTCTCCGGTAAGAGGACACTTCTCCCTAAAGGACACTTTGGCTCTGCAATTAGGTGTCCTTTACAGGGAGGTTCTACTGTATATGTAAAGTTCCTACATGCCACTGGACTCAAGCCCATCAGTCTTTGATTATTGCTTCAATAAATTTATTTCAAATATTCACCACTGATATGTCTAATATATTGTTGCTATTACAGTAGAACAAACTCCCTGACAACACCTAGTTGTAGAGCCAAAGTGTCCTTTAGGGAGAGGTGTCCTCTTACCGGAAGGTTGCAAAATAGTAAAAATGGTAATTTTGTAAATGAAAACTGTCCTTTGTAGAGAGGTGTCCGCTAAAGGGAGGTTCTACTGTATTGTGTTTGGATATGAACTAATCATCTATTACCTTGTTCTGTATAAACTGCAGGGATTTTCCTGTTGAAATTACTATCATTGCTGTGGAAAATTGTTTTAATTAAAGAGAGACATCAACAATAGTTTATAATTCTTATAACATGCTATTACATCATGTTACTATTATATTGCGATTTTGTTAAATACAAATTGGATTATAAACACATAATAACAAGACAAATCCAAATAAATAGTGTATGACGTTTCGGTAACAGCATTGTTACTATTTATTTATTTGGTCTTGTTACCTTGAGTGTTATACAGTAGGACCTCCCTGTAAAAGACATCTAATTGCAAAGCCAAAGTGTCCTCTAGGAATAGGTGTCTCAGAGAGTTTTAAATAGTAAAAATAGCAATTTTGAAAATGAAAACTGTCCTTTAAAGAAAGGTGTCCTCTAGTGTGAGTGTCCTCTAATGGAGGTTCTATTGTATTGAGATGATGGCTTCTAAATGTCTTAGAAACTGTTCCCACACTGGCACATTCAGTATTATCTAGATGTGACCTGGGTGTGTGATATCACCTCAATATTATAGTCGCTAAATTCTGAAGACCATTGGTTGGTTGGAAGTAGATTCAGAGAAGATGATAAGGTAGCACAATTTGGATTATAAACACAAGGTAATAACACCAAATCCAAATAAATAAATAGTGTGTGACATTTCGGTAACAGCATTGTTACTATTTATTTATTTGGATTTGGTCTTTTTACCTTGTGTAGATCCAGACAAAAACACAGCTGCCACGTCAACCAATAGTTAAACTCCTGATGTTTCAGTGACTTCCTGTCACTCTCTCCGGGGGAATCATGGTTGATGTGTTTTTCTCAGTCTTTAAATTCTCCTCCCCCTGCAGTATATTGATAGATGATTAGCAGCGCATATCTAAATACAATAATGATAATAGCAACAATATAGTGGCATCTGGTTCCTCTCTCTACAAGAACACTGGGTGGAAGTACTACTGGGGGGGATCAAAGAAGGGGTTAGCTGATGAAGAGACAGGCTGGGGGAACAGACAGTCTTTTTTTATTATCCCTAGTACACGTGGTACAGGCCATGATAATCATGGTGGATAGAAGTAGGCGACTGCTTTTACTGTAAGTGCACCACATATCTAGACATGTAAAAATCAGTTCGACTTTGCACTTACAAATGTGCCAGAGCCCCGTGAACAGTCTGACAGAGAGGAGGCGTGGTGGGAGAAGATCCGGTGGATAGCAGCTGCTGGCGGGAGGTACCGACTGCTCTGTGGACATCGAGTGTGACATCGGCAGTGTAATAAGAAGCAGCAAGTTGTCTTAGGGAGTGTGGATGATCCTACAAGATGGTGCTAGAGAAGCTTGTCCGACCAGGACGGGAGACGGCCGTAGACGATCCTTCTGGTGATGGACATTGAAGACAAGTCCATCTAAATGTACCTTGTTCTCCATTCCATTAACACCTCCTGTAATAAAGTATATCAGCTGTATCCACAGAGAACCTCTTGTTTTCCTAGAAACTTTGTTCACAAACAACGACCACTGGAAAGCATCGTAACATTTTAGGAATGAAAATATCAGTGGTGAATTTTTTAGATAATTTATAAAAGCAATAATCAAAGCAAGACTCAAGTTGTGTGTAAGGGGGCTTTACAAATATTTATGATGCATTAGCATGCATCTGTTATGAAAATTCAAAACTATTATAGACGCATATGATGAACCAGGCCCTCCCATTAATTTTTACATTGCAGTAAGGGCAGTAGAAATTGTTGTTTTTAAAAGAATCATACGCGTCTATAATAGTTTCGAATTTTCACAAATACCTATTTTGAATGTTTATACTTAGAAGAAATGCCTAGGGAAGAGTTTTTAACTTAAAAGCTTGCAAATATTAAAAAATTATTGAAAAAACATATGCAGAGTGTGTGTGCTAAATTATTTTTAAATATTTACTTCAATTTTCTACACAATGAAATATATTTATTCCCTTAAAATTGAAAATGAAAAAAATATGCTACAATAGAACCCCTCTCTAAACGACAACACCAAGTGGCAGAGCCTTTAGAGAGAAGTATACTTTTATTGGAAGGCAGCTATTGGGGAAAATGGTAATTTTGCAATGAAAACTCTCCCTTGTATAGAGGCTCATGGAGGTTCTACTGTGATAGCTTTAGAGGAAAGTAACCTGATAAATTTGGATCCTGTGGCAATGGTAACTGCCAGTAGAGGAAAATACACTGAAACACAGCATCCACTCATGCAGACTAAATGCACTAAGATTTAGGCCATCTCAAGCCATTGAAGATAGAAAATAATTACAAAATCTACCCCACTTGCCCAAAATTTGTCTTGCATTAGATGCACTAACAGGACCTTTGGGAGAGGCCGCTGCTTATCATAAAACAGCTCAAGGAGCATGGAATTCATGTAATCTTAACACAAGGGGATAAGAAACAACAGCAATATTGTGGAGGAAAACAAAGCCATAACATTTCCAAGAACTGTCCATCTGATTAGGATCACCTTTGTAAAACTGACATGGGTGGCCAATTTATGAGAAAGTGTTGTGATAGAGAGTTAGAAGAGATGGTTTAAAAAATACTCAAGTTTATTCTTACAAGATGGGAATGGAAGGAAATCAAGAGAGAAAGAAATGCTACATTGATGAGAGAGAATACATAAATTATATATTTTATTTAAATAAGTAAAAATGGCAATGTCAATAAATACATTAAGTGTGTGTGACAAATGTCATGCTGTAGATAGACTTCTCAACTTCTCCAGCAATGGCTTCACATCCTTCAGTCTTGTGTCAAGTTTCTCCTTGCTCTCTGGCAACCTCCTGCAGTTATTCTGTCCGAGGAGTTCTGTGGTCTGTTCCAACAGGTCTGTAGCTGACTTTAGCTCTGTCCTGATGCTGATGTCTTCTGGGAAGCTCTCTGCAAACTTGACTGCAGACTGCCCCAGATTCTCGAGGTTGTCCAGAACCTTCATCACCACATCTATCTCTTTATACCAGCCTTCTTGGGCCTTGAGGCCATCATGGGCTTTCTTGAGGTAATGGAGGATTTTAAGCTGGGAGTCCTTTGCATCTTTCTCTGGGCCAGTCTGGTATAGGAGGGCATACATCTGCCAGGCTGTGGGGTTGGAGACATTGGAAGTGATCCTGGCCATCAGCGGCAGCATCTTCTTGCGGAGTCTGGAGGTCTTGTTCCTGGTCATGTCTTCAATGTCATCCACAATGGCTCCCACTAGCACTCGCAGTATCTCCTCATCCATGTACTTCTTCTTCAGGTCAATCAGCCTGTGCCAGGCATTGATGACATCATTGAAGGCCCCGACATCTATGGAGAGGATAATGTAGTTCTCCCAGATCTTCCAGTCATCGTAGCTGCATCTCAGAGATTCCTTGAAGGCCTTCCAAGCAAATCTCTTCTCCTTGGTGTATATATAGGCCTTGCCCAGGTTGTTCCAGGCCTCAGCCTTGTTGGGATCCAGCTCGCAGTAGCGGAGGAAGGCCTTAGAGGAGAGGTGGTAATCATTGACAGTGTCAGCAGACACCCCCAGGGCATACCAGACATCTGCCTGGCACGAGTTGAGCTCAAGAGAAGAGAGGAAGAATGGGATACAGTCCCCATACCTCCCGTTGAGGTAAAGGTGGTAGCCAAGGCAATTTTGAGCATGGTAGCTGGTGTGCCCTGAGATCTCCCAGGCTTCCTGGTAGAAATTAGGTTCTGCCGTCACATCTCCCAAGTGGCAGAGCAAGCGAGGAGAACGACCTTGTCTCTCAATCTCCTGTCGAATGGCTTTCTCAGCTTTCTCCCTCTGGCCCATTACCTTATGGCAAACTATTATCTCGTCCCAGAGCTGCAGACGCTCCAAGATAACCAGAGCATCACCATACCTCTTCATGTAGACCAGAAGGTCTGCAATCTCCTTATCCACCATCCATTGGGGCTGCAGATGGCTGCAGAAGAATAGCTCCATGCGGTCAGATGTGGCCTTACAGTCAAAGTTCCTGGAGAGTTCTTCAAGCTGCTTTAGGGCTCTATCGCACCTCTTGGTTCTGTGTTTATCCAGCTTGGAGCGGAGCAGGAGAGCACTGGAGTGGATGGCCCAGGTCTGGGGCTGCTGAAGCAGCAGGTCGACATAGCTCATCAGCTCCTCCCGCTGCACTTCTCCAGTCTCTGCCAGCCGCTGCCGGATGAGACACTGGGCCAACACCAGGGCCTGGTGCCAGGGCTCCAACTCCGACTCTGGGCGGCTCTCCACCAGCTTCAACTTATCCAGCAAATCTCCATCATCAAACTTGACATTGGCTGGCAAGTCCTTGGAGGAATTCTGTTCACTTTCAGCATCATTGGAAGAGTTTTTAACTTCTGGAGCCTTTTTTTTCTCTACTGTGAGGACAAGCTGAGGTTTAGGAGTGCGTTGGTGCACAGTTCGGGTTCCCAATGCTCCGTCGAGACTGATACTCAGATTGGAGTCCTTCAGAAGCTTCTCAAGTAGCTCCTGTGCTGGGTTGACTCTGAAGTAGGTGGTGTGAAGCAGAGCAATCTCAAGCTCAAGTTGGGGTCGCACTTCCTCTGGGACTGAGGGCAGGATTGTGTTCAGGTGGCTGCAGAGTGCTGATCCTTCCTGGCGCAGCACCAGGCTGTTGGCTGGGAGGCTCATTTGGTGCACACGGATGCACCTCAGCTTCCACCAGAGAGCTGGCAGCCACTCTGGGCTTGGTGGATTCAGCAAGGCTGTACGGGCCAGCAGGAGAAGCTCAGGATTACGTAGCTTGTGATACAGAGGCCTGTCTAAGGCCATTGCAGCAAGTATGGCCTCCCTCCATTCTGGAGCCTGTGGCAGCTCTTCACTCCACTCTTTGGTTGGCCCAGTGAGGTTGTTCTCCACATACTTGAGAAGGGCTGTAACCCCAACTTCCAGGAGGTGTTCGCGGCTGTTCACAGCTTGGCACCAACTATGGATGGCCTTTGGCCCAGCCTTTACTGCGTCTAGGACCTCATCAAGACTGATTTCTTCCCAGGCTGCTCCCAGATATTCTGAAACATAAAAACAGCACTTTTTAGTCAACTCACCACTAGTCTGCAAAATTGTACTATAAACAAACAAAACAAAAATGGTAGCAATTTCAAGGTAATAATACCAAATATTGCTTTACTTAATCAAGCGCATAAACACAAGGTATTAAGACCAAATCCAAATAAATAAATAGTATGTGACATTTCGGCAACAGCGTTGTTACCATCTTCAGACAAAAGAAATGAATGAGAAATTTTACCACAGCATATTTTTTGGTAAAATTTCTCATTAAGTACTTTTGTCTGAAGATGGTAACAACGCTGTAGCCTAAACTTCACACACTATTTATTTATTTGGATTTGGTTTTAATACCTTGTGTTTATAATCTATAATCCAAATTGTGCCTTATTAATCAAGTACATGTGTTGACAGGCCATGAGTTAGTGGCTACCTTTCATTACTGTAAATGTTATACAGTATAACAACCTCCATTAGAGGACACTTGCACTAGACGACACCTCTCTACAAAGGACAGTTTTCATTTGCAAAATTACCATTTTTACTATTTAGTAACTCTCTGGTAAGAGAACACCTCTCCCTAAAGGACACTTTGGCTCTACAATTGGGTGTCTTTTACAGGGGGGGTTCTACTGTGCCATATGCAGGAAAACTTCCATTAGCAGACACCTAAAAAAAGGACAATTATCATCACCAAAATTGCTCTCGACTTAAAAATCCGTTCTTATGCTAGTGAACACTTCCAAACCACAGATGTTTTCCCCAACACATTATTTTTTTATTATATACTAGCCGAATGACCTGGGCAACGCCCAGGTTTTACCCGATTAAATTTTTTTATTCAAATACTATTCGTTACAATTATAAATTGGTGCCGTGGATGTCACTCTTGTGAAACGTCCCGCTCCAAACTTTGTGTCTGAGAAGCGATATTTTTATAGAAAGATGATCTGGCTTTTATTTTCTGCTCGAATGAATGTTTTTTCTGTTAGAATTTTGTTCCTGCGTACAAAAAAATGAACTGATTTCACCCGTGGTTTCTGCTTTTTGGAATTTTTCCCGATATAATTTTGTATCTGATAATCAAACATAATACAGCAATATTGTCATTATCATTTTCTGACTAAAAAAAACAACTATTTTTTGCCTAGAACCTGTCAATTTTATTTTTTATTGGCTAAAAATCCGATAAATATCTTTTCAAGATTTTTCTCTATGTCCTGTCAAAAAACGTTTTACATGTACATTAGGTCAGCTGATATTACCTCCCATCTTCACCGCTAGAGGCGTTGCTTGCGAGCGAAAAGGAAAATTTGCAACGCAATTTGCAAATAACTCGAAGAATATTCGGGATAGAGACCTGAAATTTTCACTATAAGTTTTTCCAGATTCTACTCTATATACTGTTAAAATTTCAGTGAGATTAGTTACATATTGTGGACGTGTATAGCCGACATAGATACCCACATACATACAGTCGAACCTCTTTAATTCAACACCCCAAGGGATCAGAGCTTTCGGTTGAATTAAAGGAAGTGTTGAATTAAGGTTAGATGATTAGCTAATCATCTAACTAGCTAAATTAATATATATATTTTTTATAAATAGCTTTGTAATATAAATTAATGATATTAATTGAAACCATTGTGTGTGTACTTTTTTATATTTATTTTTTTATTTTCATGATTAACTTTTAGTATCTGGGACAAAATGGCAATAATACATATTTTCGAAACAAATAATATTTTATTCCAATTGAATAATAGTTTAAAGAAAATAAATATGGAAAATAAAAAGAAAATTTAAAAATATTATTTGAAAAAAATCAAGATTAAAAAAAAAATCTTTTATAGATGTCTGTTTTTTCTCTGAAATCCTATTCAGGATGTATTCCAGATAGTCTATTTTTAAAAGACATGCATGCCTTTCTTCCTCAGAAATATCTTTTAAATAACAAAGAGTTTTTATTGTATTAAAGGCATCCACTGCTGCTGCAGGTGTTATTGATGTTTTGTTTAAATCTTTTTTCTGTTGGCTCTACCTCTTCATCTTCTTCTTTTCCCATTACCTCCTTTACAATTTCTTCAATGGACTGTTCCCCAGCAACTTGCACATCTTTATCAACTTCCAAGAAGTCAATATAGTTGACATCAATGGCTTGATGTTTTTTAATGCCTCAAAACATCTGTTCATTTCTTCTTCAACAACTTCTTCCATTGCTTCATCCATCACAAATCCTGAATGAGAAAAACAATTTTTTATTGTAGAAGAACTAACCCCAACCCATATGCAGCCTCTAGCCAGCTAATTGCAAAGAGTAAATGTACTTGAGCATTTTTTTTTTCTTCCATGCAAGTGAGAAGATACGTTATCATTCATTTCCTATATTGGTCTTTTAGGGCTTTAATGACACCCATATCACAGGGTTGTAATGCACTTGTAGTTAGGGCGGGCAAAAATCTTATTTCAATGTTCTGTAACCCTTCAGGTATTTGGTGGGCTGGGCAATTATCTAAAATTAATAAAATTTTTATTTCTCTTCTTTTGAATATTTGCTCCAATTTTTTCAGCCAATCCGTAAAAATTGCCCCAGTCATCCAGGCTTTTTTATTAAAATGATAATTTGAGGGAATATTCATGCCATGGAAGCATCGTGGTCTTCTATATTTCCCAATATAAAGTAAAGGCAGTTTTTCACTTCCATCCATATTACAGCATACCAACACTGTAATTCTCTCTTTAGACTTCTAACCCCCTTCACATTTCTCACCTCTGATAGCCATTGTTTGATTAGGCAAAAGTTTATAAAATAACCCTGTTTCATCAGCTTTGAAAATGTCCTGTGGGCTGTATTTAGCTAAAAGTGAAGGAATAATCCCACCTTTCCAAGTGGCTACACTATTGGCATCCACACTTCCAGCTTCTCCATGAAGTCGTTTAAAAGCAATATTCCTTCTGGCCTTAAACTTTTCTAGCAATGGCTTTGCTAGCTTCAAAATTATCTTGACCTATTTTTTCAAGGCCAAGAGTATAGCCTTTTCTTGCAAGATATTGCCATTTATGGCAAGTTTCATGGCATTTGCCTGCCTTATCCACCTAAACAGGGCTTCTTCAATCTCTGGGAATTCCCCGTCGCGATCACGTTTCAAGGTAGAGCTAAAATGAGATTTTTAAAAGGCAGATTTTATGGCGAATTTATTTTTAAAAATTGTGCTAATGGTGGACTGTGGAATATTTCTCTCTCTGGAAACTTGACTATGTGATTTTCCTTGTTCTATTTCTTCTATAATTTTCATTTTTTCCACATAAGTGAGCTGGTGATAGTGACTACGTTTCCAATTTTTTTTTTGGCAGAACCTGACATTCTTGCCCCACTCATTTATTCAAATTAACACAGAATATTGAATTAAAATGTTATCATAATCATTGTTGGATCATTTTATAAAGATTTATTTATTTAAAAAGAAATTATTTATAAATTTAAAAATAGCGCTAAAATATTTCAATGTTAAAAATAAAAAAATAAAAGTTATTATTAGTTAGCGCATGATGGCGAAATTCCCGCGTAAAAAAACAACAATAACATCCACGAAATTGCGCAACGGCACTGCAAATTGAAACTTAAACTAACCAGAAACCAAAAGTGCGCAGGCGCGATCCTATCGGCGCCCGCTGATGCCGATCGTCGCCACCGTAATACCGTTTAGCGGTAAAGTTGCATGTAAAATAACATTCAACTGTCGAAATTCTAATTTTAAAATGGTCGAACTATCGGAACTGTCGAATTACGGTTTGTTATTTGAAAGGCCGGAGGTCGGGACATCGGAACATGGTCGAATTATCGCCGAGTGTCGAATTGGGGTGTGTCGAATTAACGAGGTTATACTGTACATACATACATACACTGACTTTTATATATATAGGGATTAGATATTCCCCCCGCCAGCAGACAAATAAAAATATTTTCTAAAGTGAAATTTAGAGTCAAATAAAAAATTTGAATTGAAAACGAGGTTCAACTGTATACACTACAGTAATGGCCGAAGCTCCACTGGAGTTTTTTTTCCCCCTATTATTCTATCAATTTATTTATTAAATATATATATATATCTTTTTTTCACATGTGTAGACATGTGGTGCACTTACAGTAAAAGCAGTCACCTACTTCTACCCACCATGATTATCATGGCCTGTACCACGTGTACTAGGGATAAGCAAAAAAAAAAAAATTATATATAAATTGAAAACAAACCTTCTATGTTTTAAATTAACTAACAAATATATACATTTTTAACTTATCTTAGTGGTATTATTATATATAATTGACAATACTAGGTAATAAGACCAAATCTGAATAAATAAATAGTGTGTGATGTTTCGGCAACAGAATTGTCACAATCATCAGACAAAAGAATAAAATGAAACATTTTATTATTATTTTGTCTGATGATGGTGACAATGCTGTTACCGAAACGTCACACATTATTAAATTATTTGGATTAGGTTTTATTTTCTTGTATTATAATCTATAAGCCAAATTGTGCTTTATTATTAGATTGAAATTATTATGCACTGTGATTTTTCTATGTTCTACAAGTGCAGAATTCTCAATTTAATTCCATTTCAGAGCATATTCATGGTTTTTCATTCTTTCTTTTAAAGTTATAGCTGTTTGTCCTACATAACATTGGTCACAACATTTTTCACATTTCACTTCATAAATTAAACCTGCTCTTTTTGGTATGTGAGTGTTCTTATGGTTGTTGATATATTGAGAGATAGGGTTACATGGTTTCCATGCAATGTTTATTTTTTCATACTTTTTGAATATATTAGTAAAATTTCTCTCTTGCAAACCTTTGGTTTATAAATGGCAATGTGATAAATTTGGCTTCTTTGTTTTTGCACTTGAGATTTTGAATTAAAGTATTATTCTCATATTTTTGGTTCATGTCTTCTATTATTCTATCTATCAATTTGATGGGAAAATCTTCATTGATTAGTTCTTTTTTGATGTTGTTAATTTCTATATTTCTTTTAACTATATCATTAATGAGTGTAAAAGTTCTATATATAAGAGCTTTTACTAATCCTACTTTTTGGCTGAAATGGTGCTGAGCTATAGTTCCTATAAGTTCCTGTATGTGTTGGTTTTTTGTATATAGAGGTTGTAATATTGTTATTATTGTATGATAAGTTCATGTCCAGGAAATTTATTGATTTGTTGTTATCTACTTCCATAGAGTAATTGATATCAGGCAATAGATTGTTGAAAGTATCCAATATTTTTGTTCACTTCCCTGATTAATAAATATAATGGAGTTGTCCACATATCTTTTAAAATAATAAACATCATTTTAAAGTGAATTTAGAGCTTTTATTTCTAATTGGCCTATAGTAATAGAAGCTGCGTTTGGTGATATTGGACTACCCATTGTTGCACCTTTCATTTGGAGATATATTTGGTCATCATAAATAAAGTACAGTATAACCTCGTTAATTCGACACACCCCAATTCGACACTCGGCGATAATTCGACCATGTTCCGATGTCCCGACCTCCGGCCTATCAAATAACAAACCGTAATTCGACAGTATCGATAATACGACAGTTCCGATAGTTCGACCATTTTAAAATTCGAATTTCGACAGTTGAATGTTATTTTACATGCAACTTTACCGCTAAACGGTATTACGGCGGCGACGATCGGCATCGGCGGGCGCCGATACGATCGCGCCTGCGCACTTTTGGTTTCTGGTTAGTTTAAGTTTCACTTTGCAGTGCCGTTGCGCAATTTCGCGGATTTTATTGTTGTTTTTTTTTTTTTACGCGGGAATTTCGGCATCATGCGCTAACTAATAATTTTTTTATTTTTTTTATTTTTAACATTGAAATATTTTAGCTATTTTTAAATTTATAAATAATTTCTTTTAAAAAAAATAAATCTTTATAAAATGATCCAACAATGATTATAATAACATTTTATTTCAATATTTTATTTCTGTGTTATTATAAAAGATTTAAACACAAAATCAATAACACCTGCAGCAGCAGTGGATGCCTTTAATACATTAAAATTTATTTATTAAAAGACATTTCAGAGGAAGAAAGGCATGCATGTTTTTTCAAAATGCCATCTGGAATACATCCTGAATAGGATTTCAGTGCAAAAACAGATATCTATAAAGGAATTTTTTAAAAGATCTCTTCATGATTATTTTAAAATAATATTTTAAAATTTTCTTTTTATATATTTACCATATTTATTTCCTTTCAACTGCTATATTTTTCAATTAGAATAAAATATTATTTAATATATTATATTTAATATTTTAATGTCTGTAGAGTTAATATTTGATTATATTACTGAAAAGAAACACATTGCCAATAAATTTATTTGTTACAATTATTTATGTTTCTAAAATATGTATTAATGCCATTTTGTCACTGATACTAAAAGTTAATCATGAAAATAATATAAAAACACAATGGTTTCAATTAATATCATTAATTTATATTACAAAGCTATTTTAAAAAAATACTATTTTTGCGAGTTAGATTATTACCTAATCATATAACCATAATTCAACACTTCCTTTAATTCAACCGAAAGCTCTGATCCCTTGGGGTGTTGAATTAAAGAGGTTCGACTGTATGTTGTTTTCAAAAACAAAGTTCTATTCCAATTAAAAATTCAGATTTTGGCAAATTATTTATTTTTGATTCTTTTATCACATGGCTTAATGCATCCATAATTGTGGGTATAGGGATTGAAGTAAACATGGATTCAACATCTAAAGATATAATTCTTTGATTTCCATTTAGCTTCATGTCAATAATATCTTCTTTGAATTCATAGAAGTTAAAAATTTCATTTTAATTAAAATACTGGTAGGTTTTTAATTGCTAACCATTTTGTGTTTATAATCTATAATCCAAATTGCGCCTTTTTTTTTTTTCTTATCCCTAGTACACGTGGTACAGGCAATGATAATCATGGTGGGTAGTTAGCGACTTCTTTTTCTGTAAGTGCATCATATGTCTACACATGTGAGAAGCAGTTCGACTTTGCACTTACAAATGCGCCAGAGCCCTGTTTGGTTACTTGCACCCGCTGGTGGGGTTGGACTTTCGCAAGAAATGTGCCTTATCATAAAGCATATATGTGTGGAATCAAATTACTGAATTATAACAGATAAATTACTATATTGACTTTTGGCAGTTTTTGCTTGGAATTCCAAGGAGATTTTAGATAGGAAAATGAAAATTCACATTTCTAACTTGTTTGAGGTATTGAACAATAACTGAAAAAAATAATTTGAAACTCCCAACAATTTCCGATTTGTCATTGTGAAACACATTAGATCTGATAAGGCATAATTAGATAACTAGGTAATAAGACCAAATCCAAATAAATAAATAGTGTGTGACATTTCAGTAACAACCGTTACCATCACACACTATTTATATATTTGGATTTGGTCTTATTACCTTGTGTACATAAGATCTAAAAAGAAATCTAGAAATTGGTTCATTCCTGGCCACTATGACCAGTCTGTACACTTGTATTGTTCATTGGACTGAGCGAGTGTTCAAAATTCTATGTGGTCTGGAAGCATATTAAAATCTATATATATAAAATTGAATGTCTGTCTGTCTGTACTCTATAGATTCAAAAACCATACATCCAATAGCCGTGAAATTTTGGGATATTATTAGGTATATCACCGGGAAGGTTTTTGAAAAATAATTTCATGAATATCTTGAATATCCTTAGAGTTATTTGCAGATTTGTAGATTTAACTCGCAAGTAGTGCCCCCATTGTGACGATGATAACAAGTTTTCTTATCACTAAGTTTGTTATCTTAAATATTATTTATCAAAAGTAAGATTATCTCAGGATGACACGACAATTTATTTGAGACAAGAATAATGATACAATTCCAAGGCGAAGATACTATTCCTTTAACTTCCAATTACCGAGGGAACCAATTAATATTGATTTTATTCAACTTATCGAGTATTTTTCAAGGGACCGGGAAAAAATGTTCACTAGATAAAACTATGATTTTCTAATGTAGAAAATTAGGAAAGACAAAATTCAGGATGACACAGCACACAGGGACCGGGAAAAAATGTTCACTTTATCGAGAGATTCAAATTTACGAGTTTCAAATTATCAAAATATATCTTTTTTTTTTATATATAAGTTTTTAGAGAATTGTTTTAACAAATGTTCGTTAGACAAACCTTTACTCGGGTAAAACCTCGGGCGAAGCCGGGTACGTCCGCTAGTTAAATTATAAAATTGGGGGTCGGTGGAAGGATGGTCTAAACCAGGGGTGGCGAACGTGCGGCATTAAGGCCGCATGTGGCCTTTTCTTGCCCAAGTTGTGGCCTTTTCACAAATTCAAAATTATAATTTTTGTTTCGCAGTTTTCAATTACTTTCATTATTTTATTGAAAATATCTAATACGAATGTCATATATTATATAATATATATAAAATAGTAAATGTAAATAGTTATAATTTTATTTACTATTAAATAAACTATTTAATTGCAAAGAAAATTATGTATTTTAATTTTCTATATAAATCCCTTTAATTAAATCGTACATATATATATATATTAAAAATAGAGAAGGCATCTCCTGACCAAGAGCACATGTGCTTTTTAGATGGCAGAGCACATGTGCTCGTGGTCAGGAGATGCCTTCTTTATTTTTAATATCAACACCTGACCCACTTATCTTTTATTTTTTCTATTGTTTTTTCATATATATATATACAGTGGTACCTCGACATACGAGTTTAATTCGTTCCGCAACCTTGCTCGTATCTTGAATTACTCGTATCTCGAAGCAAATTTCCCCATACCAAATAATTGAACTACCATTAATCCGTTCCAACCTCCAAAATGTCATCCCGGTAATTTTTGTTACGTGGTTTTAAATAATAAAAACGTATTCATAAATATCAAATATTTATTGCACAAAAACAAAAAAGAGAATGTAAAGAAATAAATTAGATATCCTCACTGGTCTTTGCCTTTTTCGCTACATTTTTCTCACTTTCACCTGTAGGCAGTTTAGAAAAAAACATGTCCAAGGAGGTTTGTTTCTTCCTCCCTCTCAGAATGTTCCGGAAATGAGTTAGGCAAGTGTCATTAAAAAGGTCAGATGCACGACCTGTTGCAACTTTTTCTGGGTGTTTTTTTTTCCACGAACTGTGAAACTCTCTCCCACATTCCTAAGATCTCCTTTATCTCACTTGTAGAAATTTCATATTTTAATTCAATACTCATCATCTTTTTCTTAGCACCTGACTTTTTACAAACTTTCTTCCGATCCATGGTTATAAAAATAAATGAACTAAAACTGTAAATGTAAACGCAACACAAAACGCGAACACAAAACACAACTTATCACAGCGGAAGCACGCTGCTAACTGATCGTGATGGCGCGACTGCGCGTTACTACCGAACCGAACTCGTATCTCGAATTTCGCTCGTAACTAAAAGCAAAAAATAACTTGCTCGTCGGCTCGTATCTCGAAAAACTCGTATGTTGGGGCGCTCGTATGTCGAGGTACCACTGTATATGGATGCGGCCTTCTCAAAAATCGTAAAATGAAAATTGGCCTTCTAATATAAAAAGGTTCGCCACCCCTGGTCTAAACCATTGGTTTTCAACTGCTATGACCCGGGTTCGATTCCCGCATTGGCCACTTTCTCCTAATTAAAAAAAAAAAATGCTCCAATGGCCCCCGATTCTTGCAAAAGTCCAACCCCACCAGCGAGTGCAAGTAACCAAATGAGGCTCTGGCACATTTGTAAGTGCAAAGTCAAACTGCTTTTCACATGTGTAGACATGTGGTGTACTTACAGTAAAAGCAGTCGCCGGGAGACACCGTTAGTTTTGGCCAGATCTGACCTATGACGTCAAAATGACGTCGCGATGTAAACAAAGGTTACGACTGGGTCATTGTTTTTTTTTTAAACACGATTTAATTATTAATATTTTAAATACCTGCGACTAATTTATTGTGTCAATATATTTATAAAGGATTTTTTATTTAATAATTTTCTATTAGCAATTTTTGCAATTATTTTTTTAGCGCCAACGAAAACAAAGAAATACTGGCGTAATACGTTGCAATGGTGCCAAAGGTTATATTTATAAATAGGAATATACAAAAAAATAATAATAAAATTATTAATATTATATATATTTATAATAATAAAATTATTAATAAATTACATTAACCTAACCTAACCTAACCTGAACCTAAACCTAACCTAACCTAACCTAAGCGAACCTAACCTAACCTAACCTAAACTGAACTTAAACTAACCTAAATTAACAACGAAATTTTATATTAGTTAATAATTAATTTTATAATAATTTTAAATATCGGACACCATTGCTCTCAAGGTGCATTCACAACATACACGTGTTTACAATTGCGCTAAATATTTAAAAAAAAATCGATTTAAAATTAGCAGGCCATTTAGAAAAAATGTATTTATACATTGACTCAATAAATTAGTCGCAGGTATTTAAAATATTAATAATTAAATCGTGTTTAAAAAAAAAACAATGACCCAGTCGTAACCTTTGTTTACATCGCGACGTCATTTTGACGTCATAGGTCAGATCTGGCCAAAACTAACGGTGTCTCCCCAGTCGCCTACCTCTACCCACCATGATTATCATGGCCTGTACCACGTGTACTAGGGATAAGCAAAAAAATATATATATAAAATTTGAGAGGAAATTTGCCGTCCCAGGTCACCCTGACATCCCAGATGTTTGAAAATTTGACAACTTACATTGTCATCAGGTTCTAATAAGTGTACAAAATTTCACATTTCTACATGATCTGGAAATATATAAAAAATTCACTACAAGATTTGAGTCAGACTGACAGATAGACATGGAAGCTATTTCAATAAACACTTTTATTATATTAAAGTAATTTTTTAAATAAAAATATTAACTTATTAACTACAAAATATACGCCGTTTGTTTACAATTGGCCAAAAATCTCTCCAAAGCATGATTTTAAAAAAGGGGTTACTTTTTAGCTTTGCCAAGGGGCCAATAAGTTTTTTCATCAGTCTTTGATTCAGTTCTGTCTAGATTTAGCTAACCAACCTATTGCGGATGTCTGTCATTTATGCGCGAAAAAATAAAAAAACTCGCAACACTCAGTAATGACTTTTGCCGATAAACAAAGAATTGTTTAGGAAGCTCGCTTTCAAATTGTTACAAAAAAAAAAAAAGTCTGAAGAGCTGGAAAAAATAGTTACTTAAACAGCCTAAGTGAATAATGAAATGTTTAACGGTGAATTTTGGATTCAGTACAAGAAAATAAATTAAGAAATTGAGGTTCAGAGAAAACTTACTCATATCCCCTGGTTCGTATTCCATATTAATTAATAACTAATCTGAATAGCGATTGATATTTATAACCCAGGTTCTGGAGCGCAGATCGCCAAATACTATAATCAAAGTATAAAACTATATATTAATATAGGTGATTAAAATATTTTGTTTTTGTTATTAAAGAAACACGTGCTGGTCAATAAACTATATTGTGTTAAATAATAATTTCATTGACTTTTTAATTTGATGTTTTTGAATAACATTTAATATTAATTTTAAACCTAATATAAGAATTATATTTCATATTTTTAAAATGTGAATAAAATATAAATATGAATAAAAATTTGTTATCTCTATCTTTTTATATAGGTTTTGCAAATTTAAAATAACATTTTACACATTAATAACAACATTTTCATATTTTAGGCAATAGTTTTCGATTTTATTTGAAACTTTAACCGAAAAATGTTCGGTTCTAATTTTTGATTCAAACGATATTTATCTCTCTATATAAAAAAAGTCAATGTTTTTATATGAAAAAAAAAATCTTCAAAAAAATATTTCTCGAGCAAACATCCACTCTCTAAAGAATCGATTTTTAAAATATATATATACATTAAATTTTTATATAGAGAGAGATAAATATTGTTTGAATCAAAATTTAGAACAAAACATTTTTTCCAGTTAAAGTTTCAAATATATTATATATATATTTAAAAACAAAGTAGGCATATCCTGACCAGGAGCACATGTGCTTTACAGAAGGCAGAGCGCCATCTGGTGGAACAGAAGTCAACTAAACATTGACTTAGCCTGTTCTCTAATATTTGGTCAACACAATTTATTGATAAATCACGAAAAGCCATCCACGCGTTTCGCGCTGTTGGCGCTCGTCAGCCTGGAGTAGGCTGTACCACTGCGACCAAAATATTTTTGGTCCCAGTGGCTTCCTGAAAAGCCAAGAAATGGGTATTTAAGGCCAAACTTGCGTAAATACGCTTAACACATGAAAAAAAATTTTTTTTTTTTTTTGAGTTCGTGAAATGCTTTTCTTGATTTATTAATAAATTGGGTTGGCCAAATATCAGGGAACAGGCTAAATCAATATTTAGTTAATTTCTGTACCGCCAGATGGCGCTCTGCCTTCTGTAAAGCACATGTGCTCTTGGTCAGGATATGCCTACTTTGTTTTTAATATCAACACCTGATCTTTTTACTTTTTTTCGATTTTTTAAAATTTTTTTGACTGTTTAAGGACTCTCTCTTCTTACTTTTGAAGACCCTTTAAATTTCGTAAGCCACAATTTATTGAAATGTTTTGCGCAGTTTTCACTTTTAAGACATCGTTAGCAATTTTTTATTTATTTGTTTGCGATGTTTCACAACGCATCGCCGTTTTAAAAGACCTTTTATACTTTGCAAGCAACTTTTTAAATTGTATAGATTGCTCTCTATTATACAATTTCACTTTTTAACAATTTTTTGACTTTGCAAGCAACACATTTTAAACTCCATAGACTATTTTAAAGATATTTCTATTGAAAAGGCCATTCAGATTCTTTCTTTTTTTGGAGTGTTTTATTATCATTTTCAGTTTTAAAGACCTTTTAAACTTCGTAAGCAACTTTTAACATTGTTTAGACAGTTTTAGCAGTATTTCCATGTATAAAAACCTTTCAAATGTTTAAAATGTTCCATTTTATTTATTTCAGCCAGTGTTGCATTATGTCGCGAAAATCCCTTAGAACTCTCTGTCACCAAATTATATGTAAAAAATTCTAGATCAAATGAAACACTGAATCTGTAATAATTCTTTCTCTCTCTCCCTCTCTCTAGAGGCATTCCAGCTAATCAGCCTACCAACAGCAGACTACAGGGTCCTCAGCGGCGTGCTCATGGCTCGTGGCCAATCTGCCAGACCTGGTGCCCCAGTGTGAAACCTACGCCGTTCCAGGACGGTCATCCTCCTCGAATATCGCGCGAGTGTCTGCCGAAACCGCCGGGGCATTCAGACATGACACGCCGCTGACTGTCATCTCTTTGGACCTGAAGTCGGCCTTCGACACCCTGAGCAGGAGCTACCTGCTCGCCTTGCTGGAGAAGCTGGACCTACCATCTAGCTTCCTAGGGTGGATTGCTGTCCTCTACGGGAAGCAGACGCCTCCATCTGGGTCGGAGATGTCCACACCAAGGCCTTCCCCTTCTCAAGGGGTGAGGCAAGCTGCCCGTCTCAGCGCCGCGCTCTTCAGCATCGGAGTTGGACCTCTGCTACGCCGCCGCGAGAGGACCTTGGGCCGCGGCAGCGTGGTCGCCTATGCGGACATCATACTCTTCATCAGGGACGACGCTCAGTTTGAGCTCGTGCCCCTGATCTTCGAAGAGTTCCGCATGTCCTCCTGGGTGGCTGTCAACTTCAAGAAGAGCTGCGGGCTCTGGTGCGGTTCCTGGAAGCACCTGGACGTCCGAGTCGCTGACCATCTTGGGCTGCACCATCACCACCAGAACACCATTGCGAGGTGGTCACGCTTCACCCGCGGCCTGTCGCTGGTGTATCGTGCCCGCGCGGCCAACAGCCTGGTCCTGGGTTCCATCCTGCACAACCTCTAGGCTACCTTCCACCTGAAACCACCGTCGGCCGGCTGCAGGCGCGATTTGTGCGCTTCGTGTGGGGTACGAGCCGAGTCTCCTGGCTCCCTGGGCGCGTCCTGGCTCGTCCAGTCTCCGATGGTGACGTCGACCTGCTTGACATCGTGGGCCAGCTTCGGCTCACCTGCCTGAAGGGGTCCAGGCCTCTCTTCGCGGCGCCGCCAACGGCTACTCTTGGCTGGTCCTCAGCCGGGCGTGGCTTGACACCGCCGGCTCCTGACGTCTGGCTCTCGCCTAGGAGGAGGAGCCTGCTGAGCCTGTGGGAGGCCGCCTCAAGTGTCCTTGAGCTGGACCACAGGGTTCTGCATCCCGCCATCCTGAGGTCACTGCGCCTTCGAGGCGACAACAGATTCCTGCGGCCGCCAGACCTGCTGGCTCCCGAGCGCTGGCAACAGGTGACTGTCGGGGACTTCTCCGATGGCGCCCCTGCTCAACGCGGGCCGCGCTTCTGGATGCTCAGCACCTGGGGACCTTCTGCCAGCGTCTCCTGCAGGAAAACGCCAGCTACAGCTATCATGCAGAGTACGAGGCTGAGACCATCGTCCTGCGGGGATCGGCTACGCCCATCACCCGCCAGAGGGCGCGCCAGGCACTGAGTTCGGCACGGCTGCAGGAGCATCCTGTTGCCGAGCTGACTGCGCGATGGACTTCCACCGTGAATGTGCCCCGCTCCATCCCCTTGGTTGACCTGCGTCGCAACTGCTTCTCGGGGCACGACGCTGACATCGCCCTACGGCTAGCCCATCACGCCCTACCACATCCTGACCAACCTGCCTCGTGGCGTGCCAACTGTGCCGCCTGTGGGTCTAGCGACGGGTCGCTGACCCACATATATTGGAGTTACCGAGCCGTGCGATCCCTGCTCCGAGAGGTGTTCACTCCCCGTGACTTGCCCCTGGATTTGCAGGTCTGGCTCATTGGTGTCGGCCTCCATCCCGAGGCAATGAAGATAAACAGTGTGGCGAAGGCTACCATATACAAGTACCATCTTCGTCTTGAGGTGGGTAACGACAGGCATCACCAATGACGATTTGTGTATATATTTATATGTATATTTATAAATTATTTTATATATTTTCTATTTATTCATATATTTATCATTATATAATCTTATTCATACATATTCATATTCATTCTGTATTATATACCTCATTATACCATCATTCTGTACTTATATGTACATTGTAATAAAACAGTTTCAATCTCTCTCCAACACACACATCACAGCTACTACTCTTCTGGTAAATCTCTCGTGTCCCCCCTCCCACCAGTGGTAAGGCCGAGAGATACTGCCAGATGGAAAGGAGATCCACTCGAGTAGTGGTTCTCAGAGGGTCTCTGGGCTGTCTGCAGGGTATAGTTGCAGAGGTAATGCAACAGAGCCCAGGGTAGGTGATCCAAGGTGGAGGAAACGACGTCGTCGCAAAGAACCTGAGGGAACACGCGCGACACTGGTGTCAGAAGTGGGATTCTTCCTCGTAGAGGTCACCAGGAGGCTCTTTTTGAATTTTCGGTTGCTGACGGAGGCCCATTGACCTAAGAGGCCAAAAGATGGTCTCGGAGCAGAGCTCGCTGGCCGAGATCGCCAAGATGATACAGGGATATCAGGAGGAGAGGGACGAAGAAAGATTTATTAGAGAAGAAAAGAGAGATGAAGAAAGGCTTTTTGGGGAGAAAAAGAGAAAGGAAAAAGGCTTCTTATAGAAAAATAAAGAGAGGGAAAAAGGCGTCTTAGAGAAAAAGAGATGCAGCAGTTACTGTCTCAAATGGAGGTTCATTTACAGAGGGAGATAAGCACGGCCCAGACAACCTTGGGGAGTGATGTCGGTGAGGGCAGGGCGGAGTCCCGGAGGTCGAGCCGGTAACAAACCGCGAAATACCTCTGCCAGTCTTCAACAGAGCAGCTTCTCTCGAGAGGTCCAGAAGACATTTAAAGACAGTATCTCCCAACAATGGCTTGGATGAAGCCCATAGAGCAAAAAGCCTGACTATGGCATCTCGAGGACCGACCCTGAATCTGCTTCAGGCAGAGCCGTGAAAGAAGAGGTTCAGGCGAATGAAGCGGATTTTCATATCATCATCATTTTCTACTATTTCCACACCTGTCTGTACTGGTACCCTACGTTCTTCACAAGTTGGCAACAAAGAGCAGGTGATGGCTTAAAGGTGGCTCCAAGTGACTAGTGGCATAAATATTTGTTGCAGGCATCTTTCATGGCTGCATTGGTTAGCAGACCTCGGCGTCCAAGGGGGCAGGTAGAGGTGGTGTCTGAATATACCTTGCTGCCCAGAATACAGATGGATGGTTTGACCATATAGAATGAGCTCATAGTGATTATACCTTCAAAATTCCACCAGACGCACAGTATTGATTTATGTACGAAATGTCCACATTTTACAACAGGTCAGGAGGTTGACCTGGGTTCAACCACTGCTTTTGGGTGGGTATTAC
>CP092868.1:103087133-103131244 GCA_030710605.1 Cordylochernes scorpioides
GATAATAGACCCACTTCTCATCACACATATCAATTCTCTTTATGAAATGATCAACATGTGGCTAGAAGCTTAAAGATTCTTTCAAACTTTTAATTGGTAGTTTGACTAGGTCTATTGATACATCATTTCATGAGGTACAAAGCAACAGATCCTATTGTTCTTACCGGCTGTTGTTGTTTCTTATCCCCTTGTGTAAAGATTACACAAATTCCATGAGTTCATGCTCCTCGAGCTGTTTTATGATAAGCAGTGGCCTCTCCCAAAGGTCCTGTTTAGTGCATCTAATGCAAACCAAAATGTGTTCTGCAGGTGCCAAGCTACATTTTGGGGAAATAGGATAGATTTTGTTATTAATTTCTATCTTCAATGGCTTGAGATGGCCTGTTCTAAATCTTATTAGTGTTGTTTGATGCTGTCTGAGGTTCAAAGGTCTTCCTGTGTCCACTCCACTGTACCAGCTGTGCTTAGGTGGGATCCTCCAGTTCTTGTTTATTTTTATTTGGAAACTGTCTCAATTTCTTTAATTAGTCTTACTTATTTTGTGATGAATCACAATGATTTGTGAGGTTTCCAGTTCACTGGATAGTCTCAGAGTGCTGGTTGTCAAACTTGCCTTCACAGCTTGGCACAGGGCAGCATCATCTATGGTTCACCGGTCCTGCACCTGAGCGAAATTTCTTTAACTACCTAGTTGTGGTGCTGTGGTTTAAAGACCCTTCCCTTTTACCTTGACAAATGCTATTTTCCTCCCATAATTAGCCCATATTTGTGTTATGTTAATGTGGAGATTTTTAGTAGCAGAATGTACTGGGGGAATGTAGTTTTGGTCTGTTGGTTTTACATATAGGTAAAAACTAATCATTGCATAAGTTCATAAAATAGCTAAGTATACAAATTGAACAGTAATAGAATACACACATATACAGTTAAACCTGTCTATAGCGCCCCCTCTTGGGACTCACCAAAATAAGGTGCTATAGAGAGGGGGTGTTATAGACAGGTAACTTTTAATGTAAAATGTTTACATTTTAATGTTTAAAATCGGGCGCTATTTAGAGGGGGCGCTATAGACAGGTTTAATTGTATATATATACTTAACTTGTATTTAAATTTGGCATGTTATAATTGGGTAGAAGTAATACTTCTAGGTCTCCATGTTGAAGAGCATGTTAGCTCGAGAGCTTGAGAAATAAAAGGATTGTAAAAAGAAACCTAGACTCCTTATTGATTTTTCAAAAGATATATTTGCTTTCTTGAAATGAGGATTTATTAAACTATCACACCGTGGAATGTCAGAATCTAACATTTATATGAAATTTTGTAAAAAGAAACCTATTGGTTTTGTCAAGGTGTAAAAGAAGGGAAGCATCTTTACAATAAATGTTACTTCAGCTGTATTATGGCCCTATTGAAACTCTGAAAGTTCTCTGAAAAGTCTATTTTAACAAATTCATAAAACAAGGTAATAAGACCAAATCCAGATAAATAAATAGTGTGTGACGTTTCGGCAACAATGCTGTTACAGAAATGTCACACACTATTTATTTATTTGGATTTGGTCTTATTACCTTATTTTATAATCTATAATCCAAATTGTGTGTGTGTGTGCCTTATTAACAAATTCATTTTAAAAAAGTTTAATTAAAGTGAATAAAAAGAAAATAATAATGGAGTGAAATAGGACATTTCATGTGTTAGGGTGGCAGTTTAAAATGAAATAGCTGCTAAAGCATAACCTTCAAATATTGCATAACTTTTTGTTCACCCGCTGTGGATAATTCAAAACAATTATTATAATTAAATCATTTTTTAATAATTTTTTTACAAATTACCAATTTAAATTCAACCAAAGATAGATTTAAGAATGGTAATTTTAAAAGGAAATGGATTTGATATAGAATTTGAAAAGTGGTTGAATTATAGTAGGTGTTGAATTAATAGTCAATTAGCACGGTGCTTTTGTATATGTGATGAACATTTGACCTCTCTTTCATTAGCAACAAAACTAACAACTCATTATATATAGGCTTATATGAAAGAAAACATTTAAACACACAAGTTTCTTTTTAACATAAAATAAACTTCTACTGTCCTTACTGCGATGGTAAAATATATTGGGAGGGCTTGGCTCATCAGTGGTGAACCCTCCCAGCGGTTTCGCCAATTTAATCTACCAGACCACTTTTTAGAGCTCCAATACTATATTGGATCATTCTGCTTATATTCAGCAGCACTGAAGAGTATTGCTTATATACGCTGCACTAATACAGTATTAGATCTCTAAAAAGTGGTCTGGTGGATTTAATTGGCGAAACCGCTGGGAGGGTTCACCACTGATGAGCCAAGCCCTCCCAATATATTTTGCCATCGCAGTAAGGACAGTAGAAGTTTGTTTTATGTATAAAAGAAACTTGTGTGTTTTCCTTTCTTATATAGAGATGGTATTGCCCTGTGATATACAGGTTTGTTATGAAAATTCTAACTATTATAGATGGATTCTTTTTAAAATTAAACTATTTCTACTGCTCTTAATGCAATGGGAGGGCCTGGATCATCAACCCTCCCAGCGGGGGTAGTAGAAAAGGGCAGTAGAAATTAGAAATTATTTAATTTTTAAAATAATCATACACGTCTATATAGTTTCGAATTTTCATAACAGATGGCACGCTAATGCCTCATAATACAGGTTTGTTAGTTTAATTGAATTTCCCACATCAGTAAATGGTCCTGGAATCCCTTGTTGTAGCCCTACTGTTGGCCACTCCAACCTTGTCAAGGAGAGTGCTAACATGTTGTTGTGGGGAATAAAGAACCACACACACACCACAAAACTAATTAAATAGGATTTATTTAATGTATTGAATTGTAAAAACAAACACTATATGACAAATCTTGGGGTGCAAAGTTGATTGAAGGCAAACTAGCCTGGCAAGGTACAGAAAGAGAAATGGAAGAATTTAATTACAAATATATAGAGATTAAAAAAAAAAAAGATCTTTGTTAGAATCTTCACATCAATAAACACAGCATTGGTAGGTTGAGCACCTTTCTTCTTACATGATATTTGTTCGCAGTCCATAAAGAATTCATTCAATAATACTGTGGGATTTTAACTTCACAAAAATGTATTTGGAGTTTAAGGCAATTATATGGTTGAAAAAGAGCTTGGATCACACAAACTACGATAAAACATGGCCTCTGCTGGTTTGATAACAAAGTAACTTTATTAAAGTGTTCGTTTTCTGTGGATAAGAAGTAGTATTCTTGACTGTAAGAGGAGGAAAACTGTAGCTGTATCAGACGGAATTTTCTGTGATATCTTGTAGAATTTTAATAGCTATGTGTTACAAGTAGGCTCAAATATACATGTATTACATATATAGAAATGTATTATTTGTATAGCAACATGTAACATGTATAGCAAGTTATTACATGTATAGAAATTACAGTAGAACCTCCCTTTAGCAGACACCGCTCCACAAATGACAGTTTTCATTTGCAAAATTACCATTTTTACTATTCAGCAACTCTCTGGTAAGAGGACACCTCTCTCTAAAGGACACTTTGGCTCTGCAATTAGGTGTTGTCCTTTATAGGGAGGTTTTACTGTATTAAAAAATAAAAAGGCGTATATTGGATTGAATAAAAAATTTGATAATTTGAATAAAAGATGTTTTAGAAATGTATTACATGTATTCACAAATATACATGTATAGAAATTAATTACTTGTATAGAAATTTATTACATGTAAAGAAATGTGTTATATGTATGCATATAGAGCAATGTTAACTTGTATAGCAATGTATTAAATGTATGCATAAATATACATGTATAGAAATGTATTACATGTATAGTATTGCATTACATGTATAGAAATTAATTACTTGTATAGCAATTATTTAATTGTATAGCAATTAATTACTTGTATAGCAATGTATTAAATGTATGCGTAAATATACATGTATAGAAATGTATTACATGTATAGCAATTAATTACAGGTATAGCAATGTGTTACATGTATAGCAATGTATTACATAAATGCAGGTATAGCAATGACTACATGGACTGAGGTCATACAGGGAAATAATTATAGCTCCTACTAGAAAATGTTGAAAGAATTATATTCACTCAGATCATTTATAAACATGTATTATATCTCTTCTTCCAGTTAACATATAGAATATTTAAACACACTACAGTGATAAAATTATAATATTGAAGGATCTCAACTTTTTTTTTTTAATTTTCCAGTTAGCAAATATTGAGTCAATGAGAATTTATTCCCAAATGGCACATGAACAATCATGAGAGTTGGACAAGGCCATTTTATAAAGTGGTGGACAAATTATCCAGGTGAACAAAATTGATGGAATTTTTTTTCTATTTGTGTGGATTCTATATAGAAGAAAGGCAATACATGGTTACCAATAGGTTTCAATAGAAGAAATAACTATTTTTAGATATTAAAAAGGCATATCATTGGATTGAATAAAATATTTATTTGTCTAGATATTAAAAAGGCATATAAATACAGTAGAACCTCCCTTTAGCAGACACCCCGCTAGTGGACGCCTCTCTATTAAGGACAGTTTTCATTTGCAAAATTACCATTTTTACAATTTAGCAACTCTCCAGTAAGAGACACCTCTCCCTAAAGAACACTTTGGCTCTGCAATTAGGTGTCCTTTATAGGGAGGTTCTACTGTAGTTCTAAAACCTTATAAAACATAATTTCAAAATAATAAAATTTCAGCCAATATGATAATTTCTTAAATTAAACAAACAATAGTAAATATGCAAATACAAACTAACTGAATAAAAAAATATATATATTCTTACAACATGAAGCAATATGAAAAATCTATCCTAATTAAATGTATATATATAAATCATTTAGCATCTTAACAGCATTTATAGTTTCCATGTACTCCTGTAGAAGGGCAGAGATGGCTGAAAGCTCGAGATTACGTTTAATAAAGATAATGAAACCCATCTCCAGAAACCTGTAGCATTTGTTTGATTGACATCCAGGAGATTTAAGTCAATCTATACAATGATGTTTCAGAAAGGTTATCATTGTGTCAGATTAGAGAGCTCATACAGTACTGAGACATTACTGAAACATATCCTAGACAATACTTGAGTGTAACAAGTCTCAAGATTATAGAGGAAAACAACTCCGCCTTTGCCGGTCCCAAGCCCGGATGAAAAAGAAGAAGAGGGAGCAGTAACAAGCTCACTAAAAAACCTGGGATCAGCTGGCCCGGCTGATAGTACCCTGTAAGGGCTTCTAATCCAGGGATACAGGATGAGCTGCGTTTGTACTCCATGTACAGCAGCTGCACATGGTGCCTGTTCCTCATGTCAGAGGCGGTCATTTCTTTTGGAGCTAAGTCGGCCTGCCAATGAGTAGTGCTCCCAGTCTTAATGATAAAGGTAGATGCTTTCTACCTCACTGAGATAAGAAAGAAGATGATCTTATGGAAGCTTTATTGTCTTTTCTTCTATAGATGAGAATCAATTTTGCTCAACATTCCAATATAGTTGTGGGTGTTGTATAGATATTGATAAGTTTAAATGAAAAAAGAAACTATATTTTAAAAATTCACATAGATTGAAGGCTAGGTTGGATGGAGCAAATATTTATACAAGGCTGTGTGGACATGATTGAAGAATGAACAAGTCTTGCTAAACTTGTCAGTTCTATTCTAGATTGGAGGGAAATATTGATAAAGGATGCCTTAGAACCAAGTGGATTACCTCCATCTTCTTTCTTATCTCCACTCAATCATATCAAGGTATCAAGCTTGTAGAGCTTGTTGATGGTGTCAATTGGGGATGAGTAGAGCTCTTCAATGAATGAGTCAATACAGTTAATAATGTAATAATGTGTCTTGGGGTTACAGGTTGAGAATTGCACTTAGTACATAGTGGGAAAACCTTGCAACCATTCTGGAAAGTCATTGTCCATAGATGACCAGACTTAAGTCTGAAAATCCAAGATTGTATTAACTCCCATGATGAAATGTCCCATCCCTGTGGATCGGAGAAGACATCATGGAGGCTTAGTTTGTTCAGGAGGGATCAAATATTGACTTGCTGTAGTTAAGATTTGCCTTATCTTGTAGCCTAATAAATTGTTAACATTTGAGATTCCCAATTATTTATATATATGGAGATTTTCTGATTTTAAAAATAACTAAGAAAATTTTAATAATTCAAACATTACATAGCAAACATCGGTTTGCTAATTTTTATTTTGAATATGGATTGCTCCATCTCAACATTTCTATACAGGTTTATAAGACAAATATATTGTTGGGTGTCAACAAGTAGCCGACCACATGTGACCGTTAAAAATATTTTAAATTTTGTTTATTTTTTTATTTAATTATTTTCATCAGAGAAACAGCACCACAGAGATGAAGGGTATAAATTCTATTTGACCATTGACCACCGTTTAATGTGTTAAATACAACATGCCAGTAATAACATAATATTCGTCTTGTTCAGATCTTAACCGGCAATTTAGAAATGTCTAGAAACAGCTCCAACCCCTCCTACAACTGGCCCGGTGAGACCCCAAACATCATGACCTTCCTGGAGTGGACCACAATAATGCACCAATTAAACCTTCTGAGTATTACATCCCTGCCCTTGTCTCATCAATATATATTGGAACAATAAGAAACATGAAGATTCAATTCAGTTCTTCAGATCACGATTGTAAAGTCCTAAGAAACTAAGCATACAAAATGATCCATGAGATAGAAATATTCTGCAAAGCAGTTATTGTCGTTTTGCTCAGCTTAGAGCAAATGATTGATCTTTATTGGGAATTGAATGACTTCCCAGAGTATGTTGCAAGGACTTTCCACAAAGACTCATTAGGCAGTAAAAGGCAAAGTAGAAAAGGCACTGCTAGTTGATTAGCTTCAATCCAGATACATTAGATTTAGTACACTTCATATAGTCCACACATTTCTACCAAAACTTTGGTTTGATGCAATCTTTTCTATTGAACAAATTATATATGTAAAGAGGAGGAAATATGTAAATATTAGGGCAGTAAATTGATGATAAAGACATCTGATGATGCAAATAAACTTTGCAAAGACTCTATTGTTGTAAGTAGCAATTCCAGATATTTCTATGATGAAATACTCTTGTGATTTGCATAGTGTTTCAGCATTGTCTATGCTAATTGACATCTCTGTCTATATAGCGCAGCCATGTTGGATTGTTAGTTGGCTAGCGGTTATTGGATAGGACAGGCCGGCGTGAGCTGCTGATGTACATATATCTCTTGTCCTTCCTTATTGTTTTATACCTTTAAGTAATAAAGCAGCTGCACATGGCATCTGTTCCTCATGTCAGAGGTGGCTATTTTTTTTTGGAGCTAAGTCAGCTGCCACTGAGTAGTGCTCCCAGTCTTAATGACAAAGGCAGACACATTTTACCTCACCCAGTGTTGAGATAAGAAAGAAGTGAAGTAATAAAGGATCTTTTTCTTCTATTAAATAAAAATTGGATAAACTATCCACCTTAGTAAGAGAGGAGTTCAAATCTAATATAGAATCTTCCAGACCAATGTTACACAATCTCACTTGATTCTGTGAATCCTTTTGGAGAAATCACAAAGCCAGACTTCATCAAACAACGCAAACCTTTGGGCCAATTATTGGAATGTTGTTTTTTATCTTCTTTAAATAAATATTGAGCAAATCTTTTTTTTTTAATTGAATAAAAACAACACCAATTCGATAGAAGTCAAATATCTTTTTTTTTTCAGTATTTATAAATATGTTAGTTTTTTTTTAATATTCAAGTATAAATTAATGTTAATTTTTTTCTAAATAATGCAATTATTTTTAGATACATTTTTTTCCATATATATACAAATATTTACAAATTTCATATAACAGACATTCAATATTTTATAAAGCCAAATAATAATATCTACATTTTCAAGATAATTCCTTGAGAGTCCAATAATACAGTAGAACAACCTCCATGAGAGGACATTTGCGCTAGAGGACACCTCTCCACAAAGAACAGGTATCAATGCCAATACAGTAGAACTTATTCCATGAGAGGATACTCATGCTAGAGGACACCTCTCTACAAAGAACAGTTTTCATTTGTAAAATTACCATTTTTACAATTTAGCAACTCTCCGGTAAAAGGACACCTCTCTCTAAACGACATTTTGGCTCTGCAATTAGGTGTCCAGGGAGGTTCTACTGTACATATTTATAGAGGTCTTTTTGAAATAAGGTGGAATAAGAAAGGTGACATTTAAGGTGTTTATCGCGGAGTAAGGACAGTCTTTTGCCAGGTGTCCAGCTTCATTACAAAAGAGAAAAATATTTGTTTTTTGCTGGATGACTCATTTTTTTCAAGTTAACATGAAAAAGGTTGGTGAATATACATGATAGTTGCTGTGTGTGGAATATTGATCATATAAGTTGTTATATGCATAGCATAATATATCTGTTGTTTATAGAGGGTGTCTGTCCATAAGACAGTGTGCAGTTTGAAAATTACTCAAACAAATTATTTGATCAAATAAATATTAGTGCACGGCCGTGTCAATGGGCAACAATTTCAGCATTTAGTGTCAGCTCTATCTAACAAAACTTTCAGTTAATTGCAATTTTTTACTGTGCACATCGACTTTTCAGACACCCAGTATTTCGATTCAATATAAAAAATAATAAAGTTTTGAAAATGAATGCAAATTTTCAAAATTTTGAAACTTTTCACCTAAGCGTGTTCTTTATATTTGAGTAATGTGTGTGTTTGATTAGTAGATTAAACTAAAAATACTGGTTGTGATCTTCAAATCTTTCACTCTTTCAACTCTGTGAAGATTTGCATAGACAACAAACCCCTATAGTTGCATATAACTTCTTTCTCTGACGTTACCATAGTTAATCAATGCTACCACAGTGGACAGTGGTTAGAAACCCTCAGTATATATCTTACATTGAATACATTTTCAAAATTATTTTAAAGCAAAAAAAAAAAAGATATTTTAACAATAAAAATAAAAATAACATTTAGGATAAAAAAAAAAGCAAAAAAGTTTGTAAAAATAATTTTTTTTTTTAAATCAAAATAAATATAGATATAATAAAAAATCCCACAATAAAAAAACAATATATATATATATATAAATATAGGTTATTTTATATTTTTACAATAAAAGAAAAAACATCTAAGGTTAAAAAAAATTGTGTATAAAAATGATATATATATACAAGTTAATAAAAAAACACAAGGAAAGGCAAGATGGCGGTGGATAGAAAGGCCAAATGTTGAGCAAGCAAGCTGTGGGAGGGAAGGATTGAGGAGAATTGACAAGGATTTCTTCCTATTTTTATCAACTTCAATAGAGAATTAACATATACAATGTAGAATTTAAAACATCAAGAACCAATATTCATGTTGGTCATCTTTTAGAAAGAGCCACATTTATTCACATATATGACATCACCAATTCACAACTCACTCCAGGACCACATATACCCAGCCATCTTTGCAGCCCTCTATATGGCCTCAATCTAGAAGAGGACATCCATACAAACAAGGCACCTCAGTTGGCCGGTATTGTGATCAGGGTGCATGGACCGATCTGATCTGCTCCATGGACGAGGACCACCATCAAATCACTAATTTACATATTGGCTGGTAAGTTGAAGTCTTAATATTCATTCCCAATATTTTAACTTCTTCTACGTGGCGAGCAGCAGAAGCAGCACAAGTAAGGGACTGCCCTATAGTACGGTGTTGTGAGCCCCAAGCTGTTACAGTAACCATGAACAGGGAACTCTGAAATGTGGCTGATTAACGGGGCAATGGCACCCCACTTTTCCATGGAGTGGACAAGTTACCACCATAATATTGTAAAAACCTGAAGACAGTGATACCAATTTGGAGATGAAATATTCACAGAGAAATAAAAATAAAATGATTACAGCTGTTCAATATTTGTCAGCGTTGTTGACTACTGTCTCACTTATCCAGGAGGCTTTAAAGTTTGGATGGGACTTATACAGGAGCATTCTTGGTAATTCATTGGTACTAGATAATGGTCTGTTTTCACACAAACATATTGATATATCTATTTTCCCATAGACAGGAGAGGCTCCCCATGTTTTCATAGATCAATTTCCTTCTAGCAAAATTTCCACAGAAATATTGATAATTCAATGAAACAATCCCTTGTATTCATTAAAAATACCATCTTCAATTAAAAAGATACTTTTCCCTGGAGGCCTGGTATTTTTACTCAGCATATGGATTTACTTATTCTGATTTAGTCTTGTTCAACATTAAGATTTGAAAAACAAAAAAGACCACAGTGGTTGAAAACAACATCATATGACAAGAGACAAGGAAGAAATTGATGTGTAATTCCTCAATCATTCCCACATTAAACCACAGAAAGTAGATTTTAAAAAATAAAGAATAATGTCTATATATATAATGCTCTATATTAAATAAGGCAAATTTTTTAAAGGTTTTCTGTGAATAGAGTTTGTAAAAAAAAATTAGAGAGAGAACAACAATTTTTTTCTTTTAAATTTGATGTTAATTTTATCATTGAGAATGAGCAGCGAGGGGACAGGAAAACTTTCAAAAATAATGAAAATTTAGATTATCTTAATTGAGATTTGAGGGACTTGACATTTGTATCATCTATATGTGGCCCAAAGCCACTTTTTTCCCAATAAATCAAAAGGATTCAGCACTGATTCAAACTAGATATACAGAAGAAAATATGTAAACTATATTATAAAGATTCAGAAAATTAAAAGAGAAAAATGTACTTCTGATTGAATTAATCACACAGAGAAGATCAATTTTTCCTAAACCAAACTGAAAAAGATGTCAATTTGGCCCATTTCAGACATGAGCTATTTCCAAAATGAAGTACTTACAAGATAATAGGACCTAATCCAAATAAATTAATAGCATGTGGCATTTCATTAACAATGTTTTTATCTACAGACAAAAGAATAAATAAATAAAAAAGAAAAAAATCATTTATTCTTTTGTCTGATGATGGTAACAACGTTGTTATCCCACACTATTAATTTATTTAGATTAGGTCTTAATTGTAGCTATAATCTATAATCCAAATTGTGTTTAAAACTTTACTATCTGTGACCTTTATTGTTTTACATAATCCAATGTGAATAGAATGAATAATTGGGAGGTTTTCTATATAAATAGTTCAGAAAATACTGGTAGATTGAGTATTTGAAGCTGATTAATGATAAGGCCACAAATTAGATTATAGATTATAAATACAAGGTAATAAGACCAAATCCAAATAAATAGTGTGTGACGTTTCGGTAACAGCGTTGTTACCGAAACGTCACACACTATATATTTATTTGGATTTGGTCTTATTACCTTGTATTTATAAGCTGATTATTGAAAAGGTTCCAGAGCCTAGAGATTGAACAACAAGAGCTGTCTACAAGCCAACAAACAATTGGCAGTCACACCAACTCAACAGCAACCTAATAAATTGTTTCTCTATAGGACTCCCTTTCAGACTTTACAATATGTTCACCAAATTGTCATATTTAACTTATTATGTTTTCTAGGTGTAGAATGATTTCTTATGGTTTTCCTTTTAGTTTTTTGACAAGGTAACAAAAGTCTAAATATATCATTTATAATTGATGTGTTCCTGTAACAGTATTGTTACTGTAGAGATAGAGGCTGCCTGGCCGGTGGCATTCATACCTCTTCAAATTAAAGATACTTCGGCCAGTAAATCTTTTTATTACCTCGACATTTCAACAAAAAAATATTTTGTCCTGGTCAGGAGCGAACAAAAATCAAAACATTTGGCAAAGCGTTAAAAATTATTCAATTTTTGCAGAATAATTTTTAACCCTTTACCAAAATTTTTTTAAAATTTTTGTTTGCTCCTAATGAGGACAAAAGATTTTTGTCAAGACAATAAAAAAGATTTTCTGGCCGAAGTATCTTTAATTTGAAGAAGTATTGTTACTATCCCCAAATTGATAGGATTTGTTTTACTTACTCCAAGTACACTTGGTACACTGACCAATAAGCAGTCACGGACCAACAGCAGCACTATTAGAAAGAGGAGAAAGACCTTTTTGAAAATCCAGAGTTCAACCGACCCGGTTGATAAACCTCAGCAAGGGTTCCTCTCCAGGGATACAGAAGAGCTGCGTCTGCTTCCATGTTAGAAACAGCCTCAAACTACAGGCAAAGTCAGACTTTCACCAAAGTGTGCCTGGATCATGGTGCCATGATCAACGAAAGCTGCACCCCTACACCCCATTCCATGAGCTCGAGGAGCATGGACTCAGGGAATTCATGTCATCTTTGCACAAGGGAATAAGAAACAACAATACACTTTTGACATTTACCATGATAATCATTGTGGGTAATTAGCTTTTACTCTAAGTGCTCCACAGGTTAAAAAAGGAAATGGCCATTTTAGGTAAGTTAGTCTGAGAGAGAATGTTGTTTGGGAAACATTCTGTGTAAATTACTCATCAGGACTTGTGGTTACCTTGTGATTGCATTCCTTCATTTTTAGACCCACTATGGAGAATATATGTCTCATCCTTGGTCACAGTTCTTGCATGCACAGACAACAAAAAAAGCTAAAAAAAAACACCTTCCAGAATTTGATCTTGAAATGTATTGATATGGAGTAGAGCATACAAGTTTTGAAATGAGAGGTATTTCGAAATTTTGAAATGAGAGTGCTGAAAACCCCAGGCCAAAAAGGCTGTTTTATTAAAAATTGATATTTTTATCTTCTTTTTCTTTCTCATCTCCACTCAATCACATTAGGGTGATATTTTTTATAATAATAAGGTATTTAGGGACTTTGGTATCAGAACTTGAATTCTGAAGCAAATGTGTGTCTTGAGGTAGATATCTCAATTGGAGAAAGTTGTAGCTTCAGAACGAGAGGATTTAGATGTCATTTCACATGGTGACGTAGAATGTTGAGTTTAGATATGGAGAAGCGGCCATCTCTGGCAACAGTAATTACCTGACATGAGAACCAGACTGTTCTGACTGCAATCATGGACACAGAGCAGCAGCTTTACACACCCAATACTGCTGCGATAGAGATACATGGAGACATCTGGGGCTCATCATTGGACAAGACAACAACAGAAAATTGACATGGACCCAGAATAGCATCTTTACACACCCAAGATAGAGGACATTGCTGTGATAGAGATGCATGGAGACATCTGAGACAACACCTGGGTACAATACTGCATTCCCAAGTAATGATGAAGTCTAATAAAAGAGAGACAAGAAAGACCGTCATTGAAGGCCAGCCAGTCCCTAAAGAGCCACCAATCCTGTGTTTCTGACATTAAACTTATAGAATTCACCAGAGTATCAATTAAAGGATTAAATTATATTTTTTGTGACACAGTGGATATTCCAATTTCAAATGTTTTCATCTTTCACCTCACAAATGTATTCCACGCACCAATGGGGGATTTACTGAAATATTATATTTACTAATGACACCGACTGGGAATGACTGGTTTTGTAAAAAAAGTAATAAATAGTGAAGCTTCATCCTAAACCTCTTCTTATATGATGGTCCTGAATTATGATTTATCATATATTTGCCAAGTCATCAGGATAGCTAGGTTATCATAAAGTTTTACTGATTATCTTATTCAATCTGAAATTTCAGATTTTATACGAATATTTTAAAATTCAAACTTCCCTCGGCAGAGCTGACTGCTACAGGGCGTGTCCCCAGGTGGCGGATAGGGGAACAACCTTCAGATATGAAGGCCAGCTGAGAAGCAAGCAGAATAACTCTGACAAATAAACAGTCGCAGACCAACAGCAGCATTGTTAGAAGAGGAGAAACACCTCTTTAAAAATCCTGAGTTCAACTGATCTGGTTGATAAACCTCAGCATGGCGCTCTCTAAGGATACAGAGGAGCTGTGTCTGTACTCATGTTAGAGCCAGCAGCAAAGGCTTCCATGTTAGGAATGCCCTCAAATTACAGGCAAAGTCAGACTTTTACCAACGTGTGCCTGGATCATGGTGCCACAAAAGCTGCACCCCTATACCTCATGGAATTTGTGTAATCTTTACACAAGGGGAATAAGAAACAACAAATTCAAACTTTATATATTTAGATCTCTAGTGCTTTTTATTCACTAATTTTAAGTGAGATATTTGAGTTAGGTATAATTTTTATCATGAAGAAATTATATAGAAATCATATGGTCAAAATATATCAAGACTAAAGATATATATATACTTCATTTTCTTTATCTCCCCCTCTCTCTATATAGAATTAGGAAATTTGATAAAAATGAGTCTCATGTCTTGGAGGATTGATTAGACCAGAGTTTAAATGAGGGATTGTGTTTTATACATGTTGTTAATATATAAATGAAGATGCAGGGCAAAAGGCCCAATGTATAAAAATGAAATAAATAATTCTATGCAATATGTCTGCGATGTGGAATAAAATAATATACAATGTGGAATAAATAATAAGATCAAGCCCCTTTACAGCAAAAGGAATAAAAAAATTCATTCCTAGAAAAAGATGCATTTATGAGAATTTGAAACTATTATAGAGGCGTATGGTTCCTTTAAAATAAAACAATTTTCTACTGCCCTTACTGCAATGAATAATTAAAGGAAGGGCCTGGCTCATCAGTGGTGAACCCTCCCAGCAGTTTTGCCAGTTTAATCTACCATACCGCTGTTATATTGAATTTTTCGGTTTTTCCTTTTATACCGATACTGATCTCTTGGAAGTGGTATTTTGAATGAAATATGGACATAAGCTGAGGACAGTAGAACTTCCCTTTAGCAGGCACCCCACTAGAGGACACCTCTCTATAAAGGACAGTTTTCATTCACAAAATTACCATTTTTACAATTTAGCAACTCTCGGGTAAGAGGACACCTCTCCCTAAAGGACACTTTGGCTCTGCAATTAGGTGTTGTCCTTTACATGGAGGTTGTTCTACTGCTATCATAGAGAGAGAAAAATATTTAAAATTTCACTTTTATTCATTTTTTAAAAAGTGGAAAGGCAATTGGAACTAGCAGCAAAATTTACAGAGAAGAGTAAATACAGTTCATTAGTGCTTATTGGTTCTAGAGTGGACAAAGCAATATAACAATTGCTTTTTATTCATTCAGATAAAGAAAGCCTTTTCAATATAGAAGGAAGTGAAGTAATAAGCCATATAAATATTATGGAAAATACATCTAAAATGTTTCACCAACAACATACAGTAAACCTGTCTATAGCGCCCCCTCTTGGGACTCACCAAAATAGGGTGCTATAGACAGGTCACTTTTAATGTTAATCATATCGTATTATTTAAAATCGGGCGCTATAGAGAGGGAGACGTTATTTAGAGGGGGCGTTATAGACAGGTTTATCTGCACTGTGATCACAAATAATCAAATGGGGAGAAAGAATGTGAGTATGAAATGACTTGGTGGTAGCTGATGGGAAAGAGATTGTATGAAAGAAAAGAATTGTTGTTCTCTCTGTGGTGAGGTAGTGGTGGGGCCACCAGACTAGAGGAGTTAAGTAGGCCAAAACCAACAACAAAATACCCGTTGTTCCGCTGAGGTTGGGGGGGAGGGGGCTAGTTCAAGGGGGGGCCGTGGGACAGCTGATTTGCTGAAAACACACATTGGAACATGTGAAAACTTTTATTTTAAAATTGTCTCACAACTATGAAAAACACAACCAGTGAAAACATTTTTTTAAATAGAGATTTAAAAAATGGGTGAAAATAAAAACGACCAAGTTTCAGTATTACAGTAGAACCTCCCTTCAGAGGACACCCTGCTAGCGGACACCTCTCTACAAAGGAAAGTTTTCATTCACAAAATTACCATTTTTACAATTTAGCAACTCTCCGGTAAGAGGACATCTCTCCCTAAAGGACACTTTGGCTCTGCAATTAGGTGTTGTCCTTTACAGGGAGGTTCTACTGTACTACCCAAAATAAAGCCATCTGTTAACCATGTCTGTGTGTGTGAGAAAGAATTAAGTTCTTGTAAAAAATACCCCCAACCTAGATTCATAGGAAGTCCTAATTGAACAGGGAAGACTGTGTGTTTTTTTTTTTGCTTATCCCTAGTACACATGGTACAGGTCATGATAATCATGGTGGGTAGAAGTAGGCGACTGCTTTTACTGTAAGTGCACCACATATCTACACTTATGAAAAGCAGTTCAACTTTGCACATACAAATGTGCCAGAGCCCCGTTTGGGGGTGACTGTGTGTAACAACAACACCAATAGATGAAATGAGTAAAAGAAGGCTAGCAGTACTTACTTGAGAACTGTCGGCTAGGTTAAGATTTCCATTCCAAGATGGATGTGGTGGCCTGTTATTGGCTGAATCCTGAAATCCATTCCACACTTTAGTCTCATTCTTGGAAATATGTAAAAGTTGATAGTGCAGGTAAAAACTTGAGGTAGTGTGAAAAGCTAATGTAGAAATATATTTTCCTAGTTGTGATTTCAACAAAGAATGAATTTCAAGTAATGAAGCATCAAGCCATTTGACATCACAGCCTGAATTGATGAGAGAAAAAAACATTCTTGCAGATGATACTTGCATAAAATCTGAAATTATTATTATTATTTTTTTTTTTAAATGAGTGCTTACAGTGAACCATTTATCTGAAAAAATGTACTATGTGGACAGTAGAACCTCTATCCAAAACAAAAATAAACAAGAACTAGAGGATCCCACCTAAGCCGTAACAATGAAAGTTGTTTCTTATCCCCTTGTGTAAAGATTACACAAATTCCATGAGTCCATGCTTTTCAAGCTATTTGATGATAAGCAGCGGCCTCTCCCACAGTAAAAGTGGCTGACTGGAGTATCACCAATATGGCAGAGCTCACCTTAGCCGGCTCGGGTCCCGCCAACATTGGGGAGAAGCAGTCGAGCTCCAAGGTGGCTGGGTTCTGCTTGGGACATCCACACCTGGACAGAAGCCTCTCTTGGTCTCTGCTGTGTTCTAGTGTATAAGGTGACATTCTCTATTTTACTGGGTGGATTTGGATTTTGAGAATCAGTTTTATTATTTTGTTCCATATATCTTCTATTAAAATATCATAAGTAATTTGATAGGAATTATATTGGACACTTTGAAACAAACTTTGTGAGCGGAAGAACATGTCGGCTTCAAGACATGCCGTCCTATCAGCATCAAACTTGAGCAGAAATCTAACTCTTGGATCCTCGCTGGAAAACATTAACATCATCACTTTCTAGGAATGCTTATAAGAGCCTAGTAGAAAATGCATTTACATATACTGGTAAACCTGTCTATAGCGCCCCCTCTTGGGACTCACCAAAATAGGGTGCTATAGAGAGGAGGTGCTATAGACAGGTCACTTTTAATGTAAATCGCATCGTACTACGTATTTAAAATCGAGCGCTATTTAGAGGGGTTCTATAGTCAGGTTTAAGTGTAAACACTCTGCAGCAGTCCTGGAGAAGCTGCAAGTCTATCTTGGGTTTATCCCAGTTGTGTGGTAGGATGTTACCTGTGATGGCAGTGGCAGGCCACCAGTAGCACACAGCAGACCACACTGGCAGCCGCCCCGATGGCCACAGCCAGGATGTGGCCCTGAGGTAGGGGATCCACCCACTCTGTACCACACAATCCTGTCAGACAACATCTAAGTCATTTTAAATCATCATATTAACATTGGTAAAAAACAATACAGTAGAAACCCCATGAGAGGACACCTCTCTGTTATAATAGTTAAGTGTTATCAGAATAAGACTCAGCTTTACAAGTTGAACTGAATGTTTATTTCATCCGGTAATCTCCTTTTATACAGAATAGAAACATAGAGGTAAAGAGGAAATATTTTACATAAAGTTAAAACAACTGACAAATACCATGATTTTGCATAGTCAATAATAAATACAATATGTAACATTATTATAGGTTATTTAACAAATCACAACAAAGACAGTTTTCATTTGCAAAATTACCATTTTTTACTATTTAGCAACTCTCTGGTAAAAAGATACCTCTCCCTAAAGGACACTTTGGTTCTGCAATTAGGTGTCCTTTACAAGGAGGTTCTACTGTATGATTATTCAGACTTATATGAGAAGAACTAAATGAGTCTCAATTATCAGTAGTCCCATAATAAATTAATATCCATTTAAAACAATCTTAACCTCACAAATTGCATTGGAACAAAATGTTGTAATTGGACTCTAGACAGGGTAGTTTCCCATAAATGATTCTCACTGATGGTAGATTCCAAGGTGACTAACGTGGCAACACACCCATTTTCCAACCAAGATAGTGGACATTGCGCTGCTGTGATAGAGATGCACGGGGACATCTGAGGCTCTTCATTGGACATGACAACAACAACTGATAGTAGAAGTGCCATACATCACTTGAGTCACACAGGGGAACTTAGAGACAAAGTCAGCAGGAACATAATTGGCTATCTCCAAAAACTCAAAAATTCACTTTCAATGGTACCCTCATATGTTGGCATTGAAGGCAATGAGACTGCTGATGTGCTAGAAAAAAAAAGCACAAGAGAACCCTTGCAACAGAATAATAAACTTACTTTTAAAGAAATTGAGACAGTAGCCAAAACAAAAATAAACAAGAACTGGAGGATCCCACCTAAGCACAGCTGGTACAGTGGAGTGGACCCAGGAGGAGCTCTGAACCTCAGAAATAGACAGCACCAAACAACACTAACAAGATTTAGAACAGGCCATCTCAAGTCATTGAAGATAGAAAATAATAACAAAATCTACCCCACTTGCCCAAAGTGTAACTTGGCACCTGCAGCTCCAGAACACGGCTTGCATTAGATGCACTAAACAGGACCTTTGGGAGAAGCCGCTGCTTATCATCAAACAGTTCAAGGAGCATGAACTCATGGAATTTGTGTAAACTTGACACAAGGGGATAAGAAATAACAACTTTCCCATATGGGTCCTAAATATTGAGAGAATTTGACATTACCAAGCTCTTACTGGTGGGAAAGCAGCTTGGCTTATCTAGCAATCACCATGTGGATGAAATGATAGACAAAACAAGTTAAGAAAAAAAACTTGGATTTTACCACAAACCAAAATTGAAGCTTTCCAATTTCTGATATAAGTAAATTAAAATATTTCTAGAGAGAAATAAGTTAGGACATGTCACAATATGAAGATTGGATTCCAGAGAAGACATGAGTAACAATGGGACTTTCCACATGGAAGAAGGGAAGAAGATTGACATGAACCAACAACTGTAAATAGATTCTCAATGTCCAATAACAACAAATTTAAGGGATACGATTACTGGGGTCAGCAGCACTAAGCCATCAACCTAACAACAATTTATTTCTGCTACAGAGCAGAATTGTGGAAAGAGCTACATTGGAGTGGATCATTAAAAGACTTATCTACACTCAAGATGGAAATCTTTGCTGGGAGGATATTCATCTATAAAGGTCACCTCTCCCGTCAAAATAAATGTCAAAACTAGACGCCATCTATTGATTCTCGCAAACTAGCGGCCTAGGGTCAGTGACAAAGCCACAACACTAGCTTAATAATAGATGGCATCTAGTTTTGACACCTATTTTGAAGGGAGAGATGACCTTTATCTTCATAGAGAAATTCAAGATAACTGAAAATGCACACTTGTCTGAAATTATTTTTTCAAAACAAAATTACTAACTAAAAAGGCCAACTATGGAAAGGATGAGGCCAGTGGGACCACAGTCTTGTGTGAATGAAATATTGTTGTTGTTTCTTATCACCTTGTGTAAAGATTACACAAATTCCAATGGAATGGAGTGTAGGGGTACAGCTTTCGTTGATCATGGTGCCATGATCCAGGCACACTTTGGTGAAAGTCTGACTTTACCCGTAATTTGAGGCTGTTCCTAATATTTTAAAGAGGTCTTTCTCCTCTTCTAACAATGTTGCTGTTGTTCCGCGACTGCTTATTTGTCAGAGTATTCTGCTTGTTTTGCACCTGGCCATCATATTTAAAGGTCATTCCCCTATCCGCCACCTGGGAATGCGCCCTGTAGCAGTCAGCTCTGCCGAGGTGAATGGAATGGTGATCAATAATTGACTTTTCTTGCAAATGTACCACCCTGATTGGTTTCAGATGGACCAGGAGGAAGGAGCCAATGTCCAAATGATTGCAGCAGTCCGGACTCACTGTGAGGTAGAGGCTCCGGGGGGATGAGCACAGCCACAGGTGAGCAGGGCAGTCCGTAGCCCGCTCTGGTGGCCGCCCGGACCTGGAGCTGGTACTGGGTGTCTGGAGAAAGGTCCGGTAGATCCACACTGAGTTCTGTGTCTTCACACACACATTCTGTGGAATATATCTCTACAGCTAGGTTTCATTGGATAACAAGTGTATAGGATGTCAGTTCTATTGAAATACTTATTCAAATCAAAAGAGGCATAACTCTGCCTTTGCCGGTCCCAAGCCCGGATGTAAAAGGAGGAGGGGGGGGCAGTAACAAGTTCACTAAAAAACCTGGGCTCAGCTGGCCCAGCTGATAGTACCCTGTAAGGTCTCCTAATCCAGGGATACAGGATGAGCAGCGTTTGTACTCCATGTTAGGAGTGGCTGCACATGGCGTCTGTTCCCCATGTCAGAGGCGGCCATTTCTTTGGGAGCTAAGTCGGCCTGCCACTGAGTAGTGCTCCCAGTCTTAATGACAAAGGCAGACTTCCCCCAGTACCCTAATATGATTGAGTGGAGATAAGAAAGAAGAAGAGAAAAGAGGCATATCCTGACCAGGAGCATATGAGCTTTTTAGATAGCAGAGCGCCATCTAGTGGAACAGAAATCAACCAAATGTTTATTTAGCCTGTTCCCTGATATTTAGCCAACCCATTTTCTTGACAAATCAAGAAAAGCCATCCACGAATTTGTTTCGGGCTGTTGGCCCTGGTCAGCGTGGAGCAGGCTGTACCTCTAAGACCAAAAATGTTTTGGTCCCAGCTGTGGCTTAAAGGTGAACTTATAATTAAGATAAATGGAATTTAATTTTACTTTTTTTTAAAATTATCTCTAATACATGTGGTACAGGCCTTGATGATTCATGGTTGGTAGAAGTTGGCGACTGCTTTTACTGTAAGTGCACCACATGTCTACACATGTGAAATGCAGTTCGACTGGTAAATAAATAATTTTTTTGATCCAAAATATGCTTTTTTATTTAGAGTTACTGAAGTGTGAGGAAAAAGATATTCTAAGCTATCAATACTCTGTTGGTGACTTTCTGTTGCAGTCATTAGGTAAAGGGATGAGGGTCGGTGGAAGGATGGTCTAAACCGTTGGTTTTCGACTGCTACATCCCGGGATCGAATCCCGCATTGGGCACTTTTTTCTGATTTAAAAAATGCTCCAATGCCCCCCGATTCTTAAAAAAGTCCAACCCCACCAGCGAGTGCAAGTAACCAAATGGGGCTCTGGCACATTTGTAAGTGCAAAGTCAAACTGCTTTTCACATGTGTAGACATGTGATGCACTTACAGTAAAAGCAGTCGCCAACTTCTACCCACCATGATTATCATGGCCTGTACTATGTGTACTAGGGATAAGCAAAAAATAAAGTCGGTTTTACGGGCGAAGATTTTACGTGACAACGGTAGAATATTTATTGATATGAATATAATTAAATTGCACAATAGGAACAAGGAATTGAATGAAAATAAGAATTGCACAAATTTTAACTATAGAAATATATTTTGTTTACTAAAACATTGTACATGTAAACTAAAACTTAACTAATTCCTATTTGAGTGATTTTGTTGAGGATAGGACGATGATAGGAGAAATATGAAATGAAAGGAAGTGTTTCTGCTGTAATGTGTCTTGCGAAAGTCAAGTCGATAGTTGTTCCTTTTAACGTAGTTGACTTAGAAACGTTTGATACGCAATCAAGATTATACGTATTTTTCATGAATTTAAGAAACGAGTTGTCAGGCTTTACGTTTTTGTTAAAATCACCACACAGAAGAATCGGTATACTAGAATCAACTTGCACGAACGGTGGCACGTACTGGCTGTTGTGAATGTACGGACCGAGTCCTTGCCATAGTAACATTCCAATATCCTGCATACTAGCTCCTGGATGAATATATACAGCACCGAGTATAAACTTGAAGCTAGTATTAGCGGCGAAGCAAGTAACTTCAGTCATGCACATGTCACCCTTGGTTTTAATGACACGAGTTACGTCTGTAATCGCAACTTGGAACACTTCCGCCGTAGATGTCGATGATAATTTACGATAGATCGCCACTCCACCAGCCGCGTTGGTATTTGAAAATCAAAACACTTATTCAGATCGAAGGTTCAAATTTTTGCTAAATAAATTTGAAATTAAATAAAATTTGTAATTGTAAATGATGAAGTTGAAAATTAAAACATTTACTTAAATTAGATGTTAAAATTCTTGCTCAACACAGTTTAAATAAAGTTTTCTTATATCTACCACTTTTTCTTAATATTTGTAATTTTAAAGAATCAATTCGAAAATCAAAACATTTATTCAGATCGAAGGTTCAAATTTTTGCTAAATAAATTTGAAACTATTTAAAATTTGTAAAATAATAATTAATTAATTAATTAATTTTAAAACTAATAATTTACTTAACACTATCAACATTTATCAATAGTATGACATAACCTATAAACTCAGTTTCTCAACTTTTGTGTCAATCTAACAATTAATCAATCAATCATAGTTTACGATAATGAAATATCAGTGTACAATTATTTACCTTTATTGTTGTAGTTGTTGTAAATGACGAATCTAAGCACTCCACATTTTCACTACAGACACAGCTGACGATACTTTAACCACACGTGTGAACTTGTATTATGACGCTTTCTTGTTTTTTCCAACGCCAAGAACGTTCGAGAAAGACAAAGACAGAGACAAGCATGCGCCGATTCAATGCGCTTAATTCTCTAGCGCTGCGCGCGCAGCACTCTCGTTCGATGACTCATCGTAACGTTACCGGGCGTTACACTTTTTCATAAGTGACTCCCAGCCGCAACCTAATTTAAGACGTTGTCACGTCAAAAAAAAGGTAAAGGGATTCTAAAAGTATTCATTTGTATCTTTATTATTTTTTAATGAACCTGAAGCTTCTTACAAGTCCACAACATTCAGTTCGCATTTTCACGATATTCCATGTTCTCAGAGGTAGGTACATGGAGGTATTTTTTATTTATATAGAACATATTTTGGCTTGCATTAGATGCACTAAACAAGACCTTTGGGAGAGGCCGCTGCTTATCATCAAACAGCTCGAGGAGCATGAACTCATTCGTGTAATCTTTACACAAGGGGATAAGAAACAACAATACAGGTCTCCCTACAAAGGTTTGCAGGCTGTAGGGGAGGTTTTAGTGGTTCCATAGATGTGTTTCAAACATTGCAAGAGTGGTTACCAGTGAGGGCCAAATTGTGCCAGGGTCCTCCAGGTGTGGAGAACTGGACCTCGTAGCCCACCAGCTGACCTGGGATGGAGTGTGGTGGCTGCCAGGTGAGTCGGAGCAGGGACCCTGTCAGGAGCTGCCAGCGGACCTGGGTGGGAGGTCCTGGAACTGAGGGGTCCAGATGTGAGAGAAGAGAGGGGCTAAGAGTGCCAGGGCACTCACCTCCCTCCAGGGTGTGGCACTCCGCCCTGTCGCTCCACTCGCTGGGCTGCCAGTGCAGGTCATAGCTCCGCACCCAGAGCTCATAGGTCTGGAATGGCTCCAGTCCTGACACCTCCGCTTCTGACTTGGTGCTGAGAACACCCCATGTTACTGTCACCCCTAGCTCACAGTTCACACTGCTGCATATATATACATAGTAGAATTGGATTCACCTTTAATTTAGTCTTTTCTTATTCCAGTTTTGTATTTTAAAACATATATCAGGGGTCTAAGTCTGACTGTCATGGGGTGGATAGCCAACCAACGACAGCAGCTCTTTTTACCTATCATGGAGACTTATGAACTAAAACTGGTCATACAAGACCGCTCCTCTTCCAGGATGGTGTAAAGACCTTCCCACAATGTACTATCTACAGGGCCAAAGAGGCCTCACCAGACCATCTCTTGGAATGTAGGGAGCCTCAAGACAGGACCTGTATTCCAACCAAGATTGTAAATTTAACCCATGAATTCAGTCCCTATGAACTTGTATAATTATACAGTGGGTTAATAGAAAAAAATATTTTGAAAATAGAGCAATCCATAATTAAATCTGTGGCGGTGAGTTTGGTGTTGACACACATTAATATGTTATAACACCTTGATAAAGGTTGGCGTTCAGCCAACTGAAATATTGGTAAAATAAATGATATTTTGATCCAATATATGCCTTTTTATTTAAAGAAAAAAAAAAAACATATACATACGTATATGAGTTTTAATAAATTTAATTTATTATACATATGAATTATATTTTTCAGTATTAAACCCAAGGTATAAGACCAAATCTAAATAAATAAATAGTGTGTTAAAACACAATTTATTTATTTAGATTTGGTCTTATTACCTTGTGTTTATAATCTACTAGCCGAATGACCCGGGCAACGCCCGTGTTTTACCCGATTGAATGTTTTTATTCAAATACTATTTGTTACAATTATAAATTGGCGCCTTAAATAAATGCATATACAGTCGAACTTGGATAATTCGAACCCCAAGGGACCATAAAAAAATTCGAATTATCCAAAAATTCGAATTAAAAACGGAAATTCTATTTATAGGAAATTCTAGGGACCAAGATAAATATTCGAATTAAAGAGGTTTTCGAATTAAAGAAGTTCGAATTATCCAAGTTCTACTGTATTAGTTAATAACTATAGCCTATGTGCTTTATCTGTCTATGTACTGTTGGCTTCCGTAGGCGTCTCATACTGGGAAAAAGAAAGAGAGGATTCCATTTAGTTATTAACTAATATATGCATTTATTTAAGGAGCGACCCGCTCCAACACAATAGTTACAAAAATGAAAGAGCGAGTGGGGGAGGCATGATGGGGGGGGGGGGGCAAAGGTGGCGTGATCGTAGCCGACCAATAGGAAGGCGCCATTCCAAAAAAAAAAGCAAACGGTGACAGAGTTGATTAGGAGATGAGGAATGACGCTCGTAACTGTATATAGAATAATCCAAATTGTGCCTTATCATTTTTCAGTATATTAAAAAAATTGGTTTACAGAAGTTAAATGGAGGGTCACAGACATCCATAGACATATGGATAATTCAGCTCTACCCTCGATCAGGGATGTTGGTGGTTCCTTGTAAGATCTCAAATTACATCCATCTAGACTACGGACAGAAGGCCCTCAACAGAAGTCATGTCATCCAACTCACCAAAGAAGCAATTTAAAGTTAAGGAGAAAAACTCTTCGTCTTCTTCTTTCTTATCTCACTCAACAATCATATCAGGGTATCAAGCTTGTTGATGGTGTCTTCTGGGGATGAGTAGAGCTCATCAATGGATAAATCAATACAGTCAATAATGTGTTTTGGGGTTGCAGGTTGACACTTAGTACATAGTATGAAACCTTGCAACCATTCTGGAAAGTCATTGTCCAGTCATGAGAAAAACTCTAGGAGGTAAAAGTCTTCTTTTTTATCTCCACTCAATCATATTAGGGTATCAAGCTTGAGACTTGACAACCATCATGACTGGGTGAAGTAGAAAGTGTCTGCCTTTGTCATTAAGACTGGGAGCACTACTTAGTGGCAGGCCGACTTAGCTCCAGGAGGCAAAAGTAAAGCTATGTGGTAGCAGTTACCTCCAGAGGTAGAGGAAGTGTGGCAGCCCAATGCCCCGGTATCTGACAGAGAAGAAGGTACTAGAGGGAGGGGCCAGCCAGGAGGTCTTGATGGAGGACGGGGAGGTGGGGAGCACAGAGAAGTTCGTGGGAACCTCTTCATCTGCCACACATGGCCGCCGTCACACATCTAGTTATCTAAAAAGGTCACCTCTCCCATCAAATAGACTTTATTCCATGAGATCCACAAGGGATCTAATGGAATATTGACAATCTGCCAAAGAGGTGTTTAACTGGCAAAGTGGCTAGGCCAAATCAATGGCTAAAATATAGAAGAAAATTTTGCTGAGAGGATATTGATCTAAAAAGACAAAGGTCGCCTCTCCTGTCAAAATAGACATCATAACTAGATGCTATCTATCGACCATCACCGCAAATTAGCAGCCTTGGGTTGGTGACAAAGCCACAACACCAGCTTTGGCAAACTGAAAAGCGTCCACCTAGAGACCATGGTTTCAGGCTAATGGCCCTCATCAGCCTAGGGCAGACTTGACATCTGCCAAAGAGGTGTTTAGCCCAGCCACTTAGCCAGCTATTTTCCAACTAAATTATCTTGGTTCTGTGGAGAGTGAGCTACACACTAGAGGACACCTCTCTACAAAGGACAGTTTTCATTTGCAAAATTACAATTTTTACAATTTAGCAACTCTCCGGTTAGAGAACACCTCTCCCTAAAGGACACTTTGGCTCTGCAATTAGGTGTTGTCCTTTACAGGAAGGTTCTACTGTGTATTCCTAAGAACAGGTTTATAGGTAAAAAATGTCTTGCAACATATATCTCAGAACAAAATATCTCAGTTTTATATAGAGAACCCCCCCCCCCCCCACACACACACAATCCAGGATATACTGTAGTCTGGATAGTTTGGGAGAGATCTCTCATTGGAGGTTGACAAGTGGATTTACAAAGGTGGTCACTAATTTACTGACTTTCTATCAGAGACGAGATATATAAGAGGCAGTCACCTTGGCCTGTGTCCAGAGGTAGAGGAGAGACCAGGGGCAGGATCTGAAGAGCCTCAGGTCCCCTGCCATTCTGACCCACAGCAGCCAGTCGCACCTCCAGCCAGGGTTGGTCCCTGGAGGAGTTGAGAGGTAGGAGGTAGGAGGATTGGTTGGCCGGCAGCTCCAGGGTGGTGCTCCTGTAGCTGAGACTGTAGCCCAGCGGCTGGTGGAGGCTGGAGGCTGGCATGTGCCACTCCGCTAGCAGGTTATTGGTGGCATTGACGGCAGTGAGATGCAGCACTGGGGCCAGGGGCACTGCCACAACACTGGGCTGGCAACACAGTGTGGAGAGCCAATAATCCACTCACCAGTGAAGTCCGACGGTTCCGGCAGCACCAGGCTCGACCAGGGCCAGTCTCTGTTGGGGAAACCGGCGTCAGTGCCAGCGATCACACGGACATCGTACTCCCCACTTGGTGTCAGGTCTGCAAAAGTGTAAACAGAATATAGCCAGGCAGTTCTATGTGAGCTGGTTGAATGCGGAGAGATTGGTTTAACAAATCTAGTTAAAGCTCTGCAGTAGGTGTTAGACAATGACAATTAAAATAATTTTATTGACATCTCGTCAATACCTACAAAAGTGCACAGTCTTCACTATTTGCATATGCATGATACTATATACAATGAATATGGCACCTCTACCACCACTGCAGAGTTTGGTGGAGAATCGCCAGTGAGTCTCCAGCGACACCACGTATTTCGCGATCTACAAAGAATACGTAGATCGCGTGCTTCGTGGCTGAGTAGGTGTTAGAGAAACATTGTGAGATTGTTGAGACTTTGACTATAGCATAGCAAGTATTTAGAGGAAGTCTTCTTCTTCTTTCTTATCTCCACTCAATCATATCAGGGTATCAAGCTTGTTGATGGTGTCTGCTGGGGATGAGTAGAGCTCATCAATGGATGAGTCAATACAGTCAATAATGTGTTTTTTAGAGGAAGTTTTAACTAAGAATCAAAGATTCATCTTTGTTGAGAAACTTGTGGATAGAAATATTATTATTAATGATGATAATAAAATAATTATAGCATATAAGGTACTGATATCCGAGAAATGATGTTCCTGTGTTCATACGGCAGACATCCAAGCATGATTTTGTGAATAAATCAGAAGCAGTACAGCGAAACCTCATAAATCTGAAGTCCAGAGTTCTAAGTGACAATATTGTTTTTACCTTAAATACCAACACCTTGGTCCCAGATGGTATTGTTATAAGGAGGATAGATTTTGTCAACTATGAGATTTGTTAGAAGACAATTTGCAAACTTTCAAGACAAAGAAAATCAGTAAGGACAGTAGAAGTTTGATTTATTTTTTAAAAGAAACATTCACATCTTAATGTCTTCATTCATTATATATAGATGGTGTGTTATTGCTTTGTATTAATGTATGCCTAACTTGTCCTTAATTATTTGCGGAAGAGCATTGCTCGATGCAAATATTTATAAGTAATTCTACTGTCCTAAAAGCTCATGTCCATAGTCCTCTTAAACACCATTTCTAAGATTTCACCCTTTAGTGTTGCATATAAAAACAGAATGATCCAATACAGTATTAGATCTCTAAAGAAATGGTCTGGTGGATTAAATTCGCCAAACTGATGGCACCACTGAAGAGCCCTCCTAATATATTTTTTCATCGCAGTAAGGACAGTAGAAGTTTGATTTATTTGTGAAAAGAAACATTCTTGTCTTAATGTCTTCATTCATTATACATAGATGGTGTGTTATTGCTTTGTATTAACAAAGAAAAGTGTTTACTCTCCATGTGTATTTATCCCAAGTACGCCAAGATCATCATAGTGGGTAGTAGACTTTCACTGTAAGTGCACCACATGTCTACACATGTAGAAAGTAGATTGACTTTTGCACTTGTTAGTGTACCACAGCTTTGTTTGTTTACTAGCAATCACTGGTGGGATTGGACTTTTGCACTTGTTAGTGTACCAGAGCTGTTTACTAGCAATCACTGGTGGGATTGGACTTTTGCACTTGTTAGTGTACCAGAGCTGTTTACTAGCAATCACTGGTGGGATTGGACTTTTGCACTTGTTAGTGTACCACAGCTTTATTTACTAGCAATCACTGGTGGGATTGGACTTTTTGCAAGAAACTGGGGCCACTGAAGCATTTTTTTTTTCAGGAAAAAAAGTGCTCAAAGTGAGATTCAATCCTGACCCTGGTTGTCGAAAATTGACAGTTTATACCCCTCTTACTAGTAACCCCCTGCTCTCCATGTGATAAAAGGGAAAGTGACTTTAAAATGGTAACATGACCAACCAATTAATCCTCAGACTCAGTGGAGTACATTGGGTAAGTACTAATGATAACAATGTTACACCACATGTATTGACAGATTACTCTGGTCCTGTGTTGTAATTCTCTCTATAAACCAAAGAGCTCCTTATCATGAGAAATGTAAATGATAAAAATAAGGTAGTGGCTAGATGTAAGAAATGGCAGAGATATACCTGTGAGAAGATAGTGACGAGTCATCTCCGGCAGTTCAACAGTGGAGAAGTCCATCTGGCCATGAGAACGGATGTGGAGCTGGAAGCCGGCCAACCTGCCCCTCACCAGGTCCGGGGACGGCGGCTCCCAATCCACCCGTGCAGTGGTGGGTCCAAGAACTACCACCTCAGTCCTGGGAACTGCCACTGGGACTGCACCCACATTCCCATTACTTCACTACATCATTGAGGAACCAATATGAGATAACAAGAAATGGGTATTTAGGGCCAAGTTTGCGTGAAGACGCTTTTAATGTGTTTTTTTCACATATTATTCATTAAAAATAAAGTAGGCATATCCTGATCAGGAGCACATGTGCTTTTCAGAAGGCAGAGCGCCATCTGGTGGAACAGAAATCAACTAAACATTGATTTAGCCTGTTCCCTGATATTTAGCCAACCCAATTTCTTGATAAATCAAGAAAAACCATATATGAACATGTTTCGTGCTGTTGGCACTCGTCAGCGTGGAGCAGGCTGTACCACTGTGACCAAAAATATTTTTGGCCTCAGTGGCTCCTTTAGAAACCAAGAAATGGATATTTAAGGCCAAACTTGCGTGAATATGCTTAACACACGAATATTATTCATTGTTGTAAATATCATAACTTGGTTGCTCTTTTTGAGTGGCACCTAGTAAAGTTGTTTTGGCCCAGTTTGATGGAACTCACCATCCTGGTTGGTGCTGTGGGTGATGGTGTCCGACTGGTCAGAGGCACTCTTCTCACTGTAGGCTCTCACATAGAAGGAGTAGTTGGTGTAGGGCCGCAGGGAGGTCACCACGTGGTGGGGGATGACAGCTACTTGCTGGAGCTCACTGCCACCTGCCACACAAACTGCTGCTGCGGAAATACATACATCTGGACAATAGCTCTTGGCTCGACAAGATGTTGTTAGAGCCATGACCTTTTAGTAGCAGCACCATTTCTACCACTTCCTATCAAACTAGTACTTTGGTAATATCAAACACTATTTATTTATTTGGATTTATTACCTTGTGTATCCATGACATTTTAGTAGGGGGTCGGTGGAAGGATGGTCTAAACCGCTGGTTTTCAACTGCTATGACTGGGGTCAAATCCCGCATTAGACACTTTTTTTCCTATTAAAAAAAAAAAATCTCCAAAAGCCCCTGATTCTTGCAAAAGTCCAACCCCACCAGCAAGTGCAAGTAACCAAATGGGGCTCTGGCACATTTGTAAGTGCAAAGTCGAACTGCTTTTCATATGTGTAAACATGTGGTGCACTTACAGTAAAAGTAGTTGCTAACTACCCACCATGATTATCATGGCCTGTACAATGTTAAGTCTTGTTAAAGAAGAATAAGGAAACAATACAGGAAGGGATACCTGAGGAGGGCAGGTAGTGGACAGTGTAGGCCTGCACCCGGCCCCCTGGAGGATCCCACTGCAGCAGCACGGCTGAGCTGTTTATGGTGCGGGCCCTGAGGTGCTGAGGGGCTCCGATCTGGTCCTCTGTCATAGCCAGGTCACAGTGTTGGCTACCTGTTGGATATCTTCAAATTGGGCAACTTTGGAAATACGGTAGAACTACCTCCCTGTAAAGGACACCTAATTGCAGAGCTAAAGTGTCCTTTAGGGAGAGGTGTCCTCTTACCGGAGAGTTACTAAATAGTAAAAATGGTAAATTTGCAAATGAAAACTGTCCTTTGTGGAGATGTGTCCATTAAAGGGAGGTTCTACTGTATAAATACAGTAGAACCTCCATGAGAGGACACTCATGCTAGAAGACACCTCTCTATAAAGGACAGTTTTCATTTGTATAATTAAATTTTTTACTATTTAGTAACTCTCCAGTAAGATGACATCTCTCACTAAAAGACATTTTGGCTATGCATCTAGATGTTTTTTACAGGGAAGTTCTACTGTAAGTAAAAACAATAATTTTTGTGTGTGTTGTGTATGTGGTGTATCCTTTTATTTATCACTGTATCAAAGCATGAGTTTGCTTTTATATCTAAATGGTATAAATTGATCGAGGAATCACACACAGTGTATCTATAATAGAGAACCAACTCCCCAGCGTGGCCAGAGGTACAGGTCAGGTTGAAACACCTCTGTCACACATTAATGTTAGCCCAACAATACACCAGGGTTGTTGTGCCTGGATCATGGTGCCATAATCAACGAAAGCTGCACCCCATTCCATGAGATTGACTCATGAAATCCGTGTAATATTTGCACACGGGGATAAGAAACAACACACAGCACCTTTCACAGTCAATTCTATCTCATTGGAGTTCAGATGACAGAGGAACATTGAAGTAAAGGCTATTTCCCCAAACTGCTGCCTGGTGTTGACTCTCCTTTATCTGTATCTCTAGAATACTGCCATCTTGGCTGTCTGAAGGTGAATTGGTCTCAGAAACAGAACCTCTGTTCACAGAGTTTTACTGCACCAGAACCCTTATGAGAAATTACTCAGAAAAACATAGAAACTCTAAGTGCTTTTGGAGGTTGTAATAGATCAGAACAAGTATTTTTAATTTTAAAAAAGTGGTCACTCAAGGAGAGGTGTTAACAAGATAACTAAAATAAATCGCTTGATACAAATGATACATTTGTAGCTATAATCTATAATCCAAATTGTGCTTTATCATAAATCACTTGAGTTTCAACAACTTTGATGTCCTAAGTTCTCTAATGGCTTGATATAGAACTGATGCCTACTTGGGGTGATGACAGTGAGGCGGGGCAGCGGCCCACACAGTGCCGGCAGGACTAGAGGCCAGACACTGGTAGATCCCGGAGTCTGCGGCCACAGTCTGCGAGATCACCAGCTCCTCCGCTGCCAGCCGCACCCGGCCATTGATGTGCAGCGGCTGTCCATCCTTCAGCCAGAGCAGCTCCGTGGCCCCGGAGGCTCGGCATTCAAATCTGGCAGTCTGGGCCGCAGGCCGCATCTGGTTTTTTGGTATCCTCTCCAGTACAGGCAGAGCTGCATCAAGCTTGGCTTCAAGAAATAAGAATGATGCACTAAACAGGACCTTTGGGAGAGGCCGCTGCTCATCATAAAACAGTTTGAGGAGCAAGAACTCATGGAATTCATGTAATCTTTACACAAGGGGATAAGAAACAACAACAGTATATGGGAATATCAGAATTTGAGAATAAAAGTGGATCAACAATAGATTTTGTAAAAAAAGAGAAACTTTGCACGGAGCAAAGTCACCAGTGTTATCAAATGACCACTTTGTTTATTTAATTTTGTGGTGTCTGGCAGTAAACCTCTTATTAAGTAAGTAGACTCTGACAACTCCATACTCCTCTATTATTTCTTCATGGCTTCCCCTCCATATCATCAGCCTAATCCTCACTTCGACCCAGAGCAGCAGCTTTACACACCCAAGATAGTGAACATTGTGGTGATGGTGTCTTATCCATCAGGGTCATCGTAGCATATTTCACAATGGTTCCCCGGACTGCAGGCTCCAGCGTGTTAGCTCCCTTGGACGCAGTAGCATTGGGGGGGGGGGGTTAGTCAGCTACATTTCAGAGTTCCCTGTTCACAGTTACCGTAGCGGCTCGGGGCTCACGACACCGTACTACAGGGCAGTCCCTTACTTGTGCTGCTTCTCCCGCCCGTCACACAGAGAAGGGGTTGAACTTCTGGGCAGGTGTGGACATTGTGACTGCTGTGATAGATATGCACGTAGACATCTGAGGCTCTTCATTGGACATGACAACAACCCTCACTTACTTTTACCCTCCTGGACTTTCCATCCACACACTCTCTCTCATTATATCCATCCACAGTTCTTCTGTTGTTGTTGTTAGTAGACTCCCTACACTGTAAACTCTGGTATTGCCTCTTTCAACTGTTCTCACAGTTGGGTCTCTTTTAATCAAGAGATGTGATTCACTTTGTTTATTTATTCTGGAGAGCTATATTATAAATCCTGAGTTCAACTGACCTGGTTGATGGACCTCAGCAATGGTCTCTCTTCAGGGATATGGAGGAGCTGTGTCTGTACTCATGTTAGAGTCAGCAGCAAAGGCTTGCATGTTAGGAACGGCCTCAAATTACAGGCAAAGTCAGATTTTCACCAAAGTGTGCCTGGATCATGGTGCCATGATCAACGAAAGCTGCGCCACTATACCCCATTCCATGAGATCATGGGATTTGTGTAATCTTTACACAAGGGGATAAGAAACAACAACAACAAACCTCTTATGAGACGTCATTTTTAAAAAAGGGTATACTCGGTCTCTTCCAGAGGTGGTCTTTCATTAAAGGTTGTTTTAAGTCTGGTTGAAACACAGGGAGGTGTAGTTGGAGAGCTACACTTTTACTGAAATCAAACAAGGCCAAATCTAATTTGCATATAGCATCACAAAGTACTGATGCTCTGTAGACTGTACACATGTGGTGCACTTACAGTAAAAGCAGTCGCTAACTACCCACCATGATTATCATGGCCTGTACCACGTGTACTAGGAATAGGCAAAAAAAAAAAAATGATGCTCTTAGCAAAAATCAAACTAGTTTCTTTGTTTATATATATTTCTGTTGCCTATTGGATCAGAAATTAAAAGGTTTCGAGGATCAAACTGTGCTCACTGTGGACTGTGAGGGAGGCCAGCTGCAGGTCATGGCCCCCAGGTCCTGTACAGATGTAGAGCCCACTGTCTGAGCGCTGTGTGGAGTTCAGCAGCAGGAGGTTGGGGGGCAGCAGCTGGGCATGGGGGGGCAGGGGGGCTCCATCTGGGCACACAGTTTAATGGAGAAATTGATGGAGTAATTCTTTCTGCCATGGAGATGTGTCAAATTGAGGGTGAATTAAACAAGGTGTTTCCAGAGACTATTATAAAAAGCCCTGTATAGATGAATCCCATATTTTCACACAAAACCTCTACCACTGGACTTTAATCAAGTTAAATTAGAACTGGCTGGCATTCTAGATATATTTGTTGATTGGCGGGGATATTCTTCTGGTAAATAAATATACAGTAGAACCTCCATGAATGACACTCTCGCTAGAAGACACCTCTCTACAAAGGACAGTTTTCATCGGCAAAATTACCATTTTTACTATTCAGTGACTCTCCGGTAAGAGGACACTTCTCCCTAAAGAAAACTTTGGTTCTACTGTATAAAAAGACCTATATAAATAAATCACATATATTTTTACACGAAAACTCTATTACTTGACTTTAATTAAGGAAAATTAGGACTGGCTGGCATATCACAATTTTCTTAATTCTGAATTCTAGACCTATTTGTTGATTGGACATTCTTTTGGTAAAAAATGATAAAGCACAATTTGAATTATAGATTATAATACAAGAAAATAAGACCTAATCCAAATAATTTAATAGTGTGTGATGTTTCGGCAACAGTATTTTCACCATCATCAGACAAAATAATTTTTTTTTTTTTTGCTTATCCCTAGTACACGTGGTACAGGCCATGATAATCATGGTGGGTAGTTAGCGACTGCTTTTTACTGTAAGCGCACCACATGTCTACACATGTGAAAAGCAGTTCGACTTTGCACTTACAAATGCCAGAGCCCCGTTTGGTTACTTGCACTCGCTGGTGGGGTTGGACTTTTGCAAGAATCGGGGGCCATTGGAGCATTTTTTTTTTTAACAGAAAAAAGTGTCCAATGCGGGAATCGAACCCGGGTCCTAGTGGTCGAAAACCAAACGGTTTTAACCAGCCTGATGGTGATGGTGACGAAACGTCACACACTATTAAATTATTTGGATTAGTTCTTATTTTCTTGTATTTTGATAAATAAATATGTAAGAGAATTTTCAGACACATATTTGTAGCTGACATTAGAGGTTTGTGGAACTCAGTCTTTGCCGGTCCCAAGCCCGGATGAAAAAGGGGAGGGGGAGCAATAACAAGCTCACTAAAAAACCTGGGTTCAGCTGGCCCGGCTGATAGTACCCTGTAAGGGCTCCTAATTCTGGGATACAGGATGAGCAGCGTTTGTACTCAATTTTAGGAGCGGCTGCACATGGCGTCTAATCCTCATGTCAGAGGCGGCCATTTCTTTTGGAGCTAAGTGGGGCTGCCACTGAGTAGTGCTCCCAGTCTTAATGACAAAGGCATTCTACTTCACCCAGTCATGATGGTTGTCAAGAAGAGGTTTGTACCCACCGGCTCTGTGCCAGGAGAGGGAGGCCGCCAGAGATGGAGGGTTGGCACAACATTCAAACAGCGCAACCTTCCCGGCGACTACAGTGACATTCTGCTGGTCAGGTGGGCTTAGGAACTTTACCACTTCACTTTGGCCTGCACACAGCTCAGGTTACTGCACATAGCTCAGGTTACTGCATACAGCTCAGGTTACTGTACACAGCTCAGGTTACTGCATACAGCTGAGTTTATTGAACACAGCTCAGGTTACTGCATACAGCTCAGGTTACTGCATACAGCTCAGGTTACTGCATACAGCTCAGGTTACTGCACACAGCTCAGGTTATAACACACAGCTGAGTTTACTGCACACAGCTCAGGTTACTGCACAGAGCTGAGTTTATTGAACACAGTTCAGGTTACTGCATACAGCTCAGGTTACTGCATACAGCTCAGGTTACTGCACACAGCTCAGGTTACTGCATACAGCTCAGGTTACTGCACACAGCTCAGGTTATAACACACAGCTGAGTTTACTGCACACAGCTCAGGTTACTACACACAGCTGAGTTTATTTACACAGCTCAGGTTACTGCATACAGCTCAGGTTACTGCATACAGCTCAGGTTACTGCATACAGCTCAGGTTACTGCATACAGCTCAGGTTACTGCACACAGCTCAGGTTATAACACACAGCTGAGTTTACTGCACACAGCTCAGGTTACTGCATACAGCTCAGGTTACTGCATACAGCTCAGGTTACTGCACACAGCTCAGGTTACTGCATACAGCTCAGGTTACTGCACACAGCTCAGGTTATAACACACAGCTGAGTTTACTGCACACAGCTCAGGTTACTGCACACAGCTGAGTTTATTGAACACAGTTCAGGTTACTGCATACAGCTCAGGTTACTGCATACAGCTCAGGTTACTGCACACAGCTCAGGTTACTGCATACAGCTCAGGTTACTGCACACAGCTCAGGTTATAACACACAGCTGAGTTTACTGCACACAGCTCAGGTTACTACACACAGCTGAGTTTATTGAACACAGCTCAGGTTACTGCATACAGCTCAGGTTACTGCATACAGCTCAGGTTACTGCATACAGCTCAGGTTACTGCACACAGCTCAGGTTATAACACACAGCTGAGTTTACTGCACACAGCTTAGGTTACTGCATACAGCTCAGGTTACTGCATACAGCTCAGGTTACTGCATACAGCTCAGGTTACTGCACACAGCTCAGGTTACTGCATACAGCTCAGGTTACTGCATACAGCTCAGGTTACTGCATACAGCTCAGGTTACTGCACACAGCTCAGGTTATAACACACAGCTGAGTTTACTGCACACAGCTCAGGTTACTGCATACAGCTCAGGTTACTGCATACAGCTCAGGTTACTGCATACAGCTCAGGTTACTGTACACAGCTCAGGTTACTGCATACAGCTCAGGTTACTGTACACAGCTCAGGTTACTGCACACAGCTCAGGTTACTGCACACAGCTCAGGTTACTGCACACAGGTCAGTTTACTGCACACAGCTCAGGTTACTGCACACAGCTCAGGTTACTGCACATAGCTCAGGTTACTGCATACAGCTCAGGTTACTGTACACAGCTCAGGTTACTGCATACAGCTCAGGTTACTGCACACAGCTCAGGTTACTGCACACAGCTCAGTTTACTGCACACAGCTCAGGTTACAGCATACAGTTCAGGTTACTGCACACAGCTCAGGTTACTGCACACAGCTCAGGTTACTGTACACAGCTCAGGTTACTGCACACAGCTCAGGTTACAGCATACAGTTCAGGTTACTGCACATAGCTCAGGTTACTGCACACAGCTCAGGTTACTGCATATAGCTCAGGTTACTGCACACAGCTCAGGTTACTGCACACAGCTCAGGTTACTGCACACAGCTGAGGTTACTGCATACAGCTCAGGTTACTGCATACAGCTCAGGTTACTGCACACAGCTCAGGTTACTGCATACAGCTCAGGTTACTGTACACAGCTCAGGTTACTGCATACAGCTCAGGTTACTGCACACAGCTCAGGTTACTGCACACAGCTCAGTTTACTGCACACAGCTCAGGTTACAGCATACAGTTCAGGTTACTGCACATAGCTCAGGTTACTGCACACAGCTCAGGTTACTGTACACAGCTCAGGTTACTGCACACAGCTCAGGTTACAGCATACAGTTCAGGTTACTGCACATAGCTCAGGTTACTTCACACAGCTCAGGTTACTGCATATAGCTCAGGTTACTGCACACAGCTCAGGTTACTGCACACAGCTCAGGTTACTGCATACAGCTCAGGTTACTGCACACAGCTCAGGTTACTGCATACAGCTCAGGTTACTGCACACAGCTCAGGTTACTGCACACAGCTCAGGTTACTGCACACAGCTCAGGTTACTGCACACAGGTCAGTTTATCACACACAGCTCAGGTTACTGCACACAGCTCAGTTTACTGCATACAGCTCAGGTTACTGCACACAGCTCAGGTTACTGCACACAGCTCAGGTTACTGCACACAGGTCAGTTTATCACACACAGCTCAGGTTACTGCACACAGCTCAGTTTACTGCACACAGCTCAGGTTACTGCACACAGCTCAGGTTACTGCATACAGCTCAGGTAATAAGAGTGAGAGGAGAAAATATTTCATTTATTACTGCAATGTCAGAACACAAGCTTTCAAGACTCTTGTTTCTTCTACAGCTGGAACTCTCAGAGTTCTATCTGACCAAGAGGTTTCTTATGTTTTGTCATTGTTGTATGGAAGAAACTTCTTCACTCTAATTCTTTCACTATATATCTAAGGAGGGAAATGAAGTGTTTTATCTAAATGATAAAGCACAATTTGGATTATAGAGTATAGATACAAAAAAAAAAAAAAAGACCTAATCTAAAGAAATTAATAGAGTGTGACGTTTCAGTAACAGGTAAAATTAAAAAATGATTTTGTCTGATGATGGTAACACCACTGTTACTTAAATGTCACACACTATTAATTTATTTGGATTAGATCTTATCTTCCAGTACAGTAGAACCTCCATGAGAGGACACTCACGCTAGAGGACACCTCTCTACAAAGGACAGTTTTTGTTTGTAAAATTACTATTTTTACTATTTAGTAGCTCTCCGATAAAAGGAAACCTCTCCCTAAATCACACTTTGGCTCTGCAACTAGGTGTTGTCAGGGAGTTTGTTCTACTGTAATAGCAACAATATATTAGACATATCAGTGGTGAATATTTGAACTAAATTTATTGAAGCAATAATCAAAGACTGATGGGCTTGAGTCCAGTAGCATGTAAGAACTTTACATATACAGTAGAACCTCCCTGTAAAGGACATCTAATTGCAGAGCCAAAGTGTCCTTTAGTGAGAGGTGTCCTCTTACTGGAGAGTTGCAAAATAGTAAAAATGGTAATTTTACAAATGAAAAAAGAAGAAACATGTGGATGCAGATGACCAACCAAAATCAGGTTACAGGCAGAGTTGAAGTACCTGGGAGGAGAGTGAGGGTGGCTGTGGAACTGTTGACTACGGCGGGAGCTCCCACCACGGCCTCTGCCACACAGTGGTAGCTGCCGGTATCCTGCGGCTCCACTGACAGGAGGTAGAGCAGGCCAGGGGCCGGACTGATAGCCCTGGAAGTCATCATGTTAGATACAGTTTGTTTTTTAATAACTGACACTAGTTAAGCCATCTGGTATAAGTTGATTGACCACAGAATATGATGTGTCAACCATGGAGGTGACATGAAGGCTTCTAAAGAAGTTGGATCAAATGAGCTCCACTGATGATAAGCAAAGGCCTTGAAGCCAGTACAAGGTTGGAAATAACCATGATGGTATTCTAGCAATTATAGCATCTAATTCTCGCTATCCTTGGTTGATGCTATATATAGGTATCTATATATATATATAAAAATGAATGTATGTGTGTGTGTGTGTGTCTGTCCTTTATGCCTGACCAAACCACTCATTGGAACGCCATGAAACTTTGGGAAGTTATTTAGTATAGTACTGGGAAGGTTTCTGAAAAATAATTTCTTGAATATCTTGAATATCCTTAGAGTTATTTGCAGATTTGTAGATTTAACTCGCAAGCAGCGCCACCATTGCGACGATGATAACAAGTTTTTTTATCTATAAGTTTTATTATCACTAAGTTTATTATCTTAAAGATTATTTATCAAAAGTAAGATTATCTCAGGATGACACGGCAATTTATTTGAGACAAGAATAATGATACAATTCCAAGGCAAAGATACTATTCCTTTAACTTCCAATTACCGAGGGAACCAATTAATATTCATTTTATTCAACTTATCGAGTATTTTTCAAGGGACCGGAAAAAAATGTTCACTAGATAAAACGATGATTTTGTAATGTAGAAAATTAGGAAAGACAAAATTCAGGATGACACGGCACACAGGGGCCGGGGAAAAAATGTTCACTTTATCGAGAGATTCAAATTTACGAGTTTCAAATTATCAAAATATATCTATTATTTTTAAAATAAGTTTATAGAGAATTGTTTTAACAAATGTTCGTTAGACAAACCTTTACTCGGGTAAAAGCCGGGCGAAGCCTGGTACATCCGCTAGTTTAGAATAACAAAAAGAACAAGAGAGAGTGAAATTATATATTTTGCTTATCCCTAGTGTGGTACAGGTTATGATAATCATAGTGGGTAGAAGAAGGCAACTGCTTTTACTGTAAGTACACCACATGTCTACAGATGTGCAGTTCGACTTTGCACTTACAAAGAGTGAAATTGTACCGGGATCAGGTTGATAAATTAAGGTATCTCCTGATTGTGTAACTGAAAGTTGCTGATGGCTTGCACCAGTTGTTGGAATAAATTAATCATTATTATTCTAGAATTGGCCCATTCTTGGATAAATAACGTCCAGGCTGTTGATCCTCATCAGCAAGCTGCATGACTGGATTTTTTGGTCATTGAGGTACACACTAATGAGGGCCAGCAGACTGCATAGGATGTTTGGCTTATCTTTTTTACCCAAGAAAGATTATTTGGCCAATTCTGGAATAATCAACAATTATTTGATATTTATTTCAAAAGTAATAAATACACTTATAGTCTTTCCACTTCCCAACATGTAACTTTGACACTTCAGAACACAGATTGTGCTACTTGCTGCTGATCCCCCAAGAGCCTGACCAACACAGAACAGAGGTAGGTACCTGGCAGAAAGAGCCATGGGCTGTCCATTGTGGTGCCAGGTGATGCGAGCAGGGGGCACTGCTGAGATTTGGCACCAGAACCGCGCCGTGTCCCCTGGGTACAATTCCAGGGACTGGGGTTGGGCATGGAAGGTCTTGGCTAGGCCTGCACCCATGTGAGTACCCCACATTGTGTGCTACACTGTGACTTACGGGCCACAAGGACTGTGACAGGAGGACTGGCTAGAGCCCCCTGGGACACCCGCAGCAGACAGCTGTAGTTCCCCAGCCCCCGTTTCCTCCCTCGCTCCAGCAGCAGGGAGCCGTTGGAGAGTACTGCATGGTGGGGCATGTCTGTCACTTCTGGGCCCTGCCACACACTCTTTATTTACTTACATGTCGCTAGCAACCATCATAACTGGTTCTGTCCTCCCAAGAGAACAATAGTCATTGATTTCCACACTTAAGTCTGTTCATCTACGGACAATGACTTTCCAGAATGGTTGCAAGGTTTCATACTATGTACTAAGTGTCAACCTGCAACCCCAAAACACATTATTGACTGTATTGACTCATCCATTGATGAGCTCTACTCATCCCCAGCAGACACTATCAAAAGTCTCAAGCTTTACAAGCTTGATACTCTAATATGAATGATGGAAATAAGAAAGAAGAAGAGGCATGTAGCTAACTAAAAGTGGTCTTAAATACACTTTTTGGGTCCTTTGTACCTGTGTGTTATTTCCTACTTTCATATGTCTAGAATTTTCTAAAATGGCCACTATCCATCTCAAAGTTTGATTTAGGCCTCAGGACAAAGTTTTCATCTTTTTGTGTTTATTCCCAGTTACTGATGGCTTGCGCCATCTATCAGAATAAATATCAACTATTCGTTGATTTTTAATTATTCCAGAATTGGCCAAATACCATTTCTTGATTAATCAAGAAAAGCTAACCATATACACATTTTGGGATGTTGGCCCTCATCAATGTGGTGCAAGCTGTACTTCAACAACAAAGAAGGCTGGTCTTTGGGACATCTTGAAAACCATGAAACAGGTATTTAGGCCGGAAGGGTGTGAAAACGCCAATCAATGTGAAAAATAGTACAAAAGTGAATTTGTACTTGGATCAGGGGGATAAAAGGCATTTCCTGATGGTGCAACTGAGAGTTGTGCAAGTAGTACAGAGTAATCTAAAGAGACAAAGGTCGCCTCTCCCGTCAAAATAGACGTCAAAACTAGACGCCATCTATTGACTGTCACCGCAAACTAGCGACCTCAGGTCGGTGACAAAGCCACAACACCAACTTTGGCAAACTGAAAAGCGTCCACCTAGAGACCATGGTTTCGGGCTAATGGCCCTCGTCAGTCTAGGGCGGACTTTATTGCCAAAGCTGGTGTTGTGGCTTTGTCACCGACCCGAGGCCGCTAGTTTGCGGCGACGGTCAATAGATGGCGTCTAGTTTTGACATCTATTTTGACGGGAGAGGCGACCTTTGTCTCTTTAGATCAATATCCTCCCGGAAAATTTCCATCTAGTACAGAGTAGTATAAGATAAAAAAACTTGATAACTAGAACATTAATACATTCAATGACAGTTAGTTCTAAACCTTTAATAAATTTTACCTTAATAATAAAGTAAAATAAAAAAAGGCATATCCTGACTGAGCATTTTAGATAGCAGAGCGCCATCTAGTGGAACAAAAATAAACTAAATGTTTATTTAACTTGTACCTTGATATTTAGCCAACCCAATTTATCGATATATCAAGAAAAGTGAACCACGTATGCATTTCGGTATGTTGGCCCTTGTCAGCATGGCGCAGACTGTACCTCTACGACCAAAATTTGGTCCCAGAGGCTTCCTGAGAAATCAAGGAATGGTATTTAAGGTCAAGTTTACATAAATATGCTGCTCATGTGAAAAAATAATTTTAAAAAATAGAAAATGGGAACTACAAGAAAATAAGACCTAATCCATCGGTGGTAGAATGAGCCTGCCACACGGGCGGCTCGGGTACAATTCCCGGCCGATAAATTTCTTGTAGCTATAATCCAAATTGTGCTTTATCATAGGGAAATAAACTACAGTCTATAGCGCCCCCTCTAAATAGCACCTCCCTCTCTATAGTGTCCGATTTTAAATACTAGTATGATGCTATTTACATTAAAAGTGACCTGTCTATAGCACCTTATTTTGGTGAGTCCCAAGAGGGGGCGACAGGTTTAACTGTATATGTAAGTCTATGACTTCTTGATAATAGATTTTGAGCTCTACCTTGTGTAAAATAATGTGAAAAACTGTCAAGATATTTCACTGAATTTTTAACCAATCCTCTCAATATTGTCACATAGAGACATGAAGGATGACATTTAATTCAACCTTATTTACATAAAATACAAGATTGTAACAACACACTGAGGACAAGTTTATCTAAACTCAAGTTTTCTGGTATCGGAAACCCTTCTACCATGTAAGTATTTTGGGCTGTTGGCCCTCGTCAGTGTGGTGCAAGCTGTACCTCAACGACCATAAGACTGGTCATTCAGGCATCCTGAAAACTCATGAAACGGATAGTTAAGGCCAGAAGTGCGTGAGAACGCCGAACAATGTGAAAAAATAGCACTTATAAATAGCCTTAACTACCCGTTTCATGATTTTTCAGGATGCCTAAATGACCAGTTTTTTGGTCGCTTAGGTACAACCTGCAACACACTGATGAGGGCCAACAGCCCGAAACGCGTACGTGGTTAGCTTTTCCTGATTAATCAAGAATGGGTATTTGGCCAATTCTGGAATAATTAAAAAAAAATGAATTGTTGATATTTATTCCGACAGATGGCGCAAGCCATCTGCAACTCTTAGTTGCAAGATCAGATGCCATTTTCTTAGTTTATCCACCAGATTCCGGTACAATTTTACTTTTGTACTATTTTTTCACAATGAATATTATGTTACAATTCACAGTATAACCTCATCAAATTTTGACAACGTTAGCGCGCTCTTTCTTGTTTATATTCAAATTTAGTGCAAAAAAAACGATGCCTTGGCATGCAGGGCACAAAGACCGTAGTTTCCTTATGCGCACCGTGTTTAAAAGTGTTACAAAGCGTCGCAAAAAAAAAACGGGGACTAAGTGGCGCGAGATTTGTTTACTTCTGGATGATTTAGGCCTAACTTAAGCACCCGTGAACAAAGAGGTGTCGTAATGAGTCAAATAAAAATTTTAGCCACTTTTCATTTTCAAAATTTATCGTTTTCTTCCCATTACATTTATTCACTTAGTTTAAAAGATTATTTGAAATTTTTTCCTTTGGTCAAAAATGTATTATCATACAATTTTTTAGCCCTCCATAAAAGTT
>CP092868.1:103131344-103169278 GCA_030710605.1 Cordylochernes scorpioides
TGAGAGCTCGAGAAATAAAAGGATTGTAAAAAGAAACCTAGACTCCTTATTGATTTTTCAAAAGATATATTTGCTTTCTTGAAATGAGGATTTATTAAACTATCACACCGTGGAATGTCAGAATCTAACATTTATATGAAATTTTGTAAAAAGAAACCTATTGGTTTTGTCAAGGTGTAAAAGAAGGGAAGCATCTTTACAATAAATGTTAGTTCAGCTGTATTATGGCCCTATTGAAACTCTGAAAGTTCTCTGAAAAGTCTATTTTAACAAATTCATAAAACAAGGTAATAACACCAAATCCAGATAAATAAATAGTGTGTGACGTTTCGGTAACAACGCTGTTACAGAAATATCACACACTATATATTTGGATTTGGTCGTATTACCTTATTTTATAATCTATAATCCAAATTGTGTGTCTTATTAACAAATTCATTTAAAAAAGTTTAATTAAAGTGAATAAAAAGAAAATAATGAAGGAGTGAAATATAGAACATTTCATGTGTTAGGGTGGCAGTTTAAAATTCAGCTGCTAAAGCATAACCTTCAAATATGAATAACGGGTGACGCTGTGGATCATTCAAAACAATTATTATAATTAAATAATTTTTTAATATTTTTTTTACAAATTACCAATTTTAATTCAACCAAAGATAGATTTAAGAATGGTAATTTTAAAAAGAAATGGATTTAATATAGAATTTGAAAAGTGGTTGAATTATAGTAGGTGTTGAATTAATAGACAATTAGCACGGTGCTATTGTATATGTGATGAACCTGCCATTTGATTGACCTCTCTTTCATTAGCAACAAAACTAACAACTAGAGCTCATTATATAGAGGTTTATAATAAAGAAAACAATTAAACACACAAGTTTCCTTTATACATAAAACTCACTTCTACTGTCCTTACTGCGATGAAAAATATATTGGGAGGGCTTGGCTCATCAGTAGTAAACCCTCTCAGCAGTTTCGCCAATTTAATCTACCAGACCGCTTTTTAGAGCTCCAATACTATATTGGATCATTCTGCTTATAGATGCAGCACTGAAGAGTATTGCTTATATACGCTGCACTAATACAGTTTTAGAGCGCTAAAAAGTGGTCTGGTGGATTTAATTGGTGAAACCGCTGGGAGGGTTCACCACTGATGAGCCAAGCCCTCCCAATATATTTTGCCATCGCAGTAAGGACAGTAGAAGTGTGTTTTATGTATAAAAGAAACTTGTGTGTTTTCCTTTCTTATATATATATATATATGTTATTGCCCTATAATATACAGGTTTGTTATGAAAATTCTAACTATTATAGATGGGTATGATTCTTTTTAAAATTAAACTATTTCTACTGCTCTTAATGCAATGGGAGGGCCTGGATCATCAGTGGTGAACCCTCCCAGCGGGGGTAGTAGAAAAGGGCAGTAGAAATAATAAATTATTTAATTTTTAAAAGAATCATCAGCGTCTATAATAGTTTCAAATTTTCATAACAGATGGCACGCTAATGCATCATATTACAGGTTTGTTAGTTTAATTGAATTTCCCACATCAGTAAATGGTCCTGGAATCCCTTGTTGTAGCCCTACTGTTGGCTACTCCAACCTTGTCAAGGAGAGTGCTAACATGTTGTTGTGGGGAATAAAGAACCACACACACACCACAAAACTAATTAAATAGGATTTATTTAATGTATTGAAATGTAAAAACAAACACTATATGACAAATCTTGGGGTGCAAAGTTGATTGAAGGCAAACTAGCCTGGCAAGGTACAGAAAGAGAAATGGAAGAATTTAATTACAAATATATAGAGATTCAAAAAAAAAAAAGATCTTTGTTAGAATCTTCACATCAATAAACACAGCATTGGTAGGTTGAGCACCTTTCTTCTTACATGATATTTGTTCGCAGTCCATAAAGAATTCATTCAATAATACTGTGGGATTTTAACTTCACAAAAATGTATTTGGAGTTTAAGGCAATTATATGGTTGAAAAAGAGCTTGGATCACACAAACTACGATAAAACATGGCCTCTGCTGGTTTGATAACAAAGTAACTTTATTAAAGTGCTCGTTTTCTGTGGATAAGAAGTAGTAATCTTGACTGTAAGAGGAGGAAAACTGTAGCTGTATCAGACAGAATTTTCTGTGATATCTGGTAGAATTTTAATAGCTATGTGTTACAAGTATGCTCAAATTTACATGCATTACATATATAGAAATGTATTATTTGTATAGCAACATGTAACATGTATAGCAAGTTATTACATGTATAGAAATTACAGTAGAACCTCCCTTTAGCAGACACCGCTCCAGTTTTCATTTGCAAAATTACCATTTTTACTATTCAGCAACTCTCTGGTAAGAGGACACCTCTCTCTAAAGGACACTTTGGCTCTGCAATTAGGTGTTGTCCTTTATAGGGAGGTTTTACTGTATTAGAAAATAAAAAGGCGTATATTGGATTGAATAAAAGATTTGATAATTTGAATAAAAGATGTTTTAGAAATGTATTACATGTATTCACAAATATACATGTATAGAAATTAATTACTTGTATAGAAATTTATTACATGTAAAGAAATGTGTTATATGTATGCATATAGAGCAATGTTAACTTGTATAGCAATGTATTAAATGTATGCATAAATATACATGCATAGAAATGTATTACATGTATAGTATTGCATTACATGTATAGAAATTAATTACTTGTATAGCAATTATTTACTTGTATAGCAATTAATTACAGGTATAGCAATGTGTTACATGTATAGCAATGTATTACATAAATGCAGGTATAGCAATGACTACATGGACTGAGGTCAGACAGGGAAATATTTATAGCTCCAACTAGAAAAGGTTGAAAGAATTATATTCACTCAGATCATTTATAAACATGTATTATATCTCTTCTTCCAGTTAACATATAGAATATTTAAACACACTACAGTGATAAAATTATAATATTGAAGGATCTCAACTTTTTTATTTTTAATTTTCCAGTTAGCAAATATTGAGTCAATGAGAATTTATTCCCAAATGGCACATGAACAATCATGAGAGTTGGACAAGGTCATTTTATAAAGTGGTGGACAAATTATCCAGGTGAACAAAATTGATGGAATTTTTTTTCTATTTGTGTGGATTCTAAATAGAAGAAAGGCAATACATGGTTACCAATAGGTTTCAATAGAAGAAATAACTATTTTTAGATATTAAAAAGGCATATATTGGATTGAATAAAAGATTTGCCTAGATAATGAAAATAAATACAGTAGAACCTCCCTTTAGCAGACACCCCGCTAGTGGACGCCTCTCTATTAAGGACAGTTTTCATTTGCAAAATTACCATTTTTACAATTTAGCAACTCTACGGTAAGAGGACACCTCTCCCTAAAGAACACTTTGGCTCTGCAATTAGGTGTCCTTTATAGGGAGGTTCTACTGTAGTTCTAAAACCTTATAAAACATAATTTCAAAATAATAAAATTTCAGCCAATATGATAATTTCTTAAATTAAACAAACAATAGTCAATATGCAAATACAAATTAACTGAATAAAAAAAATATATATATTCTTACAACATGAAGCAATATGAAAAATCTATCCTAATTAAATGTATATATAAATCATTTAGCATCTTAACAGCATTTATAGTTTCCATGTACTCCTGTAGAAGGACAGAGATGGCTGAAAGCTCGAGATTATGTTTATAAAGATAAAGAAACCCATGTCCAGAAACCTGTAGCATTTGTTTGATTGACATCCAGGAGATTTAAGTCAATCTACACAATGATGTTTCAGAAAGGTTATCATTGTGTCAGATTAGAGAGCTCATACAGTACTGAGACATTACTGAAACATATCCTAGACAATACTGAGGATGGAGACATTACTGAAACATATCCTAGACAATACTTGAGTGTAACAAGTCTCAAGATTATAGAGGAAAACAACTCTGCCTTTGCCGGTCCCAAGCCCGGATGAAAAAGGAGGAGGGGGAGCAGTAACAAGCTCACTAAAAAACCTGGGCTCAGCTGGCCCGGCTGATAGTACCCTGTAAGGGCTCCTAATCCAGGGATATAGGATGAGCTGCGTTTGTACTCCATGTTAGGAGCAGCTGCACATGGTGCCTGTTCCTCATGTCAGAGGCGGTCATTTCTTTTGGAGCTAAGTCGGCCTGCCAATGAGTAGTGCTCCCAGTCTTAATGATAAAGGTAGATGCTTTCTACCTCACCGAGATAAGAAAGAAGATGAACTTATGGAAGCTTTATTGTCTTTTCTTCTATAGATGAGAATCAATTTTGCTCAACATTCCAATATAGTTGTGGGTGTTGTATAGATATTGATAAGTTTAAATGAAAAAATAAACTATATTTTAAAAATTCACATAGATTGAAGGCTAGGTTGGATGGAGCAAATATTTATACAAGGCTGTGTGGACATGATTGAAGAATGAACAAGTCTTGCTAAACTTGTCAGTTCTATTCTAGATTGGAGGGAAATATTGATAAAGGATGCCTTAGAACCAAGTGGATTACCTCCATCTTCTTTCTTATCTCCACTCAATCATATCAAGGTATCAAGCTTGTAGAGCTTGTTGATGGTGTCAGTTGGGGATGAGTAGAGCTCTTCAATGAATGAGTCAATACAGTCTATAATGTAATAATGTGTCTTGGGGTTACAGGCTGAGAATTGCACTTAGTACATAGTGGGAAAACCTTGCAACCATTCTGGAAAGTCATTGTCCATAGATGACCAGACTTAAGTCTGAAAATCCAAGATTGTATTAACTCTCATGATGAAATGTCCCATCCCTGTGGATCGGAGAAGACATCATGGAGGCTTAGTTTGTTCAGGAGGGATCAAATATTGACTTGCTGTAGTTAAGATTTGCCTTATCTTGTAGCCTAATAAATTGTTAACATTTGAGATTCCCCATTATTTATATATATGGAAATTTTCTGATTTTAAAAATAACTAAGAAAATTTTAATAATTCAAACATTACATAGCAAACATCGGTTTGCTAATTTTTATTTTGAATATGGGTTGCTCCATCTCAACATTTCTATACAGGTTTATAAGACAAATATATTGTTGGGTGTTAACAAGTAGCCGACCACACGTGACCGTTAAAAATATTTTAAATTTTGTTTATTTTTTTATTTAATTATTTTTATCAGAGAAACAGCACCACAGAGATGAAGGGTATAAATTCTATTTGACTATTGACCACCGTTTAATGTGTTAAATACAACATGCCAGTAATAACATAATATTCGTCTTGTTCAGATCTTAACCGGCAATTTAGAAATGTCTAGAAACAGCTCCAACCCCTTCTACAACTGGCCCGGTGAGACCCAGAACTTAACAACCTTCTTGGACTGGACCACGCACCAATTAAACCTTCTGAGTATTACATCCCTGCCCTTGTCTCATCAATATATATTGGAACAATAAGAAACATGAAGATTCAATTCAGTTCTTCATATCACGATTGTAAAGTCCTAAGAAACTAAGCATACAAAATGATCCATGAGATAGAAATATTCTGCAAAGCAGTTATTGTCGTTTTGCTCAGCTTAGAGCAAATGATTGATCTTTATTGGGAATTAATGACTTCCCAGAGTATGTTGCAAGGACTTTCCACAAAGACTCATTAGGCAGTAAAAGGCCAAGTAGAAAAGGCACTGCTAGTTGATTAGCTTCAATCCAGATACATTAGATTTAGTACACTTCAAATAGTCCACACATTTCTACCAATTTGATGCAATCTTTTCTATTGAACAAATTATATATGTAAAGAGGAGGAAATATGTAAATATTAGGGCAGTAAATTGATGATAAAGACATCTGATGATGCAAATAAACTTTGCAAAGACTCTATTGTTGTAAGTAGCAATTCCAGATATTTCTATGATGAAATACTCATGTGATTTGCATAGTGTTTTAGTATTGTCTATGCTAATTGATATCTCTGTCTATATAGCGCAGCCATGTTAGATTGTTAGTTGGCTAGCGGTTATTGGATAGGGCGTGAGCTGCTGATGTACATATATCTCTTGTCCTTCCTTATTGTTTTATACCTTTAAGTAATAAAGCAGCTGCACATGGCATCTGTTCCTCATGTCAGAGGTGGACATTTTTTTTTGGAGCTAAGTCAGCTGCCACTGAGTAGTGCTCCCAGTCTTAATGACAAAGGCAGACCAGTGTTGAGATAAGAATTTATAATTTTTTCCCAACAGTTTATGCTAAATAAAAATTGGATAAACTATCCACCTTATTAAGAGAGGAGTTCAAATCTAATATAGAATCTTCCAGACCAATGTTACACAATCTCACTAGATTCTGTGAATCCTTTTGGAGAAATCACAAAGCCAGACTTCATCAAACAACGCAAACCTTTGGGCCAATTATTGGAATGTTGTTTTTTATCTTCTTTAAATAAATATTGAGCAAATCTTTTTTTTTAATTGAATAAAAACAACACCAATTCGATAAAAGTCAAATATCTTTTTTTTTTTCAGTATTTATAAATATGTTAGTATTTTTTTAATATTCAAGTATAAATTAATGTTAATTTTTTCTAAATAATGCAATTATTTTTAGATACATTTTTTTTCCATATATATACAAATATTTACAAATTTCATATAACAGACATTCAATATTTTATAAAGCCAAATAATAATATCTACATTTTCAAGATAATTCCTTGAGAGTCCAATAATACAGTAGAACAACCTCCATGAGAGGACATTTGCGCTAGAGGACACCTCTCCACAAAGAACAGGTATCAATGCCAATACAGTAGAACTTATTCCATGAGAGGATACTCATGCTAGAGGACACCTCTCTACAAAGAACAGTTTTCATTTGTAAAATTACCATTTTTACAATTTAGCAACTCTCCGGTAAAAGGACACCTATCTCTAAAGGACATTTTGGCTCTGCAATTAGGTGTCCTTTACAGGGAGGTTCTACTGTACATATTTATAGAGGTATTTTTGAAATAAGGTGGAACAAGAAAGGTGACATTTAAGGTGTTTATCGCGGAGTAAGGACAGTCTTTCGCCAGGTGTCCAGCTTCATTACAAAAGAGAAAAATATTTGTTTTTTGCTGGATGACTCATTTTTTTCAAGTTAACATGAAAAAGGTTGGTGAATATACATGATAGTTGCTGTGTGTGGCTGTATGGAATATTGATCATATAAGTTGTTATATGCATATCATAATATATCTGTTGTTTATAGAGGGTGTCTGTCCATAAGACAGTGTGCAGTTTGAAAATTACTCGAACAAATTATTTGATCAAATAAATATTAGTGCACGGCCGTGTCAATGGGCAACAATTTCAGCATTTAGTGTCAGCTCTATCTAACAAAACTTTCAGTTAATTGTAATTTTTTACTGTGCACATCAACTTTTCAGACACCCAGTATTTCGATTCAATATAAAAATTAATAAAGTTTTGAAAATGAATGCAAATTTTCAAAATTTTGAAACTTTTCACCTAAGCGTGTTCTTTATATTTGAGTAATGTGTGTGTTTGATTAGTAGATTAAACTAAAAATACTGGTTGTGATCTTCAAATCTTTCACTCTTTCAACTCTGTGAAGATTTGCATAGACAACAAACCCCTATAGTTGCATATAACTTCTTTCTCTGACGTTACCATAGCTAATCAATGCTACCACAGTGGACAGTGGTTAGAAACCCTCAGTATATATCTTACATTGAATAAATTTTCAAAATTATTTTAAAGCAAAAAAAAAAAAAAAGATATTTTAACAATAAAAATAAAAATAACATTTAGGATAAAAAAAAAAGCAAAAAAGTTTGTAAAAATATTTTTTTTTTAAATCAAAATAAATATAGATATAATAAAAAATCCCACAATAAAAAAACAATATATATATATATATAAATATAGGTTATTTTATATTTTTACAATAAAAGAAAAAACATCTAAGGTTAAAAAAAATTGTGTATAAAAATGATATATATATACAAGTTAATAAAAAAACACAAGGAAAGGCAAGATGGCGGTGGATAGAAAGGCCAAATGTTGAGCAAGCAAGCTGTGGGAGGGAAGGATTGAGGAGAATTGACAAGGATTTCTTCCTATTTTTATCAACTTGAATAGAGAATTAACATATACAATGTAGAATTTAAAACATCAAGAACCAATATTCATGTTGGTCATCTTTTAGAAAGAGCTACATTTATTCACATATATGACATCCAATTCACAACACACAACTCACTCCAGGACTCCAGCCATCTTTGCAGCCCTCTATATGGCAGACATCAATCTAGAAGAGGACATCCATACAAACAAGGCACCTCAGTTGGCCGGTATTGTGATCAGGGTGAATGGACTGATCTGATCTGCTCCATGGACGAGGACCACCATCAAATCACTAATTTACATATCGGCTGGTAAGTTGAAGTCTTAATATTCATTCCCAATATTCACAATATTTTAACTTCTTCTACATGGCGAGCAGGAGAAGCAGCACAAGTAAGGGACTGCCCTGTAGGGCTTAGTATGGTGTCGTGAGCCCCAAGCTGTTACAGTAACCATGAACAGGGAACTCTGAAATGTGGCTGATTAACGGGGCAATGGCACCCCACTTTTCCATGGAGTGGACAAGATACCACCATAATATTGTAAAAACCTGAAGACAGTGATACCAATTTGGAGATGAAATATTCACAGAGAAATAAAAATAAAATGATTACAGCTGTTCAATATTTGTCAGCGTTGTTGACTACTGTCTCACTTATCCAGGAGGCTTCAAAGTTTGGATGGGACTTATACAGGAGCATTCTTGGTAATTCATTGGTACTAGATAATGGTCTGTTTTCACACAAACATATTGATATATCTATTTTCCCATAGACGGAAGAGGCTCCCCATGTTTTCATAGATCAATTTCCTTCTAGCAAAATTTCCACAGAAATATTGATAATTCAATGAAACCATCCCTTGTACCAATATTCATTAAAAATACCATCTTCCATTGAAAAGATACTTTTCCCTGGAGGCCTGGTATTTTTACTCAGCATATGGATTTACTCTTATTCTGATTTAGTCTTGTTCAACATTAAGATTTGAAAAACCAAAAAGACCATAGTGGTTGAAAACAACATCATATGACATGAGACAAGGAAGAAATTGATGTGTAATTCCTCAATCATTCCCACATTAAACCACAGAAAGTAGATTTTAAAAAATAAAGAATAATATCTATATATATAATGCTCTATATTAAATAAGGCAAATTTTTTAAAGGTTTTCTGTGAATAGAGTTTGTAAAAAATAATTAGAGAGAGAACAACAATTTTTTTCTTTTAAATTTGATGTTAATTTTATCATTGAGAATGAGCAGCGAGGGGACAGGGAAAACTTTCAAAAATAATCAAAATTTAGATTACCTTAATGAGGATGTGAGGGACTTGACATTTGTATCATCTATATGTGGCCCAAAGCCACTTTTTTTCCAATAAATCTAAAGGATTCAGCACTGATTCAAACTAGATATACAGAAGAAAATATGTAAACTATATTATAAAGTTTCAGAAAATTAAAAGAGAAAAATGTACTTCTGATTGAATTAATCACACAGAGAAGATCAATTTTTCCTAAACCAAACTGAAAAAGATGTCAATTTGGCCCATTTCAGACATGAGCTATTTCCAAAATGAAGTACTTACAAGATAATAAGACCTAATCCAAATAAATTAATAGCATGTGGCATTTCACTAACAGCGTTTTTAGCTACAGACAAAATAATAAATAAATAAAAAAGTCTAAATTCATTTATTCTTTTTTGTCTGATGATGGTAACAACCTTGTTATCGGAATGTCCCACACTATTTAGATTAGGTCTTAATTGTAGCTATAGTCTATAATCCAAATTGTGTTTAAAACTTTACTATCTGTGACCTTTATTGTTTTACATAATCCAATGTGAATAGAATGAATAATTGGGAGGTTTTCTATATAAATAGTTCAGAAAATACTGGTAGATTGAGTATTTGAAGCTGATTAATGATAAGGCCACAAATTAGATTATAGATTATAAATACAAGGTAATAAGACCAAATAAATAAATAGTGTGTGAAGTTTCGGTAACAACGCTGTTAGCGAAACGTCACACACTATATATTTATTTGGATTTGGTCTTATTACCTTGTGTTTATAAGCTGATTATTGAAAAGGTTCCAGAGCCCAGAGATTGAACAAGAGCTGTCTACAAGCCAACAAACAATTGGGAGTCACACCAACTCAACAGCAACCTAATAAATTGTTTCTCTATAGAACTCCCTTTCAGACTATACAATATGTTCACCAAATTGTCATATTTAACTTATTATGTTTTCTAGGTGTAGAATGATTTCTTATGGTTTTCCTTTTAGTTTTTTGACAAGGTAACAAAAGTCTAAATATATCATTTATAATTGATGTGTTCCTGTAACAGTATTGTTACTGTAGAGATAGAGGCTGTCTGGCCGGTGGCATTCATAGCTCTTCAAATTAAAGATATTTCGACCAGTAAATCTTTTTTATTACCTTGACATTTCAACAAAAATCTTTTGTCCTGGTCAGGAGCGAACAAAAATCAAAACATTTGGCAAAGCGTTAAAAATTATTCAATTTTTGCAGAATAATTTTTAACGCTTTGCCAAATGTTTTAATTTTTGTTTGCTCCTAATGAGGACAAAAGATTTTTGTCAAGACAATAAAAAAGATTTACTGGCCGAAGTATCTTTAATTTGAAGAAGTAGTGTTACTATCCCCAAATTGTTTTACTTATTTCAAGTACACTTGGTACACTGACCAATAAGCAGTCACGGACCAACAGCAGCACTATTAGAAAGAGAAAAAAGACCTTTTGAAAATCCAGAGTTCAACTGACCCAGTTGATGGACCTCAGCAAAGGGTCCCTCTCCAGGGATACAGAAGAGCTGCGTCTGCTTCCATGTTAGAAACAGGCCTCAAACTACAGGCAAAGTCAGACTTTTCACCAAAGTGTGCCTGGATCATGGTGCCATGGTCAATGAAAGCTGCACCCCTACACCCCATTCCATGAGCTCGAGGAGCATGGACTCAGGGAATTCATGTCATCTTTACACAAGGGAATAAGAAACAATAATACACTTTGACATTTACCATGATAATCATTGTGGGTAATTAGCTTTTACTCTAAGTGCTCCACAGGTTAAAAAAAGGAAATGGCCATTTTAGGTAAGTTAGTCTGAGAGAGAATACTTCTTGGGAAACATTCTGTGTAAATTACTCATCAGGACTTGTGGTTACCTTGTGATTGCATTCCTTCATTTTTAGACCCACTCTGGAGAATATATGTCTCATCCTTGGTCACAGTTCTTGCATGCACAGACAACAAAAAAAGCTAAAAAAAAAACACCTTCCAGAATTTGATCTTGAAATGTATTGATATGGAGTAGAGCATACAAGTTTTGAAATGAGAGGTATTTCGAAATTTTGAAATGAGAGTGCTGAAAACCCCAGGCCAAAAAGGCTGTTTTATTAAAAATTGATATTTTTATCTTCTTTTTCTTTCTCATCTCCACTCAATCACATTAGGGTGATATTTTTTTATAATAATAAGGTATTTAGGGACTTTGGTATCAGAACTTGAATTCTGAAGCAAATGTGTGTCTTGAGGTAGATATCTCAATTGGAGAAAGTTGTAGCTTCAGAACGAGAGGATTTAGATGTCATTTCACATGGTGACGTAGAATGTTGAGTTTAGATATGGAGAAGCGGCCATCTCTGGCAACAGTAACTACCTGACATGAGAACCAGACTGTTCTGGCTACAATCATGGACACAGAGCAGCAGCTTTACACACCCAAGATAGAGGATACTGCTGCAATAGAGATGCATGGAGACATCTGGGGCTCATCATTGGACAAGACAACAGAAAATTGACATGGACCCAGAATAGCATCTTTACACTCCCAAGATAGAGGACATTGCTGTGATAGAGATGCATGGAGACATCTGAGACAACACCTGGGTACAATATTGCATTCCCAAGTAATGATGAAGTCTAATAAAAGAGAGACAATCATTGAAGGCCAGCCAGTCCCTAAAGAGCCACCAATCCTGTGTTTCTGACATTAAACTTATAGAATTCACCAGAGTATCAATTAAAGGATTAAATTATATTTTTTGTGACACAGTGGATATTCCAATTTCAAATGTTTTCATCTTTCACCTCCCAAATGTATTCCACGCACCAATGGGGGATTTACTGACAATATTATATTTACTAATGACACCGACTGGGAATGACTGGTTTTGTAAAAAAAGTAATAAATAGTGAAGCTTCATCCTAAATCTCTTCTTATATGATGGTCCTGAATTATGATTTATCATATATTTGCCAAGTCATCAGGATAGCTAGGTTATCATAAAGTTTTACTGATTATCTTATTCAATCTGAAATATCAGATTTTATACGAATATTTTAAAATTCAAACTTCCCTCAGCAGAGCTGACTGCTACAGGGCGCGTCCCCAGGTGGCGGATAGGGGAACAACCTTCAGATATGAAGGCCAGCTGAGAAGCAAGCAGAATAACTCTGATAAATAAACAGTCGCAGACCAACAGCAGCATTGTTAGAAGAGGAGAAACACCTCTTTAAAAATCCTGAGTTCAACTGATCTGGTTGATAGACCTTAGTAAGTGACCCTCTCCAGGGATATGGAGGAGCTGTGTCTGTACTCATGTTAGAGTCAGCAGCAAAGGCTTCCATGTTAGGAACGGCCTCAAATTACAGGCAAAGTCAGACTTTTACCAACGTGTGCCTGGATCATGGTGCCATGATTAACAAAAGCTACACCCCTACACCTCATGGAATTCGTGTAATCTTTACACAAGGGGAATAAAAGAAACAACAAATTCAAACCTTAAATATTTAGATCTCTAGTGCTTTTTATTCACTAATTTTAAGTGAGATATTTGAGTTAGGTATAATTTTTATCATGAAGAAATTATATAGAAATCATATGGTCAAAATATATCAAGACTAAAGATATATATATATAATTCATTTTCTTTATCTCCCCCTCTCTCTATACAGAACTAGGAGATTTGATAAAAAATGAGTCTCATGTCTTGGAGGATTGATTAGACCAGAGTTTAAATGAAGGATTGTGGTTTATACATGTTGTTAATATATAAATGAAGATGCAGAGCAAAAGGCCCAATGTATAAAAATGAAATAAATAATTCTATGCAATGTGTCTGCGATGTGGAATAAAATAATATACAATGTGGAATAAATAATAGGATCAAGCCCCTAGACAGCACAAAAGGAATAAAAAAAATAATTCCTACAAAAAGATGCATTTATGAGAATTTGAAACTATTATAGAGGCGTATGATTCCTTTAAAATAAAACAATTTTCTACTGCCCTTACTGTAATGATAAAATTAATGGAAGGGCCTGGCTCATCAGCGGTGAACCCTCCCAGCAGTTTTGCCAGTTTAATCTACCATACCGCTGTTATATTGAATTTTTCGGTTTTTCCTTTTATATCGATACTGATCTCTTGGAAATGGTATTTTGAATGAAATATGGACATAAGCTATGAGGACAATAGAACTTCCCTTTAGCAGACACCCCACTAGAGGACACCTCTCTATAAAGGACAGTTTTCATTCACAAAATTACCATTTTTACAATTTAGCAACTCTCGGGTAAGAGGACACCTCTCCCTAAAGACACTTTGGCTCTGCAATTAGGTGTTGTCCTTTACAGGGAGGTTTTACTGTATATCATAGAGAGAGAAAAATATTTAAAATTTCACTTTTATTCATTTTTTAAAAAGTGGAAAGGCAATTGGAACTAGCAGCAAAATTTACAGAGAAGAGTAAATACAGTTCATTAGTGCTTATTGGTTCTAGAGTGGACAAAGCAATATAATAATTGCTTTTTATTCATTCAGATAAAGAAAGCCTTTTCAATATAGAAGGAAGTGAAGTAATAAGCAATATAAATATTATGGAAAATACATCTAAAATGTTTCACCAACAACATACAGTTAAACCTGTCTATAGCGCCCCCTCTTGGGACTCACCAAAATAGGGTGCTATAGACAGGTCACTTTTAAAGTAAATCGTATCATATATTTAAAATCGGGCGCTATAGAGAGGGAGACGTTATTTAGAGGGGGCGCTATAGACAGGTTTATCTGTACTGTGATCACAAATAATCAAATGGGGAGAAAGAATGTGAGTATGAAATGACTTGGTGGTAGCTGATGGGAAGAGATTGTATGAAAGAAAAGAATTGTTGTTCTCTCTGTGGTGAGGTAGTGGTGGGGCCACCAGACTAGAGGAGTTAAGTAGGCCAAAACCAACAACAAAATACCCGTTGTTCCGCTGAGGTTGGGGGGGGAGGGGGCTAGTTCAAGGGGGGGCCGTGGGACAGCTGATTTGCTGAAAACACACATTGGAACATGTGAAAACTTTTATTGTAAAATTGTCTCACAACTGTGAAAACAACCAGTGAAAACATTTTTTAAAATAGAGATTTAAAAAATGGGTGAAGATAAAAACGACCAAGTTTCAGTATTATAGTAGAACCTCCTTCAGTGGATACCCTGCTAGCAGACACCTCTCCACAAAGGACAGTTTTCATTTGAAAAATTACTATTTTTACTATTTAGAAACTCTCTGGTAAGAGGAAACCTCTCCCTAAAGGACACTTTGGCTCTGCAATTAGGTGTCCTTTACAGGAAGGTTCTACTGTATTACTCAAAATAGTCATCTGTTAACCATGTCTGTGTGTGGTACAAGCCATGATAATCATGGTGGGTAGAAGTAGGCGACTGCTTTTACTGTAAGTGCACCACATGTCTACACATGTGAAAAGCAGTTCGAGTTTGCACTTACAAATGTGCCAGAGCCCTGTTTGGGGGTGACTGTGTGTAACAATAGATGTCACATGGAAGGGAGTAAAATAATGTTACCAGTACTCACTTGAGAACTGTCGGCTAGATTAAGGTTTCCATTCCAAGATGGAGGTGGTGGCCTGTTATTGGCTGAATCCTGAAATCCATTGCACACTTTATAGTATCATTCTTGGCAATTTTTAAAAGTTGATAGTTAAAAACTTGAGGTTGTGTGAAAAGCTAATGTAGAAATGGAGACTTTTCCTAGTTGATTTCAACAAAGAATGAATTTCAGATAATGAAGCATCAAGCCATTTGACATCACAGCCTGAATTGATGAGAGAAAAAACATTCTTGCAGATAATACTTGCATAAAATCTGAAATCAATTTTTTTTTTAAATGAGTGCTCGATGGTGAACCATTTATCTGAAAAAGTGTACTATGTGGACAGTAGAACCTCCATCCAAAACAAAAATAAACAAGAACTAGAGGATCCCACCTAAGCCGTAACTGTGAAAGTTGTTTCTTATCCCCTTGTGTAAAGATTACACGAATTCCATGAGTCCATGCTTTTCGAGCTGTTTGATTATAAGCAGCGGCCTCTCCCACAGTAAAAGTGACTGACTGGAGTATCACCAATATGGAACGGAACGCTTCATGATTTTGAGTGTCTTCCTTGCGCAGGGGCCACGCTAATCTTCCCTGTATAACTCCAACTTCAGTATATGTACCGCCGAACAAGCGTGTACCACCAAGTATCACCAATATGGCAGAGCTCACCTTAGCCGGCTCGGGTCCCGCCAACATTGGGGAGAAGCAGTCGAGCTCCAAGGTGGCTGGGTTCTGCTTGGGACATCCACACCTGGACAGAAACCTCTCTTGGTCTCTGCTGTGTTCTAGTGTATAAGGTGACATTCTCTATTTTACTGGGTGGATTTGGATTTTGAGAATGGAATTATGGAAATGGAATTATTTTGTTCCATATATCTTCTATTAAAATATCATAAGTAATTTGATAGGAATTATATTGGACACTTTGAACAAACTTTGTCAGCGGAAGAACATGTCGGCTTCAAGACACGGCGTTCTATCATCATCAAACTTGAGCAGAAATCTAACTCTTGGACCCTCGCTGGAAAATATTAACATCATTGCTTTCTAGGAATGCTTATAAGAGCTTAATAGAAAATGCATTTACATATACAGTTAAACCTGTCTATAGCGCCCCCTCTTGGGACTCACCAAAATAGGGTGCTATAGAGAGGAGGTGCTATAGACAGGTCACTTTTAATGTAAATTGCATCATACTACGTATTTAAAATCGGGCGCTATTTAGAGGGGTGCTATAGTCATGTTTAAGTGTAAACACTCTGCAGCAGTCCTGGAGAAGCTTCAAGTCTATCTTGGGTTTATCCCAGTTGTGTGGCAGGATGTTACCTGTGATGGCAGTGGCAGGCCACCAGTAGCACACAGCAGACCACACTGGCAGCCGCCCCGATGGCCACAGCCAGGATGTGGCCCTGAGGTAGGGGATCCACCCACTCTGTACCACACAATCCTGTCAGACAACATCTAAGTGATTTTAAATCATCATATTAACATTGGTAAAAACCAATACAGTAGAAACCCCATGAGAGGACATCCGCATTAGAGGACATCTCTCTGTTATAATAGTTAAGTGTTATCAGAATAAGACTCAGCTTTACAAGTTGAACTGAATCCTGTAATCTCCTTTTATACAAAATAGAAGCATAGAGGTAAAGAGGAAATATTTTACCTAAAGTTAAAACAACTGACAAATGCCATGACATAGTCAATAATAAATACAATACATAACATTATTATAGGTTATTTAACAAATCACAACAAAGACAGTTTTCATTTGCAAAATTACCATTTTTTACTATTTAGCAACTCTCCGGTTAGAGAACACCTCTCCCTAAAGGACACTTTGGTTCTGCAATTAGGTGTCCTTTACAAGGAGGTTCTACTGTATGATTATTCAGACTTATATGGGAAGAACTAAATGAGTCTCAATTATCAGTAGTCCCATAATAAATTAATGTCCATTTAAAACAATCTTAACCTCACAAATTGCATTGAAACAAAATGTAATTGGACTCTAGACAGGGTAGTTTCCCATAAATGATTCTCACTGATGGTAGATTCCAAGGTGACTAACGTGGCAACGCACCCATTTTCCAACCAAGATAGTGGACATTGCAACTGCTGTGATAGAGATGCACGGGGACATCTGAGGCTCTTCATTGGACATGACAACAACAACTGATAGTAGAAGTGCCATACATCACTTGAGTCACACAGGGGAACTTAGAGACAAAGTCAGCAGGAACATAATTGGCTATCTCCAAAAACTCAAAAATTCACTTTCAATGGTACCCTCATATGTTGGCATTGAAGGCAATGAGACTGCTGATGTGCTAGAAAAAAAAAAGCACAAGAGAACCCTTGCAACAGAATAATAAACTTACTTTTAAAGAAATTGAGACAGTAGCCAAAACAAAAATAAACAAGAACTGGAGGATCCCACCTAAGCATAGCTGGTACAGAGTAGTGGACCCAGGAGGAGCTCTGAACCTCAGAAATAGACAGCATCAAACAACACTAACAAGATTTAGAACAGGCCATCTCAAGTCATTGAAGATAGAAAATAATAACAAAATCTACCCCACTTGCCCAAAGTGTAACTTGGCACCTGCAGCTCCAGAACACGGCTTGCATTAGATGCACTAAACAGGACCTTTGGGAGAAGCCGCTGCTTATCATCAAACAGTTCAAGGAGCATGAACTCATGGAATTTGTGTAAACTTGACACAAGGGGATAAGAAATAACAACTTTCCCATATGGGTCCTAAATATTGAGAGAATTTGATATTACCAAGCTCTTACTGGTGGGAAAGCAGCTTGGCTTATCTAGCAATCACCATGTGGATGAAATGATAGACAAAACAAGTTAAGAAAAAAAACTTGGATTTGACCACAAACCAAAATTGAAGCTTTCCAATTTCTGATATGAGTAAATGGAAATATTTCTAGAGAGAAATAAGTTAGGACATGTCACAATATGAAGATTGGATTCCAGAGAAGACATGAGTAACAATGGGACTTTCCACATGGAAGAAGGGAAGAAGATTGACATGAACCAACAACTGTAAATAGATTCTCAATGTCCAATAACAACAAATTTAAGGGATACATAATTACTGGGGTCAGCATCACTAAGCCATCAACCTAACAACAATTTATTTCTGCTACAGAGCAGAATTGTGGAAAGAGCTACATTGTAGTGGATCATTAAAAGACTTATCTACACTCAAGATGGAAATCTTTGCTGGGAGGATATTCATCTATAAAGGTCGCCTCTCCCGTCAAAATAAATGTCAAAACTAGATGCCATCTATTGATTCTCGCAAACTAGCGGCCTAGGGTCAGTGACAAAGCCACAACACTAGCTTAATAATAGATGGTGTCTAGTTTTGACACCTATTTTGAAGGGAGAGATGACCTTTATCTTCATAGAGAAATTCAAGATAACTGAAAATGCACACTTGTCTGAAATTATTTTTTCAAAACAAAATTACTAACTAAAAAGGTCAACTATGGAAAGGATGAGGCCAGTGGGACCACAGTCTTGTGTGAATGAAATATTGTTGTTGTTTCTTATCACCTTGTGTAAAGATTACACAAATTCCAATGGAATGGAGTGTAGGGGTACAGCTTTCGTTGATCATGGTGCCATGATCCAGGCACACTTTGGTGAAAGTCTGACTTTACCCGTAATTTGAGGCTGTTCCTAATATTTTAAAGAGGTCTTTCTCCTCTTCTAACAATGTTGCTGTTGTTCCGCGACTGCTTATTTGTCAGAGTATTCTGCTTGTTTTGCACCTGGCCATCATATTTAAAGGTCATTCCCCTATCCGCCACCTGGGAATGCGCCCTGTAGCAGTCAGCTCTGCCGAGGGGAATGGAATGTTGATCAAAAATTGACTTTTCTTGCAAATGTACCACCCTGATTGGTTTCAGATGGACCAGGAGGAAGGAGCCAATGTCCTAGTGATTGCAGCAGTCCGGACTCACTGTGAGGTAGAGGCTCCGGGGGGATGAGCACAGCCACAGGTGAGCAGGGCAGTCCGTAGCCCGCTCTGGTGGCTGCCCGGACCTGGAGCTGGTACTGGGTGTCTGGAGAAAGGTCCGGTAGATCCACACTGAGTTCTGTGTCTTCACACACACATCCTGGGAATATAGCTCTACAGCTAGGTTTCATTGAACAACAAGTGTATAGGATGTCAGTTCTATTGAAATACTTATTCAAATCAAAAGAGGCATAACTCTGCCTTTGCCGGTCCCAAGCCCGGATGTAAAAGGAGGAGGGGGGGCAGTAACAAGTTCACTAAAAAACCTGGGCTCAGCTGGCCCAGCTGATAGTACCCTGTAAGGTCTCCTAATCCAGGGATACAGGATGAGCAGCGTTTGTACTCCATGTTAGGAGCGGCTGCACATGGCGTCTGTTCCTCATGTCAGAGGCGGCCATTTCTTTCGGAGCTAAGTCGGCCTGCCACTGAGTAGTGCTCCCAGTCTTAATGACAAAGGCAGACACATTCTACTTCCCCCAGTACCCTAATATGATTGAGTGGAGATAAGAAAGAAGAAGAGAAAAGAGGCATATCCTGACCAGGAGCATATGAGCTTTTTAGATAGCAGAGCGCCATCTAGTGGAACAGAAATCAACCAAATGTTTATTTAGCCTGTTCCCTGATATTTAGCCAACCCATTTTCTTGACAAATCAAGAAAAGCCATCCACGAACGCGTTTCGGGCTGTTGGCCCTGGTCAGCGTGGAGCAGACTGTACCTCTACGACCAAAAATGTTTTGGTCCCAGCTGTGGCTTAAAGGTGAACCTATAATTAAGATCAATGGAATTTAATTTAATTTTTTTAAATTATCTCTAATACATGTGGTACAGGCCTTGATGATTCATGGTTGGTAGAAGTTGGCGACTGCTTTTACTGTAAGTGCACCACATGTCTACACATTTGAAATGCAGTTCGACTGGTAAAGAAATTATTTTTTGATCCAAAATATGCTGTTTTATTTAGAGTTACTGAAGTGTGAGGAAAAAGATATTCTAAGCTATCACTACTTTGTTGGTGACTTTCTGTTGCAATCATTAGGTAAAGGGATGAGGGTCGGTGAAGGATGGTCTAAACCGTTGGTTTTCGACTGCTACATCCCGGGATCGAATCCCGCATTGGGCACTTTTTTCTGATTTAAAAAATGCTCCAATGCCCCCCGATTCTTAAAAAAGTCCAACCCCACCAGCGAGTGCAAGTAACCAAATGGGGCTCTGGCACATTTGTAAGTGCAAAGTCAAACTGCTTTTCACATGTGTAGACATGTGGTACACTTACAGTAAAAGCAGTCGCCAACTTCTACCCACCATGATTATCATGGCCTGTACTATGTGTACTAGGGATAAGCAAAAAAAAAAAAAAAGGTAAAGGGATTCTAAAAGTATTCATTTGTATCTTTATTATTTTTAATGAACCTGAAGCTTCTTACAAGTCCACAACATTCAGTTCGCATTTTCACGATATTCCATGTTCTCAGAGGTAGGTACATGGAGGTAATTTTTATTTATATAAAACACATTTTGGCTTGCTTCAGATGCACTAAACAAGACTTTTGGGAGAGGCCACTGCTTATCATCAAACAGCTCGAGGAGCATGAACTCATTCATGTAATCTTTACACAAGGGAATAAGAAACAACAATACAGGTCTCCCTACAAAGGTTTGCAGGCTGTAGGGGAGGTTTTAGTGGTTCCATAGATGTGTTTCAAACATTGCAAGAGTGGTTACCAGTGAGGGCCAAATTGTGCCAGGGTCCTCCAGGTGTGGAGAACTGGACCTCGTAGCCCACCAGCTGACCTGGGATGGAGTGTGGTGGCTGCCAGGTGAGTCGGAGCAGGGACCCTGTCAGGAGCTGCCAGCGGACCTGGGTGGGAGGTCCGGGAACTGAGAGGTCCAGATGTGAGAGAAGAGAGGGGCTGAGAGAGCCAGGGCACTCACCTCCCTCCAGGGTGTGGCACTCCGCCCTGTCGCTCCACTCGCTGGGCTGCCAGTGCAGGTCATAGCTCCGCACCCAGAGCTCATAGGTCTGGAATGGCTCCAGTCCCGACACCTCCGCTTCTGACTTGGTGCTGAGAACATCCCCGTGTTACTGTCACCCCTAGCTCACAGTTCACACTGCTGCATATATATACATAGTAGAATTGGATTCACCTTTAATTTAGTCTTTTCTTATTCCAGTTTTGTATTTTAAAACATATATCGGGGGTCTAAGTCTGACTGTCACCTCCATGTGGTGGATAGCCAACCAACGACAGCAGCTCCCCATCATGGAGACCCATGGAGTAAAACTGGTCATACAAGACCGCTCCTCTTCCAGGATGGTGTAAAGACCTTCCCACAATGTACCATCTGTAGGACCAAAGAGGCCTCACCAGACTACTTCTTGGAATGTATGGGAGCCTCAAGACAGGACCTATATCCCTACCAAGATTGTAAATTTAACCCATGAATTCAGTCACTATGAACTTGTATAATTATACAATGGGTTAATAGAAAAAAATTGAAAATAGAGCAATCCATAAATAAATATGTGGCGCTGAATTTGTTGTTGACACACATTAAAATGTTATAATACCTTGATAACGGTTGGCGTTCAGCCAACTGAAATATTGGTAAAATAAATGATATTTTGATCCAATATATGCCTTTTTATTTAAAGAAAAAAACATATATATGAGTTTTAATAAATATAATTTATTACACATATAAATGATATTTTTCAGTATTAAACACAAGGTAATAAGACCAAATCCAAATAAATAAATAGTGTGTTAACACATTTGGTCTTATTACCTTGTGTTTATAATCTATAATCCAAATTGTGCCTTTTCATTTTTCAGTATATTAAAAAAAATTGGTTTACAGAAGTTAAATAATAAATGGAGGATCACAGACATTCAGCTCTACCCTCAATCAGGGAAGTTGGTGGTTCCTTGTAAGATCTCAAGCTACATCCATCTAGACTACGGACAGAAGGCCCTCAACAGAAGTCATGTGATCCAACTCACCAAAGAAGCAATTTAAAGTTAAGGAGAAAAACTCTTCGTCTTCTTCTTTCTTATCTCACTCAACAATCATATCAGGGTATCAAGCTTGTTGATGGTGTCTGCTGGGGATGAGTAGAGCTCATCAATGGATGAATCAATACAGTCAATAATGTGTTTTGGGGTTGCAGGTTGACACTTAGTACATAGTATGAAACCTTGCAACCATTCTGGAAAGTCATTGTCCAGTCATGAGAAAAACTCTAGGAGGTAAAAGTCTTCTTCTTTTTTATCTCCACTCAATCATATTAGGGTATCAAGCTTGAGACTTGACAACCATCTTTTTTTTTTTTTTTTTTGCTTATCCCTAGTACACGTGGTACAGGCCATGATAATCATGGTGGGTAGTTAGCGACTGCTTTTTACTGTAAGCGCACCACATGTCTACAATGTGAAAGCAGTTCGACTTTGCACTTACAAATGTGCCAGAGCCCCGTTTGGTTACTTGCACTCGCTGGTGGGGTTGGACTTTTGCAAGAATCGGGGGGCCATTGGAGCATTTTTTTTTTTTAAACAGAAAAAAAGTGTCCAATGCGGGGATCGAACCCGGGTCATAGTGGTCGTAAACCAAACGGTTTAACCAGCCTTCCACCGACCCCCCCAACCATCATGACTGGGTGAAGTAGAAAGTGTTTGCCTTTGTCATTAAGACTGGGAGCACTACTCAGTGGCAGGCCGACTTAGCTCCAGGAGGCAAAAGTAAAGCTATGTGGTAGCAGTTACCTCCAGAGGTAGAGGAAGTGTGGCAGCCCAATGCCCCGGTATCTGACAGAGAAGAAGGTACTAGAGGGAGGGGCCAGCCAGGAGGTCTTGATGGAGGACGGGGAGGTGGGGAGCACAGAGAAGTTGGTGGGGACCTCTTCATCTGCCACACATGGCCGCCGTCACACATCTAGTTATCTAAAAAGGTCACCTCTCCCGTCAAAATAGACATAAAATATCAAAATAGACTTTATTCCATGAGATCCACAAGGGATCTAATGGAATATTGACAATCTGCCAAAGAGGTGTTTTGCTGGCAAAGTGGCTAGGCCAAATCAATGGCTAAAATATAGAAGAGAATTTTGCTGAGAGGATATTGATCTAAAAAGACAAAGGTCGCCTCTCCTGTCAAAATAGCCATCATAACTAGATGCTATCTATCGACCATCACCGCAAATTAGCAGCCTTGGGTTGGTGACAAAGCCACAACACCAGCTTTGGCAAACTGAGAAGCGTCCACCTAGAGACCATGGTTTCAGGCTAATGGCCCTCATCAGCCTAGGGCAGACTTGACATCTGCCAAAGAGATGTTTAGCCCAGCCACTTAGCCAGCTATTTTACAACTAAATTATCTTGGTTCCGTGGAGAGTGAGCTACACACTAGAGGAAACCTCTCTACAAAGGACAGTTTTCATTTGCAAAATTACCATTTTTACAATTTAGAAACTCTCCGGTTAGAGAACACCTCTCCCTAAAGGACACTTTGGTTCTGCAATTAGGTGTTGTCCTTTACAGGAAGGTTCTACTGTGTATTCCTAAGAACAGGTTTATAGGTAAAAAATGTCTCACAACATATATCTCAGAACAAAATATCTCAGTTTTATATAGAGAATCTCCCGATACAATCCAGGAGATACTGTAGTCTGGATAGTTGGGAGAGATCTCTCATTGGAGGTTGACAAGTGGTTTTACAAAGGTTTACTTTCTATCAGAGAGGAGATATATAAGAGGCAGTCACCTTGGCCTGTGTCCAGAGGTAGAGGAGAGACGAGGGGCAAGATCTGAAGAGCCTCAGGTCCCCTGCCATTCTGACCCACAGCAGCCAGTCGCACCTCCAGCCAGGGTTGGTCCCTGGAGGAGTTGAGAGGTAGGAGGTAGGAGGATTGGTTGGCCGGCAGCTCCAGGGTGGTGCTCCTGTAGCTGAGACTGTAGCCCAGCGGCTGGTGGAGGCTGGAGGCTGGCATGTGCCACTCCGCTAGCAGGTTGTTGGTGGCATTGACGGCAGTGAGATGCAGCACTGGAGCCAGGGGCACTGCCACAACACTGGGCTGGCAACACAGTGTGGAGAGCCAATAATCCACTCACCAGTGAAGTCCGACAGTTCCGGCAGCACCAGGCTCGACCAGGGCCAGTCTCTGTTGGGGAAACCGGCGTCAGTGCCAGCGATCACACGGACATCGTACTCCCCACTTGGCGTCAGGTCTGCAAAAGTGTAAACAGAATATAGCCAGGCAGTTCTATGTGAGCTGGTTGAATGCGGAGAGATTGGTTTAACAAATCTAGTTAAAGCTCTGCAGTAGGTGTTAGACAATGGCAATTAAAATAATTTTATTGACATCTCGTCAATACCTGCAAAAGTGCACAGTCTTCACTATTTGCATATGCATGATACTATATACAATGAATATGGCACCTCTACCACCGCTGCAGAGTTTGGTGGAGAATCGCCAGTGAGTCTCCAGCGACACCACGTATTTCGCGATCTACAAAGAATACGTAGATCGCGTGCTTCGTGGCTGAGTAGGTGTTAGAGAAACATTGTGAGACTGTTGAGACTTTGACTATAGCATAGCAAGTATTTAGAGGAAGTCTTCTTCTTCTTTCTTATCTCCACTCAATCATATCAGGGTATCAAGCTTGTAGAGCTTGATGGTGTCTGCTGGGGATGAGTAGAACTCATCAATGGATGAGTCAATACAGTCAATAATGTGTTTTTTAGAGGAAGTTTTAACTAAGAATCAAAGATTCATCTTTGTTGAGAAACTTATGGATAGAAATATTATTATTAATGATGATAATAGAATAATTATAGCATATAAGGTACTGATATCGGAGAAATGATGTTCCTGTGTTCATACACCAGACACCCAAGCATGAATTTTGTGAATAAATCAAAAACAGAACAGCGAAACCTCATAATTCTGAAGTCCAGAGTTCTAAGTGACAATATTGTTTTCACCTTAAATACCAACACCTTGGTCCCAGATGGTAGTGTTATAAGGAGGATAGATTTTGTCAACTATGAGATTTGTTAGAAGACAATTTGCAAACTTTCAAGACAAAGAAAATCAGTAAGGAGAGTAGAAGTTTGATTTATTTTTTAAAAGAAACATTCTCGTCTTAATGTCTTCATTCGCTATATATAGATGGTGTGTTATTGCTTTGCATTAATTTATGCCTAACTGTCCTTATTGTTTGCGGAAGAGCATTGCTCGATGCAAATATTTGAATGTAATTCTACTGTCCTAAAAGCTCATGTCCATAGTCCTCTTAAACACCATTTCTAAGATTTCACCCTTTAGTGTTGCATATAAAAGCAGAATGATCCAATACAGTATTAGATCTCTAAAGAAATGGTCTGGTGGATTAAATTGGCCAAACTGATGGCACCACTGAAGAGAGCCCTCCTAATATATTTTTTCATCGCAGTAAGGACAGTAGATGTTTGATTTATTTGTGAAAAGAAACATTCGAGTCTTAATGTCTTCATTTGTTATATATAGATGGTGTGTTATTGCTTTGTATTAACAAAGAAAAGTGTTTACTCTCCATGTGTATTTATCCCAAGTACGCCATGATCATCATAGTGGGTAGTAGACTTTCACTGTAAGTGCACCACATGTCTACACATGTAGAAAGTAGATTGACTTTTGCACTTGTTAGTGTGCCAGAGCTGTTTACTAGCCATCACTGGTGGGATTGGACTTTTGCACTTGTTAGTGTGCCAGAGCTGTTTACTAGCAATCACTGGTGGGATTGGACTTTTTGCACTTGTTAGTGTGCCAGAGCTGTTTACTAGCCATCACTGGTGGGATTGGACTTTTGCACTTGTTAGTGTGCCAGAGCTGTTTACTAGCAATCACTGGTGGGATTGGACTTTTTGCACTTGTTAGTGTGCCAGAGCTGTTTACTAGCAATCACTGGTGGGATTGGACTTTTGCACTTGTTAGTGTGCCAGAGCTGTTTACTAGCAATCACTGGTGGGATTGGACTTTTTGCACTTGTTAGTGTGCCAGAGCTGTTTACTAGCAATCACTGGTGGGATTGGACTTTTTGCACTTGTTAGTGTGCCAGAGCTGTTTACTAGCAATCACTGGTGGGATTGGGCTTTTTGCACTTGTTAGTGTGCCAGAGCTGTTTACTAGCCATCACTGGTGGGATTGGACTTTTTGCACTTGTTAGTGTGCCAGAGCTGTTTACTAGCAATCACTGGTGGGATTGGACTTTTTGCAAGAAACTGGGGCCACTGAAGCATTTTTTTTTTCAGGAAAAAAAGTACTCAAAGTGAGATTTAATCCTGACCATGGTTGTCGAAAATTGACAGTTTATACCCCTCTTACTAGTAACCCTCCATGTGATAAAAGGGAAAGTGACTTTCAAATGGTAACAAGACCAACCAACTAATCCTCAGACTCAGTGGAGTACATTGGGTAAGTACTAATGACAACAATGTTACACCACATGTATTGACAGATTACTCTGGTCCTGTGTTGTAATTCTCTCTATAAACCAAACATCACCTTATCATGAGAAATGTAAATGATAAAAATAAGGTGGTGGCTAGATGTAAGAAATGGCAGAGATATACCTGTGAGAAGATAGTGACGAGTCATCTCCGGCAGTTCAACAGTGGAGAAGTCCATCTGGCCATGAGAACGGATGTGAAGCTGGAAGCCGGCCAACCTGCCCCTCACCAGGTCCGGGGACGGCGGCTCCCAATCCACCCGTGCAGTGGTGGGTCCAAGGACTACCACCTCAGTCCTGGGAACTGCCACTGGGACTGCACCCACATTCCCATCAACCACTCATTGAGGAACCAATATGAGATAACAAGAAATGGGTATTTAGGGCCAAGTTTGCGTGAAGACGCTTTTAATGTGTTTTTTTCACATATTATTCATTAAAAATAAAGTAGGCATATCCTGACCAGGAGCACATGTGCTTTTCAGAAGGCAGAGCGCCATCTGGTGGAACAGAAATCAACTAAACATTGATTTAGCCTGTTCCCTGATATTTGGCCAACCCAATTTCTTGATAAATCTAGAAAAGCCATCCACGAACGTGTTTCGCGCTGTTGGCACTCATCAGCATGGAGCAGGCTGTACCACTGTGACCAAAAAAAATGTTTGGCCCCAGTGGCTCCTTTAGAAACCAAGAAATGGGTATTTAAGGCCAAACTTGTGTGAATACACTTAACACACGAATATTATTCATTGTTGTAAATATCATAACTTGGTTGCTCTTTTTGAGTGGCACCTAGTAAAGTTGTTTTGGCCCAGTTTGATGGAACTCACCATCCTGGTTGGTGCTGTGGGTGATGGTGTCCGACTGGTCAGAGGCACTCTTTTCACTGTAGGCTCTCACATAGAAGGAGTAGTTGGTGTAGGGCCGCAGGGAGGTTACCACGTGGTGGGGGATGACAGCTACTTGCTGGAGCTCACTGCCACCTGCCACACAAACTGCTGCTGCAATACATACATCTGGACAATAGCTCTTGGCTCGACCAAGATGTTGTTAGAGCCATGACCTTTTAGTAGCAGCACCATTTCTACCACTTCCTATCAAACTAGTACTTTTGTCTGATGATGAACGCTGTCACTGAAATGTTACACACTATTTATTTATTTGGATTTATTACCTTGTGTATCCATGGCATTTTAGTAGGGGGTCGGTGGAAGGATGGTCTAAACCGCTGGTTTTCAACTGCTATGACCGGGGTAAAATCCAGCATTAGACACTTTTTTTCCTATAAAAAAGCCCCTGATTCTTGCAAAAGTCCAACCCCACCAGCAAGTGCAAGTAACCAAATGGGGCTCTGGCACATTTGTAAATGCAAAGTCGAACTGCTTTTCACATGTGAAGACATGTGGTGCACTTACAGTAAAAGTAGTTGCTAACTACCCACCATGATTATCATGGCCTGTAGAATGTTAAGTCTTGTTAAAGAAGAATAAGGAAACAACACAGGAAGAGATACCTGAGGAGGGCAGGTAGTGGACAGTGTAGGCCTGCACCCGGCCCCCTGGAGGATCCCACTGCAGCAGCACGGCTGAGCTGTTTATGGTGCGGGCCCTGAGGTGCTGAGGGGCTCCGATCTGGTCCTCTGTCACAGTATTGGCTACCTGTTGGATATCTTCTAATTGGGCAACTTTGGAAATACAGTAGAACCTCCCTGTAAAGGACACCTAATTGCAGAGCTAAAGTGTCCTTTAGGGAGAGGTATCCTCTTACTGGAGAGTTACTAAATAGTAAAAATGGTAAATTTGCAAATGAAAACTGTCCTTTGTGGAGATGTGTCCATTAAAGGGAGGTTCTACTGTATAAATACAGTAGAACCTCCATGAGAGGACACTCGTGCTAGAAGACACCTCTCTATAAAGGACAGTTTTCATTTGTATAATTAAATTTTTTACTATTTAGTAACTCTCCAGTAAGAGGACATCTCTCACTAAAAGATATTTTGGCTGTGCATCTAGATATTTTTTACAGGGAAGTTCTACTGTAAGTAAAAAAAAAATAATTTTTGGTGTATCCTTTTATTTATCACTGTATCAAAGCATTAGTTTACTTTTATATCTAAATGGTATAAATTGATCGAGGAATCACACACAGTGTATCTATACTAGAGAACCAACTCCCCAGTGTGGCCAGAGGTACAGGTCAGGTTGAAACACCTCTGTCATTAATGTTAGCCCAACAATACACCAGGGTTGTTGTGCCTGGATCATGGTGCCATGATCAACGAAAGCTGCACCCCTACACCCCATTCCATGAGATTGACTCATGGAATCCGTGTAATATTTGCACACCGGGATAAGAAACAACACACAGCACCTTTCACAGTCAATTCTATCTCATTGGAGTTCAGATGACAGAGGAACATTGAAGTAAATGCTATTTCCCCAAACTGCTGCCTGGTGTTGACTCTCCTTTGTCTGTATCTCTAGAACACTGCCATCTTGGCTGTCTGAAGGTGAATTGGTCTCAGAAACAGAACCTCTGTTCACAGAGTTTTACTGCACCAGAACCCTTATGAGAAATTACTCAGAAAAACATAGAAAATCTAAGTGCTTTTGGAGGTTGTAATAGATCAGAACAAGTATTTTTAATTTTTAAAAAGTGGTCACTCAAGGAGAGGTGTTAAAAAGATAACTAAAATAAATCGCTTGATACAAATGATACATTTGTAGCTATAATCTATAATCCAAATTGTGCTTTATCATAAATCACTTGAGTTTCAACAACTTTGATGTCCTAAGTTTTCTAATGGCTTGATATAGAACTGATGCCTACTTGGGGTGATGACAGTGAGGCGGGCAGCGGCCCACACAGTGCCGGCAGGACTAGAGGCCAGACACTGGTAGATCCCGGAGTCTGCGGCCACAGTCTGCGAGATCACCAGCTCCTCCGCTGCCAGCCGCACCCGGCCATTGATGTGCAGCGGCTGTCCATCCTTCAGCCAGAGCAGCTCCGTGGCCCCGGAGGCTCGGCATTCAAATCTGGCAGTCTGGGCCGCAGGCCGCATCTGGTTTTTTGGTATCCTCTCCAGTACAGGCAGAGCTGCATCAAGCTTGGCTTCAAGAAATAAGAATGATGCACTAAACAGGACCTTTGGAAGAGGCCGCTGCTCATCATAAAACAGTTTGAGGAGCAAGAACTCATGGAATTTGTATAATCTTTACACAAGGGGATAAGAAACAACAACAGTATATGAGAATATCAGAATTTGAGAATAAAAGTGGATCAACAATAGATTTTGTAAAAAAAAGAGAAACTTTGCACAGAGCAAAGTCACTAGCGTTATCAAATGACTACTTTGTTTATTTAATTTTGTGGTGTCTGGCAGTAAACCTCTTAAGAGACTCCATTTTAAAAAAAGGTATACTCGGTCTCTTCCAGAGGTGGTCTCTCATTAGAGGTTGTTTTAAGTCTGGTTGAAACATTTAACACAGGGAGGTGTAGTTGGAGAGCTACACTTTTACTGAAATCAAACAAGGCCAAATCTAATTTGCATATAGCATCACAAAGTACTGATGCTCTGTAGACTGCAGACATGTGGTGCACTTACAGTAAAAGCAGTCGCCTACTTCTACCCACCATGATTATCATGGCCTGTACCACGTGTACTAGGGATAAGCAAAAAAAAAAAAATGATGCTCTTAGCGAAAATCAAACTAGTTTCTTTGTTTATATATATTTCTGTTACCTATTGGATCAGAAATTAAAAGGTTTCGAGGATCAAACTGTGCTCACTGTGGACTGTGAGGGAGGCCAGCTGCAGGTCGTGGCCCCCAGGTCCTGTACAGATGTAGAGCCCGCTGTCTGAGCGCTGTGTGGAGTTCAGCACCAGGAGGTTGGGGGGCAGCAGCTGGGCATGGGGGGGCAGGGGGGCTCCATCTGGGCACACAGTTTAATGGAGAAATTGATGGAGTATTTCTTTCTGCCATGGAGATGTGTCAAATTGAGGGTGAATTAAACAAGGTGTTTCCAGAGACTATTATAAAAAGCCCTGTATAGATGAATCCCATATTTTCACACAAAACCTCTACCACTGGACATCACATATATTTTTACACGAAAACTCTATTACTTGACTTTAATTAAGGTAAATTAGGACTGGCTGGCATATCACAATTTTCTTAATTCTGAATTCTAGACCTATTTGTTGATTGGACGTTCTTTTGGTAAAAAATGATAAAGCACAATTTGGATTATAGATTATTATACAAGAAAATAAGACCTAATCCAAATAATTTAATAGTGTGTGATGTTTCGGCAACAGTATTTTCACCATCATCAGACAAAAGAATTTTTTTTTTTGCTTATCCCTAGTACACGTGGTACAGGCCATGATAATCATGGTGGGTAGTTAGCGACTGCTTTTTACTGTAAGCGAACCACATGTCTACACATGTGAAAGCAGTTCGACTTTGCACTTACAAATGTGCCAGAGCCCCGTTTGGTTACTTGCACTCGCTGGTGGGGTTGGACTTTTGCAAGAATCGGGGGGCCATTGGAGCATTTTTTTTTTTTTAAACAGAAAAAAGTGTCCAATGCGGGGATCGAACCCGGGTCGTAGTGGTCATAAACCAAACAGTTTAACCAGCCTTCCACCGACATACATTTTATTCTTTTGTCTGATGATGGTGACTATGCTGATGGTGACGAAACATCACACACTATTAAATTATTTGGATTAGTTCTCATTTTCTTGTATTTTGATAAATAAATATGTAAGAGAATTTTCAGACACATATTTGTAGCTGACATTAGAGGTTTGTGGAACTCAGTCTTTGCTGGTCCCAAGCCCAGATGAAAAAGGAGGAGGGGGAGCAGTAACAAGCTCACTGAAAAACCTGGGTTCAGCTGGCCCGGCTGATAGTACCCTGTAAGGGCTCCTAATTCTGGGATACAGGATAAGCAGCGTTTGTACTCCATGTTAGGAGCGGCTGCACATGGCGTCTAATCCTCATGTCAGAGGCGGCCATTTCTTTTGGAGCTAAGTCGGGCTGCCACTGAGTAGTGCTCCCAGTCTTAATGACAAAGGCATTCTACTTTACCCAGTCATGATGGTTGTCAAGAAGAGGTTTGTACCCACCGGCTCTGTGCCAGGAGAGGGAGGCCGCCAGAGATGGAGGGTTGGCACAACATTCAAACAGCGCAACCTTCCCGGCGACTACAGTGACATTCTGCTGGTCAGGTGGGCTTAGGAACTTTACCACTTCACTTTGGCCTGCACACAGCTCAGGTTACTGCACATAGCTCAGGTTACTGCACACAGCTGAGTTTATTGAACACAGCTCAGGTTACTGCATACAGCTCAGGTTACTGCATACAGCTCAGGTTACTGCATACAGCTCAGGTTACTGCATACAGCTCAGGTTACTGCACACAGCTCAGGTTATAACACACAGCTGAGTTTACTGCACACAGCTCAGGTTACTGCACATAGCTCAGGTTACTGCACATAGCTCAGGTTACTGCACATAGCTCAGGTTACTGCATACAGCCAGGTTATCACACACAGCTCAGGTTACTGCAAACAGCTCAGGTTACTGCACACAGCTCAGGTTACTGCACACAGCTCAGGTTACTGCATACAGCTCAGGTTACTGCATACAGCTCAGGTTGCTGCATACAGCTCAGGTTACTGCACACAGCTCAGGTTACTGCATACAGCTCAGTTTACTCCACACAGCTCAGGTTACTGCATACAGCTCAGGTTACTGCACACAGCTCAGGTTACTGCACACAGCTCAGGTTACTGCACACAGCTCAGGTTACTGCAAACAGCCAGGTTATCACACACAGCTCAGGTTACTGCACACAGCTCAGGTTACTGCACACAGCTGAGTTTACTGCACACAGCTCAGGTTACTGCACCTAGCTCAGGTTACTGCACACAGCTCAGGTTACTGCACACAGCTCAGGTTACTGCACCTAGCTCAGGTTACTGCATACAGCTCAGGTTACTGCATACAGCTCAGGTTACTGCACACAGCTGAGTTTACTGCACACAGCTCAGGTTACTGCATACAGCTGAGTTTACTGCACACAGCTCAGGTTACTGCACACAGCTCAGGTTACTGCACACAGCTCAGGTTACTGCGCACAGCTCAGGTTACTGCATACAGCTGAGTTTACTGCACACAGCTCAGGTTACTGCACACAGCTCAGGTTACTGCACATAGCTCAGGTTACTGCACATAGCTCAGGTTACTGCATACAGCTCAGGTTACTGCATACAGCTCAGGTTGCTGCACACAGCTCAGGTTACTGCATACAACCCAGGTTACTGCACACAGCTCAGGTTACTGCACACAGCTCAGGTTACTGCATACAACTCAGGTTACTGCACACAGCTCAGGTTACTGCACACAGCTGAGTTTACTGCACACAGCTCAGGTTACTGCACACAGCTCAGGTTACTGCACACAGCTCAGGTTACTGCACACAGCTCAGGTTACTGCACACAGCTGAGTTTACTGCACACAGCTCAGGTTACTGCACACAGCTCAGGTTACTGCACACAACTCAGGTTACTGCACATAGCTCAGGTTACTGCACATAGCTCAGGTTACTGCACACAGCTCAGGTTACTGCACACAGCTCAGGTTACTGCACACAGCTCAGGTTACTGCACACAGCTCAGGTTACTGCACACAGCTCAGGTTACTGCACACAGGTCAGTTTATCACACACAGCTCAGTTTACTGTACACAGCTCAGGTTACTGCACACAGCTCAGGTTACTGCACACAGCTCAGGTTACTGCATACAGCTCAGGTTACTGCATACATCTCAGGTTACTGCACACAGCTCAGGTTACTGCACACAGCTCAGGTTACTGCGCCTAGCTCAGGTTACTGCACACAGCTCAGGTTACTGCACACAGCTCAGTTTACTGCATACAGCTCAGGTTACTGCATACAGCTCAGGTTACTGCACATAGCTCAGTTTACTGCATACAGCTCGGTTTACTGCACACAGCTCAGTTTACTGCACACAGCTCAGGTTACTGCACACAGCTCAGGTTACTGCACACAGCTCAGGTTACTGCATACAGCTCAGGTTACTGCACATAGCTCAGTTTACTGCATACAGCTCGGTTTACTGCATACAGCTCAGGTTACTGCACACAGCTCAGGTTACTGCACACAGCTCAGGTTACTGCACACAGCTCAGGTTACTGCACACAGCTCAGGTTACTGCACACAGCTCAGGTTACTGCACACAGCTCAGGTAATAAGAGTGAGAGGAGAAAATATTTCATTTATTACTGCAATGTCAGAACACAAGCTTTCAAGACTCTTGTTTCTTCTACAGCTGGAACTCTCAGAGTTCTATGTGACCAAGAGGTTTCTTGAAGCTTATGTTTTGTCATTGTTGTATGGAAGAAACTTCTTCACTCTAATTCTTTCACTATATATCTAAGGAGGGAAATGAAGTGTTTTATCTAAATGATAAAGCACAATTTGGATTATAGAGTATAGATACAAAAAAAAAAAAAAAGACCTAATCTAAAGAAATTAATAGAGTGTGACGTTTCAGTAACAGGTAAAATTAAAAAATGATTTTGTCTGATGATGGTAACACCACTGTTACTAAAATGTCACACACTATTAATTTATTTGGATTAGATCTTATCTTCCAGTACAGTAGAACCTCCATGAGAGGACACTCACGCTAGAGGACACCTCTTTACAAAGGACAGTTTTCGTTTGTAAAATTACTATTTTTACTATTTAGTAGCTCTCCGGTAAGAGGACACCTCTCCCTAAAGGACACTTTGGCTCTACAACTAGGTGTTGTCAGGGAGTTTGTTCTACTGTAATAGCAACAATATATAAGGCATATCAGTGGTGAATATTTGAAATAAATTTATTGAAGCAATCATCAAAGACTAATGGGCTTAAGTCCAGTGGTATGTAAGAACTTTACAAATACAGTAGAACCTCCCTGTAAAGGACATCTAATTGCAGAGCCAAAGTGTCCTTTAGGGAGAGGTGTCCTCTTACCGGAGAGTTGCTAAATAGTAAAAATGGTAATTTTACAAATGAAAAAAGAAGAAACATTTGGATGCAGATGACCAACCAAAGTCAGGTTACAGGCAGAGTTGAAGTACCTGGGAGGAGAGTGAGGGTGGCTGTGGAACTGTTGACTACGGCGGGAGCTCCCACCACGGCCTCTGCCACACAGTGGTAGCTGCCGGTATCCTGCGGCTCCACTGACAGGAGGTAGAGCAGGCCAGGGGCTGGACTGATAGCCCTGGAAGTCATCATGTTAGATACAGTTTTTGTTTTTTAATAACTGACACTAGGTAAACCATCTGGTATAAGTTGATTGACCACAGAGTATGATGTGTCAACCATGGAGGTGACATGAAGGCTTCTAAAGAAGTTGGATCAAATGAGCTCCACTGATGATAAGCAAAGGCCTTGAAGCCAGTACAAGGTTGGAAATAACCATGATGGTATTCTAGCAATTATAGCATCTAATTCTCTCTATCCTTGGTTGATGCTATATATAGGTATCTATATATATATATAAAAATGAATGTATGTGTGTGTGTGTGTCTGTCCTTTATGCCTGACCAAACCACTCATTGGAACGCCATGAAACTTTGGGAAGTTATTTAGTATAGTACTGGGAAGGTTTCTGAAAAATAATTTCTTGAATATCCTTAGTTATTTGCAGATTTGTAGATTTAACTCGCAAGCAGCGCCACCATTGCGACGATGATAACAAGTTTTTTTATCTATAAGTTTTATTATCACTAAGTTTATTATCTTAAAGATTATTTATCAAAAGTAAGATTATCTCAGGATGACACGGCAATTTATTTGAGACAAGAATAATGATACAATTCCAAGGCAAAGATACTATTCCTTTAACTTCCAATTACCGAGGGAACCAATTAATATTCATTTTATTCAACTTATCGAGTATTTTTCAAGGGACCGGAAAAAAATGTTCACTAGATAAAACGATGATTTTGTAATGTAGAAAATTAGGAAAGACAAAATTCAGGTGACACGGCACACAGGGACTGGGAAAAAATGTTCACTTTATCGAGAGATTCAAATTTACGAGTTTCAAATTATCAAAATATATCTATTTTTTTTTTAAATAAGTTTATAGAGAATTGTTTTGACAAATGTTTGTTAGACAAACCTTTACTCGGGTAAAACCCGGGCGAAGCCGGGTACGTCCGCTAGTTTAGAATAAAAAAAGAATAAAAGAGAGAGTGAAATTATATATTTTGCTTATCCCTAGTGTGGTACAGGTCATGATAATCATGGTGGGTAGAAGAAGGCGACTGCTGTACACCACATATCTACAGATGTGAAAAGCAGTTCGACTTTGCACTTACAAAGAGTGAAATTGTACAGGGATCAGGTTGATAAATTAAGAGAAAGGTATCTCCTGATTGTGCAACTGATGGCTTGCACCAGTTGTTGGAATAAACTAATCTTTATTATTCTAGAATTGGCCCATTCTTGGATAAATAACGTCCAGGCTGTTGATCCTCATCAGCAAGCTGCATGACTGGAATTTTTGGTCATTGAGGTACACACTAATGAGGGCCAGCAGACTGAAATGCATAGGATGTTTGGCTTATCTTTTTTACCCAAGAAAGATTATTTGGCCAATTCTGGAATAATTAACAATTATTTGATATTTATTTCACAAAAGTAATAAATACACTTATAGTCTTTCCACTTCCCAACATGTAACTTTGACAATTCAGAACACAGATTGTGCTACTTGCTGCTGATCCCCCAAGAGCCTGACCAACACAGAACAGAGGTAGGTACCTGGCAGAAAGAGCCATGGGCTGTCCATTGTGGTGCCAGGTGATGCGAGCAAGGGGCACTGCTGAGATTTGGCACCAGAACCGCGCCGTGTCCCCTGGGTACAATTCCAGGGACTGGGGGTGGGCATGGAAGGTCTTGGCTAGGCCTGCACCCATGTTTCAATGAGTACCCCACATTGTGTGCTACACTGTGACTTACGGGCCACAAGGACTGTGACAGGAGGACTGGCTAGAGCCCCCTGGGACACCCGCAGCAGACAGCTGTAGTTCCCCAGCCCCCGTTTCCTCCCTCGCTCCAGCAGCAGGGAGCCGTTGGAGAGTACTGCATGGTGGGGCATGTCTGTCACTTCTGGGCCCTGCCACACACTCTTTATTTACTTACATGTTGCTAGCAACCATCATAACTGGTTCTGTCCTCCCAAGAGAACAACAGTCTTTGATTTCCACACTTAAGTCTGTTCATCTACGGACAATGACTTTCCAGAATGGTTGCAAGGTTTCATACTATGTACTAAGTGTCAACCTGCAACTCCAAAACACATTATTGACTGTATTGACTCATCCATTGATGAGCTCTACTCATCCCCAGCAGACACTATCAAAAGTCTCAAGCTTTACAAGCTTGATACTCTAATATGAATGATGGAAATAAGAAAGAAGAGGCATGTAGCTAACTAAAAGTGGTCTTAAATACACTTTTTTGGGTCCTTTGTACCTGTGTGTTATTTCCTACTTTCATATGTCTAGAAATTTCTAAAATGGCCACTATCCATCTCAAAGTTTGATTTAGGCCTCAGGACAAAGTTTTCATCTTTTTGTGTTTATTCCCAGTTACTGATGGCTTGCGCCATCTATCAGAATAAATATCAAATAATCAATAATTTTTAATTATTCCAGAATTGGTCAAATACCATTTCTTGATTAATCAAGAAAAGCTAACCATATACACATTTTGGGATGTTGGCCCTCATTAATGTGGTGCAAGCTGTACTTCAACAACAAAAAAGGCTGGTCTTTGGGGCATCTTGAAAACCATGAAACAGGTATTTAGGCCGGAAGGGTGTGAAAACGCCAATCAATGTGAAAAATAGTACAAAAGTTAATCTGTACTTGGATCAGGTGAATAAAAGGCATTTCCTGATGGTGCAACTGAGTTGTGCAAGTAGTACAGAGTAGTACAAGATGACAACTTGATAACTAGAACATTAATACATTCAATGGCAGTCAGTTCTAAACCTTTAATAAATTTTACCTTAATAATAAAGTAAAATCAAAAAAGACATATCCTGACTGCGCTCATATGAGCATTTTAGATAGCAGAGCGCCATCTAGTGGAACAAAAATAAACTAAATGTTTATTTAACTTGTACCTTGATATTTAGCCAACCCAATTTATCGATATATCAAGAAAAGTGAACCACGTATGCATTTCGGGATGTTGGCCCTTGTCAGCATGGCACAGACTGTACCTCTATGACCAAAATTTGGTCCCAGAGGCT
>CP092868.1:103169378-103181687 GCA_030710605.1 Cordylochernes scorpioides
TCCTGAGAAATCAAGGAATGGGTATTTAAGGTCAAGATTACATAAATACGCTGCTTATGTGAAAAAATAATTTTAAAAAATAGAAAAAGGGAACTACAAGAAAATAAGACCTAATCCATCAGTGGTAGAATGAGCCTGCCACACGGGCGGCCCGGGTTCAATTCCCGGCCGATACATTTCTTGTAGCTATAATCCAAATTGTGCTTTATCATTGGGAAATAAACTACAGTTAAACCTGTCTATAGCGCTCCCTCTCTATAGTTTCCGATTTTAAATTTGTAGTACAATGCTATTTACATTAAAAGTGACCTGTCTATAGCACCCCCCTCTCTATAGCACCCTATTTTGGTGAGTCCCAAGAGGGGGTGCTATAGACAGGTTTAACTGTATATGTAAGTCTATGTCTTGATTATAGATTTTGAGCTCTCTGGTTCAAATCACATAAATAGGTACCGCTCAGCAAGAGCAACCTAGTTCATGATAATTGAAACAATGAATAATATGTGAAGGTTATTCACATATTAAACAATTTTTAATGCGGGATACAATCCCGGTTCCTGACTGTCGGGAATCGAGCGTGTTACCCTCTCATCCACCGACTTATATCGGGAATCGAGCGTGTTACCCTCTCATCCACCGACTTATATCGGGAATCGAGCGTGTTACCCTCTCATCCACCGACTTATATCGGGAATCGAGCGTGTTACCCTCTCATCCACCGATTTTGAGCTCTACCTTATGTAAAATAATGTGAAAAACTGTCAAGATATTTCACTGAATTTTTAACCAATCCTCTCAATATTGTCACATAGAGACATGAAGGATGACATTTAATTCAGCCTTATTTACATAAAATACAAGATTGTAACAACACACTGAGGACAAGTTTATCTAAACTCAAGTTTTCTGGTATCGGAAACCCTTCTACCATGTAAGTATTTTGGGCTGTTGGCCCTCGTCAGTGTGGTGCAAGCTGTACCTCAACAACCAAAAAACTGGTCATTCAGGCATCCTGTAAAATCATGAAACGGGTAGTTAAGGCCAGAAGTGCGTGAGAACGCCGAACAATGTGAAAAAATAGCACTTATAAATAGCCTTAACTACCCGTTTCATGATTTTTCAGGATGCCTAAATGACCAGTTATTTGGTCGCCTAGGTACAACCTGCAACACACTGATGAGGACCACTAGCCTGTAACGTGTACGTGGTTAGCTTTTCTTGATTAATCAAGAATGGGTATTTGGCCAATTCTGGAATAATTAAAAATAAATGAATTGTTGATATTTATTCCGACAGATGGCGCAAGCCATCTGCAACTCTTAGTTGCAAGATCAGATGCCATTTTCTTAGTTTACCCACCAGATTCCAGTACAATTTTACTTTTGTACCATTTTTTCACAATGAATATTATGTTACAATTCACAGTATAACCTCATCAAATTTCGACAACGTTAGCGCGCTCTTTCTTGTTTATATTCAAATTTAGTGCAAAAAACGATGCCTTGGCATGCAGGGCACAAAGACCGTAGTTTCCTTATGCGCACCGTGTTTAAAAGTGTTACAAAGCGTCGCAAAAAACGGGGACTAAGTGGCGCGAGATTTGTTTACTTCTGGATGATTTAGGCCTAACTTAAGCACCCGTGAACAAAGAGGTGTCGTAATGAGTCAAATAAAAATTTTAGCCACTTTTCATTTTCAAAATTTATCGTTTTCTTCCCATTACATTTATTCACTTAGTTTAAAAGATTATTTGAAATTTTTCCTTTGGTCAAAAATGTATTATAATACAATTTTTTAGCCCTCCATAAAAGTTGATCATCAAACATTCTGAAAAAAAAAATAAAACGTTCCAGTTCAAAATAACTTTATTTGGTGCCGCTCATAAAGAACAACTCACTTAATCATATTTACAAAATGTGGAGGGTGGGTATATACAATGGTTCATTTACAATTATATTAATTAATGTCTTTAGGTCCGGAATCTTGGTGCTTTGTGGGTGTTTTTTTTTTTTTTTTGGAGAGGTTTTCCTGACTAGGTTGGTATTTAAAGTGCATTTCTTCTTTTCCACTTTTCATCCTTTTGGATTAATCGAAATAAAAGTTGTTTGGCCTTAAGTTCCTTTTTTCCTTGTGTCGCATTTGTAGTTAGTAGCATCCTTGAAGGTGGGGTTTTCAAAAAAAAAAAAATTTCGGATTTTTTTTATAGAATTTAAAAACTTTTATAATGCAAATGACGTATTTGTGATTTTTCTAACGATTCCATTTTCAAATGTTTCTAGTCTTTTTAGATGGGTTTCAGATGCTGTGATGAAAATTGGATAGCCATAGAAAAGTTTTCAGAATAGATGTGTGAATTGTTCTTTTGTAGTTTAGAGATAGTTTTCTCTTTTGGCCTAGAAGTAGAGCTGATTTGTGTTGTGCGGCCTTTGCGATTTTTTTTTCTGTTTTCAATATGTTTTGCAAGGTTAGAGGCTGGTCCAGGGTTACCCCTAGATATGGAACATTGTCCTTCCATTTAATATCTGTATCTGAAAATACTAGTTCATTCATAGATTCTGTATATATATATTTTTTGTTGGATATCTTCAATTTTTTGGGAGGTTCATTGTGACGTGCCTTTTTTCGCTCTAAATACTGGGAAAATGCAGGCCTCTTGAAGCTATAGATGGATTCTTTCAAATGTGTATGCAGAGGCTAAAGTGGCGGTATCTTCGAAAATAAGTGTAGTGATGTTTCTTCGATATACATAGGAATGTCGTCAAATAAGATTGAGCCTGTGACTGAGCCCTGAGGGATCCCAGCTAAGATTTTCCTAGATGTTGACAATACCTATTTTACCTTCACCTTGAAATTTGTGTTTGTTAGGAAGCTCCTTGTTATTTTGATTATGTTCCCAGGGAGGTGTTTTCAGACATTTTATAAAGAAGGCACTCATGCCAAACCTTGTCGAATGTTTTGGATATGTCGAAAAATAAGGCTCCAGTTATTTTGCGTAGCGCCATTGCTTGTCTTTTTTTTTTTTTGGTTACAAATGCCAGTTGTTGTAACATTGGATGTTTAGGTTGATAGTGGAATTGTTCTGGTCTTAGAGGGCTTTTTTCGCCAAGGGACTTTCTCAATCTTAATGTTATTCGTTCGAATATATTTTAGACATGGCTGGTTGAAAGGTGATGGGGCTCTAAATTGCCAGGTCTTGGTCGTAATTTTCTTTTTTGAGGATTGGACTATTTATTGATGCTTTCCATTTGTCAGGGAAATGTGTAAGTTTCAATTAGGCATTAAATATTTTAAAATTAAATTGAATATATGATTTGGTGGTAATTTTACTGTTTCATTGGGTATTTCATCCTTTCCTGGTGCTTTTTCCATTTGGCAATTTTTAAATAGTTGCTTTGATTTCGCCGATATTTGTGGGCTCAAGTCCTTTTTCTTTGTTCCTTTGTATATAGAGGTTCACGACTTTTTTTTATGCGTACATGTAGGTTTAGAAAATGATGTATGAGGACTTGGGCTGAATTGTTTCTCGTAGTTGTCAGCTAGTTGCTCAGCTGCCTCCTCTGTGTGTGTGTGGTTAGTGTAAGATTATTATTGTCTTTAAGATTATTTCTTTTTTTCTCATACCAAGTTTAATGGCCTTCCAGAGTGTATGGTTTGTGACAGTCAGGTTTTCTACATAAAAGTTTCAGCTGGTGTTGTCATGCTCACGTGTTATTTTTTGAGATTCTCTCCGAGCTCTGAGTCATATACCTGGAGTTTGTGAAGTTAGTGTTCAACAGTGAAGGAGGAATTTAGCTGATTATACCTGGGGTTTCCAAATCCGGATACTGTGATTATATTGAGACTAATACTAAGTAGTATTCATTACTGAATCCCACTGATTATTATGCAGTGGTGTTCCAACACGATCCGAGTTTGGCAAAACTGCAAACTAAGAAGCCTGTGTTTGGGTATTGATGACAGAACACGCAAAGGGCGCTGATAACAAAGATTTGTTTCTGTAAGGCGTCTTGATATGGTTCATGAACACATTGGACTTCCAACCTCAGCCTATATGTTGGCCACTGTAGGATCTGTACACGCACGATCCACTCTAACCGTTGTTCCTATGGTGCGCCGATGTGTAGGGACCGTTTTGTTTCACTGCTCCCCATTAAATCAAATGGTGAAGTCAGAACGATTGACATGGTGTTTCTCAGTGCGATATAACCACTTTGATGTCTTCAGACTGATGATGAGATGCTATCAAAAACTCTGTCAACTGGGAATAGTATTCTTCTGCTGTTACCTGACACTCTTGTTACTTCCTATACTGTGATTAGATTTGGTTTGCTCCAATGGATCGTCCAATAACAGTCTATGTAATAATCAATACTTGAAACTAATTATAAGCAATTTAGTTTGTGTGGTTGGAAATTAATTGAAAGCGCTTAAAGATGCGGAGGAGCTGTAGAGAAAATGATTGCTATCTGGTAAACATTCCCAGCTGAATATCTGGTATGCACACTGCGCTCACATGCATCCAGTCGAGAACAGCTGTGTTTATATTTTAGAAACCCGCTACAAAACCACCCTTGTTCACAAGGATTGGTGTAGTTTTAGGAGCTGAAATTAATAATTTTACAGGTAGTGGGAGCAGCTGTATAATTAAATGAAATATATATATTGTTATTTTTGGAAGTACAGTAGAACCTCCACGAGAGTACACTCTCGCTAGAGGACATATCTCTACAATGACAGTTATAATTGCCAAAAAATACCATTTTTACTATTTAGCAAATCTCTGGTAAAGGAAACCTATCTCTAAGGGACACTTTGTCTCTCTGCAACTAGGTATTCTATAGAGAGAGAAATTATACTTTAAATAAATTTTAATCAGAATTCCATATGGCATTCCTTTACATTCAAGACAAGTTCAACCTAATAAGTTATATAAAAATGCATTCAATTAATATTTAGTTGAAACTGCGAATGAAGACAGGAAAAACTACGGAAAGTGTGTTTCACATTGATAGGATGGCAAAGTTTTTACAGATGAAGTGGGTAGAGGTCAGTTGTGCATTGGAGCGGACACGACACGTGGGTGACCCGAGTCTGCCATTGAAACAATTTTCGAGAGGACGGACGCCGCAATGACCAAGGAGATAGTTTCTAAAGGCTGCTTGAATTTTTCCAGAGATAATTTCGCGGCGATTAGACACGAGGGGTTTGAAATAAGCACCTGGGCAGGCTTAGATTAACTCGGGTTTTTTCCTCGAATTGGCCGCAGTCCGGAAACCTATTCGATGTTGGAGAATGACCTCCAGTCGTTTCATCGTCGTGGTGTTTGTTGGAAGCTTGTTGTGGCGTAGGTTCTCCAATGCGACTGTGGTTGAGGTTTGTAGGAGTTGTGGCGTAGGTTCTCCAATGCGACTGTGGTTGAGGTTTGTAGGAGTTGTGACGTAGGTTCTCCAATGCGACTGTGGTTGAGGTTTGTAGGAGTTGTGACGTAGGTTCTCCAATGCGACTGTGGTTGAGGTTTGTAGGAGTTGTGACGTAGGTTCTCCAATGCGACTGTGGTTGAGGTTTGTAGGAGTTGTGACGTAGGTTCTCCAATGCGACTGTGGTTGAGGTTTGTAGGAGTTGTGACGTAGGTTCTCCAATGCGACTGTGGTTGAGGTTTGTAGGAGTTGTGGCGTAGGTTCTCCAATGCGACTGTTGTTAGAGGTTTGTAGGAGTTGTTGTTCCGATTATTCTAACGCGGTTGGTGTTATTGGAGACTTGAATAAGTTGTGACTAAGGTTCTCCAATGTAACTGTTGTTAAAGGTTTACAGGAGTTGTGGCTCCGGTTATTTTAACGCGGTTGGTGTTGTTAGAGACTTGAATAAGTTGCTGCGTTGCTTTTTCGACGCGGTTGTTGTTGGAAGGTTGTAAAAGTTGGGGAGTTGATTGTCCAACACATAGATGTTGAAGGAGCAATGAACTGTTGCATTAAAGCTTCCACACGCTAGTTGTTGGGTGGATTGTTATATTGTGGCATCAAAGGTTCGGCGCGTACTTTGTGCGTGGTTGGGAAGTGTAGCCAATATAGGATAAAAAGTTACTTGTGGGACTTGTTCGTTCTTTAGGACACCTGATATTCTCCCTAAAACTCTTTCCTCTCTATTGTTTACTGGGGTCAGTACAGTGTTAGGAACGTGTTCATAGGAAAGTCCAATAAAGAGGAAAACTGTTAGCTAGATTTACAAGAGTTACTTACCTCAATGAAGTCTTATCTCCTTTGTGTTTGTTGATCTCTTACTACCTAATCTACTTTGCATATATAATAACCTGTACACATTGTTAATTAAATTATGTATATACAATATATAAAAAATATAGCTCCAGCATGTGTGTAAGTTCATAGTTTCTTCCGCGTTCGTTACAATTTACACCGTGAGGTTCGAAAGCTTGTGATACGTTCGACCAATAGAAGAAACATTTCGCTTTCACAATATATATATATATATATATATATATATATATATATATATATATATATATATATATATATATATATATATATATATATATATATATATATATATATCTTTTTAGGATGTTTGAAATAAAAACATTGTTAAGACAATATTCGTTGGCAGGCCTTCACCCAGGAGAATCCGGGTCGTTCAGCTAGTATAGAATAAATTTACACCAAGCGCTCATGCTATTAAGCTTCCACATTAATTAAACGTTCTGCTGGCGGTCCATTACCTTCCAGAGGGTCCAGGTGACGTCCACGGGTTCTGCGGCCTCCCCCTCGCAGGGAACTTGGGCCCCCTGGTTCCGGGGCACTACGACGGTCGAGGGCGGGGCGACGCTGAACCTCAGCCCGACATCTGCCAGGGGCTGCGGGCAGCAACCTACAACACCAACTATCTTTACTATCACAGGGTTTAATTTGATATTACTCTTTGTTTATATGTTGTTGTTTCTTATTCCCTTGTGTAAAGATTACACGAATTGCACGAGTTCATGCTCCTCGAGCTGTTTTATGATAAGCAGTGGCCTCTCCCAAAGATCCTGTTTAGTACATCTAATGCAGGCCAAAATGTGTTCTGCAGGTGCCAAGCTACATTTTGGGCAAGTGGGGTAGATTTTGTTGTTATTTTCTATATTCAATGGATTGAGATGGCCTGTTATAAATCTTGTTAGTGTTGTTTGATGCTGTCTGAGGTTCAGTGCTCCTCCTAGGTCCACTCCACTGTACAAGTTGTGCTTAGGTGGGATCCTTCAATTCTTGTTTATTTTTGTTTTAGCTACCGTCTCTATTTCTTTAAAATTAAGTTTATTTTTGTTTATAAACGAATACAATAAAGCATCAAGGGCTGCGTATCTTTATTCGTAATAAAGATACGCAGCCCTTGATGCTTTATTGTATTCGTTTATAGATTGTACAGGGTTTTTTCAATCTTAATTAGGATATTTTTGTTTATATGTAGCGGACCATTGTTGTTATTTTGGTGTATGTCTTTAAATTTATAAGTTATTTAAGAGTATCTATTCCGGATAGTTGGCGACTTAGTACGTTACCTCAAGAGAGAGATTATCTATCTTGACCTACAGTTTTAAAACATAGAACAAAATCTCAGCGCACTGCACTGATTCAAGCTTTGAAGACATGGTAGGAACCGCCGCTACATTGCATGAACACCGTCGTTGATATTATAATGGCCCACAGAGATAAAGTAAAATAAAGAAGAAAGAGGATACCACATGGGAGATGATTTTAAAAACATTTCCTAAGAGTAGCTTGCGCCATTCATCGTAATTAATATAAACTAAACGTTCAATTTTAAAAAATCTACGATTGTGAAATTTTTCTTAGTCCAAAAAGCAGTTGGTCTATCATGATGTATAAAGAAAAGGTTTGTACAATATTTGGAGAACCTTGACTTGCTATGTTTATAGACATTCAGTCACTTTCACCCATTCCTGCTGGGTGAAGTGCCTCTGTGGAAACACTTGATGGCTCTAGAGAACGTCTTAAGTCATTTCTCTACTGGGATTGGAGCAACTGTCTGAGTAGTTCTTGTTTCCTCTCCTTGTAGTCTCTACAGTCACCTCTCCCGTCAAAATAGAAACTGAAGCTAGGCGTCATCTTAATATAAAGCAATAACGCGCCATCTATATACAGCAAATGAAAACATTAAAAGGCGAATGCTTCTTTCACACATAAATCAAATTTATACTGTGCTCACTGCGAGCAAAGCCCTCCCAATATGTTTTCATCGCAGTGAGACAGTAGAAATTTGATGTATGTGTGAAATAAACATTCGCCTTTTAATGTTTTCATCGCAGTGAGACAGTAGAAATTTGATGATGTGTGAAACAAACATTCGCGTTTTAATGTTTTTATCTGTTATATGCACCATCTGTTGACCATCTCTGCTTTCAACTTTATGATTATATGTAAAATGATTATTTTACTGTAAAACATCCCTAAAGTACTGTTCTTCCTATTTATATTCTCAGTTTGTAAAAGAAAACTGCAAGAAGTCCTCTGTTGAATCAATGTCTCTACAAGTAATGTGCTCAAAACTTGTGCTAGTTGCACCGCCTTTGTAATTTCAAAGAACAAAAAAAAATCTATTCTGGAAATAAATTATTTTAAATATGCAAAAAAAAAAAATATATATATATATACTCGGAGACCATGGTATAGGGCATGGGTCAGCAAACTTTTGAGTCGGATGAGTCAAAAATTACAAGTTATAAAATTTCAAAGTTTTAAAGAGCACAACATGCTTTCTTGCCAACAATAAATAGTACTCACATAAATAATATTTACGTATGGAACTATATAAAGAGCTTCACATCCAAAGAGCCGCATGTGGCTCATGAGCTGTAGTTTGCCGACCCCTGGTGTAGGGTTATGGTATTCGTTAGTCCAGGGCGGCTTTGATTTCATTTGAAACACAAGGGATTCACGGAATCTACAAATGAGATGTTTAGCTGGCAAAGTGATAAGTTTCTATTATAGGGTCTTCTTCTTTCTTATCTCAAAGCCATAATCATGGTGGGTAGTTAGCGACTGCTTTTACTGTAAGCGCACCACATGTCTATACAGGTGAAAAGCAGTTCGACTTTGCACTTACAAATGTGCCAGAGCCCCGTTTGGTTACTTGCACTCGCTGGTGGGGTTGGACTTTTGCAAGAATCGGGGGCCATTGGAGATTTTTTTTTTCAAACATAAAAAAGTGTCCAATGCGGGAATCGAACCCGGGTCGTAGTGGTCGAAAACCAAACGGTTTAACCAGCCTTCCACCAACCCCCCTATTATAGGGTAAAGATTAATAGTGAAAGTTATTTTATTAGAAATTGCACTTTATATATTTAGATATCTTTAAAGATAAAAAAAATAAAAGATACGAAATTTTATGCTACAATAATTATTTTATTATTTCACAATTCTTGCACACCTACACATTATAAACAAAGCCATTAATAATGATGATGATAAACGTTCGATTTGTTTCGAATCCAAACAGAGTAAAGTAATCACTGATATATTATCTTTAAACAAAACAGATCAGATCACAAAGTAGCAGGGCTACGGCTATAACTTAGATGAAATAATTTCTAAAGGAAATTGATCATTAAAAAATGATTTTTTTACCGTTAAAACAGACACAGAATCCATCTGTCGACCTTCACTGCGATCTGGCTGATACGTGACAGCGAGGACGTGTCCTCCAGGTGGACACTGGGATGATGGACATGAGAAGGCGAGGAAGGAAAAAAACGGTCGTTGAACTGTCGTAGTGGCAAAAGAGGCGCTTGTCTTTTGGTGTATTTAAAAAGAAAGTCTTGGATTGAAATTTAGTGCTTTTTTTTTAAATTTATTAATCAACCAGGCGCGATATTGGCATATTTGCGCTTATTACAGAGGAAACAAACAAAACAACAAACAAATTAGAACTTAGAATTAAATATTAAAAAATTTACATGAATTAATCGACAGAGTTAATAATATTTATATAGACAAAGTGGCAGATGTAAGAGAGTTAAATCATTTAGATCAGGGAACAATCGATGTCTCACTTCTGTAAAGTTCGGACAGTCGTAGATAAGGTGAAGAGCAGTTTGTTCAGTTTCTCCGCACGAAATTTAGTGTTTTAATTGGATTGTTCCAGCAACAACTCTTTACCCAGAATTTTAGATAATTCAAGGAGTAAAACTAAACTTGTGTGTAGATTCTTTAATATTTTTTTGCTTGAATCCTGTTCCAAAATAACGTTATTACAAGGTTGTCCCAAAAGTTCGCAAACACTTGCAAAAAAAGTAAAATACCAATATTATTCGCCGTTATGTATAATGTCTTTGTATTATGTATTCGCCGCGTTATAATATTATTCGCCAAGTAATAAGAAAAACACGAACTTTTGGGACAACCTTATAGGTACCGTTCAAAAATATCTACCTAGCTTATGCTATATAAAATGAAAAATATGAACAGGTTCTTCACAGAAAAAAATGTACAATACGGGATTCAATCCCGGTTCATGGCTGTCGGGAATCGAGGGTTTGAACCACTCGTCCACTGATTTATTTTTTTTGTTTGAATGATGTTGTATTTAGCTATAATATATGTATAATTTCAGAAGACCCTATCGTAACTTTTGTACATGGGTATACCTGTTTGTCTTTGAAAGTATTCCATTTCTCTCACAATCCCAGCTCCCATAGCCTTGTGATCTATCACTGGGTTAGTTGAGTAAATCCGTCTTTGACAATACGAAATAAACCACATCTCTGTATTTTGAAGAAGTAATTAATTTTACACTAATCTCAGCTTCAGTATCGGCATAAAAGGAAAGCAGAAAAATGCAATATTACAGCGGTCTTGTAGATTAAACTGGCGAAACCACTGGGAGAATTCACCACTGATGAGTCAGACTCTCCCATTATTTTATAATTGCAGTAGAAAATGGTTTTATTTAAAAAAGAAACGCGTCAAAAAGAGTTCAAATTTCTCCATGTGCGCATCTATAAAGATCCCAAACATATTCAAGCCGCAGGCGCCGATGGAAGAATTACTGGAAGGTAGATCAATCCAGTAGTAATGGAAGAAACCAAAGTCCCTTGAGCCAAGTTACCTTTGTTGCAATAATTCACTTTGTGCAAATTTTAGGAGGTAATTGTTGGATTCCGTTCGACCCGCATAATATGAAGCACAAACTCAATAAAACCTTCCATTCGAAGAGGCGTTTTTATCAAACGTATCCGGCCAATCAAATTTAGCCGCGTGGAAATTGTAAATTAGCATCGGCTGCAGGGGAAATAAGCGCTCAATACACAGAATTGATTTCTCTGACAAACTTTACAAATTTTCCTGGTCACCGTTTGATGGCGCTCGTTGCGAATTTTGAGTGTGTAACGTTTCTTATTTAGAAATAAGGGATAGTTACAATACTTTGTGTTTTAATATTTTATTCAATTACAACAAAGTTAACCCTAATATATAAACAAAAAAAAATAACTTATGCAAAATTAAAGAAGGAAAAAAGTTCAGTGTTGCCGACTGCCTAACTATGAATAAAAATAAAAGAATAATTAAATATTTTACATAAATAAATACAAAGCATGTTACATAGTTTTGAAAATAGAGAAATCCATAAATAAATCTTTAATTAAAAAGGCATATATTGGATCAAAATATCATTTATTTTATCAATATTTCAGTTGGCTGAACGCCAACCTTTATCAAGGTATTATAATATTTCAACAATGTTGTTGACACACATTAATAAGTTATAATACCTTGATAAAGGTTGGCGTTCAGCCAACTGATATATTGGTAACATAAATGATATTTTGATCCAATATATGCCTTTAATAACGAATTTACAAAGTGGGAAGAGGAGCTTCTTTTATTAGCATGCACACAAGCTTTCGGACATATCGAAGGACGATATGTCCGAAAGCTTGTGTGCATGCTAATAAAAGAAGCTCCTCTTCCCACTTTGTAAATTCGTTATTAACCTTCAGTGAAGAGCAGTTCTACTTAATATATGCCTTTGTAATTAAATATTATAGAGTGTTAGAGAAATCTTTAGTAAACAAGACAATGAAAAAGGAGTAGAAGTTGTTAAATATGTCGCATTACAGAACACCTCTAAAACAATGTGGATCTCTGGAGGCGAATAGAAATAATAAGTTGGGTTGACAGAAATGAAGAAGTTGAGGAAGGTTGGGCGAAGAAGAAGGCCTGTTGAAAGTCATCAGAAAATAATTAAATGGGAAATAGAATAAATGAATTGACGAAGAAAGACCGGTAGGGTTATATGAAT
>CP092868.1:103181787-103203172 GCA_030710605.1 Cordylochernes scorpioides
GATCATCAAACATTCTGAAAAAAAAAAAATAATAAATAAAAAGTTCCAGTTCAAAATAACTTTATTTGGTGCCGCTCATAAAGAACAACTCGCTTCATCATATTTACAAAATGTGGAGGGTGGGTATATACAATGGTTCATTTACAATTATATTAATTAATGTCTTTAGGTCCGGAATCTTGGGGCTTTGTGGGTGTTTTTTTTTTTGGAGAGGTTTTCCTGACTAGGTTGGTATTTAAAGTGCATTTCTTCTTTTCCACTTTTCATCCTTTTGGATTAATCGAAATAAAAGTTGTTTGGCCTTAAGTTCCTTTTTTCCTTGTGTCGCATTTGTAGTTAGTAGCATCCTTGAAGGTGGGGTTTTAAAAAAAAATTTTTTTCGGATTTTTTTATAGAATTTAAAAACTGTTTTATAATGCAAATGACGTATCTGTGATTTTTCTAACGATTCCATTTTCAAATGTTTCTAGTCTTTTTAGATGGGTTTCAGATGCTGTAATGAAAATTGGATAGCCATAGAAAAGTTTTCAGAATAGATGTGTGAATTGTTCTTTTGTAGTTTAGAGATAGTTTTCTCTTTTGGCCTAGAAGTAGAGCTGATTTGTGTTGTGCGGCCTTTGCGATTTTTTTCTGTTTTCAATATGTTTTGCAAGGTTAGAGGCTGGTCCAGGGTTACCCCTAGATATGGAACATTGTCCTTACATTTAATATCTGTATCTGAAAATACTAGTTCATTCATAGATTCTGTATATATATATTTTTTGTTGGATATCTTCAATTTTTTGGGAGGTTCATTGTGACGTGCCTTTTTTCGCTCTAAATACTGGGAAAATGCAGGCCTCTTGAAGCTATAGATAGATTCTTTCAAATGTGTATGCAGAGGCTAAAGTGGCGGTATCTTCGAAAATAAGTGTAGCTATGTTTCTTCGATATACATAGGAATGTCGTCAAATAAGATTGAGCCTGTGACTGAGCCCTGAGGGATCCCAGCTAAGATTTTCCTAGATGACAATACCTATTTTACCTTCACCTTGAAATTTGTGTTTGTTAGGAAGCTCCTTGTTATTTTGATTATGTTCCCAGGGAGGTGTTTTCAGACATTTTATAAAGAAGGGACTCATGCCAAACCTTGTCGAATGTTTTGGATATGTCGAAAAACAAGGCTCCAGTTATTTTGCGTAGCGCCATTGCTTGTCTTTTTTTTTTTTTTTTTGGGTTACAAATGCCAGTTGTTGTAACATTGGATGTTTAGGTTGATAGTGGAATTGTCCTGGTCTTAGAGGGCTTTTTTCGCCAAGGGACTTTCTCAATCTTAATGTTATTCGTTCGAATATATTTTAGACATGGCTGGTTGAAAGGTGATAGCGCTCTAAATTGCCAGGTCTTGGTCGTAATTTTCTTTTTTGAGGATTGGACTGTTTATTGATGCTTTCCATTTGTCAGGGAAATGTGTAAGTTTCAATTAGGCATTAAATATTTTAAAATTAAATTGAATATATGATTTGGTGGTAATTTCACTGTTTCATTGGGTATTTCATCCTTTCCTGTTGCTTTTTCCATTTGGCAACATTTCAATAGTTGCTTTGATTTCGCCGATATTTGTAGGCTCAAGTCCTTTTTCTTTGTTCCTTTGTATATAGAGGTTCACGACTTTTTTTTTAATGCGTACATGTAGGTTTATAAAATGATGTATGAGGACTTGGGCTGAATTGTTTCTCGTAGTTGTCAGCTAGTTGTCAGCTAGTTGCTCAGCTGCCTCCTCTGTGTGTGTGTGGTTAGTGTAAGATCATTATTGTCTTTAAGATTATTTCTTTTTTTTTCTCATACCAAGTTTTATGGCCTTCCAGAGTGTATGGTTTGTGACATTCAGGTTTTCTACGTAAAAGTTTCAGCTGGTGTTGTCATGCTCACGTGTTATTTTTTTAGATTCTCTCCGAGCACCTGAAGTTTGTGAAGTTAGTGTTCAACAGTGAAGGATAATTTAGCTGATTATACCTGGGATTTCCAAATCCGGATACTGTGATTATATTGAGACTAATACTAAGTAGTATTCATTACTGAATCCCACTGATTATTATGCAGTGGTGTTCCAACACGATCCGAGTTTGGCAAAACTGCAAACTAAGAAGCCTGTGTTTGGGTATTGATGACAGAACACGCAAAGGGCGCTGATAACAAAGATTTGTTTCTGTAAGGCGTCTTGATATGGTTCATGAACACATTGGACTTCCAACCTCAGCCTATATGTTGACCACTGTAGGATCTGTACACGTACGATCCACTCTAACCGTTGTTCCTATGATGCGCCGATGTGTAGGGACCGTTTTGTCTCACTGCTTCCCATTAAATCAAATGGTGAAGTCAGAACGACTGACACATGGTGTTTCTCAGTGCGATATAACCACTTTGATGTCTTCAGACTGATGATGAGATGCTATCAAAAACTCTGTCAACTGGGAATAGTATTCTTCTGCTGTTACCTGACATTCTTGTTACTTCCTATACTGTGATTAGATTAGGTTTGCTCCAATGGATCGTCCAATAACAGTCTATGTAATAATCAACACTTAAAACTAATTATAAGCAATTTAGTTTGTGTGGTTGGAAATTAATTAAAAGCGCTTAAAGATGCGGAGGAGCTGTAGAGAAAATGGTTGCTATCTGGTAAACATTCCCAGCTGAATATCTGGTATGCACACTGCGCTCACATGCATCCAGTCGAGAACAACTGTGTTTATATTTAGAAACCCACTACAAAACCACCCTTGTTCACAAGGATTGGTGTAGTTCTAGGAGCTGAAATTAATATTTTTACAGGTAGTGTGGGAGCAGCTGTATAATTAAATGAAATATATATTGTTATTTTTGGAAGTACAGTAGAACCTCCACGAGAGGACACTCTCGCTAGAGGACATATCTCTACAATGACAGTTACAATTGCCAAAAAAATTACTATTTTTACTATTTAGCAAATCTCCGGTAAAAGGAAACCTATCGCTAAAGGACACTTTGGCTCTGCAACTAGGTATTCTATAGAGAGAGAAATTCTACTTTAAATAAATTTTAATCAAAATTCCATATGGCATTCCTTTACATTCAAGACAAGTTCAACCTAGTAAGTTATATAAAAATGCATTCAATTAATATTTAGTTGAAACTGCGAATGAAGACAGGAAAAACTACGGAAAGTGTGTTTCACATTGATAGGATGGCAAAGTTTTTACAGATGAAGTGGGTAGAGGTCAGTTGTGCATTGGAGCGGACACAACACGTGGGTGACCCGAGTCTGCCATTGAAACGATTTTCGAGAGGACGGACCCGCAATGACCAAGGAGATAGTTTCTAAAGGCTGCTTGAATTTTTCCAGAGAGAATTTCGCGGCGATTAGCCACGAGGGGTTTGAAATAAGCACCTGGGCAGGCTTAGATTAACTCGGGTTTTTTTTTTTCCTCGAATTGGCCGTAGTCCGGAAACCTATTCGGTGTTGGAGAATGACCTCCAGTCGTTTCATCGTCGTGGTGTTTGTTGGAAGCTTGTTGTGACGTAGGTTCTCCAATGCGACTGTGGTTGAGGTTTGTAGGAGTTGTTGTTCCGATTATTCTAACGCGGTTGGTGTTATTGGAGACTTGAATAAGTTGTGACTAAGGTTCTCCAATGTGACTGTTGTTAAAGGTTTACAGGAGTTGTGGCTCCGGTTATTTTAACGCGGTTGGTGTTGTTAGAGACTTGAATAAGTTGCTGCGTTGCTTTTTCGACGCGGTTGTTGTTGGAAGGTTGTAAAAGTTGGGGAGTTGATTGCCCAACACATAGATGTTGAAGGAGCAATGAACTGTTGCATTAAAGCTTCCACACGCTAGTCGTTGGGTGGATTGTTATATTGTGGCATCAAAGGTTCGGCGCGTACTTTGTGCGTGGTTGGGAAGTGTAGCCAATATAGGATAAAAAGTTACTTGTGGGACTTGTTCGTTCTTTAGGACACCTGATTTGGTGGGCCAAGGTAGATAGGTACATTTGCATCAGATAATCTCCCTAAAACTCTTTCCTCTCTATTGTTTACTGGGGTCAGTACAGTGTTAGGAACGTGTTCATAGGAAAGTCCAATAAAGAGGAAAACTGTTAGCTAGATTTACAAGAGTTACTTACCTCAATGAAGTCTTACCTCCTTTGTGATTGTTGATCTCTTACTACCTAATCTACTTTGCATATATAATAACCTGTATACATTGTTAAATAAATTACGTAGATACAATATATAAAAAATATAGCTCCAGCATGTATGTAAGTTCATAGTTTCTTCCGCGTTCGTTACAATTTACACCGTGAGGTTCGAAAGCTTGTGATACGTTCGACCAATAGAAGAAACATTTCGCTTTCGCAATATATATATCTTTTTATGATGTTTAAAATAAAAACATTGTTAAGACAATATTCATTGGCAGGCCTTCACCCAGGAGAATCCAGGTCGTTCAGCTAGTATAGAATAAACTCCCACCAAACGCTCATGCTATTAAGCTTCCACATTAATTAAACGTTCGGCTGGCGGTCCATTACCTTCCAGAGGGTCCAGGTGACGTCCACGGGTTCTGCGGCCTCCCCCTCGCAGGGAACTTGGGCCCCCTGGTTCCGGGGCACTACGATGGTCGAGGGCGGGGCGACGCTGAACCTCAGCCCGACATCTGCCAGGGGCTGCGGGCAGCAACCTACAACACCAACTATCTTTACTATCTCAGGGTTTAATTTGATATTACTCTTTGTTTATATGTTGTTGTTTCTTATTCCCTTGTGTAAAGATTACACGAATTGCACGAGTTCATGCTCCTCGAGCTGTTTTATGATAAGCAGTGTCCTCTCCCAAAGATCCTGTTTAGTACATCTAATACAAGCCAAAATGTGTTCTGCAGGTGCCAAGCTACATTTTGGGCAAGTGGGGTAGATTTTGTTGTTATTTTCTATCTTCACTGGATTGAGATGGTCTGTTCTAAATCTTGTTAGTGTTGTTTGATGTTGTCTGAGGTTCAGTGCTCCTCCTAGGTCCACTCCACTGTACAAGTTGTGCTTAGGTGGGATCCTTCAATTCTTGTTTATTTTTGTTTTAGCTGCCGTCTCTATTTCTTTAAAATTAAGTTTATTTTTGTTTATATGTAGCCGCCCATTGTTGTTATTTTGGCGTGTGTCTTTAAATTTATCAGTTATTTAAGAGTATCTATTCCGGATAGTTGGCGACTTAGTACGTTACCTCAAGAGAGAGATGATCTATCTTGACCTACAGTTTTAAAACATAGAACAAAACCTCAGCACACTGCACTGATTCAATCTGTGAAGACATGGTAGGAACCGCCGCTACATTGCATGAACACCGTCGTTGATATTATAATGGCCCACAGAGATAAAGTAAAATAAAGAAGAAAGAGGATACCACATGGGAAATGATTTTAAAAGCATTTCCTGAGAGTAGCTTCATCAATTTATCGTAATTAATATAAACTAAACGTTCAATTTTAAAAAATCTACGATTGTGAAATTTTTCTTAGTCCAAAAAGCAGTTGGCCTATCATGATGTATAAAGAAAAGGTTTGTACAATATTTGGAGAACCTTGACTTGCTATGTTGATAGACATTCAGTCACTTTCACCCATTCCTGCTGGGTGAAGTGCCTCTGTGGAAACACTTGATGGCTCTAGAGAACGTCTTAAGTCATTTCTCTACTGAGATTGGAGCAACTGTCTGAGTAGTTCTTGTTTCCTCTCCTTGTAGTCTCTATAGTCACCTCTCCCGTCAAAATAGAAACTGAAGCTAGGCGTCATCTTAATATAAAGCAATAACGCGTCATCTATATACAGCAAATGAAAACATTAAAAGGCGAATGCTCCTTTCACACATAAATCAAATTTATACTGTGCTCACTGCGAGCAAAGCTCTCCCAATATGTTTCCATCGCAGTGAGACAGTAGAAATTTGATGTATGTGTGAAACAAACATTCGCCTTTTAATGTTTTTATCTGTTATATGCGCCATCTGTTGGACATCTCTGAAGTCTAGTACACTCAGGCGTGAAAATGCCATAACACCTGTTTTGTTAAATTCAGAACGCAACTCGGAGACCATGGTATAGGCCAAGGGTCAGCAAACTTTTGAGGGGGTAGAGTAAAAAATTAAAATTTACAAAATTTCATAGTTTTTAAAGAGCCATAAAATATTTTCTTGCCAACAATAAATATTACTCACATAGATAATATTTACGTATGGAACTAAAGAGCCTCAACTTCCCATCCAAAGAGCCGCATGTGTCTCGCGAGCCACCGCAGTTTGCCGACCCCTGGTATAGTGTTATGATATTCGTTAGTTCAGAGCGGCTATCTACAAAAGAGATGGCTGGCAAAGTAACAGAACTATGGCTATAACATATGAAAAAAATCCCTAAAAGAAAAATCGATCATTAAAATCCTCCACAGGAGGACATTCTGAATCTGACAAAGTCTTCACTGACTTTTGGTTTCTTTTCCTCGCTGGCAGTTAGCCGGTTGAGTGTCTTGAATAAGACATTAACAATTATATAATCATCTTAACAATTTTCATTATTAGAATACTCCAAATCAATTTTACATCTGAATTAGAGACAAGGTTGGTTTAATAATAATAATAAAAGTGAAGGAACTGCAATAACTGTTACAACATCCAACTCACTCCAGGACCACATATACCCGGCCATCCTTGCAACCCTCTATATGGCAGACATCAATCCAGAAGAGGACATCCATACGGCACCTCAGTTGGCCGGTATTGTGATCAGGGGGCATGGACCGATCTGATCTGCTCCGTGGACAAGACACCACCAATAAAAGTGGCAAAAGGAGGTTGGCCACTATTTAGGAGATTTATAAAGGAAATGGTAACTTTGGGAACCAGTGGTCGCTGGGATGATGGACATGAGAAGGTGAGGAAGAAAAAAAAAAACGGTCGCTGAACTGTCGTAGTGGAAAAAGAAGCGTTTGTCTTTTGGTGTATTCAAAAAGAAAGTCTTGGATTGAAATTTAGTGTATTTTTTTAAATTTATTAATCAACCAGATGCGATATTGATATATTTGCACCTATTACAAAGGAAACAAACAAAACGACAAACAAATTAGAACTTAGAATTAAATATTTACAAATTTACATGTATTAATCGACAGAGTTCATAAAATTTATATAGACAAAGTGGCTGATCACTTAAATCATTTAGATCAGGGAACAATCGATGTCTCACTTCTGTAAAGTTCGGACAGTCATAGATAAGGTGAAGAGCAGTTTGTTCAGTTTCTCCGCAGGAAAAATTTGGTGTTTTAATTGGATTGTTCCAGCAACAACTCTTTACCCAGATTTTTTAGATAATTCAAGAAATAAAACTAAACTTGTGTGTAGATTCTTGAATATTTTTTTGCTTGAATCCTGTTCCAAAATAACGTTATTACAAGGTTGTCCCAAAAGTTCGCAAACACTTGCAAAAAAATTAAAATACCAATATTATTCGCCGTTATGTATAATGTCTTTATATTATGTATTCGCCGCGTTATAATATTATTCGCCAAGTAATAAGAAAAACACGAACTTTTGGGACAACCTTATAGGTACCGTTCAAAAATATCTACCTAGCTTATGCTATATAAAATGAAAAATATGAACAGGTTCTTCACAGAAAAAAATGTACAATACGGGATTCAATCCCGGTTCATGGCTGTCGGGAATCGAGGGTGTTACCCACTCGTCCACTGATTTATTTTTTTGTTTGAATGATGTTGTATTTAGCTTTAATATATGTATAATTTTCAGAAGACCCTATCGTAACTTTTTTACATGGGTATACCTGTTTGTCTTTGAAATTATTCCATTTCTCTCACAATCCCAGCTCCCATAGCCTTGTGATCTATCACTGGGTTAGTTCAGCAAATCCGTCTTTGACCATACGAAATAAACCACATCTCTGTATTTTGAAGAAGTCATTAATTTTACACTAATCTCAGCTTCAGTATCGGCATAAAAGGAAAGCAGAAAAATGCAATATTACAGCGGTCTTGTAGATTAAGCTGGCAAAACAACCGCTGGGAGAATTCACCACTGATGAGTCAGGGGCTCTCCCATTATTTTATCATTGCAGTAGAAAATTGTTTTATTTCAAAAAGAAACGCGTCAAAAAGAGTTCAAATTTCTCCATGTGCGCATCTATAAAGATCCCAAACATATTCAAGCCGCAGGCGCCGATGGAAGAATTACTGGAAGGTAGATCAATCCAGTAGTAATGGAAGAAACCAAAGTCCCTTGAGCCAAGTTACCTTTGTTGCAATAATTCACTTTGTGCAAATTTTAGGAGGTAATTGTTGGATTCCGTTCGACCCGCATAATATGAAGCACAAACTCAATAAAACCTTCCATTCGAAGAGGCGTTTTTATCAAACGTATCTGGCCAATCAAATTTAGCCGCGTGGAAATTGTAAATTAGCATCGGCTGCAGGGGAAATAAGCGCTCAATACACAGAATTGATTTCTCTGACAAACTTTACAAATTTTACTGGTCACCGTTTGATGGCGCTCGTTCCGAATTTTGAGTGTGTAACGTTTCTTATTTATAAATAAGGTATAGTCACAATACTTTGTGTCTTAATATTTTATTTAATTACAACAAGGTTAACCGTAATATATAAACAAAAAAAAAAACTTATGCAAAATTAAAGAAGGAAAGAAAGTACAGTGTTACCGACTGCCCCCCTAACTATGAAGAAAAATCAAAGAATAATTGATATTTTACATAAATAAATACAAATCATGTTATAGAGTGTTAACGAAATCTTTAGTAAACAAAACACCGTAAAAAAGTAGACGTTGTTAAATATGTCGCATTACCGAACATCTATAAAACAATGTGGATCTCTAGAGGCGAATAGAAATAATAAGTTGGGTTGACAGAAATGAGAGAAATCAGGGGAAGGTTGGGCGAAGAACAAGGCCTGTTGAAAGTCATCAGAAAAGAATTAGATGGGAAATAGAAAAAATGAATTGACGAAAAAAGTACGAGAGGGTTATATGAATAGGAATGATTAATTAATAAAAGTTAAAATGATTTTATTAAAATGCACTAAGAAGAGAAGAAAATATTCCAGCGACCGTCATTGAACAATTAGATGTATACATGTCAAAATAAAAGTGTATATTGAATTGTTCATATATTGAAGGAAGAGGTAAATTTTTTAGTAAAACAAACAAACAAAAAAAAACTTGCTCCATTTTAAATCAAAACAGTGGAAATTGCTACATGATAATGCCCCTGATCATAGAGCCAATATTGTTCACGACTATTTAGCCAAACACTCTCTGTATCTTTCTTGCCGCATCCTCCTTACTCTCCTGATATCGCCCCATGTGATTTCTTCTTCTTTCCAAAATTTAAAATGACGTTAAAAGGGAGACGTTTTTCATCGTCATCAGAAGTAATTGAAAATACGACGGTGCAGCTAAACAAGCTTAGAAAAAATGACTTTGAACTAGCATTTCAACAGCTTTTTTCACTTTGGAAAAAATGTGTAGATAACCAAGGCTCCTATTTTGAAAAATTTGATGTTTAAATTACTGTACTATGAATAAATAATTAATTTAAAAAAAGTTCGGGAACTTTTGATCCTACCTTGTAAATAAATTGTTCAATATGGGTATATAGTTGAAATATTTGTTTTCTATTTTTTAGCGCATTTGAATAAAATTCTTTAAAAACATTTTTTATTTCAATAAAATAATCCCTTGAGTCAATATTAAAGTGAAAACATTAGGCTTCTAGGGTTAAGTTTCTTTTTGAAAAATTTAAATCAGATTTCTAGGTTTTTCGGACATGAAAACCTTTCAACACCCTTCAACTGTAACGGTATCTTATGATGGCCTATTTACACCGAAAACTAAACGTTTCTTCATAACATTAAGAAACTTTTCTTATTACTTTAACAAAATATCGTGAAAATGATGAGACCATTAACTTTTTTTATTTATTTATTAATCAACCAGGCGCGATATTGAAATATTTGCGTCTATTACAGAGGAAACAAACAAAACAACAAACAAATTAAAACTTAGAATTAAATATTTATAAATTTACATATATTAAGCGACAGAGTTCATAAAATTTATATAGACAAAGTGGCTGATGTAAGAGAGTTAATTCATTTAGATCAGGGAACAATCGATGTCTCACTTCTGTAAAGTTCGGACAGTCATAGATAAGGTGAAGAGCAGTTTGTTCAGTTTCTCCGCAGGAACAATTTGGTGTTTCTGATAGACCTCGTTGATGTAAGTATTTCTAGAATTTTCCGTGTGTCATGACAAATTGAGTGACGATAAAATTTATATGGAACTGTGTAGGAATTCCGTTTGGAAAAAAATTGTGCGAATTGTATAATTAGCATTATAAATGGATAAACACAAATGATTCATAACTTGAAAAAAATTCAAATAGATAATGATGAGTTCAGTAAAAGTTGAAAAGATTGTATTTTCGCCATGTGGTGGGATTCGTGTAATTTCTGTTGGTTAACAGCTGGTCATTATCAACACAATATAGGATTCCAATTTCGGTCCTAAATGACGTTCTGCTGCAGGTGTTCAGAGCCACGTCAGCTAATTCGGTCCCAGCTGACCATCCACAAATCATCTGCTCCAATCTGCTGATTATAGGCTTTTTACATACGGTAATTTGGTGATTATCGAAGTTCCGAGGAATCGATTTATTAGAAGAGAGATAGAATCTGTTTTAAACATTCTTCATCTCTCTTCTATTTTACTCTCTCTTCTCCATTACTCCAGGAAATAAAAATAGTGTAAACCTTCCCTAATTGAATCAAAAAATATTTATTTACCACCAATACATATTAAACTGGAATTAATGAAGAACTTTGCCAAGGCAGTGGATCGAAACGTCCCTGGATTTGATTATCTAAAACAAAAATTTCCTAGCTTGATAGTTTCTTATTTTTACTGGCGACACACTCCGAAATTGAAAATGCTTGCGGTGATACATATTGGAAATTAACAAAACCATCACCTATAAATGTGTTCGATTGTATCGAATCAGATTTGTGAAATAAATTCTGTGATATTTGGCGATCTAAATGTGGAACACACACACCCTACCTTGAACTATTAACTACCATCTAATACGAATGGAAGTTATTTAAGTATTTTATTCATTTTCCAACAATTTCCTACTATCCCCTGAGAACACAATATACCAACAGATATCAATCCCCTGTGCTCAATCAAAAAACTCGAAGATCAATCCGGGGATAAGATTCTTCAAATGGTTTTATTTCTTGAACTCGGTCGTATCAGCTCTTCGACGGGTGTAGCACACACAGATTTATTAATGCTATCTCAATATTTCGGGCATCCCTGGGGCAGATACTCATCGCCAGAAACCTGTTGTATTATTTAATTTGAATATAATTCAACAATAAAATCAAAGCCTTCAAGCAAAGAACTTTCTATTTTCAAAGTGGAACATATTCTGACACAATCAAAATGGAATCAAGGGTTTCTTTTCTCATTTCTTTTATTTCTCGAGATTTCGGGGTAACATGCCTGTGGTGTATTTAGTTTGATTAAAAAGTATAAATATATTTTAGGCCTTATTTATATGAATGGCTTTTATTATATCACACCGGAGTAGATGCAAAATCCAAAATTACAAGTCAACAACAGAATGATGATGATAAGTTATATATTACGATATATATCACAGGATCTGTAGGTTTAAAATTATTAGAATATAAATATACGACAATGGCCTTCAACACGGAGACACCAGAAGTACTACTTCTAAAAGCTCGAGAAATAAAAGAAATGAGAAAAGAAACCAAACCCTTGATTCCTTATTGATTGTGTCATAATGTAAAATCAGGGAAGAATCTTCATCAACACATTATGTGTTTGTTTTTCATTTCAATGAATGAAAAACTACAACACAAATCGATAATATTTGTAAAAAACCACAACACAAATCGATAATATTCCTAATAAACCATAACACAAACATTCGAAAGCCAACTTCAAATCAAATGGTTCAACAATGGTATAATCCCCTTCAAACAAAGAACATTCTTATGTATTTCCATGGCGATATAAATTATTCAATTTAAACACAAGGTAATAAGACTAAATGCAAATAAATAAATAGTATGTGACGTTTCTGTAACAGCGTTGTTACCATCTTCAGACAAAGTGCTGAATGAATAAATATTGTGTGACGTTCTGTAACAACGTTGTTACCATCTTCAGACAAAAGTGCTGAATCTTGGTGAATTTTGTTTGAAGAAGGTAACAATGCTGTTACCGAGACGACACACACTATTTATTCATTTGGTCTTATTACGCTGTGTTTATAATCTATAATCCAAATGGTGTCTTATTATAACTTTCAATTCAGTTTCCCTCACATAATCAGCAAGTTCCCAGCAGAAGAAACTGGCGTCCAGTGAGAAAGAAAATATGTCCTTTCTCCACCTGGCGGTTGTCTACTTATTGACTTTGGACATGGCCCCTTGTCGCAACTCGTTCTTCTCAGAGGGTCCCACAAAGCCTTTCTTCCCTCCCCCTGCCCGCCATTGTGAGGACACAGGTGGTCTGTGGGTGAACCGCCTTACTGGCACCTACCTTGTTGCCGAGATTTCTGTCCATTTTATTACAATTTGGCATCTATCCTTGTACATGACCCATACAATGTCTTTGAAAGTTCTGGGGCCCATCTAAATAACCATGCTGTTCTCGAGTAGAAACAAAGAGTTTACATCACCTATGACTTCTCGTTCCTCTTCATCCAAAGTCCTACCAACTTTCCCATTTACCCTCTCTTCAATGATAACACCGCATGATATGTACGGACTAAATGACATCACTATGCTAGATGGAGTTATGGAGCATGTTTTTCCTGTCACCATCTATGATTTCTCGTCCTTCTCTAAGTCCGAGCCAACTTCCGATTACATTTCATTTAAAAAGAGGAATGCCGTTATGAATGATGACAAGTTTACAGTCCGATAATCGTAACAAATATTTTTGACCAGTGAGCCACTTTGTTGTTCTAGTCGTTGCCTTACATTGCACCGGTACACATTCATACATAAACTCTCTTTCCATTTATCAAATGTAAACATTTAACGAATGGAGACATTAAGACACGGATTTGTGAAAGGCGTCTTAATGTCTTCATTCGTTATATATAGATGTTATTGCTGTGTATTAATGTATGCCTAACTTGTCCTTATTGTTTGCGGAAGAGCATTGCTCGATGCAAATATTTGAATGTAATTCTTCTGTCCTAAAGGCTTATGTCTATAGTTTTCTTAAATACCAGTTCTAAGATTCCACCCTTCAGTGTAGCATATAAAAGCAGAATGATTCCAATACAGTATTAGAGCTCTAAAGAAGCGGTCTGGTAGATTAAATTGACGAAATCGCTGGGAGGGTTCACCACTGATGAGCCAAGCCCTCCCAATATTTTTTTCATCGCAGTAAGGAGAGTAGAAGTTTGATTTATTTGTGAAAAGAAACATTCGCGTCTTAATGTCTTCATTTGTTATATATAGATGTTATACATCAAAACAATGAAATTTGGGAAATCGCCTCAGTACAGAATGTAAAGGTTGTCATAAAGAATGAGCCATAAGAGCAGTTTTGGAAAATTCAAACAAAAACCAAACCAGTATACCATGGTTTCGGGCTTTGAACCTCTTCAGTACAGGGGCGACTTAAAGTTGCGGGATATTCATGTACCGAAAGTCGCACTTCACCCTTTAAAACTGCATTAAAACAATGCAACAACAACAAAAGACTTTTATTTGGGACCTATGCCTTACATAGGATTCACCCTTGTAGTGGGAATATAATTTAACGCATATTAAACCAGTGGTTAACATTATTTCTTAACAAATATTTAAATTTAGTTTAATATTAATTATAAAAAGAAATACACAATAAATTGTGTTACGGCGCTTCTCAGCCGTCGATGTTTGCGTAAGGTATCTAAGAAAACAATGTGGGTTCATTGTGGATACAGCTTTGTGCTACATCATTTATTACCAGGACCTTCTATACAACTGTGCGAGCGGCCCGAGACTCTTGCGGATTCAACCCCAAGAACTCACTCGGATGGCTTTTTATACAGAAAGTCACCGTTCGGAGGAGATTAATAGAATCGCCGAATGTCGTGGTCCATTTGGTTGAGTAAAGCGAAGACTAAAATCCAGCTGATTCCACACTCGTCTTTTCAGTGATACGCTAACCTATGCACGGTGGAATCTGTGGCCATTGGACATGCGTCAGACCTGTAGGCTGTTGGGTTCTGCGCTGCCTGTAGTATAGGAACTCCATCTATGTTTCTTTCTTGTGGTGAATCTGTATAAGACCGGTGGTCTTAATAAAGCTGTATTTTTGTGTGTTATACAGAATGGAGGGGAGTATTCATTTCACACTATTATATCGATTCTTGTTCTTATTCACATCACTTATTTATATTCACAACACTATTCTACATATTATTCCCTTGTTTAGTCACAGCACCTAATCATGTCCTTATATCTAGATGGAACTTTTACTTTGCTTCCACTTCTAGCGATGACAGTCTATTTGAAATAAAGCTAAAATATTTCTGTCAAATCCCAAAAGGTAATTTAAATTTAATTAAATATATGACTGCTAAGAATTAATTTGATTTTAAAATATCTTCTGAATTAATTTTCAAAATAATGTTCTCTAAATAAGGACGATATACAATTTCCCATAAATAGATCTGAAGCGCAGTTCCGTTAATTAGATACTTGAAATAGAAAAAACATGAAATAAATCAGCGCCTACCTCGAGAATTCCAACATGACGCATTGAGATAATTTACGGCACTTCATTATGTATTCACAGAGGGCATAATTTAACGCATTAAATTTATATACTTGACGAAATATATACTCATGGATAAACTTAAGGAAGTTGTACCTTTTAGCATGTATATCAGGACTCAGACAATAACTCTGAAAGATACACTCATGGAAAAAACTTAAGGAAGTTGTACCTTTTAGCATGTATATCGGGACTCAGACAATAACTCTGAAAGATACACTCATGGATAAACTTAAGGAAGTTGTAACTTATAGCCTGTATATCGGGATTCAGACAATAACTCTGAAAGATACATTCATGGACAAAACTTAAGGAAGTTGTACCTTTTAGCATGTATATCAGGACTCAGACAATAACTCTGAAAGATACACTCATGGACAAAACTTAAGGAAGTTGTACCTTTTAGCATGTATATCGGGACTCAGACAATAACTCTGAAAGATACACTCATGGATAAACTTAAGGAAGTTGTAACTTATAGCCTGTATATCGGGATTCAGACAATAACTCTGAAAGATACACTCATGGACAAAACTTAAGGAAGTTGTACCTTTTAGCATGTATATCGGGACTCAGACAATAACTCTGAAAGATACACTCATGGATAAACTTAAGGAAGTTGTAACTTATAGCCTGTATATCGGGATTCAGACAATAACTCTGAAAGATACACTCATGGACAAAACTTAAGGAAGTTGTACCTTTTAGCATGTATATCGGGACTCAGACAATAACTCTGAAAGATACACTCATGGACAAAACTTAAGGAAGTTGTACCTTTTAGCATGTATATCTGGATTCAGACAATAACTCTGAAAGATACACTCATGGACAAAACTTAAGGAAGTTGTACCTTTTAGCATGTGTATCTGGATTCAGACAATAACTCTGAAAGATACACTCATGGACAAAACTTAAGGAAGTTGTACCTTTTAGCATGTATATCTGGACTCAGACAATAACTCTGAAAGATACACTCATGGACAAAACTTAAGGAAGTTGTACCTTTTAGCATGTATATCGGGACTCAGACAATAACTCTGAAAGATACACTCATGGACAAAACTTAAGGAAGTTGTACCTTTTAGCATGTATATCGGGATTCAGACAATAACTCTGAAAGATACACTCATGGACAAAACTTAAGGAAGTTGTACCTTTTAGCATGTATATCGGGATTCAGACAATAACTCTGAAAGATACACTCATGGACAAAACTTAAGGATGTTGTACCTTTTAGCATGTATATCTGGATTCAGACAATAACTCAGAAAGATACATTCATGGGCAAAACTTAAGGAAGTTGTACCTTTTAGCATGTATATCTGGATTCAGACAATAACTCAGAAAGATACATTCATGGGCAAAACTTAAGGAAGTTGTACCTTTTAGCATGTATATCGGGATTCAGACAATAACTCAGAAAGATACATTCATGGGCAAAACTTAAGGATGTTGTACCTTTTAGCATGTATATCTGGATTCAGACAATAACTCAGAAAGATACATTCATGGGCAAAACTTAAGGAAGTTGTACCTTTTAGCATGTATATCAGGATTCAGATAATAACTCTGATATTTGATATATAATGATATTTATTGAAGACACACGAGATAATCAAGTTTGAATAAAATTGCTTCTGTCTCAACCGGCGATAGCAAGGACTTTCTTAAGTTTTGTTCATTAATGTGGATATAGGTTATTAAGGAGAAAAAACAAAGAATTTTTATGATTACTGACTGATTACTGTTTGATATTGTAAAAATATCTCCTTTTATATATCGTCCCTACAACTGCAAACTATCGAATGTGAAAAAATCAATTTTGAAGGAGAGAGAAATGAAGAGACCATGTGGCCTACCCTCAGTAGAGGAAGGCATTGAAGGAGGGAGAAATGAAGAGACCATGACATGGTCTCTTCATTTCTCTCTCCTTCAAAATTGAATTTTTCACATTCGATAGTTTGCAGTTGTAGGGACGATATGTGTAAAGTATATAACTGTAAATACATGATTAATTGAAATTGTAACTATTATTCCTGTAGAAGGGCAGCTTGCGCCCGAAAGCTCGAATTAATTTTTCAAATAAAGAAACTCATCCTTTTTGAATCTATTCATTATTATATGTGTAAAGTATGTAAAATTCTATTAAAATTCAAGCATTTATCTCAAGAGTGCATGGTTATTAATAATTTTATATTCACGTACCCTTCAAATGGTGTGAGAACAATAATAAGGTTTAAACACAGCTAGAACTATAAAATAATAAAAACGAAAATGGAATGAAAAGGAAGAAGACAATCTAACCAATAAGAATAAACCTCTATCTGAGCGCATTTATTTAAATAAAAATATCGTTTAGAAAACACTTGGATCAAATAGAAGAGAGCTCGACAAGTTTAATTAAAAACCTTAATGAACTATTGTTAATCCATGGCTAATGCACCTATTTTATTTTAATTAGTAATATCATTTTTAATATATTTTAAATTAAAATTTATATTATATATATTTATTTATTTATTTTATTAAACAGAATATATATTTTATAATACAATATAATGCGGCTTATGATTGTAAAACGACATTTGAAAATTATCCCGAATGTATTTCTTTTGAACGAAAAATCGAAATTTATTTTAAGGAGAAATAACAATTATTTCTAACCTTAGGGATGAAGTATGAAAGGTTGTATTGTGAAGAGTAATGATAAACGGAAAAATAAAAGTGTCCAGGGATGGGAATATTTATTACATAGAATATATATTATAAACAGATTACTATGATATAATCACAATTTGTATTTTGGCACACAGTGTGACTTCACAGCTCTCTTTGATGTGAGAAATAAATAAATTATTCTGGAGGCTACTTAAAGTAAAGTTATCTCATTATTCACTTATATAACTTTGTAGGATGGTTGAAACATGTTCTGGCATGTCTGAGGAGAGAATCAAGGCTGAAGATTCTGTCAAACGGCAATCTGGTGTAACACTATTATAAATATTAAACCACTACCTTACTCCCCCCAAAGGACTAGAGTGTTAGAAAACTCTAAGTGACAAATATAGGGAAAATACAGATCAAATTGGTTTAAATATCTTATTTACACATATCCTAATCATAGAGCGTTTCGAATTCAAACCTGTCTATTTATGTGCTCTGAATATCGACATGGCAACATTCCTAGGAGTTAACTGTTATGTAATTAAAGTAAGTAAGAAGGATGAACCGTAACCAATTTAACTTTACATATTATTTATTATTAATAGCAATTATACAAAACAAATCTTGGTATTTGTTTTTACGTGAAAACAACAATTATTATGTACATACAAGTTCCATTTCAAACACGAGCTCATCTATAGCCATTGTTACTCTGTGTAATATTCCAACATAAACAGAATCTCTCATTAGTAGAGTGGGCAAGATCCTGAAGAATTATAAGAAATAGAGTAATGGGAAGATTCGAATATAGATGCAAAAAGTTAAATGTGTTCTGTAGGTGACTTTAAGTGTATGAGGTAGATTTGTGTGAGTACAGATCGGTGTTTGAGAGTCATCAAAATGTGACGAGTCCGTTCCACACACACACAGGAAGCCCCGAGCTATAAAACCTATCTTTATCTCGACATAAAACAAAGCAATGGCGACTTTATGGCAGGACCTTGATGGAGCCGTTGTCGTGGCAATTAGCTGGCCGTTTCCCATGTATCTGTGGCCATAGGATAGCCTATGGTAGCTGCTGTCTCTATATAACTGAGGTATCATGACTTCGCTTCCACTGTATCTATGTAGGACAGCCTATGAAAATGAAGAGATTTTCAACGAAATTATGAAAAATAGGCAACGGGAGTGACATTTACAATGTGTCTAAGAGATTTTACAGTGGGTTTCTTATACAGAAATTGTATTTCAAACGTTGCTTCGTTGTGAAAAGCTGTCGCGATTCCTCATGTAAGAAGCTAAATGATTGCTAACACCTTTTTGAGTTTGATAGAGCTAGAATTGTGTAGCTTACTGGGATTGCGGGCGATCATACCGCGGTATTGCTGTCGGTCGAGTGACTGTTAGCAGAATATGGAATCGATAGGTTCAGGACGGTCATACGGAACGACGTACTTGTTCTCAGCGGACCGCTATCATTAACAGCTAGGAAGACCGATATGTTACCCGCATGGCCTTAATGGATCGTATAGCCACGTCGAGGTCTCTGAGTCAAGAAATGGGGTTATTTTCAAGTCAAAAAGTGGCTGCACGACAGTTCGACGACGTTTTCAGAAGCATGGACTGTCAGCTCGGCGACCATGGCTTCGGCTATCCTTGACGTTACATCACAGACAGGAGCGCCTTCAACGGGGTGATCAACTATGAAGCTGGACGCAGGAATGGCGTGACGTCGTGTTTTCGAACGAATCTAGGTTCTGTTTGCACTACCATAATGGCCACATCCGTGTTCGGTGCCAACGTAGAGAAGGCACATTGCCAGCGTGCATTCGACACCGTCACACTGACCCATCACATGGAGTGATGGTATGGGTGCTGTTGGATACACGTCTAGGTCATCTCTTGTTTACAATCCCGGCACATTGAACAGTTCTCGTTACGATGTGTTAAGGCCCGTGGCAATATACTTTATTCGAGGTCTGGGAAACACTACAGAACAAAGCACTATTACATGTTGCCGGTATACTGCACGGACCTTTCTATATTTAGTAAATTTTAGGCTGCTGCTCTGGCCAACACATTCTCCTGATCTGTCACGAATAGAAAACGTCTGGTCAATGGCTCGTCACCACACGCCAGTCACTACTGTCAATGAACTGTGACACCGTGTTGAAGGTACATGGGAAGCTGTGCCTCTACATTTCATCCAATCTCTGTTTGACTCAAAGCACAGGCGTATAAGTGCTGTTATTACTGCCAGAAGAAGTTATTCTGAGTACTATAATTTCTCAGTATTCATACCTCCAAATTTCTATAAAATTTAATCATTTGTTATTCCAAGTATAATTCATTTATCCAATAAATGTCATCTTTGCATTTCTTCCTTGTGTAGCAATTTTAATGACCCCAGAAGTATTTATTTGTATTAAACGTTTGTTTCAATATGAAAAAATCATATTTTAGTTTAATATCGTCAGATCTCGAAATGTGGAACTGTAATAAATAATTTAAATGGGAGACAAAATCTCGAAATATAATTCCGACAAAATTGCCGCATTGACCCAAAATATTTTCACCAAAATTTTGCCACCGAGAATTTGCAGACTGAAGTTATCTATCAAACACATGCCATTTATTAATTTAAAAACACATTATTTCTAAACAATGACAATAATTAAAAACAAAAGTTTTAACACGTCTCTGATCATTCTAGTTCAGATACATTCTACCAAACTATGCCAACAACATTTTTTTAACAGTTCCAAACTCTAATGTTGGTTTATCGTGGTATAACGCCGATTGTTTTTTTGTAAAACAGCCATGCCATTGTCTTACAGACTTCCTTTACATTGTGATGGAACCTGTAATTTTCTATTTCATTTTTTGTTAGGCCTCGTTTCCCGTGGCTGCGGTGTTCTGGAACTGAAGATACGACCTCGCACTATTGCCACAACATACATTCAACATCACTGACAACACCTGAATATACTTATGACATTTCTGATACACTTTGAATATAGAGTAGAACCTCCCTTTAGCGGACACCCCGCTAGAAGACACCTCTCCACAGAGGACAGTTTAATTTGCAAAATTACCATTTTTACTATTTAGCAACTTTTTGGTAAGAGAACACCTCTCCCTAAAGAAAACTTTGGCTCTGAAATTAGGTGTCCTTTACAGGGAGGTTCTACTGTATAAATTTTATATAAGAATGAAAAATAAAATAATATGAACTGCATAAAATGGGGTTTTTATATTAAATACAATGGGCACTATCTTGAAGATATTGTTTTATCAGAATCAAAAGAGCATTTTTTTCTTAATCTTTAATATATTTTGTGAAATAAAAAGTAAAAAGAGAAATCTTCTTGTGAACTGATATTTAAAAAAATGTAAATATTTTATGCACTACAACATAAACTATGTAATTTCATAGGAATACAGGATAGAGACAAGATTCTAGGTATGCAGGAATATTTAAACATAATTACAGCAATGTATCAAGCCCTGATATACCGCGAACACCAAACTCATATAATCAGCAATGGGTTATTGAAAGGTCTTAATTGTTAAATTATTTCGAAGTTAAATTTTCCCTCGATAAACGAGTTATTTCGATGGCTGCAATGACAGAGGTAGATGATTCTCTGAGCGGTCGCTCGCGCCAACAAAACAGTTCCGCGGAAGTAAAAATTTTACTTGTTAGTCTAACCGTGTGTTTAATTCTCCTACCACGAGCCATTCACAACATCTCTGGTGACATCAGTGATTGACAACTCTGAGAACATGTCGGCTGCGTTATAGAGGCGACGTC
>CP092868.1:103205321-103254686 GCA_030710605.1 Cordylochernes scorpioides
AGGAATAATTAATTAATAAAAGTTAAAATGCACTAAGAAGAGAAGAAAAATATTCCAGCGACCGTCATTGAACAATTAGATTTATACATGTCAAAATAAAAGTGTATATTGAATTGTTCATATATTGAAGGAAAAAGTAATTTTTTAGTAAAACAAACAAACAAAAAAAACTTGCTTCATTTTAAATCAAAACAGTGGAAATTGCTACATGATAATGCCCCTGCTCATAGAGCCAATATTGTTCACGACTATTTAGCCAAACACTCTCTGTATCTTTCTTGCCGCATCCTCCTTACTCTCCTGATATCGCCCCCTGTGATTTCTTCTTCTTTCCAAAACTTAAAATGACGTTAAAAGGGAGACGTTTTTCATCGTCATCAGAAGTAATTGAAAATGCGAAGGTGGAGCTAAACAAGCTTAGAAAATTTGACTTTGAACTAGCATTTCAACAGATTTTTCACGCTGGAAAAAATGTGTAGATAACCAAAGCTCTTATTTTGAAAAAAAAAAATGATGTTTAAATTACCATACTATGAATAAATAATTAATTTAAAAGAAGTTCGGGAACTTTTTGATCCCCTACCTTGTAAATTAATTGTTCAATGTGGGTATATAGTTGAAATATTTGTTTTCTATTTTTTTTAGCGCATTTGAATAAAATCTTTTATATATTTTTTTATTTCAGTAAAATAATCCCTTGTATCCAGGGATAAGTTTCTTTTTGAAAAATTTAATTCAGATTTCTCGCTTTTTTGGACGTGAGAACCCATCTACACCCTTCAACAGTAACTGTCTCTTATGATGGCCTATTTACACCGAAAACTGAACGTTTCTTCAAAACATTAAGGAGCTTTTCTTATTACTTTAGCAAAATATCGTGAAAATGTTGACATCATAAACTTTGGAATTTATTAATCAACCAGGAGCGATATTGAAATATTTGGCCTAACCCAGAGGAAACAAAACAACAAACAAATTAGAACCTAGAATTAAATATTTACAAATTTACACACATGTATTAATCAACAGAGTTCATAAAATTTATATAGACAAAGTGGCTGATGTAAGAGAGTTAAATTATTTAGATCAGGGAACCATCGATGTCTCACTTCTGTAAAGTTCGGACAGTCATAGATAAGGTGAAGAGCAGTTTGTTCAGTTTCTCCGCAGGAACAATTTGGTGTTTCTGATAGATTTATGTAAGTATTTCTGGAATTTTCCGTGTGTTGTGACAAATTGAATGACGATAAAATTTAGATGGAACTGTGTAGGAATTCCGTTTGGAAAAACTACGAATTGTATAATTAGCATTATAAATGGATAAATACAAATGATTCATAACTTGAAAAAAAATTCAAATAGATAATGATCAGATCATTAAAATTTGAATAGATTGTATTTTCGCCATGTGGTGGGATTCGTGTAATTTCTGTTGGTTAACAGCTGGTCATTATCAACACAATATAGGATTCCAATTTCGGTCCTAAATGACGTTCTCCTGCAGGTGTTCACGGCCACGTCAGCTAATTCGGTCCCAGCTGACCATCCACAAATCATCTGCTCCAATCTGCTGATTATAGGCTTTTTACATACGGTAATTTGGTGATTATCGAAGTTCCGAGGAATCGATTTATTAGAAGAGAGATAGAATCTGTTTTAAACATTCTTCATCTCTTTTCTATTTTACTCTCTTTTCTCTATTACTCCAGGAAGTAAAAATAGTGTAAATATCCTTCCCTAATTGAATCAGAAAATATTTATTTACCAACCATTACATATTAAACTGGAATTAATGAAGAACTTTGCCAAGGCAGTGGATCGAAACGTCACTGGATTTGCCTATCTAAAACAAAAATTTCCTAGCTTGATAGTTTATTATTTTTACTGGCGACACACTCCGAAATTGAAAATGTTTGTGGTGATAGATATAGGAAATTAACAAAATCATCACCTATTGCGTCGAATCAGATTTGTCAAATAAATTGGATGATATTTGGCGATCTAAATGAGGAACAAACACACTCTACCTTGGACTACTAACTATAATCTAGTACGAATGGAAGTTATTTCAGTATATTATTCATTTTCCAACAATTTCCTACTATCCCCTGAGAACACAATACATCAAAAGATATCAATCCCTTGTTCTCAATCAAAAAACTCGAAGATCAATTCGGGGATAAGTTTCTTCAGATGGTTTTATTCCTTGAACTCGGCCGTATCAGCTCTTCGACGGGTGTAGCATACACAGATTTATTAACGCTATCTCAAACTTTCGGGCATCCCTGGGGCAGATACTCATCTCTGGAAACCTGTTGTATTATTTAATTTGAATATAATTCAACAATAAAATCAAAGCCTTCAAGCAAAGAACTTTCTATTTTCAAAGTGGAACATATTCTGACACAATCAAAAAGGAATCAAGGGTTTGGTTTCTTTTCATAATTATTTTATTTCTCAAGCTTTTTAGGTGGTATATTTAGGTTGATTAAAAAGTAGAAATATATTTTAGGCCTTATTTATTTAAACGGCTTTTATTATATTACACCGGAGTAGATGCAAAATCCAAAATTATGTGTCAACAACAGAATGATGATGATAAGTTGTATATTACGATATATATATCACAGAATCTGTGGATTTAATATTATTTTAATATAAATATACGACAATGGCCTTCAACACGGAGACACCTGAAGTACCAACTTTTAAAAGCTCGAGAAATAAAAGAAATGAGAAAAGAAACCAAACCCTAGATTCCTTATTGATTGTGCCATAATGTAAAATCAGGGAAGAATCTTTATCAACACATTATGTGCTTGCTTTTTTAGTTCAATAAATGAAAAACTACAACACAAATCGATAATATTTGTAATAAACCATAACACAAACATTCGAAAGTCAACTTCAAATCAAATGGTTCAACAATGGTATAATCCCCTTCAAACAAAGAACATTCTTATGTATTTCCATGGCGATATAAATAATTCAATGTAAACACAAAGGAATAAGACTAAATACAAATAAACATCTTCAGAAAAAAATGCTGAATCTTGCTATTTTTGTTTGAAGATGGTAACAATGCTGTTACCGAGACGTCACACACTATTTATTCATTCAGCACTTTTGTCTGAAGATGGTAACAATGCTGTTACCGAGTCGTCACAAACTATTTATTTATTTGAACTTATTACCTCTTGTGTTCATAAGCTATAATCCAAATGGTGTCTTATTATAACTTTCAATTCAGTTTCCCCCACACAATCAGCAAGTTCCCAGCAGAAGAAACTGGCGTCCAGTGAGAAAGAAAATATGTCCTTTCTCCACCTGGCGGTTGTCTACTTATTGACTTTGGACACGGCCCCTTGTCGCAACTCGTTCTTCTCAGAGGGTCCCACAAAGCCTTTCTTCCCTCTCCCTGCCCGCCATTGTGAGGACACAGGTGGTCTGTGGGTGAACCGCCTTACTGGCACCTACCTTGTTGCCGAGATTTCTGTCCATTTGATTACAGTTTGGCATCTATCCTTGTACATGACCCATACATGTCTTTGAAAGTTCTGGTGCCCATCTAAATAACCATGCTGTACTCGAGTTGAAACAAAGAGTTTACATCACCTATGACTTCTCGTTCCTCTTCATCCAAAGACCTACCAACTTACCCTCTCTTCAATGATAACACCGCCTGATATATACAGACTAAAGGACATCACTATGCTAGATGGAGTTAAGGAGCATGTTTTTCTTCTCACCATCTATGATTTCTCGTCCCTCTCTAAGTCCGAGCCAACTTCCGATTACATTTCATTTAAAAAGAGGAATGCCGTTATGAATGATGACAAGATTACAGTCCGATAATTGTAACAAATATTTTTGACCAGTGAGCCACTTTGTTGTTCTAGTCGTTGCCTACATTTGCACCGGTACACATTCATACATAAACTCTTTTTCCATTTATCAACATGTAAACATTTAACGAATGGAGACATTAAGACACGGATTTGTGAAAGGCGTCTTAATGTCTTCATTCGTTATATATAGATGGCGCGTTATTGCTTCGTATTAATTTGTGCCTAACTTTCCTTATTGTTTGCGGAAGAGCATTGCTCGATGCAAATATTAGAATGTAATTCTACTGTCCTTAAAAATTATATCCATAGTTTGCTTAAATACCATTTCTGAGATTCCACCCTTCAGTGTAGCATATAAAAACAGAATGATTCCAATACAGTACTAGAGCTCTAAAGAAGCGGTCTGGTAGATTAAATTGACGAAATCGCTGTGAGGGTTCACCACTGATGAGCCAAGCCCTTCCAATATTTTTTTTCATCGCAGTAAGGACATTAGAAGTTTGATTTATTTGTGAAAAGAAACATTCGCGTCTTAATGTATTCATTTGTTATATATAGATGTTATACATCAAAAAAATGAAATTTGGGAAATCGCCTCAGTACAGAATGTAAAGGTTGTCATAAAGAATGAGCCATAAGTGCAGTTTTGGAAAATTCAAACAAAAACCAAATCAGTATACCATGGTTTTGGGCTTTGGACCTCTTCAGTACAGGGGCGACTTAAAGTTGCGGGAGGGTGATATTCATGTACCGAAAGTCGCACTTCACCCTTTAAAAATGCATTAAAACAATGCAACAACAACAAAAGCCTTTTATTTGGGACCTATGCCTTACATAGGATTCGCCCTTGTAGTGGGAATATAATTTAACGCATATTAAACAGTGGTTAACTTTATTTCTTAACAAATATTTAAATTTAGTTCAATATTAATTATAAAAAGAAATACACAATATATTGTCTTACGGCGCTTCTCAGCCGTCGATGTTTGCGTAAGGTCTCTAAGAAAACAATGTGGGTTCATTGTGGATACAGCTTTGTGCTATATCATTTATTACCAGGACCTTCTATACAACTGTGCGAGCGGCCTGAGACGCTTGCGGATTCAACCCCAAGAACTCACTCGGATGGCTTTTTATACAGAAAGTCACCGTTCGGAGGAGATTAATAGAATCACCGAATGTCGTGGTCCATTTGGTTGAGTAAAGCGAAGACTAAAATCCAGCTGATTCCACACTCGTCTTTTCGGTGATACGCTAACCTATGTACGGTGGAATCTGTGGCCATTGGACATGTGTCGGACCTGTAGGCTGTTGTGTTCTGCGCTGCATTGAGTATAGGAACTCCATCTATGTTTCTTTCTTGTGGTGAATCTGTATAAGACCGGTGGTCTTAATAAAGCTGTATTTTTGTGTGTTATACAGAATGGAGGGGAGTATTCATTTCACACTATTATATCGATTCTTGTTCTTATTCACATCACTTATTTATATTCACAACACTATTCTACATATTATTCCCTTGTAGTACCTAATCATGTCCTTATATCTAGATGGAACTTTTACTTCTTTTCCACTTCTAGCGATGACAGTCTATTTGAAATAAAGCTAAAATATTTCTGTCAAATCCCAAAAGGTAATTTAAATTTAATTAAATATATGACTGCTAAGAATTAATTTGATTTTAAAATATCTTCTGAATTAATTTTCAAAATAATGTTCTCTAAATAAGGACGATATACAATTTCCCATAAATAGATCTGAAGCTCAGTTCCGTTAATTAGATACTTGAAATAGAAAAAACATGAAATAAATCAGCGCCTACCTCGAGAATTCCAACGTGACGCATTGAGATAATTTACGACACTTCATTATGTATTCACAGAGGGCATAATTTAACGCATTAAATTTATATACTTGACGAAATATATACTCGTGGATAAACTTAAGGAAGTTGTACCTTTTAGCCTGTATATCGGGATTGAGACAATAACTCTGAAAGATACACTCATGGATAAACTTAAGGAAGTTGTACCTTTTAGCCTGTATATCGGGACTCAGACAATAACTCTGAAAGATACACTCATGGACAAAACTTAAGGAAGTTGTAACTTATAGCCTGTATATCGGGACTCAGACAATAACTCTGAAAGATTCACTCATGGACAAAACTTAAGGAAGTTGTACCTTTTAACATGTATATCGGGATTCAGACAATAACTCTGAAAGATACACTCATGGATAAACTTAAGGAAGTTGTACCTTTTAACATGTATATCGGGATTCAGACAATAACTCTGAAAGATTCACTCATGGACAAAACTTAAGGAAGTTGTACCTTTTAACATGTATATCGGGATTCAGACAATAACTCTGAAAGATACACTCATGGATAAACTTAAGGAAGTTGTACCTTTTAGCATGTATATCGAGATTCAGACAATAACTCTGAAAGATACACTCATGGACAAAACTTAAGGAAGTTGTAACTTATAGCCTGTATATCGGGACTTAGACAATAACTCTGAAAGATTCACTCATGGACAAAACTTAAGGAAGTTGTACCTTTTAACATGTATATCGGGATTCAGACAATAACTCTGAAAGATACACTCATGGATAAACTTAAGGAAGTTGTACCTTTTAACATGTATATCGGGACTCAGACAATAACTCTGAAAGATACACTCATGGATAAACTTAAGGAAGTTGTAACTTATAGCCTGTATATCGAGACTCAGACAATAACTCTGAAAGATACACTCATGGACAAAACTTAAGGAAGTTGTACCTTTTAACATGTATATCGGGACTCAGACAATAACTCTGAACACATACACTCATGGATAAACTTAAGGAAGTTGTAACTTATAGCCTGTATATCGGGACTCAGACAATAACTCTGAAAGATTCACTCATGGACAAAACTTAAGGAAGTTGTACCTTTTAACATGTATATCGGGACTCAGACAATAACTCTGAAAGATACACTCATGGATAAACTTAAGGAAGTTGTAACTTATAGCCTGTATATCGGGACTCAGACAATAACTCTGAAAGATACACTCATGGACAAAACTTAAGGAAGTTGTACCTTTTAGCATGTATATCGGGACTCAAACAATAACTCTGAAAGATACACTCATGGATAAACTTAAGGAAGTTGTAACTTATAGCCTGTATATCGGGACTCAGACAATAACTCTGAAAGATACACTCATGGACAAAACTTAAGGAAGTTGTACCTTTTAGCATGTATATCGGGACTCAAACAATAACTCTGAAAGATACACTCATGGATAAACTTAAGGAAGTTGTACCTTTTAGCCTGTATATCGGGACTCAGACAATAACTCTGAAAGATACACTCATGGACAAAACTTAAGGAAGTTGTACCTTTTAACATGTATATCGGGATTCAGACAATAACTCTGAAAGATACACTCATGGATAAACTTAAGGAAGTTGTACCTTTTAACATGTATATCGGGATTCAGACAATAACTCTGAAAGATTCACTCATGGACAAAACTTAAGGAAGTTGTACCTTTTAACATGTATATCGGGATTCAGACAATAACTCTGAAAGATACACTCATGGATAAACTTAAGGAAGTTGTACCTTTTAGCATGTATATCGAGATTCAGACAATAACTCTGAAAGATACACTCATGGACAAAACTTAAGGAAGTTGTAACTTATAGCCTGTATATCGGGACTCAGACAATAACTCTGAAAGATTCACTCATGGACAAAACTTAAGGAAGTTGTACATTTTAACATGTATATCGGGATTCAGACAATAACTCTGAAAGATACACTCATGGATAAACTTAAGGAAGTTGTACCTTTTAACATGTATATCGGGACTCAGACAATAACTCTGAAAGATACACTCATGGATAAACTTAAGGAAGTTGTAACTTATAGCCTGTATATCGGGACTCAGACAATAACTCTGAAAGATACACTCATGGACAAAACTTAAGGAAGTTGTACCTTTTAACATGTATATCGGGACTCAGACAATAACTCTGAACACATACACTCATGGATAAACTTAAGGAAGTTGTAACTTATAGCCTGTATATCGGGACTCAGACAATAACTCTGAAAGATTCACTCATGGACAAAACTTAAGGAAGTTGTACCTTTTAACATGTATATCGGGACTCAGACAATAACTCTGAAAGATACACTCATGGATAAACTTAAGGAAGTTGTAACTTATAGCCTGTATATCGGGACTCAGACAATAACTCTGAAAGATACACTCATGGACAAAACTTAAGGAAGTTGTACCTTTTAGCATGTATATCGGGACTCAAACAATAACTCTGAAAGATACACTCATGGATAAACTTAAGGAAGTTGTACCTTTTAGCATGTATATCGGGATTCAGACAATAACTCTGAACACATACACTCATGGACAAAACTTGAGGAAGTTGTACCTTTTAGCATGTATATCGGGATTCAAACAATAACTCTGAAAGATACACTCATGGACAAAACTTAAGGAAGTTGTACCTTTTAGCATGTATATCGGGATTCAGACAATAACTCTGAAAGATACACTCATGGACAAAACTTGAGGAAGTTGTACCTTTTAGCATGTATATCGGGATTCAGACAATAACTCTGAAAGATACACTCATGGACAAAACTTGAGGAAGTTGTACCTTTTAGCATGTATATCGGGATTCAGACAATAACTCTGAAAGATACACTCATGGACAAAACTTGAGGAAGTTGTACCTCTTAGCATGTATATCGGGATTCAGATAATAACTCTGAAAGATACATTCATGGAGAAAACTTAAGGATGTTGTACCTTTTAGCATGTATATCTGGATTCAGATAATAACTCTGATATTTGATATATAGTGATATTTATTGAAGACACACGAGATAATCAAGTTTGAATAAAATTGCTTCTGTCTCAACCGGCGATAGCAAGGACTTTCTTAAGTTTTGTCCATTAATGTAGATATAGGTTATTAAGGAGAAAAAAACAAAGAATGTTTATGATTACTGACTGATTACTGTTTGATATTGTAAAAATATCTCCTTTTATATATGTGTAAAGTATGTAAAATTCTATTAAAATTCAAGCATTTATCTCAAGAGTGCATGGTTATTAATAATTTTATATTCACATACCCTTCAAATGGTGTGAGAACAATAATAAGGTTTAAAGACAGGGTAAACTAGAACTATAAAATAATAAAAACGAAAATGGAATGAAAAGGAAGAAGACAAACTAACCAATAAGAATAAACCTCTATCTGAGCGCATTTATTTAAATAAAAATATCGTTTAGAAAACACTTGGATCAAATAGAAGAGAGCTCGACATGTTTAATTAAAAACCTTGATGAACTATTGTTAATCCATGGCTAATGCACCTATTTTATTTTATTTAGTAATATCATTTTTAATATATTTTAAATTAAAATTTATATTATATATTTATTTATTTATTTTATTAAACAGAATATATATTTTATAATACAATATAATGCGGCTTATGATTGTAAAACGACATTTGAAAATTATCCCGCATGTATTTCTTTTGAACGAAAAATCGAAATTTATTTTAAGGAGAAATAACGATTATTTCTAACCTTAGGGATGAAGTATGAAAGGATGAATTGTGAAAAGTAATGATAAACAGAAAATAAAGTGTCCAGGGATGGGAATATATATTATATAGAATATCTATATATATATAAATGAATGTTTGTATGTTTGTTTGTTTGTTTGTATGTCTGGTATACAAATTCGCAGTAGTTCACTAATTCAAACCAAAATTTCCATACATAGGTAAAAAAATACGGGGAAGACGATAGGCTATTTTAAAAAATATATAAATCCATTATTAAAACTATATATTCAAATTATTCTACTTAGCTCACGAACAGCGCCCTTTATCAAATATTAGATTAAATTATGCTGATGCAAACAAATAGATAATGCTAATAACAAACAATTGTCCTCACTTCTTTTTTCTAGATTTAATTCATTTGTCTCCTCTCTAATTGTAAATACGCTGCTGTATCACCTCATAAGCATAAATAAATAAACAAACAATTATTTTAAAAAAATCTTATCTAAATATATATCACACGGGTAGATATGCACACGGGTCAATCCCGGGGCGAAGCCCGGGTCACCCGTCGAGTATATTATAAACAGATTACTATGATATAATCACAATTTGTATTTTGGCACACAGTGTGACTTGACAGCTCTCTTTGATGTGAGAAATAAATAAATAATTCTGGAGGCTACTTAAAGTAAAGTTATCTCATTATATAACCTTGTAGGATGGTTGAAACATGTTCTGACCTGTCTGAGGAGAGAATCAAGGCTGAAGATTCTGTCAAACGGCAATCTGGTGTGTAACACTATTATAAATATTAAAACACTACCGATGTTACTTACTCCCCCCAAAGGATTAGAGTGTTAGAAAACTCTAAGCGACAAATATAGGGGAAATACAGATCAATTTGGTTTAAATATCTTATTTACACATATCCTAATCATAGAGCGTTTCAAACCTGTTTATTTATGTGCTCTGAATATCAACATGGCAATATTCCTAGGAGTTAACTGTTATGTAATTAAAGTAAGTAAGAAGGATGAACCGTAACCAATTTAACTTTACATATTATTTATTATTAATAGCAATTATACAAAACAAATCTTGGTATTTGTTTTTACGTGAAAACAACAAAAACAACAATTATTATATACATACAAGTTCCATTTCAAACACGAGCTCATCTATAGCCATTGTTACTCTGTGTAATATTCCAACATAAACAGGATCTCTCATTAGTAGAGCGGGCAAGATCCTGAAGAATTATAAGAAATAGAGTAATGGGAAGATTCGAATATAGATGCAAAAAGTTAAATGTGTTCTGTAGGTGACTTTAAGTGTGTGAGGTAGATTTGTGTGAGTACAGATTGTTGGTTGAGAGCCATCAAAATGTGACGAGTCCGTTCCACACACACACAGGAAGCCCCGAGCTATAAAACCTATCTTTATCTCGACATAAAACAAAGCAATGGCGACTTTATGGCAGGACCTTGATGGAGCCGTTGTCGTGGCAATTAGCTGGCCGTTTCCCATGTATCTGTGGCCATAGGATAGCCTATGGTAGCTGCTGTCTCTATATAACTGAGGTATCATGACTTCGCTTCCACTGTATCTATGTAGGACAGCCTATGAAAATGAAGAGATTTTCAACGCAATTATGAAAAATAGGCAACGGGAGTGACATTTACAATGTGTCTAAGAGATTTTACAGTGGGTTTCTTATACAGAAATTGTATTTCAAACGTTGCTTCGTTGTGAAAAGCTGTCGCGATTCCTCATGTAAGAAGCTAAATGATTGCTAACACCTTTTTGAGTTTGATAGAGCTAGAATTGTGTTGCTTACTGGGATTGCGGGCGATCATACCGCGGTATTGCTGTCGGTCGAGTGACTGTTAGCAGAATATGGAATCGACAGGTTCAGGACGGTCATACGGAACGACGTACTTGTTCTCAGCGGACCGCTATCATTAACAGCTAGGAAGACCGATATGTTACCCGCATGGCCTTAATGGATCGTATAGCCACGTCGAGGTCTCTGAGTCAAGAAATGGGGTTGTTTTCAAGTCAAAAAGTGGCTGCACGACAGTTCGACGACGTTTTCAGAAGCATGGACTGTCAGCTCGGCGACCATGGCTTCGGCTATCCTTGACGCTACATCACAGACAGGAGCGCCTTCAACGGGGTGATCAACTATGAAGCTGGACGCAGGAATGGCGTGACGTCGTGTTTTCGAACGAATCTAGGTTCTGTTTGCACTACCATAATGGCCACATCCGTGTTCGGTGCCAACGTAGAGAAGGCACATTGCCAGCTTGCATTCGACACCGTCACACTGACCCATCACATGGAGTGATGGTATGGGTGCTGTTGGATACACGTCTAGGTCATCTCTTGTTTACAATCCCGGCACATTGAACAGTTCCCGTTACGATGTGTTAAGGCCCGTGGCAATATACTTTATTCGAGGTCTGGGAAACACTACAGAACAAAGCACTATTACATGTTGCCGGTATACTGCACGGACCTTTCTATATTCAGTAAATTTTAGGCTGCTGCTCTGACCAACACATTCTCCTGATCTGTCACGAATAGAAAACGTCTGGTCAATGGCTCGTCACCACACGCCAGTCACTACTGTCAATGAACTGTGACACCGTGTTGAAGGTACATGGGAAGCTGTGCCTCTACATTTCATCCAATCTCTGTTTGACTCAAAGCACAGGCGTATAAGTGCTGTTATTACTGCCAGAAGAAGTTATTCTGAGTACTATAATTTCTCAGTATTCATACCTCCAAATTTCTATAAAATTTAATCATTTGTTATTCCAAGTATAATTCATTTATCCAATAAATGTCATCTTTGCATTTCTTCCTTGTGTAGCAATTTTAATGATCCCAGAAGTATTTATTTGTATTAAACGTTTGTTTCAATATGAATAAATCATATTTTAGTTTAATATCGTCAGATCTCGAAATGTGGAACTGTAATAAATAATTTAAATGGGAGACAAAATCTCGAAATATAATTTGCCGCATTGACCCAAAATATTTTCACCAAAATTTTGCCACCGAGAATTTGCAGACTGAAGTTATCTATCAAACACATGCCATTTATTAATTTAAAAACACATTATTTCTAAACAATGGCAATAATTAAAAACAAAAGTTTTAACACGTCTCTGATCATTCTAGTTCAGATACATTCTACCAAACTATGCCAACAACATTTTTTTAACAGTTCCAAACTCTAATGTTGGTTTATCGTGGTATAACGCCGATTGTTTTTTTGTAAAACAGCCATGCCATTGTCTTACAGACTTCCTTTACATTGTGATGGAACCTGTAATTTTCTATTTCATTTTTTGTTAGGCCTCGTTTCCCGTGGCTGCGGTGTTCTGGAACTGAAGATACGACCTCGCACTATTGCCACAACATACATTCAACATCACTGACAACACCTGAATATACTTATGACCTTTCTGATACACTTTGAATATACAGTAGAACCTTCCTTTAGAGGACACCCCGCTAGAAGACACCTCTCTACAAAGGACAGTTTAATTTGCAAAATTACCATTTTTACTATTTAGCAACTTTTTGGTAAGAGAACACCTCTCCCTAAAGAAAACTTTGGCTCTGAAATTAGGTGTCCTTTACAGGGAGGTTCTACTGTATAAATTTTATATAAGTATGAAAAAAAATTAATATGAACTGTATAAAATGGGGTTTTTATATTAAATACAATGGGCACTATCTTGAAGATATTGTTTTATCAGAATCAAAAGAGCATTTTTTTCTTAATCTTTAATATATTTTGTGAAATAAAAAGTAAAAAGAGAAGTCTTCTTGTGAACTGATATTTAAAAAAAATGTAAATATTTTATGCACTACAACATAAACTATGTAATTTCATAGGAATACAGGATAGAGACAAGATTCTAGGTATGCAGGAATATTTAAACATAATTACAGCAATATATCAAGCCCTGATATACCGCGAACACCAAACTCATATAATCAACAATGGGTTATTGAAAGGTCTTAATTGTTAAATTATTTCGAAGTTAAATTTTCCCTCGATAAATGAGTTATTTCGATGGCTGCAATGACAGAGGTAGATGATTCTCTGAGCGGTCGCTCGCGCCAACAAAACAGTTCCGCGGAAGTAAAAATTTTACTTGTTAGTCTCACCGTGTGTTTAATTCTCCTACCACGAGCCATTCACAACATCTCTGGTGACATCAGTGATTGACAACTCTGAGAACATGTTGGCTGCGTTATGGAGGCTAACGTCGTCATGTTGCCTGTACAATAACCACCTCTCAATGACCAAACAACCCGACGTTTATATACAAGGTGCGTTCATTAATTTACAGGACTGCTCTGTATCTTTGAAAAAATAAAACAAATAAAAAAACTAATTCAATATTTTTCAAAATATGCCCCTCCTGCCTCAATACACCCGTTCCATCTTTTTTTCCAATTGTCGAAGCAGGAGATAAAATCACTTTTTGAGAGGTTCCTCAAGGTTGCCTTCGATTCAGCTTGTATCATATCAACGTTGTCAAATTTCCGTCCTTTCAAGTTAATTTTCAATTTAGGATAGAGTAAAAAGTCATTGGGGGCTAAGTCGGGGGAATAGGGTGGATGAGGGATCTGTATGGTTGAATGCTTGGCCAAAACTGCAAAACAACATGGGCTGTGTGCGGCCGCGCATTACCGTTTTGCCATCTTTCAGGTCTTTTAAGGCGCACTGCCTCCCTTAAGCACCTCATTATCCCCAAATAAACAGATAGTCCAGTCACTGAAGATAATTCTTCTGTTAGATTTAATTAACTCCTTTATTTTGAGCTTGTTTTCCTCGCAACGAAATGATCTTGGACGCCCAGTATGCTGATCATCGTTTACCTTTTCCCGACCTTTTTGGAAGCGTGAAAATCATTCAAAAGTTCTTGAACGGGATAAAGCTGCATCGCTAAAAGCTTCTTTAATCAATTCATACGTCTCAGTATCACTTTTTTTTTCAATTTAAAACAAAACTTAATGCAGATTCTCTGCTCTTCGAAAATGGCCATTTTAAAATTAGAAATGCGAACCTTACAAGGAAGTTGTTTTGTTCTATTTTTAGATCGGCGCGTGCGCCACGAGACTCGTGCTTTCAGTCAGGTGTGGTCGAGAATGTCCAATATTCAACTCTGTAAAAAATATTTTCTCTAGCTTTTTTATTTATTTTATTTTTTAACCAGTCCTGGAAATTAATGAACGCACCTTGTATATTATATAAAAATATTTTATGCTGATTTTTGATTATCTTGTGGATCATGCTATGGTAATGCAGTCGTGGTTAAAAGCTTGAAAGAATAATAATAAAAATGGTTTTGATCAGTAATTTAATTGAACTAAAGGAATATATATAAAAACATAATTTGGTAAAAGTACTGCTTGGCTTAAGGCGTAAGAATAAAAAAAATGAAAAACTTATTTACATAATGTACAAAAGATTTGAGCCGGCCATCGGGAAACAACAACAATGAGTTATAAACTGGTTATAGGGGAAGTGTGACCTCTGGCGGTCGATTTAGCAGAGTATTTGAACCTATGGAATATAATTTTAAATAAAATAATATTTTAATATAACATATATATATGTCAACACCGTACTCTGGATGAGATTATCATAAAAGTACAGAGTCCATACCTTACAATACCAGCAGTATGTTTTCAAATTGCGCATCAATTTGTATTTAACATAAATTTGAATTTAAATAATTTTTGCTAAGTTAATATCTGATAGGTACCAGTACCCCACCATTCGCCATTTCAAATTGGCGATGGCACCTGATGATTTATTTCAACACACAAAACGCAATATCCCGGCTAGGGATAATTGCGTCGATTTACATTTTTTTAAACATAAACAGTTATAAACATATTATACAAGAAAAAGTAATCGAAATAAAAAGAGAAACAATAATATATATTAAGAACCTGAACCTTTCAGGTTTGAAAGATAATCATAAATATATATACAAAAATAGTTAAACCTATGATAATTCTCTCTGCTATTTACAAATTGATATAGATCTACAACATTATTTATTGTCTGTTGTCTAGCGGTGAAGAAGAGTGGGCATTCCAGCAGTAGGTGTCTTGAGTCCTGGTTGATAAAATACCAAATTTAAAGCCCACCGGATTGAAGCTTTAAAATGTTGGCCCGGTCTTATATTGACTGCAGGTGTATTCTACCATATTGTAGTTTTATATTATGGTGACAACCATCATGAAAATATAATAATCTACTCCGACTCAAGAGCAGCCATTTATACCCTTCAAAGCTGCTTCTCCAGTCAAGGACCTCTCCTAAAGAGCATTGCTAAGTCTGAAAACCGACTCTCAGCCAACAGCTCTGTCACAGTGCAATGGCTTCCAGCTCACGTTGGAATTCTTGGAAATGAGCTGGCAGACTCTCTGGTAAAGGCTGGAGCTCTTGGCCTACCTGGAGCCAATTTACCACCCAACTAGACGAAAGATACCTCCTCCGTACCATCAAAACCCAATGAAATTCTAACGCTGCAGATGACTGGTACAGAGCAGGAGGGACAAACACCGGTTCTGTCCTCCCAAGAGAACGACAGTCTTTAATTTCCAGATTTAAGTCTGCTCATCTACGGACAATGACTTTCCAGAATGGTTGCAAGGTTTTCCCACTATGTACTAAGTGCAATTCTCAACCTGCAGCCTCAAAACACATTATTGACTCTATTGACTCATCCATTGATGAGCTCTACTCTTCCCCGGCAGACACCATCAAAACTCTCAAGCTTTACAAGCTTGATACCCTGATATGATTGAGTGGAGATAAGAAAGAAGATATTCGAAACTATTATAGACGCATATGATTCTTTAAAAAAAAAAATCTACTGCTTTTTCGGCAATGGAAAAATTAATGGGAAGGCTTGACTCATCAGTGGTGAACCCTCCCAGCGGTTTCGCCAGTTTAATCTACCATACCTTGTTATATTGCATTTTTGGAACTTCCTTTTATAGTGATACTGATGCTAGACTCTTGAAATGGGTATTTTAGATGAACTATGGACATAAGCTTTGAGGACAGCAGAATTACATATGATTTCATAACAGATGGCGCGCTAATGCATCATAATAAGAAAGAAGATATTATGGTGATACATCTTTAAGCAAGTTCTTCAAGATTGATTTATTGAGATACGTCAAAATTATTTCCAAATAACTTTCACATTTCAAAGTTCATGTTAGCAATATAAAGATATCGCATTTATATTTTCAGTTCTCACTCTTTAAAATATAGACAAACACAAGGTTGTCCCAAAAGTTCGTAAACATAATTAAGATTTATATTTTGTAAGTGTTTACGAACTTTTTGGGACAACCTTGTTAATATTGGTAACCTTGGTGAAATTATAACATAATTCTTATAGAAGAATGATTTAATCTCTGATGTTCTATATCAAGGGTGGCCAATCAGTAGGTGGGCCAAGTTTCAGAATTACAAGGTTGTCCTAAAAGTTCGTAAACACTTTCAAACTATAAATTATAATCATAATATGTTTACGAACTTTTGGGACAACCATATAATTTAATGGTTATCATATTGAGTGTCAATTTTTAGTGTCTCTAGTGTCGCCGTTATTCCCACCACACGTGTCAGTATTGGCTGAACGACCCAGTTTTGCTACCCGGGCCGCCGCTAGGAGACGGCTTTCTGGGGTAGCCAAACCTACCGAAATTTAGGGGGTGAAAATTCGAACACATTAAATATTATATAACGACATTTGAAAATTATACCGCATGTGTTTCTTTTGGGGATTGGGGATTCCCATCCCTGGACACTTTTATTTTTCCGTTCATCAATACTCTTCACAATTCATCCTTTCATACTTCATCCCTAAGGTTAGAAACAATCGTTATTTCTCCTTAAAATAAATTTCGATTTTTGGTTCAAAAGAAAAACATGCGGGATAATTTTCAAATATCGTTATACAATCATAAGCCGCATTATATATTGTATTATACATTAAATATTATAACATCAAATGATGTAAAATATATTAATTAATATTTTATCATTTTATTTTCATCGGACTTATACAAATCAGTGTATGAGACTAAGTGTCTTCATTTGGTTTTATGAAAATAAAATATATGCATACTATATGTATATATATATTAAAAATAAAGAAAGCATATCCTGACCAGGAGCACATGTACTTGATGGCAGACCGCCATCTAGTGGAACAGAAATCAACTAAACGTTGATTTAACCTGTTCCCTGATATTTGGCCAACACAATTTCAAGAAAAGCCATCCACGAACGCTTTTCGCGTTTTTGACGCTCGTCAGCGCGCGAAACGCGTTCGTGGATGGCTTTTCTTGATTTATCAAGAAATTGTGTTGGCCAAATATCAGGGAACAGGTTAAATCAACGTTTAGTTGATTTCTGTTCCACTAGATGGCGCTCTGCCATCAAGTACATGTGCTCCTGGTCAGGATATGCTTTCTTTATTTTTAATATCAACACCTGATCTACTTATTTTATTTTTTTCTATTGTTTTCTCATATATACAGTGCGGCAAATAATTTTTAAGACTCGCGCTAGATAAAGGCTAATAGCAGAGCCAGTTATGAAATTACGCATGCGTATATATATTCGAAGCCTTATCTAGCGCGTGGCTTTGTTTCAGCCATTTCGGCTAACTCTTTAAAAACATACAGGCGATTTTTGAAAAGTAAAATTTTTTGTTCGTCGGAATTCTGAGATGGAACAGAGAGCGGTCATTAAATTTAATGTAAAACTTGGTAGAAGTGCATCGGAAACATATATTTTGATGAAGCAAGTTTATGGTACGTTATGTTTGAGTAAATCAAATGTTTTCATTTGGCACAAACGTTTTTCGGATGGAAGAAATACGCTAGAAGATGATAAGCATACTGGACGACCAAGTTCTTCAAAGACACCAGAAAGTATAGAAAAAGTGCGAGAATTTGTTGAAAACAATGATGGCAGAGGTTTTACACATCAACAAAGAAACGATTCGAACCATTCTGCATGAAGATTTAGGTAAAACTAAAGTCTGTACTAAATTTGTTCCACACACTTTAACGGGCGAGCAGAAATCAGTGTGAATTGCACATTCCAGGGACATCATTTCTGCCTATGAAAATAATTCAAACTTCCTGAAATCAATTGTTACGGGTGATGAAACATGGTGTTTTCAGTATGACCCAAAGACAAAGCGCCAAAGTGCCGAATAGAAGTCAAAAAACTCTCCACAAGCCAAAAAAACGCGAAAAGTGCCATCAAAAATCAAAACAATGCTGATTACCTTTTTCGATAGTAGAGGTATTATCCACAAAGAATTTGTTCCCGCTGGACAAACCATTACTGGAGAGTATTATTTAAACGTTTTGAAACGTTTGATTGCTAGAAATCGTCGCATTCGTGCAGAATATCGCGATGAAGACAGTTGGTGTTTGCTGCATGAAAATGCACCGAGTCACTCATCACTCACTGTTCGTCGCTTTTTGGCCAAAAATAACGTCTGTGTGTTGAATCATCCTCCGTACTCGCCTGATTTAGCACAATGTGACTTTTATTTATTCCCAAAAATAAAATTGAAGTTAAAAGGTTGCTTTTTTTATGATATCCCGACCATCCAGACAGCTGCGACGAGCACTTTGGAGGCAATTCCTCAAAGTGGCCTGCAAGAGGCATTTAATTCCTTATTAAATCGTTGTAACATATGTATTGAATCCGGAGGGGATTATTTTGAATAAAAAAATAGTAGAAATTGAATTAGCTTGTTTCTGTTTTATTTTACAAACCCATTCTTAAAAATTATTTGCCACACTGTATATATATCATTAAATGTTAATATCGCTTCTTATTATTTTTTCTTTTGCAGACTCTGTGGCGAATCCTAGTATACTGAACTATATTTCTTAATAAAGGCTTTTGTGTGTGAGTAAGATGGAAATTATGTAATTTTGAATATTCACATCAAATTAACCATCACCTAAAATAGCTTCGTGTCTGAAATTAAATCTCTTCTTTTGGAAAGGAATTTTGAAATGTTTCTTTCAAATCGTTTATATTCATACCAAAGGACAAAAATACTATAGACAATGTTATCAGGCCCTCAACACTAGAGGTGCGTCATTTACAATCACGTTTAAAAGGATAAGGTACAATTTCATGGCAGAATTAACTATGTATTTTACTTCGCGTCTTAATGATTTCACTTGCTATATATAGATGGAGCGTTATTGCTTTGTATACCTAACTGTCCTTGTTCTTATTGTTTGCGGAAGAGCATTGCTCAATGCAAATATTTCTACTGCCCTAAAAGCTTATGTCCATAGTTTGCATAAATATATCATTTCTGAGAGATTCTGAAGGGGGGGGGGAAGGGGGGGATTGAAAAATTCTGATTATCAATTTTGAATTCAGCATGAAAAAATTTAATTAGAAACGCTATCAATGTTTCTTGTTCAAAAACTGTGTTAACCAGTATTATATAAATATATTTTTAAATTTTGTAATTATCTTATAAGAGAGATAACCCAGGTTCCTGAAGCGCCAACTACCTGGTAACTTATAGGAAAGTGTAAATATTATTGCATTGAGTTTATTTGTATTCTACATTTGTTATGATTTAAAATAATAATTTAAATAGTCAACTTTTGAAATGAACAATAAATAGAATGTGAAACATTATAACAATGTTTATTTCAAATGTATCTATGATGCTAAAAAAACGAATGAAATCCACCTACTTATATAGTTGATAGTAATGTCTGAATAAAGAGTTTTAAACCTACTTATTGAATAATATTGCCACGTAGAAGGCAAACTTCAGGATGACACGGCAATGTATTTAAGGCAAAATCAACATTTATAAGATACTAGCGAATATACCCGGCTTCGCCCTGTTTTTACCCGAAAAGAAGTTTTCCTAACGAACATTTGTTAAAACGATTCTAGCAAACATCCAATCCCTACTGAAACTATACTTGTCAATATAACTTTATAAAAGTATAACAAATCTAAAGTTTTGCGGAGGAGCCTCTTTATTATACATTTGCAAGCTTTCGAACCTTTCGGTTCTTCCACAGGCGTGGCTAGTATGACTACACTAACAGGGTATAAGCGCGCTTGAGCCATTATATACAATATATAAATTTACATGCGGAGTGATATTTCAAACGTAATAAAATAGAAATAGGAACTATGACTATAAAAATAAAACTATGTAAATGAACTTATAGATTTTTAAAATTTAGATGAAATTATGGCAAAAACTTTTAAATGCGATAAAAGTTAAGTAAAATAATGATATTCACTGTATGTAAGCCGTGTGACACTTTAAAATTTCGTAACGTTTAAAACCAGTAAAATTCCAAAACATCTAAACACAGAAAACCAAGCTGAGGTCCACTCCTCCCGACCACACACCCGAGTGTATCACGGTGTAACTATTGAGATATTATATGATATATTTCCGGTAGATCTATTTTCCTATTTATGCTGTTTGTTTGTGTTGATATGATAGATTCCAGTACCAATCTGTGCTGCTTATTGTTTATGTGCTGATATAGAATTTTTGGTTGATCTAAGTTGAAGTTATGGCCTGTGTTTGAAATATGTTGGTATATAAGTGATTTCGGGTCTCTATTGTTTATGTTTCGTTTGTGTTCGGTGATTCTGATATACGCGGTTCTGCCAGTCTCCCCCACGTAGGAGGCTGGGCAATCCTGGCAAGAAACCGCGTATACTGCTCCGGTGGAGTGGATGGGATTGTTGGGTGCGTCTGCTTTGGTGATAGGATTCCTGAGGAGGGCAGCAAGATTGGGAGGGCTGTTAAAATAAACCTGAATTCCATATGGGCGAAGGATTCTGGAAATGGCAACAGAGAAGGAGGAATACGGAAGATAGCAGACTGCTCTATAAGTCGTGGAGGTCCTCGGAGCAGTGGGATCAAACGTGTGTCTATCTATGAATTTTCTTGGGTATCCTGCAGTGGTTAGAAGGGTGGTAATTCTGTTTTTTTTCTATGGCTTTGAATATAGGCAATGAGCAATGCGTATGTATTCTTTTGGTTAAAGTCCTGACTGTGTTTACTTTATAGGCTACCGGGCTATTGGAGGAGAAATGGGTGTATAGGGGTGGGATATTCTTTTTGTAATAAACTGCTGTGTGCAATCTGTGTGGAGTGCGGATAATAAGGATGTCCAGAAATGGCAATACTAGGTTTGTTTCTGTTTCGTATGTGAATTTGATGTCTGCGTGAAAGGAATGTAGAGTGTTAAGAATAGGTTGGAGCTCATTCGGTTTGATTACACAGAAGATGTCGTCCACATACCTCCTCCAATAATGGATGTCGGAAGAATGCATCTGATTGATCCACTGGTCCAAGGACCCCATCACGACTTCGGCAACTATGGATGAAAGAGGACTGCCCATTGGGGTGCCTCTGATCTGCTTATAATGCTGGTGGTTAAACGTGAAGGTGCTAATGGAAAGACATAAGGACGTTAGCTGGGTTATCAGGGTTATGGTTTGATCTTGAATACCTGCTGACTTGAGAAATGACTGTAATTTGTTTAAAATGAGGGAGTGTGGAAGGGAGAGGTATAGCGCTGTAACATCAAATGACACCATAGTGTGATGTGCGGGTAGCTGCATTTGCGTAATCTCTTGAACGAAACTGGGTGGGTGTGTGATGTTGTACTGGTTAGGATTGTTCTTCATGATAGGGGATAATAGTTGGGCCAGATATTTGGCTAAGGTGTGAGCCGGGGAGAGGTGGTATGCGATGATGGGTCGGAGTGGTACCCCAGGCTTGTGTATTTTAGGAGCACCATATATGTACGCATCTCGTGTGAGGGAACCGGTGAACTGAGTTAATTGTGCCTTGGTGATCTGCTTCGCCTTCATCAAGTTCCTAAGTGATGACTTGTAGCCCTTGACCAAGGCGTCTTTCGCAGATGTTGAGATGATCGTAAATGTGGATGTGTCAGCGAGTATGTTCATCATTTTTCCTTCGTAATCAGCTCTATCCATCAACACCGTCTGGTTTCCCTTGTCTGCTTTGGTGATTACCAGCGAACTAGTCTTTCTTAGCCTCTGGATGAGGGAGCGATGATCCCGGGCATATGATACTGGGTGATAGGGCCTGCGCAAGACCTGGGTAACTGCGTGTCTAATCCTGAGGGTTTCCATATGGTTGAGGTCTTTGAGTGCACCTTCCACTCCTGCTATTAACCTGGGTATGTCGGGCTTGTCGGGAGGCACGTAATGTAACCCCAATGCTAACACTCTTTCCTCCTTTTCCGATAAGGGAATCGAGGACAAGTTGACTATTCCATTAGATGAATTGTTTGGAAAGGCTGCGGATTGCGGGAACTGGTATTTCTTTACCCAATATGACAACTTTGTTTGTTGCCTGCCTGTAAGGATCTTTTCTTTGTGTTGGATGTCTCTAGTGATGGACATGATGACTTCGGTGAATTCTGCCATGGGAAGGAGTTGGCCAATGTGGAATATAAGGCCCTTCACTGTTTTTGAAATGATCCTGATGTTGGAATGACATCCCTGTATTCTGGACTCTAGCAGGTCCCCCTGGTACTTTGTTATCTTTTCTGAGAAAGGGTTCCTAACCGGGTCTTTGATTCTGAGGGACGGCGGGATGAACTGGTGGTCCTTGCATATACGGTTGAAGCGCAGGTGACACCTCCATCTTGACAGCTGTGCCGATTTCTTTCTGAGCTGGCGTAGGTAGAAGGAACAATCGGAATTTGGATGGCTCATGACCGTAAAAGCGACAAAGGCATAAGATTCTACAGGTAAACTCCGTAAAACCGAATGAGCTCCAACCTATTCTTAACACTCTACATTCCTTTCACGCAGACATCAAATTCACATACGAAACAGAAACAAACCTAGTATTACCATTTCTGGACATCCTTATTATCCGCACTCCACACAGATTGCACACAGCAGTTTATTACAAAAAGAATATCCCACCCCTATACACCCATTTCTCCTCCAATAGCCCGGTAGCCTATAAAGTAAACACAGTCAGGACTTTAACCAAAAGAATACATACGCATTGCTCATTGCCTATATTCAAAGCCATAGAAAAAAACAGAATTACCACCCTTCTAACCACTGCAGGATACCCAAGAAAATTCATAGATAGACACACGTTTGATCCCACTGCTCCGAGGACCTCCACGACTTATAGAGCAGTCTGCTATCTTCCGTATTCCTCCTTCTCTGTTGCCATTTCCAGAATCCTTCGCCCATATGGAATTCAGGTTTATTTTAACAGCCCTCCCAATCTTGCTGCCCTCCTCAGGAATCCTATCACCAAAGCAGACGCACCCAACAATCCCATCCACTCCACCGGAGCAGTATACGCGGTTTCTTGCCAGGATTGCCCAGCCTCCTACGTGGGGGAGACTGGCAGAACCGCGTATATCAGAATCACCGAACACAAACGAAACATAAACAATAGAGACCCGAAATCACTTATATACCAACATATTTCAAACACAGGCCATAACTTCAACTTAGATCAACCAAAAATCCTATATCAGCACATAAACAATAAGCAGCACAGATTGGTACTGGAATCTATCATATCAACACAAACAAACAGCATAAATAGGAAAATAGATCTACCGGAAATATATCATATAATATCTCAATAGTTACACCGTGATACACTCGGGTGTGTGGTCGGGAGGAGTGGACCTCAGCTTGGTTTTCTGTGTTTAGATGTTTTGGAATTTTACTGGTTTTAAACGTTACGAAATTTTAAAGTGTCACACGGCTTACATACAGTGAATATCATTATTTTACTTAACTTTTATCGCATTTAAAAGTTTTTGCCATAATTTCATCTAAATTTTAAAAATCTATAAGTTCATTTACATAGTTTTATTTTTATAGTCATAGTTCCTATTTCTATTTTATTACGTTTGAAATATCACTCCGCATGTAAATTTATATATTGTATATAATGGCTCAAGCGCGCTTATACCCTGTTAGTGTAGTCATACTAGCCACGCCTGTGGAAGAACCGAAAGGTTCGAAAGCTTGCAAATGTATAATAAAGAGGCTCCTCCGCAAAACTTTAGATTTGTTATACTTTTATACTAATTTATACGGAGTTTACCTGTAGAATATAACTTTATGTTTGAATCTCTGCTCATCCTAGCTGTACCTGTTCACAATTTGCTGTGTTTGAACAAAAAGGCAGTTTTGATACCCCAAACATAATTTATCAATGATCAAATGTATATAATACATCAAAATGAAAATTAACAATAAAATGATCCTTACATATATGTCATTTGAATATAAAATATGTAGAAAACATAGATATACATAGTTGATGGTAGAATAAACATGCTTCTTCACTTGTGATATTAAACAATATTGCAAACGAATTTCAATTGAATAATAATTTTGTAATTATTAAATATCATCATGAAATGAATGATATTTGATGATTGATGGTGAACTTTATCTTAGTAGTGTTAGGACCCCAACTCTGATTTAAAAAAAAAAAAAAATTCAAAAATTCCCGGGGATATACCTAATAATTTCCCAAAGTTTCACGGTGATTGGATGTATGGTTTTTGAATCTATCGAGCACAGACACACATTCATTTTTTTTATATAGATAAGGTGAGCAATAAGGGAAGTTTTCAAAGTAGCAAAATATAAATAAAATAAATATTAAAATTATTTATCTGTAGATCAAATAAATACTTTGCTACAATATAAACACAATTGCATATAAGAACAATTCACAGCAATGAAGACGGAGGTATTCACTACTGGGCAGCATCACTAGAACATACGCTTAGTTGAGTTAGCGACGGAATAGTTACTGGCAACTTCAGCCATTTACTTATAACGGATATTAACAATAATTATCGTGGAAAGATATACCAAAGACTTCAAGTATTTCTTTCTTGAAAATAAAGATACTTCGGCCAGTATAAATCTTTTTATTATCTCGACGTTTCGACAAAAATCTTATGTCCTCGTCAGTATCAAACAAAATTTAAAACATTTGGCAAGGTTTTAAGAATTATTCTTTTAACACATTTCCAATTGTTTTAATTTTTGTTTGCTCCTGAGGAGGACAAAAGATTTTTGTCGAAACGTAATAAAAGGTATGCATAAGGTAATAAAAAGTTTTACTGGCCGAAGTATCTTTATTTTCAAGAAATATGAATGCTGGCCAGGCAGCCTCTATCTTTATGGTATTCAAGTAATTCTAGTATTTCAATTTACATAGCTTTGATTTTACCATTTGCATGTGCGAAGGTTCTAGTTATAAGGTAGCAATCAAGTTATTGTATATCTAAGCTCTACATTATAATAAAGAAGGATGCTCGGCCAATCAATCACCAGACTCCAGGCAATTAAAAGTAGATTTGACTAATAGCAGACGACACGCGTGCTCAGCTCTGATTGGTTGTTGACCGACTTCTCCCATTTCTTCCAATCAGCGATCATTGTAACAGACGAAATGTTTGTTCTACTAATACGAGGCACATTTATAATATAGACAAGTATGGAAATCACAACTTTAATCAGCGAATGAATATATTAACTTTCATTTTTCATGTGTTAAGCGCAAGTTTGGCCTTAAATACCCATTTCTTGGTTTTTCAAGAAGCCTCTGGGACCAAAATTCTTTTTGGTCGCAGTGGTACAGCCTACTCCACGCTGACGAGCGCCAAAAGCGCGAAACGCGTTCGTGAATGGCTTTTCTTGATTTATCTAGAAATTGGGTTGGCCAAATATCAGGGAACAGGCTAAATCAACGTTTAGTTGATTTCTGTTCCACCAGATGGCGCTCTGCCTTCTGTAAAGCACATGTGCTTCTTGTCAGGATATGCCATTTTTATTTTTAATAACTTAATTGTATAACAAAAATTATAGTTTAAAATATTTACCTATATTTTGTCCCCCCCCCCCCTCAGAAGAAAAATACAATTTCCTTTATATAGAATGCTCCTCTTGAGAGAGAGAGAGAGAGAGATATATTAAATTTGTAAATTGATTAGTGTAGCTTTCTGATATGCAAATATATAAAGTAAGAATGAAGTTTGAAATCTAGAGAATCAAGAGATAGAAGTTCACTCGCTATTTGAAGCGAATTCTGGAGGAAAGATTTGAGGTCTGGAGTCCCCCACACCAGGGACACTACATAGAAGATTGTAGACCCATTTCTATATTTGAGGCGAGTGTTGGAAGAAAGATTTGAGGTCTGGAGTCCCCCACACCAGGGATATTACATAGAAGATTGTAGACCCATTTCTATATTTGAGGCGAGTGTTGGAAGAAAGATTTGAGGTCTGGAGTCCCCCACACCAGGGACACTACATAGAAGATTGTAGACCCATTTCTATATTTGAGGCGAGTGTTGGAAGAAAGATTTGAGGTCTGGAGTCCCTCACACCAGATAATATTATATTATTGCTATATTTGAAGCGAATGCTAGGCAAAGACTTGAGGTCTGAAGTCCCCCACACCAGGGACACTACATAGAAGACTGTAGACCCACTGCTATATTTGAGGCGAGTGCTGGAGGAGAGATTTGAAGTCTGGAGTCCCTCACACAAGATAATATTATATAGAAGATTGTAGACCCACTGCTATATTTGAGGCGAGTGCTGGAGGAAAGATTTGAAGTCTGGAGTCCCTCACACAAGATAATATTATATAGAAGATTGTAGACCCACTGCTATATTTGAGGCGAGTGCTGGAGGAAAGATTTGAAGTCTGGAGTCCCTCACACAAGATAATATTATATAGAAGATTGTAGACCCACTGCTATATTTGAGGCGAGTGCTGGAGGAAAGATTTGAAGTCTGGAGTCCCTCACACAAGATAATATTATATAGAAGATTGTAGACCCACTGCTATATTTGAGGCGAGTGCTGGAGGAAAGATTTGAAGTCTGGAGTCCCTCACACAAGATAATATTATATAGAAGATTGTAGACCCACTGCTATATTTGAGGCGAGTGCTGGAGGAAAGATTTGAAGTCTGGAGTCCCTCACACAAGATAATATTATATAGAAGATTGTAGACCCACTGCTATATTTGAGGCGAGTGCTGGAGGAAAGATTTGAAGTCTGGAGTCCCTCACACAAGATAATATTATATAGAAGATTGTAGACCCACTGCTATATTTGAGGCGAGTGCTGGAGGAAAGATTTGAAGTCTGGAGTCCCTCACACAAGATAATATTATATAGAAGATTGTAGACCCACTGCTATATTTGAGGCGAGTGCTGTAAGTCTGAAGTCCCCCACACCAGGGACATTACATAGAAGACTGTAGACCCACTGCTATATTTGAGGCGAGAGCTGGAAGATTCTGAAGTCCCACGACAGTAGGTCACTCGATGCCTGCACGGTCGATGAGTGGGACAAGGCCGGTCGCACATATAGAACCGCGCAAGTTTGCATAGCGGCAAAGGGAAGGGTCACAGTTGAATGATGCTAATAGAGATTGGATATAACTCTTGGTTCTTCCAACATGTGTTTATTATTGGGCTTAGAATACAGTATTCTTGACGTGTATAGCCTAAAATATGGTAATTTATAATCATGGGTCTTAATGTTTTCATTTGTAATATATAGATGGCGCTTTGTATTAATTACAAGAGTTTGCTAGATTACATTTAATAGATATCGTCCTATTTTTTAACCTATATTAATAAAGAGATAAATATGTTTTAGTAATCGTGAGAAGTATATGTTAAGTCATATAGGTAATTGAATTTTCAACAGAAACGAATAGAACTGATTGGAAATGTGTGACGACACCTTAAAGTTACCTAATAAGTATGATATAATCATCATGCTATCTGACACCAGTCAGTATTGATCTACACATGTAGACACACTCACTATTCTTTCACTTAACATCAAATTTCAATGTTCTGCAATAACCTCACCACCGAGTCCTTTAACAAGAAAGAAGACTTGGTATTGGAACTCTTGTCTCTTTCACTTATTTTACCCTCAATTTTCAATGTTCTACAATAACCTCACCACCGAGTCCTTTAACAGAAAGAAGACGGGATATTATCCTATGGGTTTGTATCTATTGCCTAGGCTAAGTATTGTTTGTTACTTAACCAAGTACAGGCCTGGTATGGTTTGGTAGAACTAACCCGACCTCACAATATGCACTCACTGATAGACCAATCACTGGTAGGCCAATGTGACGAGAGTTATCATAGAGCTCCACTTTCAACTACTGATTGGATCTAGTTGCCCGAAGTAGTTTTTTTATTATCCCTAGAACACGTAGTACAGACTATGATAATCATGATGGGTAGTTAACGACTACTTTTACTGTAAGTGCATCACATGTCTACACATGTGAAAAGCAGTTCGACTTTTGCGCTTACAAATATGCTAAAGTCCCGTTTGGTTACTTGCACTTGCTGGTGGGTTGGATTTTTTTAAAGAATCGGGTGTCATTGGAGGATTTTTTTTTTAATTAGAAAAAAAGTGTCCAATGCGGGAATTGACGCGGCTCTTTGGATGTGAAGCTGCGGCTCTTTATATAGTTCCATACGCAAATGATATTTATGCGAGTACTATTTATTGTTGGCAAGAAAAAAAATTGTGGCTCTTTAAAAAAATCTTTGTTGACACTTCCGACTCAAAAGTTTGCTGACCCCTGGACTAGAGCAATTATTGGTGAGGTGTTTTGGTAACAACATTTGGTTAAGTACCTTAAGTACCAAAGTGAAGAGAGTTTACATTGTCGTTTTTTCAAAGCGTTCCTCTTTCGACCACTGATTGGACCTAGTTGCCCGAAGTATCTGTTGTTCAATTGATCTCTGGTGGTTTCCATAGACATAAAAACTTATAGATTTTGGTTACTTGAATATATTGCTACGTGGAAAATTAGGAAAGACAAACTTCGGGATGACACTCTCTCTAGAGGTAACCTGGAATCCTTGACGTAGATGACACAGCAATTTATTTAAGACAAGAACAAACTATGAATGATAAAACAAAAAGATAAGCAATGAGGGAAGTTTACAGAGTAGCAAAATATAAACATAAAAATGAAACTCTGTTAATAAAATAATAAAAATTTGCTACAATATAATATTTCGTCGATGAATTGTTGTCTCTTCAGATATTTCTTCCTTCAGATTGTAATTGAAAGATGAGCCAAATTAAATCTTAAAGTCTTCCTATATATAGATGGTACGTTGTCACCTTATATTTAAATAAGCCTAACTGGCCTTGTAGCTATTGTTTGTGGAAGAACATTGCTCGATGCAAATATTTATATGTAATTCTACTGTCCTAAAACCTTATGTCCATAGTTTGCTCGAATACTATTTCTAAGATTCCATCCTTCATTACAGCATATATAAGCAGAATGATCCAATACAGTATTGGAGCTCTAAGAGAAGCGGTCTGGTAGATTAAATTGGCGAAACCGCTGGGAGGGTTCACCACTGATGAGCCAAGCCCTCCCAATATATTTTTTCATCGTAGTAAGGACAGTAGAAGAGTTTGTCTTGTGTTTGAAACATCCGTGCTCTATACTGCTTCCATATCTTATGTATAAATGGCGCCTTACATTTAAAGAGTTTCATTATATAACAGAGAGTTCACATTGAAGTGATCTAAATAGTTTTGTTAAAATAATTTTTCCTTTAATTAAAAAGGCATATATTGGATCAAAATATCATTTATTTTACTAATATTTCATTAGGCTGAACGCCAACCTTTATCAAGGTGTTATAACATATTAATGTGCGTCAACAACAAACTCAGCGTCACATAACGTCAACAGATTTAAGTTTTAAAAATATTTTTGCTGAGGGCTTGGTTCATCAGTGGTGAACCCTCCCAGCGGTTTATCCAATTTAATCTACAAGACTACTTCTTTAGAGCTCTAATACTGTATTGGATCTTGTTCAAAAATAACTTTATTAGGTACCGCTCAAAAAGAGAAACCTAGGTTATGTTATTTTCAACAATGAATAATATTAAAAGAATTAAACTGGCGAAACCGCTGGGAGGGTTCACCACTGATGAGCCAGGCCCTCCCTTTAATTTTTCCATTGCAGTAAGGGCAGTAGAAATTGTTTTATTAAAAAAAAAAAGAATATTACGCGTCTAAAATAGTTTTGTAATTTGATAACAGATGGCGCGCTAGTGCATCGTAATGAATAATATGTGAAGGTTATTCACATAATAAACAAAATGTTAACGCAGGATTCAATCCCGGTTCTTGGCTGTCGGGAATCGAGGGTGTTACCCACTCGTCCACCAACTCTATAGTATTGGATCATTTTGCTTATATATACTACACTGAGGGGGAATATTCTAGAAATAGTATTTAAGCAAACTATGGGCATGAAAGATATATAACAAAATATTTACAAATAAAGCGCTGATTCACCTTTATCAATAATTACACAGAATACAAGGCGGCGATAATCAAAATAAACATGGCTGTGTGTGACATCGACTTTCATTGATGAATAGAGAGCTGTATGTGTATCAGTATAATACAGAGATACAATAAAAATACAAATAAACTAAAAATAAGATTAAATAATAAAGTACAAAAAGGAAGAGTATAAAAATATATGGGTACTAGCCGAGTGACCCAGGCAACACCGCGGGTTTACTCAAAGCGCCTGTGAAGACTCATTAAGAGTATAGACGGTGGCTTGAAATTGCAATTGGCATATTCTTATTTCTTAGAAGTTGCATATAAATTGAGGTTAAATAAAAAACTTCCTAAGAAAAGTATATACATTCAGGCAGAGATAGGATAAATCCCGGACATCCAGAGTAGATCCCAAAGGAAAATTTCTACAGAGAAGCAATTCTGATTATATTCAGAAAAGTAATTAGCTCTAATACTGTAATGGACGATTCTGCTTATATATGCTGCTTCAACGAAGGATGGAGTCCTAGAAATGGTATTCAAGCAAACTATGGACATACGCTTTTTGAACAACAAAACTACATATAAATGCTTCTATTTCTTATATATAGATGGTACGTTATCACCTTATAATTTTCATGATTAGTTATCTTTGATTTGAGAGTTATAAATGATCCAACATGTGAATGCTGTCTAGAACACCAGAGCATCTTTTGTTGGCTTGCCCTCTGACTAACTAAATTGCTTACTTTGACATAATGCCAAATCAACTTTCTGTATATACTCAATCTTATGAAAACTTTGGCAAGTTTAGAGCTATTTCTACACAGATTTATAAATCACTACTAATTCATCGTGTAAATAATTAAAGATATATATGTAAATAATTCTAATATAGCACAATAGTCTGATAGACTTCGTGCTTCTGTAATAATAAAATAAACCTTATAATTTTCATGATTATTTATGAAATGTCTTTTTTTGGGTCTGTATTGTGGATTCAAGTTTAATGTTTTGTTAGTATTTATTCCGATGGAGTTAATGTAAGCCATCAGCACCTCTCAGTTTCACGATCATACCTTTTTCTTCCTTCTGTTCTCTCAGGTAAGAGATGTTCGAAGAATCAAGTCGTAGTTCTGAGAGACAAGATAGGAAGTCACCGCGATAATTACTCTTAATTAGGTCGTTAAATTAGCGTGGTCTACCATTGCTCCCTGGGTCAGATCAATTAGAACACCCGAGGTTCAAAACCCAGAACGTCTATTTTTTATATCGTAGTAACCAAAATAAAATATTGACTCATTTTCAAATACAAGGTTGTCCCAAAAGTTCGTAAACACTTGTAAAAAAATTGAAATACCAATATTATTCGCCGTTATGTATAATGTCTTTGTATTATGTATAAAGTAATTGTATTATGTTGCTGTGATAGAGATGTATGGGGACATCTGAGGCTCTCCATTGGACACAACAATAAAAATTGTATTATGTATAATTACGTATTCGCTGTAATAATATTATTCGCCAAGTAATAAGAAAAACAAATTTTTAAGAAAAACACGAACTCTTGGGACAACCTTATATTAAGTGGAAAATGATTTTTTTTTCTGTTCAATTTGTTGCTTTGGTGACTAAATTTCAAAGTCTTTTAATGATATTTCTACATTTAAATTGTAACAACACACCGAGGATAAGTTTCTAGTTTTGTTTAAACTATCTCTCAGGCTTTCTGGTATCATAAACCTTTCTACTGGAGGATAGAACCATTTACTTATCGAAATGTTACTATATATATAATTCAACTAGATTTACTATCTGTATAAACACCAATGCGTACTTTTTAGAATGCAATTTGGTGAATATTCTTTTACATCAGCTATACATTTATACACGAGTGTGTTACATACTGATTCGGTATAAGAACGCTTCACGATTTTGCGTGTCATCCTTGCTCAGGGGCCATGCTAATCTTCTCTGTATCGTTCCAAATTTAGTATATGCACCGCCGAACAAACGTATAGGAGGTTCTATCAAGAAATCTAGCGTGAAACTGCACTATCTGCATCAACATCTCGAGATACTTTCCACCCAAATACTTTCAAATGAATACTTAATTCCTATTTTTTTTTCTGTCATTTATTATCGCATAGAACAGGGATCGGTAACCTGCGGCTCGTGAGCCACATGCGGCTCTTTGGATGTTATTCTGCGTGTAGTACTCGAATAAAGGAGGACATCCCGGGTAGTTGGCGACTTCTGTACGCTCCAGGAACCTGGGTTACTTAAATAAATAATAATAATACTCGAATAAATAAACACTTTATGAGAGTACAATTTATTGTTGGCAAGAAAAATTTTTGTGGCTTTCAAAAACTTAGAAATTTTGTAAATTGTAATTTTTGAATCTTCCGAATCAAAAGTTTGCCGACCTCTGGTTTAATGATCAGAACAATTTTTCCCCGAGTAAACGAAAGCTATTGTTAGCACGTTTTCTTTGAAGTTTCTTCTAGAAAGAACGAGCTGACTCAATTCGATTTAGTTGTATTTATAACACAAAAGAAAACAGAAGAAGAAAAAACAACAACAAAAAGAATGATGATAAGTAACAAAAATTCTATGAATATGAATTATAATTAATTAATAAAATACAATAAAAATAATAATAATAAAAAAACCTAACAGCTATAATTAAGCCTTTTTAAACCATTAATAATGATAGTATTATTATATTTATATTAGTATCATAATCATTTCCTGATGTAGTCTTAAATGGAGAATCAACTATACTTAGTGTATGGGGTCGCTGTGTACTCTAGATACCCGCACAAACCTACTACGCCAACTACAAATCCCTTCAACTCACTCACACACTATATATAAACACCTTCTCTCTAGTAAATACAAGTCTTATGGTGCATTAGCGCGCCATCTGTTTTTAAAATTCGAAACTATTATAGACGTGTATGATTCTTTTAAAAATAAACAATTTCTACTGCCCTTACTGCAATGGAAAAATTAATGGGAGGGCCTGGCTCATCAGTGGTGAACCCTCCCAGCGGTTTCGCCAGTTTAATCTACCATACCGCTGTTATATTGCATTTTTCGATCTACCTTTTATAGTGATACTGATGCTAGACTCTTGGAATGGATATTTTAGAAAAACTATGGACATAAGCTTTAAGGATAGCAGAAATACATACAATTATAAATATATAATATGCTTCGAGCAATCGCTCTTCCGCAAACAAGTAAAAAAACAAGTCTTGTTCCCTTTTTAATCGCCGGATCTTCGACCTGAACGTTGTTAGATCCAATATTACTTATAAAGTTAGAACTTATATATACATTACAATACATTTTACATTTCAAAATATTTATAATTTATTCCACACAGTATATATGTCATAATATTAGGAAATATATAAATAAAATAACCTGTGTGGAAGTACAAGGGAAGATAGCCTGATGGGAACAACCCCCTTGGTAAACAAGTGTCAAGTCTTCATTCTCCCCTAGGGGATTTATCTTACTCAAATAGGTTTAAAAGCGTCTGGATGTGATGATCAAGGGACAGTTCTCACCGAGGTGGTCTCGACACCAGTTGTTCTAGGGATTGTTCTCGGACCTTCTATCTTTCCTCCCCGATCTATTCCTCACGGGGCCTCTGTCTCCTGTGTGTCCTTACCACCCATCACTCAACCACCACGACTGCTTCTAACCAACTTGCTACACTACAGTCATCCAACAGCATAAACTACATTACTACATATATTTATAAAAATAAGTTTATTAATGTCCAGATAGGGCTTGCTGTGCTATGACCAGAAAGGTGTCAGTTCATAATATAAATATACTATTATAAATTTAATTGTCATCTATCGATAAAATTTGTGACAAATAAATTTACTAGAAATGTGTTTCTTTTCAATAATGTAGTCAAATATATATTATCTCTACAGACCTTACTGCAATGATATAAGTTATTGAATGAGAGGGCTTGGCTCATCAGTAGTGAACCCTCTCAGCAGTTTCGCCAAATTAATCTTTAGACCTCTCTACTATTGTATTAGATTGGTTTGGGATATACCTTGTATTTTCTATGGAAGGCAGCTTAGAGTGTTTAGTGAACCTATGTACATAAGCTTATAGGTCTGTAGAGGTACACACATATAATTTCAAGGGTTAGAGATTAATTTAGCGAAACCGCTGAGAGGGTTCACTACTGATGAGCCAAGCCCTCTCATTCAATAACTTATATCATTGCAGTAAGGTCTGTAGAGATAATATTTGATGATATTATTGAAAAGAAACACATTGCCAGTAAATTTATTTGTCAAAAATAAATATACTATAAGATAAAACCTCATTATTTGCTTTTATTCAATTACATATATATTCCCAAATTTTTATTATGCATATGATCGCCTTTTCACGTTTGTTTATAAGTTTCTATTCCAGTTTTGAAACATATTGCCGTTAAATAAAATCCCATTAATAAAATAATGGTAGATTAAACTGGCAAAACCGCTGGGAGGGTTCACCACGGATGAGCCAGGCCCTCCCATTAATTTTTCCATTGCAGTAAGGGCAGTAGAAATTGTTTAATTTCAAAAAGAATCTTACGCGTCTAAAATAGTTTCTAATTTTCATAAGAGATGGCGCGCTAGTGCATCGTAATAAAAGATAAAATAATAAATATATGTGCTTCGTGTATTTATGTAAATAACTCTGTTTTGAGCAGCAAATTTTAAACAAATATATATACATGTTGGTGGGAGATATCGTAACATAAATATTGTTAAAATAAATACGCTCAGTTTATTAACGATGTTGCTTTATTTAGCCAAGGCTTGTTTTTACTGACAGACGAACTTCCATTAGTTCGAAAGTTCGTCTTCTACTTGGCTAAATAAAGCAACACATCCTTTATCAACTGAACGCATTTGTTTTCATTTTATCAATCAACCAGGCGCGATATTGAAATATTTGTGCCTATTATAGAGGAAACAAACAACAAACAAATTAGAACTTAAAATTAAATATTTACAAATTTACATGTTTTGAAAATAGAGCAATCCATAAATAAACCTTTAATTAAAAAGGCATATATTGGATCAAAATATCATTTATTTTACCAATATTTCAGTTGGCTCTACGCCAGCCTTTATAAAGCTGTTATAACATTATACATATATTGACACATATTAATATGTTATAATACCTTGATAAAGGTTGGCGGTTGAGCCAACTGAAATATTGGTAAAATAAATGATATTTTGATCCAATATATGCCTTTTTAATTAAAAATTTACATGTATTAATCGACAGAGTTCTTAAAATATATATAGACAAAGTGGCTGATGTAAGAGAGTTAAATCATTTAGATCAGGGAACAATCGATGTCTCACTTCTGTAAAGTTCGGACAGTCGTAGATAAGGTGAAGAGCAGTTTGTTCAATTTCTCCGCAGGAACAATTTGGTGTTTCTGATAGACCTCTTTTATATAAGTATTTCTGGCCGTGTGATGTGACAAATTGAGTGACTATAAAATTGTTTTAAAACGTTTTTAACGATTGCTTCTATAGAATGGATCTAAGAATCAATGTTGAGTGGTTAATGAATTTTTACAGAACCAAACCTTTATCTAATACTTCAGAGATACTTTCACTGTGTGGGGTCTTCTATTTATAAATACTCATTTTGGAGAATTGTTGAAAAGATGACATACTGTTACTTTTCACACATATATCAAACTTCTACTGTCCTTACTGCGGTGAAAAAATAACTGGTCTTGCCTTATTGTTTGCGGAAGAGCAATGTTCGATTCAAATACTATATGTAATTCTACTATCCTAAAAGCTTATGTCCATAGTTTGCATAAATACCATTTCTAAGATTCCACCTTTCAGTATAGCATATATAAGCAGAATGATCCAATACAGTATTAGAGCTCTAAAGAAGCGGTCTGGTAGATTAAATTGGCAAAACTGCTGGGAGAGTTCACCACTGATGATCAAAACCCTCCTAATATTTTTTCATCGCAGTAAGGACAGTAGAAGTTTGATTTATTTGTGAAAAGAAACATTCGCGTCTAAATGTGTTCATTTGTTATATATAGATGGCGCGTTATTGTTTTATATTAATACTATTACCTGTTTGAAATGAAATGAAAAAACAGAAAAAGTTTAATTTAAAGAAGGTTTTGGTTATATCTTAAAATTTGTGTTCAGCAAGTATTTAATTGACCGATATTGGGTTGTGCCGTGGTGAAGAGATAGGTTGGACAGTTAGTGTTGGGACAGGCATTAGGAAATGTTCTTGGGATTTGCCGACTATAAACACTCTATCCTCTATTTGTGACCTGTAGGGTTTACGTTCAAGACCTATTTAAGAGATAAAGAGAATAATTCTGGTAGAAAACTAATAAGAACTTTCGTATCAAGACCGAAATTTAAGAACAACGTTTTAGTTCTCGAGAGATAATTTTGTACCTCTAGATATATAATTGAAGAGTATGGGAAATTAATTAATAAATACAGTAGAACCTTCATGAGAGGACACTCACGCTAAAGGACACCTCTCTATAAAGGACAGTTTTCATTTGCAAAATTACCATTTTTACTATTTAACAACTCTCCGGTGAGAGGACACCTCTTCCTAAAGGCACTTCGGCTCTGTAATTAGGTGTTGTCCTTCACAGGAAGGTTCTACTGTACTTCTTTAAAAAAAAATGAGGTCGAAACCACGAGATGTGAGAGGATCCCCTCGCAATCTTCAATCCGAGTAGAAAGAAGAAATATTTGCTGAGAAGGATCTACGTTAGAGCAAGGCGACCACAGAGGCTGTCAGATAATCTTGGAGTCTCCTAGTTCAAAGATTCGGTTTAGATACATCCTCCAAAATCTCTGTGTCCCATGTTCTACAAGGTTGTTTCAAAAGTTCGTAAACTTATTATGATTATGAATTTGCAAGTGTTTACGAACTTTGACGACAACCTTGGTAATATTGGTAAACTTAGTAAAATTATAACAGAATTCTTATAGAAGAATGATTAAATCTCTGATGTTCTATATCAAGGGTGGCCAATCAGCAGGTGGGTCAAGTTACAGAATTACAAGGTTGTCCTAAAAGTTCGTAAATACTTGCAAAATATAAATCATAATATAACGAAGACATTGAGACGCGAATGTTTGTATTTATATATAAAACAAACTTCTACTATTCTTACTGCGATGAAAAAAAATATATGGAGGGCTTGGCTCATCAGTGGTGAACCCTTCCAGCGGTTTCATCGCAGCAAGGACAGTAGAAGTTTGATGTACATATGAAAAGAAACATTCGAGTCTCAATGTCTTAATTCGTTATATATAGATGGCGCGTTATTGCTTTGAATCATAATATGTTTACGAACCTTTGGGACAACCTTATGGTAAAATATAATTTAAATTGGTGATGCGGTATATTGAAGCTAATTATTATATTTAGGTAATCACAGAGAGAGTTCCTCTTTAATTTAATTTAAAAATCCGCCCGCACCAAGGTACAAATAAATTTACAACCCGTTTCCTTCATATTACAAACCAGCGGAAGGAGAGATAACACATTTCATCTTATTTCACGGCATCATCGATCCACTTCTCAAAACATAAAACCCGTTCAAAGATATATTTATAATAAAGTTTCTTCCCTGTAGTTGATTATGCATATAGGTCAAAACTATTAATTGCATAAGTTCAGGAAATAGCTAAGTATACAAATTGAACAGTAATATAATTATATATACGGTTTTAAAATATCTAAAATAGATTTTAGCATATATATATTGTTGAATCTCCCTGTAAAGGACACCTAATTGTCGAGCCAAAGTGTCATCTTACTGGAGAGTTACTAAATAGTAAAAATGGTAATTTTGCAAATGAAAACTGTCCTTTGTAGAGAGGTGTCCTCTAGCATGAGTGTCCTCTCATGTGATGGTTCTACTTTATATATAAACTTGTTTATAAAAAAATTCGGAGTTTAATATTTGGCTAGAAGAAGTACTTCTAAGTCTCCGTGTTGAAGGGCAAGTTGGCCCGAAAGCTCGAGAAATCAAAGGATTGTAAAAAGAAACCTAAATTCCTTATAGATTTTTCAAAAGATATATTTGCTTTCTTGAAATGAGGATTTATTAAACTATCACATCGTGGAATGTCAGAATCTAACATTTATATGAAATTTTGTTTAATTTCTTTATAAAATACCATAGTATATATTTTAGTGATACAGTAGAACCTCCCTGTAAAGGACACCTAATTGCAGAGCCAAAGTATCCTTTAGGGAGAGGTGTCCTCTTACCGGAGAGTTGCTAAATAGTAAAAATGGTAAATTTGTAAATGAAAACTATCTTTTATAGAGAGGTGTCCTCTAGCGTGGGTGTCCTTTCATGGAGGTTTTACTGTATATATTGGGGTTGGTATTTGAAAGTCTCTGTTTATATACGCACTCTAAGAATTTACTATTAAATTGGTACTAAATAAATTGAATTATTAAAATTTGGTTATCTTCTTCAATACTATCATTTATTTTTAATTTGAAAATATTTTAATATTGATTTATATTCTAATTTATCCATTTGACATATCTGACGTGATATCCCAGCTTGGGATTAACAACGCCGGCTGGTACGGAGAACTATGAAAAATTTATTTAAAATTTTAAATAAATCAAATAGCGAATATTTTGCTCAATACTACAACTGGGTCTATACGCTATTCTAACATATCTTTTAGAATATTTTTCTGGATAGTTAAAATACAAGGTTGTCCCAAAAGTTCGTAAGCACTTGCACAAAAATTTAAATACCAATATTATCCGCCATAATATTATTCTCCGTTAGGTATAATGTATTATGTATAAAGAAATTGTATTATGTATTATTATGTATTCCGCGTAATAATATTATTCGCCAAGTAATAAGAAAAACAACGTTTTAATAAAAACACGTTGTGACAACCTTATATCTATATTTCACACTAAGAATGCGTGATTTACAAGGTAAACATTTATAAGGGGATTGAACGTAGCTACAGCCAATTATAATCTACGTATGCATAGGTTTGTAACCATGGGGATAGCACTGTAGTTGTACAGTACGTCTCGTGACATCTCCTACACCTCTACGGAGCCATAAATTGCTCACGTTGGCCAAACGAATGCGTTGTTTTAGGCGTCAAAGGTCATTGACCATGCACAATTCAAATTGTTCAACCTTGCCAGGTTTGTTTTCTCAACCCCTAATGCCCTAATATGATATCATTCTTAGCGTTCTAAGATTTCGCTAGTGTTTTATAGCAATGTATGTGGCCATCACACATGCGCTCCACCTTTTCAACGTTCAATTCTTTTGATAATTCACACAGAGGAGAATTTTACTTGATACAACCATTAAAAAATAATACGTTATTGAATATGACATCACAACCAACCTATATTTATAATCTTATAATTTGCTAGGTATTTGGAAACATATAAATACACAGAGTCTATCGATATAGTATATCTATAAACAGTATTGACTATTCGATCTATGGTTACCGGCCGTGAAGGGGTTAAATGAACATCCTGTTTTGAAAGGCCATTCTACTCTACATAAATAGAGGGTTTACTGCCGAATGTGATGGCTTAAGACAACTATATTCTGGTTCCTAGTGTAGTTATGGATAATGCTGGTATGGGCTGTTGTAGGCATGGAATGCGGAAGCCTTTGCATGAAGCAGCATCGGTAGTGGGGCCACCCAAACATGAGGCCGGCCATTGTTTACAACGCTGTGATGGCGTGGAAGTGAAGACAAAGGAAGGATGTTGAAGTTAAGGAAAGACCACGGTCCAGACCGCGTGGCGTCACTCACCTCTCCCCACCAGCGCGGCCACCAACACCACCACCAGCCTCCCGCCCGACATCGTGCTCTGACCACGCCGCGCTGTTCCAATTGCCGACGCCACCCCCTCGCCGCGCACATTCGATCTTTTACGCGGCCCTTTGTTCCCTCCGGCCTCCCCCACACTCGTGGGCTCCCTTTTGGGGCTTGTTGGGGATCAGGGGCCACTTTGGGTGGACAAAGGGGGGTGTTAGCGCTCGATGGAACAGCCCCATTCAGTGCCGGCGTTCCATTCATTCGTGTCGCGGGGTCAGCCGGCCTGCTCGCGGCTGGATCTCAGCGTCATTGGGTTGGTTTACTTACTTTGTCGGTTTATCTGGTTGGTTTACTTACTTTGTCGGTTTATCTGGTTGGTTTACTTACTTTGTCGGTTTATTTGATTAGTTTTAAGTTGTGTATTTGATTGGTTTACTTACTTTGTCGGTTTATCTGGTTGGTTTACTTACTTTGTCGGTTTATCTGGTTGGTTTACTTACTGTTTATCTGGTTGGTTTACTTACTTTGTCGGTTTATCTGGTTGGTTTACTTACTGTTTATCTGGTTGGTTTACTTACTTTGTCGCTTTATCTGGTTCGTTTATTTACTTTGTCGGTTTATCTGGTTGGTTTACTTACTTTGTCGGTTTATCTGGTTGGTTTACTTACTTTGTCGGTTTATCTGGTTGGTTTACTTACTGTTTATCTGGTTGGTTTACTTACTTTGTCGCTTTATCTGGTTGGTTTACTTACTGTTTATCTGGTTGGTTTACTTACTTTGTCGCTTTATCTGGTTGGTTTACTTACTGTTTATCTGGTTGGTTTACTTACTTTGTCGGTTTATTTGATTAGTTTCAAGTTGTTTATTTGATTGGTGTACTTACTTTGTCGGTTTATTGGGCAGAGATGCTCGATGACTTGAGACTGATCTAATAAAATAAAAAGATCTCCAGAAACCTTTTCAATTATTTAATTTCTGTCCAGGAGATTTGAATAAATTGATATGAATTAATATTGGATAGAATTGGGATATTCCAGGCATTCTTTGAGTCAAGCTCTCTTAGCAGATTTCCAATGGTTTCTGTAGTGTACCTTGACGTGATCTAACATAGCTCGGCTTTTTATTTTGGAGTTACGGATGACAGTAGGAAAGTGTAGATTTGGTTCTCTGAAACTCGGATTTAAACTGAATCGAACAACTGTGAATGGAGAGAAGACGGTTTTTGGGATGCCATCTCAAATTAAATTTTGTTACTGGGTTAAGGGTCATCTAAAAGCACTGGTAATACCTAGACAATTTTGACAATAAAAACTCCTATCTATTGTCAAAAAGAAAAAAAGTTGAGTATATAAAAAAATATCTATGCCAATAAATATTTTAACATTCGTTTGGAAAGCAAAAGAATTAGAAAAGTATTTCACCTTATCGCACAGCCTCTCTCTATTGCCGTGAAAGTAAACAAATCTTTGAAAAGAACTAAACTCCGCCACTCAGGTTTTTATACAAGTGACACTGCCTTGTACTGCTAAGTAACACTGCCTTATTATACAAGTGACACTGCCTTGTACTGCTAAGTAACACTGCCTTATTATACAAGTAACACTGCCTTGTACTGCTAAGTAACACTGCCTTATTATACAAGTGACACTGCCTTGTACTGCTAAGTAACACTGCCTTATTATACAAGTAACACTGCCTTGTACTGCTAAGTAACACTGCCTTATTATACAAGTAACACTGCCTTGTACTGCTAAGTAACACTGCCTTATTATACAAGTGACACTGCCTTGTACTGCTAAGTAACACTGCCTTATTATACAAGTAACACTGCCTTGTACTGCTAAGTAACACTGCCTTATTATACAAGTGACACTGCCTTGTACTGCTAAGTAACACTGCCTTATTATACAAGTAACACTGCCTTGTAACACTTGCGACTCTCGCTCGGCAGCGCGGCCACGCGAGCTCTGCCTTTTACTCTTTTTTTTTTTACGCCGGAATCATAAAGATTTCGAATCTTTATGGCATATTCATTGAAAGCCCTGATTATCCTCTGCAGAAAGAATTGAAATATTTAGAGAATGGTGAAGTAGTCGCTGAGGAATCAGAGAAGAACGAATCCATCTATTATACGTATCTTCAAAGTGGTGTGAAGTTCTACTGGTGTTAAATATACATAATACATACTCTGTCATAATATAATACATAATCAATGAAAAATGTTAATTTATATTATTATTTAATAAATTATAAAATATTATAATTTTGATGACAAAAAAGGTATATACATCCTGATGCAACACTTCCCCTTCTCCAGAGGTCGTCACGTCCTCTCGTGAATGACCTCATCAATTCTTTCAAAATAAGATTTGAGTCTTGAGACATGGACAATCAACGGGTCTTGGCCAGGATTATCTTTCGGTTCTATTAAGTAATTTACTCCAGACAATTTCTTTGATATTCTATATCGGCTGAAATATTTTCTCAGTTGTTTTTCACATTTTCCGATTTTCCTAACTGGTGTCCAAACTGCCACTAAATGTCCTGGTTCATAGATTCGCTCATTGTGTTTTTTCATAGCTTGTTTTGATTCATTCCTGGGTCTTCTCTGTATTGATGAAGACTACCTGTCTCGTCCTTGCTATTTTATATCTAAGTAATTTTCTATATATTCGTCGTAATCGTCCATGTTACTGTCCATTGGGATATTCTCGTCGTCTAAGAGGGACATGGGTTCCCTCCCAAACAACAGGAAAACGGAGAGTAGCCTGTGGTTTCTTGAATCGTGGTATTATACGCGTGGGTGATAAAAGGGAGGATTTCGTCCCAGTTCTTCTGGTCTGTGTTCACATACATGCTGATCATATTGATTAAAGTTCTATTTAGCCGTTCCGTTAGTCTGGGGATGGTAGCTCGTCGTGGAGCAGTATTTAATCTTGCACATATTCATGACCTTTTTCATCAAATAACGATCCGAGTAATATTGCGCTTCTTTGAAAAGAAAATGGTATAATTCAAATATGACGGCAAAATAAATATGCAAAGTGTGGGAGGGATATATATAAACAGTAGAACCTCACTGTAAAGGATACCTAATTGCAGAGCCAAAGTGTCCTTTAAGGTCCGGAAAAGACAGAGACGCCCACACCCTTGGGGATGAGGGAGTGCAGAGGCGACTCCGCGTGGGGACTGCCGCGTCAGTAGGATCACTGGTCCGCCTCGAGTTCTTGAAACTCTTGGGTCTTCGCTCTGTGTGTGCGCGATTGGGAACGTCCTTGCCGAGCGCGTCATGGAAAACCAAAGAGTATACACAGCTGTACCACCCCCCCCCCCCCCCCGCCTTCGCGCGGTTCCCCGTGTCAACCTCGTACCTCAGAGGTCCTTGATTCGTCGGCAGATTCAGAGAGTACTGGGAACTAAGGGTACGAGGGCCAAAGTCCTATTGGAGCGTAGGACAGGTTTAACCAAGTCCTAACGAGAGGACAACAACCTGGCCATGAAACTCTCGTAGACGTCTGTGGGCTGATTGGTCGACCCCATGGAGCTAGACCATAAAGGCGGGCGCGAGGGGCCAAACCAAATGACCGCTCGGTGCATGGAGAATGCACCAGTTCCTACTGGCTGGAAAACTGGATGGCAGGGGTGCAGCTTCGGCTGCAGGTGTTCAGGCAATACTAGCTTAGGTAGCCATTCCATCCTACGATGTCCTTTAGGGAGAGGTATCCTATTACCAGAGAGTTGCTAAATAGTAAAATTGGGAAATTTTGAAAATGAAAATTGTCCTTTGTAGAGAGGTGTCCTCTAGCACGAGTGTCCTCTCATGGAGGTTCTACTGTATCTATTGCGTTAAAAAAGCTTCAACGGATCATTGAAGGATTCGGAGCATTACAGGTTGGAGACATTGATCTATTTACAAAGTTTCCTAAATACCACGACATGTCGGCTAGAATTACTCAGCTACCAACATTAATGTTTATAAACTTTATTTATTAAAATAACTAAGATATCTCAAATTTTGTTTGTTTCTTTCTTTATTCACAACCTATATATTTTTCCGATATAACAATGTAGAGTTACATTAAAAGTAAAAAACGTATCGAGACCATTTGAGACACGAGTATATTTGTCCTCTTTTTCCCTAAAATGCTTTGAGACGAAGTCAAATAATATTTACCTTTGAAGTTTAGGAATATATATGTTACGATAAATTTTTGAAATTATTGAATATTTTGCCAATGGTATTGTTATGCAGTCCTGGAAAGAATAAAAACAGTTTTAATCACAATTTGATTAAATTGCGCTGATTAAAATAATTTATGGAAGAAATATCTGATTTAAGGCGCGTGAAGGGTATATGATATAAAAGATTACGTATTTACATATATACAGAAAGAGCCGGCCAACGGGAAACAACAACAATGGGTTTATAAAGTGACATCTGGTGATCGACCTTACAGAGTTGTTTGTGTTCTATAGAACAATATAATTTAAACTAAAATATAAATTTTTATATAACACATATATGACTAAAGATAGAGGCTGCCTGGCCGGCATTCACAGTTCTTCAAATGAAAGGCACTTTGGCCAGTAAATCTTTCTATTTTCTCAAAACTGTTTTTATTCTTTCCACGACTGAATAACAATACCATTGGCAAAATACTCAATAATTTCTCTCTTTCAAAAAAATTTCAAAGATTTACTGGTCGAAGTGTCTTTTATTTGAAGAATATGTATCACAAATTCAATATTTCGGTCAAATTACAACAATCTTCCTCCCAGAGTCACTATAGAATACAACTGCCAACATAATGATTCATTGGGGGAATACGAATGAATGAAAAGCGTAAAAAATTGTCATAGTATTAATGATTCTTAGGTCCATTAATTATGGTAATTCATCTTGTACTCCAGACCACCGTACGTTCCATTCAGCCCTCTCTCTCTTCTGTTTCTTAATGAGGCCATCCACGACTGCTGGAAGATTCAGAGAAGTCAGAAATGTTGTTTGCGCTAATTATTTTCATTTTTCAATGAAATAAATTCACGGGGCTCTGGCACATTTGTAAGTGCAAAGTCGAACTGCTTTTCACATGTGTAGACATGTGATGCATTTATAGTAAAAGCAGTCGCCAGATAGACAGATAAGCACCACAGACAATACAATAGTTTTTTATTAGCAATTTTTTTTACCTAAAACCTTTTTATTTTTACAAAAAGGAAATCTTTTCCCAGCACCGATTGAATTACTTCCGTTTTATTTACTTTTCTTATCTAATCAACACCTGTCTCTCTCTCTCTAATCTTCCCTGGCCTGGGGAATCTAACCTTTTTTGAACAACCTTGGCGGCGTGCAGCACCTTGGTACTTTGATATTGTGCATGCCGGCTTGTCTGCTTTGCCTATCTAAAAAAGCACATGTTCTCCTGGTCAGGATTTGACTTCTTTGTTTTTAATTTATATATTTATACATCGCCCATGAGGAGGTGAAGGGAAGTGTAAGGTGGAAAGTAAGAGAGTTTTAAGTAAGTAGAGAACAACATTGTAAATTGAGCGAAAGAAATCATTAGAAAGAGGCTTAAGAAAGGGGCAAATGAAGACATTTCTGCAAAACGTGGTGCTAATACTTGGGGAGTTTATTTGTATTATTTATGGCTCGCCAAGCCGACTCGTTGAATTTTGATAAGAATCAGGGCGTTCTGCAGGAAGGATGTAAACAAGATATTTTGGCGCAGTTTTAAAAAGGGAGAGGCGTATTTTGCCCATGAATATCAGCCTCCTATCAAATTACCATATACGTACATATGTAGGAAAAATCAATAGAAAAAAAAGGTGGGTCAGGTGTTGATATTAAAATCAAAGTAGGCATATCCTGACCTGGAGTACATGTGCTTTTCAGAAGGCAGAGCGCCATCTGGTGGAACAGAAATCAACTATTCCTTGGGTTGGCCAAATATCAGGAAACAGGCTAAATCAATGAATAGTTGATTTTTGTTCATCCAGATGGCGCTCTGCCTTCTGAAAAGCACATGTGCTCCTGGTCAGGATATGCCTACTTTGTACATATGTATTAGATAATGAAAAGGCATATATTAGTTTTAATAGAAGATTTATTTTCCAATATTTCGGTTGGCTCAACGCCAAACCTTTGTCAAGGCATTACATTTTTGTATAAACAAACTCAGCGCCACATAATGTTATAATATTCAACTGTGATATCATAACATTATGTGGCGCTGAGTTTGTTTATACAAAAATATAATGCCTTGATAAAGGTTGGCGTTCAGCAAACCGAAATATTGGAAAATAAATATTTTATTAAATCCAATATATGCCTTTTTATTATCTAATGATTTAAGTATGGATTGCTCTATTTTCAGTACATATGTATGTAAAAGAGCTTAAAACCACATTCAAAACATTCAGCAGCTTGAGGAACTACACTACTATGCGACTTGATTTACATCAATGTAAATAATAAGTTACTTTAGAATATAACTTATTGTAAATAGCTCAACTTGATCAACTTTCTCTCTCCACGATACTAATTATTACAGATAACTTTATTAAATCAACTTCCATCATTGCTTAACATACTGTAAATAGCTACATTGCGATTTCTTCTATCTGCTTATGTTGTTGTTTATTTGTTTAATGTATAAGTTTATTCAATGCCCTTTTTCTTAATTGTTTATTTTATTTTTGACAATTCTGTTACCTACTCTACTACAATTATTGTAAATAGTTTCACGCGTAATTATCCAGATCGGATATAGGGTGTCTTATTTGCAACTGGTAAATTTAAATAAATGATAAACATTCAAAAAAAAGCAACTAAACAAATAGAAAAATTAATTAGTCTGAAAAACATTATAAAAAATAAACTGCGTTAAACCTTTTAGATAAATCCTTACAACCCAATATATACCCAATAAATAGAAGACTTTGGAACAGAACGCCACTCAAACAATATATCGAGTGCTGACATAAACGACGGAGTATTGGAAAATCTATGAGTTAATCAGCACATGGTTCCGTTAAATATTGCTATGGATTGATTGGTTTATTGACATCTTTATACCTTGCCTTCTACATTGCCACTATGTAGTTGCCAGTTATGTTTGCAATGGTACTGTAGGACGTTCTGGAATCTTTCTATTCAACGTTCGATATTGGAAATGCTACAGTAGAAGCGTTCATGATAGACAATTTTGACAATTAAAATAATTTTATTGACATCTTGTCAATACCTGCAAGGGTGCACAGTCTGCATTATTTAAAAAAGATAAATATATGTATATATATATATGTAGTAATGTAGTTTGTTATTATGTAGGATGACTGTAGTGTGGCATGTTGGTTGAAGTCTTGGTGGCCACAATGATTAGAGTGGTTTCAGGCGTGATTGGGATTACACAAAAGGACGAGGCATGTTGGATGTCACCACAGAGATGGCGAGAAAGTAAGTGAAGCCGACACCGTTCAGGGGAGATCTGTCTAGAGGGGTCTGACAAACATTGTGACAAATCGTGACAAACATCGTGACAATTACACTATAACTATACAACACATGGGGACATAGATATATTGGAATATATTTCAACACACACACATATATATAGCACTATGTACAATGAATATGACGCCTCTACCACAGCTGCAGAGTTTGGTGGAGAATCGCCAGCGGGTCTCCAGCGACACCACGTATTTCGCGATCTACGAAGAATACGTAGATTGCATGCTTCGCGGCTGAGGAGATGGCATGGTCCTCGATGATAAATATGTAAGGTTGAAAACATCTCTACTCCTGGTATCTGCAATATATTATAGCAGGAAGACTTGAAAATATTATTTATTTGTACCCCAACAAATGCTAACCTATGTTCGATGAATTCTGTGGCCACTGGACATGCGTCGGACCTGGAGGCTGTGCGCTACCTGGAGTATAGAAATTCTATCTATGCTTCTTTCCTGTGGTAAATCTGTATAAGACCGATGGTCTTAATAAAGCTGTAGGTGTGTATAACCCCAACAACAAACATAGTTAATACAATTCCACAACTAAAATAAACGCCAATCTATAAACACAAATACACTATATATACACAATTATCATCATTTACTCTGCGCAAAACAAGAAAAAAAACAACTATCAGGTTGTCTCAAAAGTTCATGTTTTTCCTATTACTTGGCGACTAATATTATTTCGGCGAATACATAATAAAATAACCTCATACATAATACAAAGACATTATACATAACGGTGAATAATGTTGGTATTTCAATTTTTTGCAAGTGTTTACGAACTTTTTGGACAACCTTGTATTAAACTAATGAGCTAATATATTACAGTATCTACTGGAGGCGGTCGCTCATTGGAAGTTGGGATAAGGGGTTTTATTTTACAAATATGATAGTTCATCCAATAAACCGGTAGTTCAAGCCTACCATGTTGTACCAGTCACGATATGGAGGCGATTGTACTGTAGGTACATCACAGATTTTAAGCTGCAGAAGGTC
>CP092868.1:103254786-103275598 GCA_030710605.1 Cordylochernes scorpioides
GATCTTCGACCTGAACGTTGTTAGATCCAATATTACTTAAAGTTAGAACTTATATATACATTACAATACATTTTACATTTCAAAATATTTATAATTTATTCCACACAGTATATATATGTCATAATATTAGGAAATATATAAATAAAAGAACCTGTGTGTGGAAGTACAAAGGAAGATAGCCTGATGGGAACAACCCCCTTGGTAAACAAGTGTCAAGTCTTCATTTTCCCCTAGGGGATTTATCTTACTCAAAGCGGCTAAAAAGCGACTGGATGTGATGATCAAGGGACAGTTCTCACCGAGGTGGTCTCGACACCAGTTGTTCTAGGGATTGTTCTCGGACCTTCTATCTTTCCTCCCCGATCTATTCCTCACGGGGCCTCTGTCTCCTGTGTGTCCTTACCACCCATCACTCAACCACCACGACTGCTTCTAACCAACATGCTACACTACAGTCATCCAACAGCATAAACTACATTACTACATATATTTATAAAAATAAGTTTATTAATGTCCAGATAGGGCTTGCTGTGCTATGACCAGAAAGGTGTCAGTTCACAATATAAATATACTATTATAAAGTCAATTGTCATCTATCGATAAAATTTGTGACAAATAAATTTACTGGTATTGTGTTTCTTTTTTAAATAATATAGTCAAATATATATTATCTCTACAGACCTTACTGCAATGATATAAGTTATTGAATGAGAGGGCTTGGCTCATCAGTAGTGAACCTTCTCAGTGGTTTCGCCAAATTAATCTTTAGACCTCTCTACTATTGTATTAGATTGGTTTGGGATATACCCTGTATTTTCTATGGAAGGCGGCTTAGAGTGTTTAGTGAACCAATGTACATAAGCTTATAGGTCTCTGTAGAGGTACATACATATAATTTCAAGGGTTAGAGATTAATTTAGCGAAACCGCTGAGAGGGTTCACTACTGATGAGCCAAGCCCTCTCATTCAATAACTTATATCATTGCAGTAAGGTCTGTAGAGATAATATTTGATGATATTATTGAAAAGAAACACATTGCCAGTAAATCTATTTGTCAAAAATAAATATACTATAAGATAAAACCTCATTATTTACTTTTATTCAATTACATATATATTCGCAAATTTTTATTATGCATATGATCGCTTTTTCACGTTTGTTTATAAGTTTCTATTCCAGTTTTGAAACATATTGCCGTTAAATAAAATCCCATTAATAAAATAATGGTAGATTAAACTGGCAAAACCGCTGGGAGGGTTCACCACGGATGAGCCAGGCCCTCCCATTAATTTTTCCATTGCAGTAAGGGCAGTAGAAATTGTTTAATTTCAAAAAGAATCTTACGCGTCTATAATAGTTTATAATTTTCATAAGAGATGGCGCGCTAGTGCATCGTAATAAAAGATAAAATAATAAATATATGTGCTTCGTGTATTTATGTAAATAACTCTGTTTTGAGCAGCAAATTTTAAACAAATATATATACATGTTGGTGGGAGATATCGTAACATAAATATTGTTAAAATAAATACGCTCAGTTTATTAACGATGTTGCTTTATTTAGCCAAGGCTTGTTTTTACTGACAGACGAACTTCCATTAGTTCGAAAGTTCGTCTTCTACTTGGCTAAATAAAGCAACACATCCTTTATCAACTGAACGCATTTGTTTTCATTTTATCAATCAACCAGGCGCGATATTGAAATATTTGTGCCTATTACAGAGGAAACAAACAAATTAGAACTTAGAATTAAATATTTACAAATTTACACATGTTTTGAAAATAGAGCAATCCATAAATAAACCTTTAATTAAAAAGGCATATATTGGATCAAAATATCATTTATTTTACCAATATTTCAGTTGGCTCTACGCCAGTCTTTATAAAGCTGTTATAACATTATATATATATTGACACATATTAATATGTTAAATACCTTGATAAAGGTTGGCGGTTGAGCCAACTGAAATATTGGTAAAATAAATGATATTTTGATCCAATATATGCCTTTTTAATTAAAAATTTACATGTATTAATCGACAGAGTTCATAAAATTTATATAGACAAAGTGTGTGATGTATGGGAGTTAAATCATTTAGATCAGGGAACAATCGATGTCTCACTTCTGTAAAGTTCGGACAGTCATAGATAAGGTGAAGTTTGTTCAGTTTCTCCGCAGGAACAATTTGGTGTTTCTGATAGATCTCTTTTATGTAAGTATTTCTGGCCGTGTGATGTGACAAATTGAGTGACTATAAAATTGTTTAAAACGTTTTTAACGATTGCTTCTATAGAATGGATCTAAGAACCAATGTTGAGTGGTTAATGCATTTCTCCAGAACCAAACCTTTATCTAATACTTCAGATACTTTCACTGTGTGGGGTCTTCTATTTATAAATACTCATTTTGGAGAATTGTTGAAAAGATGACATACTGTTACTTTTCATACATATATCAAACTTCTACTGTCCTTACTGCGGTGAAAAAATAACTGGTCTTGCCTTATTGTTTGCGGAAGAGCAATGTTCGATTCAAATACTATATGTAATTCTACTATCCTAAAAGCTTATGTCCATAGTTTGCATAAATACCATTTCTAAGATTCCACCTTTCAGTATAGCATATATAAGCAGAATGATCTAATACAGTATTAGAGCTCTAAAGAAGTGGTCTGGTAGATTAAATTGGCAAAACTGCTGGGAGAGTTCACCACTAATGATCAAAACCCTCCCAATATTTTTTCATCGAAGTAAGGACAGTAGAAGTTTGATTTATTTGTGAAAAGAAACATTCGCGTCTAAATGTGTTCATTTGTTATATATAGATGGCGCGTTATTGTTTTATATTAATACTATTACCTGTTTGAAATGAAATGAAAAAAACAGAAAAAGTTTAATTTAAAGAAGGTTTTGGTTATATCTTAAAATTTGTGTTCAGCAAGTATTTAATTGACCGATATTGGGTTGTGCCGTGGTGAAGAGATAGGTTGGACAGTCAGTGTTGGGACAGGCATTAGGAAATGTTCTTGGGATTTGCCGACTATAAACACTCTATCCTCTATTTGAGACCTATAGGGTTCACGTTCAAGACATATTTAAGAGATAAAGAGAATAATTCTGGTAGAAAACTAATAAGAACTTTCGTATCAAGACCGAAATTTAAGAACAACGTTTTAGTTCTCGAGAGATAATTTTGTACCTCTAGATATATAATTGAAGAGTATGGGAAATTAATTAATAAATACAGTAGAACCTTCATGAGAGGACACTCACGCTAAAGGACACCTCTCTATAAAGGACAGTTTTCATTTGCAAAATTACCATTTTTACTATTTAACAACTCTCCGGTGAGAGGACACCTCTTCCTAAAGGCACTTTGGCTCTGTAATTAGGTGTTGTCCTTTACAGGAAGGTTCTACTGTACTTCTTTTTTAAAAAATGAGGTCGAAATCACGAGATGTGAGAGGATCCCCTCGCAATATTCAATCCGAGGAGAAAGAAGGAATATTTGTTGAGAAGGATCGCTAGAGAGCAAGGCGACCACAGAGGCTGTCAGATAATCTTGGAATCTCCAAGTTCAAAGATTTGGTTTAGATACATCCTCCAAAATCTCTGTGTCCCATGTTCTACAAGGTTGTTTCAAAAGTTCGTAAACTTATTATGATTATGAATTTGCAAGTGTTTACGAACTTTGACGACAACCTTGGTAATATATATATTGGTAACCTTAGTACAATAATAACAGAATTCTTATAGAAGAATGATTTAATCTCTGATGTTCTATATCAAGGGTGGCCAATCAGCAGGTGGGCCAAGTTACAGAATTACAAGGTTGTCCTAAAAGTTCGTAAATACTTGCAAAATATAAATCATAATATAACGAAGACATTGAGACGCGAATGTTTGTATTTATATATAAAGCAAACTTCTACTGTCCTTACTACGATAACAAATATATTGGGAGGGCTTGGCTCATCAGTGGTGAACCCTTCCAGCGGTTTCATCGCAGCAAGGACAGTAGAAGTTTGATTTATATGTGGAAATAAACATTCGAGTCTCAATGTCTTAATTCGTTATATATAGATGGCGCGTTATTGCTTTATAATGATAATATGTTTACGAACCTTTGGGACAACCTTATGGTAAAATATAATTTAAATTGGTGATACGGTATATTAACGCTAATTATTATATTTAGGTAATCACAGAGAGAGAGAGTTCCTCTTTAATTTAATTAAAAAATCCGCCCGCACCAAGGTACAAAAATATTCACAACCCGTTTCCTTCATATTACAAACCAGCGGAAGGAGAGATAACACATTCAATCTGATTTCATGGCATCATTGATCCACTTCCCAAAACATCAAACCCGTTCAAAGATATATCTATAATAAATTTTCTTCCTTGTAGTTGATTTTGCATATAGATCAAAACTAATAATTGCATAAGTTCAGGAAATAGCTAAGTATACAAATTGAACAGTAATATAATTATATATACGATTTTAAAATATGTAAAATAGATTTTAGCATATATATATTGTTGAATCTCCCTGTAAAGGACACCTAATTGCCGAGCCAAAGTGTCATCTTACTGGAGAGTTACTAAATAGTAAAAATGGTAATTTTGCAAATGAAAACTGTCCTTTGTTGAGAGGTGTCCTCTAGCGTGAGTGTCCCCTCATGTGAAGGTTCTACTGTATATATAAACTTGTTTATAAAAAATTCGGAGTTTAATAATTGGCTAGAAGAAGTATTTCTAAGTCTCCGTGTTGAAGGGCAAGTTGGCCCGAAAGATCGAGAAATAAAAAGATTGTAAAAAGAAACCTAAATTCCTTATAGATTTTTCAAAAGATATATTTGCTTTTTTGAAATGAGGATTTATTAAACTATCACATCGTGGAATGTCAGAATCTAACATTTATATGAAATTTTGTTTAATTTCTTTATAAAATACCATAGTATATATTTTAGTGATACAGTAGAACCTCCCTGTAAAGGACACCTAATTGCAGAGCCAAAGTATCCTTTAGAGAGAGGTGTCCTCTTACCGGAGAGTTACTAAATAGTAAAAATGGTAATTTTGTATATGAAAACTGTTCTTTATAGAGAGGTGTCCTCTAGCGTGGGTGTCCTCTCATGGAGGTTCTACTGTATATATTGGGGTTGGTATTTGAAAGTCTCTGTTTATATACGCACTCTAAGAATTTACTATTAAATTGGTACTAAATAAATTGAATTATTAAAATTTGGTTATCTTCTTCAATACTATAATTTATTTTTAATTTAGAAATATTTTAATATTGATTTATATTCTAATTTATCCATTTGACATATCTGACGTGATATCCCAGCTTGGGATTAACAACGCCGGCTGGTAAGGAGAACTATGAACAATTTATTTAAAATTTTAAATAAATCAAATAGCGAATATTTTGCTCAATACTACAACTGGGTATATAGGCTATTCTAACATATCTTTTAGAATATTTTTCTGGATAGTTAAAATACAAGGTTGTCCCAAAAGTTAGTAAACACTTGCACAAAAATTGAAATACCAATATTATCCGCCATAATATTATTCTCCGTTAGGTATAATGTCTTATGTATAAAGAAATTGTATTATGTATTATTATGTATTCCGCGTAATAATATTATTCGCCAAGTAATAAGAAAAACAACGTTTTAAGAAAACCACGTTGTGACAACCTTATATCTATATTTCACACTAAGAATGCGTGATTTACAAGGTAAACATTTATAAGGGGATTGAACGTAGCTACAGCCAATTATTATCTACGTATGCATAGGTTTGTAACCATGGGGATAGCACTGTAGTTGTACAGTACGTCTCGTGACATCTCCTACACCTCTACGGAGCCATAAATTGCTCACGTTGGCCAAACGAATGCGTTGTTTTAGGCGTCAAAGGTCATTGACCATGCACAATTCAAATTGTTCAACCTTGCCAGGTTTGTTTTCTCAACCCCTAATGCCCTAATATGATATCATTCTTAGCGTTCTGAGATTTCGCTAGTGTTTTCTAGCAATGTATGTGGCCATCACACATGCGCTCCACCTTTTCAACGTTCAATTCTTTTGATAATTCACACAGAGGAGAATTTTACTTGATACAACCATTAAATAATAATACGTTATTGAATATGACATCAAAACCAACCTATATTTATAATCTTATAATTTGCTAGGTATTTGGAAACCTATAAATACACAGAGTCTATCGATATAGTATATCTATAAACAGTATTGACTATTCGATCTATGGTTACCGGCCGTGAAGGGGTTAAATGAACATCCTGTTTTGAAAGGCCATTCTACTCTACATAAAGAGAGGGTTTACTGCCGAATGTGATGGCTTAAGACAACTATATTCTGGTTCCTAGTGTAGTTATGGATAATGCTGGTATGGGCTGTTGTAGGCATGGAATGCGGAAGCCTTTGCATAAAGCAGCATCGGTAGTGGGGCCACCCAAACATGAGGCCGGCCATTGTTTACAACGCTGTGATGGCGTGGAAGTGAAGACAAAGGAAGGATGTTGAAGTTAAGGAAAGACCACGGTCCAGACCGCGTGGCGTCACTCACCTCTCCCCACCAGCGCGGCCACCAACACCACCACCAGCCTCCCGCCCGACATCGTGCTCTGACCACGCCGCGCTGTTCCAATTGCCGACGCCACCCCCTCGCCGCGCACATTCGATCTTTTACGCGGCCCTTTGTTCCCTCCGGCCTCCCCCACACTCGTGGGCTCCCTTTTGGGGCTTGTTGGGGATCAGGGGCCACTTTGGGTGGACAAAGGGGGGTGTTAGCGCTCGATGGAACAGCCCCATTCAGTGTCGGCGTTCCATTCATTCGTGTCGCGGGGTCAGCCGGCCTGCTCGCGGCTGGATCTCAGCGTCATTGGGTTGGTTTACTTACTTTGTCGGTTTATCTGGTTGGTTTACTTACTTTGTCGGTTTATCTGGTTGGTTTACTTACTTTGTCGGTTTATCTGGTTGGTTAACTTACTTTGTCGGTTTATCTGGTTGGTTTACTTACTTTGTCGGTTTATTTGATTAGTTTTAAGTTGTGTATTTGATTGGTGTACTTACTTTGTCGGTTTATCTGGTTGGTTTACTTACTTTGTCGGTTTATCTGGTTGGTTTACTTACTTTGTCGGTTTATCTGGTTAGTTTACTTACTTTGTCGGTTTATCTGGTTGGTTTACTTACTGTTTATCTGGTTGGTTTACTTACTTTGTCGGTTTATCTGGTTGGTTTACTTACTTTGTCGGTTTATCTGGTTGGTTTACTTACTGTTTATCTGGTTGGTTTACTTACTTTGTCGGTTTATCTGGTTGGTTTACTTACTGTTTATCTGGTTGGTTTACTTACTTTGTCGCTTTATCTGGTTGGTTTACTTACTTTGTCGCTTTATCTGGTTGGTTTACTTACTGTTTATCTGGTTCGTTTACTTACTTTGTCGGTTTATCTGGTTGGTTTACTTACTTTGTCGGTTTATCTGGTTGGTTTACTTACTTTGTCGCTTTATCTGGTTGGTTTACTTACTTTGTCGGTTTATCTGGTTGGTTTACTTACTGTTTATCTGGTTCGTTTATTTACTTTGTCGCTTTATCTGGTTGGTTTACTTACTGTTTATCTGGTTGGTTTACTTACTTTGTCGGTTTATCTGGTTGGTTTACTTACTTTGTCGGTTTATCTGGTTGGTTTACTTACTTTGTCGCTTTATCTGGTTGGTTTACTTACTTTGTCGGTTTATCTGGTTGGTTTACTTACTGTTTATCTGGTTCGTTTATTTACTTTGTCGCTTTATCTGGTTGGTTTACTTACTGTTTATCTGGTTGGTTTACTTACTTTGTCGGTTTATCTGGTTGGTTTACTTACTTTGTCGGTTTATCTGGTTGGTTTACTTACTGTTTATCTGGTTGGTTTACTTACTTTGTCGGTTTATCTGGTTGGTTTACTTACTGTTTATCTGGTTGGTTTACTTACTGTTTATCTGGTTGGTTTACTTACTTTGTCGGTTTATCTGGTTGGTTTACTTACTGTTTATCTGGTTGGTTTACTTACTTTGTCGGTTTATCTGGTTGGTTTACTTACTGTTTATCTGGTTGGTTTACTTACTTTGTCGCTTTATCTGGTTGGTTTACTTACTGTTTATCTGGTTGGTTTACTTACTTTGTCGCTTTATCTGGTTGGTTTACTTACTGTTTATCTGGTTGGTTTACTTACTTTGTCGGTTTATCTGGTTGGTTTACTTACTGTTTATCTGGTTGGTTTACTTACTTTGTCGGTTTATCTGGTTGGTTTACTTACTTTGTCGCTTTATCTGGTTGGTTTACTTACTGTTTATCTGGTTCGTTTACTTACTTTGTCGGTTTATCTGGTTGGTTTACTTACTTTGTCGGTTTATCTGGTTGGTTTACTTACTTTGTCGCTTTATCTGGTTGGTTTACTTACTTTGTCGGTTTATCTGGTTGGTTTACTTACTGTTTATCTGGTTCGTTTATTTACTTTGTCGCTTTATCTGGTTGGTTTACTTACTGTTTATCTGGTTGGTTTACTTACTTTGTCGGTTTATCTGGTTGGTTTACTTACTTTGTCGGTTTATCTGGTTGGTTTACTTACTTTGTCGCTTTATCTGGTTGGTTTACTTACTTTGTCGGTTTATCTGGTTGGTTTACTTACTGTTTATCTGGTTCGTTTATTTACTTTGTCGCTTTATCTGGTTGGTTTACTTACTGTTTATCTGGTTGGTTTACTTACTTTGTCGGTTTATCTGGTTGGTTTACTTACTTTGTCGGTTTATCTGGTTGGTTTACTTACTGTTTATCTGGTTGGTTTACTTACTTTGTCGGTTTATCTGGTTGGTTTACTTACTGTTTATCTGGTTGGTTTACTTACTTTGTCGGTTTATCTGGTTGGTTTACTTACTGTTTATCTGGTTGGTTTACTTACTTTGTCGGTTTATCTGGTTGGTTTACTTACTGTTTATCTGGTTGGTTTACTTACTTTGTCGCTTTATCTGGTTGGTTTACTTACTGTTTATCTGGTTGGTTTACTTACTTTGTCGCTTTATCTGGTTGGTTTACTTACTGTTTATCTGGTTGGTTTACTTACTTTGTCGGTTTATCTGGTTGGTTTACTTACTGTTCATCTGGTTGGTTTACTTACTTTGTCGGTTTATCTGGTTGGTTTACTTACTGTTTATCTGGTTGGTTTACTTACTTTGTCGCTTTATCTGGTTGGTTTACTTACTGTTTATCTGGTTGGTTTACTTACTGTTTATCTGGTTGGTTTACTTACTTTGTCGGTTTATCTGGTTGGTTTACTTACTGTTTATCTGGTTGGTTAACTTACTTTGTCGGTTTATTTAATTAGTTTTAAGTTGTTTATTTGATTGGTGTACTTACTTTGTCGGTTTATTGGGCAGAGATGCCCGATGATTTGAGACTGCTCTAATAAAATAAAAACATCTCCAGAAACCTTTTCAACTATTTAATTTCTGTCCAGGAGATTTGAATAAATTGATATGAATTAATATTGGATAGAATTGGGATATTCCAGGCATTCTTTGAGTCAAGCTCTCTTAGCAGATTTCCAATGGTTTCTGTAGTGTACCTTGACGTGATCTAACATAGCTCGGCTTTTTATTTTGGAGTTACGGATGACAGTAGGAAAGTGTAGATTGGGTTCTCTGAAACTCGGATTTAAACTGAATCGAACAACTGTGAATGGAGAGAAGACGGTTTTTGGGATGCCATCTCAAATTAAATTTTGTTACTGGGTTAAGGGTGTCATCTAAAAGCACTGGTAATACCTAGACAATTTTGACAATAAAAACTCCTATCTATTGTCAAAAAGAAAAAAAGTTGAGTATATAAAAAAAATATCTATGCCAATAAATATTTTAACATTCGTTTGAAAAGCAAAATAATTAGAAAAGTATTTCACCTTATCGCACAGCCTCTCTCTATTGCCGTGAAAGTAAACAAATCTTTGAAAAGAACTAAACTCCGCCACTCAGGTTTTTATACAACTGACACTGCCTTGTACTGCTAAGTAACACTGCCTTATTATACAAGTAACACTGCCTTGTAACACTGCGACTCTCGCTCGGCAGTGCGGCCACGCGAGCTCCGCCTTTTACTCTTTTTTTTTTTTTTACGCCGGAATCATAAAGATTTCGAATATTTATGGCATATTCATTGAAAGCCCTAATTATCCTCTGCAGAAAGAATTGAAATATTTAGAGAATGGTGAAGTAGTCGCTGAGGAATCAGAGAAGAACGAATCCATCTATTATACGTATCTTCAAAGTGGTGTGAAGTTCCACTGGTGTTAAATATACATAATACATATTCTGTCATAATATAATACATAATCAATGAAAAATGTTGATTTATATTATTATTTAATAAATTATAAAATATTATAATTTTGATGACAAAAAAGGTATATACATCCTGATGCAACACTTCCCCTTCTCCAGAGGTCGTCACGTCCTCTCGGTAATGACCTCATCAATTCTTTCAAAATAAGATTTGAGTCTTGAGACATGGACAATCAACGGGTCTTGGCCAGGATTATCTTTCGGCTCTATTAAGTAATTTACCCCAGACAATTTCTTTGATATTCTATATCGGCTGAAATATTTTCTCAATTGTTTTTCACATTTTCCGATTTTCCTAACTGGTGTCCAAACTGCCACTAAATGTCCTGGTTCATAGATTCGCTCATTGTGTTTTTTCATAGCTTGTTTTGATTCATTCCTGGGTCTTCTCTGTATTGTTGAAGACTACCTGTCTCGTCCTTGCTATTTTATCTAAGTAATTTTCTATATATTAGTCGTAATCGTCCATGTTACTGTCCGTTGGGATATTCTCGTCGTCTAAGAGGGACATGGGTTCCCTCCCAAACAACAGGAAAACGGAGAGTAGCCTGTGGTTTCTTGAATCGTGGTATTATACGCGTGGGTGATAAAAGGGAGGATTTCGTCCCAGTTCTTCTGGTCTGTGTTCACATACATGCTGATCATATTGATTAAAGTTCTATTTAGCCGTTCCGTTAGTCTGGGGATGGTAGCTCGTCGTGGAGCAGTATTTAATCTTGCACATATTCATGACCTTTTTCATCAAATAACGATCCGAGTAATATTGCGCTTCTTTGAAAAGAAAATGGTATAATTCAAATATGACGGCAAAATAAATATGCAAAGTGTGGGAGGGATATATATAAACATTAGAACCTCTCTGTAAAGGATACCTAATTGCAGAGCCAAAGTGTCCTTTAAGGTCCGGAAAAGACAGAGACGCCCACACCCTTGGGGATGAGGGAGTGCAGAGGCGACTCCGCGTGGGGACTGCCGCGTCAGTAGGATCACTGGTCCGCCCCGAGTTCTTGAAACTCTTGGGTCTTCGCTCTGTGTGTGCGCGATTGGGAACGTCCTTGCCGAGCGCGTCATGGAAAACCAAAGAGTATACACAGCTGTACCACCTTCGCGCGGTTCCCCGTGTCAACCTCGTACCTCAGAGGTCCTTGATTCGTCGGCAGATTCAGAGAGTACTGGGAACTAAGGGTACGAGAACCAAAGTCCTATTGGAGCGTAGGACAGGTTTAACCAAGTCCAAACGAGAGGACAACAACCTGGCCATGAACTCTCGTAGACGTCTGTGGGCTGATTGGTCGACCCCATGGAGCTAGACCATAAAGGCGGGCGCGAAGGGCCAAACCAAATGACCGCTCGGTGCATGGAGAATGCACCAGTTCCTACTGGCTGGAAAACTGGATGGCAGGGGTGCAGCTTCGGCTGCAGGTGTTCAGGCAATACTAGCTTAGGTAGCCATTCCATCCTACGATGTCCTTTAGGGAGAGGTATCCTATTACCAGAGAGTTGCTAAATAGTAAAATTGGTAAATTTTGAAAATGAAAATTGTCCTTTGTAGAGAGGTGTCCTCTAGCACGAGTGTCCTCTCATGGAGGTTCTACTGTATCTATTGCGTTAAAAAAGCTTCAACGGACCATTGAAGGATTCGGAGCATTACAGGTTGGAGACATTGATCTATTTACAAAGTTTCCTAAATACCACGACATTAATGTTTATAAACTTTATTTATTAAAATAACTAAGATATCTCAAATTTTGTTTGTTTATTTCTCTATTCTCAACCTATATATTTTTCCGATATAACAATGTAGAGTTACATTAAAAGTAAAAAACGTATCGAGACCATTTGAGACACGAGTATATTTGTCCTCTTTTTCCCTAAAAAATGCTTTGAGACGAAGTCAAATAATATTTACCTTTGAAGTTTAGGAATATATATGTTACGATCAAATTTTGAAAGAGAGGAATTATTGAATATTTTGCCAATGGTATTGTTATGCAGTCCTGGAAAGAATAAAAACAGTTTTAATCACAATTTGATTAAATTGCGCTGATTAAAATAATTTATGGAAGAAATATCTGATTTAAGGCGCGTGAAGGGTAAATGATATAAAAGATTACGTATTTACATATCTACAGAAAGAGCCGGCCAACGGGAAACAACAACAATGGGTTTATAAAGTGACATCTGGTGATCGACCTTACAGAGTTGTTTGTGTTCTATAGAACAATATAATTTAAATTAAAATATAAATTTTTATATAACACATATATGACTAAAGATAGAGGCTGCCTGGCCGGCATTCACAGTTCTTCAAATAAAAGGCACTTTGGCCAGTAAATCTTTCTATTTTCTCAAAACTGTTTTTATTCTTTCCACGACTGAATAACAATACCATATATTGGCAAAATACTCAATAATTTCTCTCTTTCAAAAAATTTCAAAGATTTACTGGTCGAAGTGTCTTTTATTTGAAGAATATGTATCACAGATTCAATATTTCGGTCAAATTACAACAATCTTCCTCCCAGAGTCACTACAGAATACAACTGCCAACATAATGATTCATTGGGGGAATACGAATGAATGAAAAGCGTAAAAAATTGTCATAGTATTAATGATTCTTAGGTCCATTAATTATGGTAATTCATCTTGTACTCCAGACCACCGTACGTTCCATTCAGCCCTCTCTCTCTTTTCTGTTTCTAAATGAGGCCATCCACGACTGCTGGAAGATTCAGAGAAGTCAGAAATGTTGTTTGCGCTAATTATTTCAATTTTTCAATGAAATAAATTCACGGGGCTCTGGTACATTTGTAAGTGCAAAGTCGAACTGCTTTTCACATGTGTAGACATGTGATGCATTTATAGTAAAAGCAGTCGCCAACTTCTACCCACCATGATTATAATACTAGGGATAAGAAAAAAAAATATATAGGGACAAAATACCGACTATATAAGCATCACAGACAATACAATAGTTTTTTATTAGCAATTTTTTTTACCAAAAACCTTTTTATTTTTACAAAAAGGAAATCTTTTCCCAGCACCGATTGAATTACTCCCGTTTTATTTACTCTTCTTATCTAATCAACACCTGTCTCTCTCTCTAATTTTCCCTGGCCTGGGGAATCTAACCTTTTTTGAACAACCTTGGCGGCGTGCAGCACCTTGGTACTTTGATATTGTGCATGCCGGCTTGTCTGCTTTGCCTATCTAAAAAATCACATGTGCTCCTGGTCAGGATTTGACTTCTTTGTTTTTAATATATATATTTATGCATCGCCCATGAGGAGGTAAAGGGAAGTGTAAGGTGGAAAGTAAGAGAGTTTTAAGTAAGTAGAGAACAACATTGTAAATTGAGCGAAAATCATTAGAAAGAGGCTTAAGAAAAGGGCAAATGAAGACATTTCTGCACAACGTGGTGCTAATACTTGGGGAGTTTATTTGTATTATTTATGGCTCGCCAAGCCGACTCGTTGAGTTTTGATAAGAATCAGGGCGTTATGCAGGAAGGATGTAAACAAGATATTTTGGCGCAGTTTTAAAAAGGGAGAGGCGTATTTTTCGCATGAATATCATCCTCCTATCAAATTACCATATACGTACATATGTAGGAAAAAACAATAGAAAAAAAAAAGGTGGGTCAGGTGTTGATATTAAAATCAAAGTAGGCATATCCTGACCTGGAGTACATGTGCTTTTCAGAAGGCAGAGCGCCATCTGGTGGAACAGAAATCAACTATTCCTTGAGTTGGCCAAATATCAGGAAACAGGCTAAATCAATTAATAGTTGATTTCTGTTCCACCAGATGGCGCTCTGCCTTCTGAAAAGCACATGTGCTCCTGGTCAGGATATGCCTACTTTGTACATATGTATTAGATAATGAAAAGGCATATATTAGTTTTAATAGAAGATTTATTTTCCAATATTTCGGTTGGCTGAACGCCAAACCTTTATCAAGGCATTACATTTTTGTATAAACAAACTCAGCGCCACATAATGTTATAATAGTCAACAGTGATATTATAACACTATGCGCCGCTGAGTTTGTTTATACAAAAATATAATGCCTTGATAAAGGTTTGGCGTTCAGCCAACCGAAATATTGGAAAATAAATATTTTATTAAATCCAATATATGCCTTTTTATTATCTAATGATTTAAGTATGGATTGCTCTATTTTCAGTACATATGTATGTAAAAGAGCTTAAAACCACATTCAAAACATTCAGCAGCTTGAGGAACTACACTACTATGCGACTTGATTTACATCAATGTAAATAATAAGTTACTTTAGAATATAACTCATTGTAAATAGCTCAACTTGATCAACTTTCTCTCTCCACGATACTAATTATTACAGATAACTTTATTAAATCAACTTCCATCATTGCTTAACATACTGTAAATAGCTACCTTGCGATTTCTTCTATCTGCTTATGTTGTTGTTTATTTGCTTAATGTATAAGTTTATTCAATGCCCTTTTTCTTAATTGTTTATTTTCTTTTTGATAATTCTGTTACCTACTCTACTACAATTATTGTAAATAGTTTCACGCGCAATTATCCAGATCGGATATAGAGTGTCTTATTTGCAACTGGTAAATTTAAATAAATGATAAACATTCAAAAAAAGCAACTAAACAAATAGAAAAATTAATTAGTCTGAAAAACATTATAAAAAATAAACTGCGTTAAACCTTTTAGATAAATCCTTACAATCCAATATATCCCCAATAAATAGAAGACTTTGGAACAGAACGCCACTCAAACAATATATCGAGTGCTGACATAAACGACGGAGTATTGGAAAATCTATGAGTTAATCAGCACATGGTTCCGTTAAATATTGCTATGGATTGATTGGTTTATTGACATCTTTATACCTTGCCTTCTACATTGACACTATGTAGTTGCCAGTTATGTTTGCAATGGTACTGTAGGACGTTCTGGAATCTTTCTATTCAACGTTCGATATTGGAAATGCTACAGTAGAAGCGTTCATGATAGACAATTTTGACAATTAAAATAATTTTATTGACATCTTGTCAATACCTGCAAGGGTGCACAGTCTGCATTATTTAAAAAAGATAAATATATGTATATATATATATGTAGTAATGTAGTTTGTTATTCTGTAGGATGACTGTAGTGTGGCATGTTGGTTGAAGTCGTGGTGGCCACAATGATTAGAGTGGTTTCAGGCGTGATTGGGATTACACAAAAGGACGAGGCATGTTGGATGTCACCACAGAGATGGCGAGAGAGTAAGTGAAGCCGACACCGTTCAGGGGAGATCTGTCTAGAGGGGTCTGACAAACATTGTGACAAATCGTGACAAACATCGTGACAATTACACTATAACTATACAACACATGGGGACATAGATATATTGGAATATATTTCAACACACACACATATATATAGCACTATGTACAATGAATATGACGCCTCTGCCACAGCTGCAGAGTTTGGTGGAGAATCGCCAGCGGGTCTCCAGCGACACCACGTATTTCGCGATCTACGAAGAATACGTAGATTGCATGCTGCGCGGCTGAGGAGATGGCATGGTCCTCGATGATAAATATGTAAGGTTGAAAACATCTCTACTCCTGGTGTCTGCAATATATTATAGCAGGAAGACTTGAAAATATTATTTATTTGTACCCCAACAAATGCTAACCTATGTTCGATGAATTCTGTGGCCAATGGACATGCGTCAGACCTGGAGGCTGTGCGCTACCTGGAGTATAGAAGCTCTATCTATGCTTCTTTCCTGTGGTAAATCTGACCGATGGTCTTAATAAAGCTGTAGGTGTGTATAACCCCAACAACAAACATAGTTAATACAATTCCACAACTAAAATAAACGCCAATCTATAAACACAAATACACTATATATACACAATTATCATCATTTACTCTGCGCAAAACAAGCAAAAACAACTATCAGGTTGTCTCAAAAGTTCATGTTTTTCCTATTACTTGGCGACTAATATTATTACGGCGAATACATAATAAAATTACCTTATACATAATACAAAGACATTATACATAACGGTGAATAATGTTGGTATTTAAATTTTTTGCAAGTGTTTACGAACTTTTTGGACAACCTTGTATTAAACTAATGAGCTAATATATTACAGTATCTACTGGAGGCGGTCGCTCATTGGAAGTTGGAATAGATAAGGGGTTTTATTTTACAAATATGATCGTTCATCCAATAAACCGGTAGTTCAAGCCTACCATTACTGATGTTGTACCAGTCACAATATGGAGACGATTGATATGAGTACTGTAGGTACATCACAGATTTTAAGCTGCAGAAGGTCGACCTATAAGTTGCCAGTTTGGACACTCACTGTATGGGTTGGACTTGTGGCAATATTTGTTAAAAGGCTAGCTCAATGGTGATTGTATCGACAAATCCACAAATAAGATTTGACTCTTTAAAGCTTCAACTCCGATTCGCACTAATTTCCCCGTAAAATTTAGCAACGAAAATCTTAAATATGAAATACCATAAACATATAAGTATAAAGTGAATTATTTCCATTATATTAATTATTTGTGGAAGGGCAACACTATGTTTTTAGTGTTGTTATATTAACGGGTGCTTTGAAAAATATCTGGACACATTTCAAGCTAGCATATCCATTCTAAACAATTCGTAACGAATAAACAGATTTGAAAGAGTGAGAACTTGTGAATGACAAATTAATGGTGTTGCCCAAAGCCAGTTTCTACTTGGTACGTATAGCTAGGTTCTGTACAATAGAATTATTCAGTTTGCGCAAGCAATACTGGAGCTAATTGATCGGTGTTCATGGATCTCAACCCCTTTTAATACATCAACGAATTGTTCAATGCAATGTTCTCTCGGGACATTTACGGGGCTATCATTCTTCTCCACTAAAGCGATGTTTTTCAGCCTCAATATGTAAATTGTATTCCTCGAATACACTATTTTACAATTGATTTCATCTAACTAAATTTTCATACCAACTCTTTATACATATTTCTATTGTGTTGATATATATTTTTCTCTTTTCATCTATCTTAATTGCATGCTAATTCTTGTATATATTTCAAATGATCTTTCTTTCTTTTCTTTCAATGTTTAGTTTACCTTTAAAGTGTCCCTAGTGGGACATAGCGCGCTCTAAGTAGAAATAAAAATAAAAAGATGTGGCGGTCATAGCGTAATTGGGTCTGGGTAGATTACGTATCCACCATTCCGGTGAAAGGTAGCCGTGGGGGTGGTGCAGGATGGAACCCAGGACCAGGCTGTTGGCCGCGCAGGCATGACCCACCAGCGACAGGCCGCGGGTGAAGGGAGACCTCCTCGCGATGGCTCGCTCCAGCAGCCCCATCAGGTGGGAGGCGACGGTGTTCCGGGAAAAGATCGTGAAACCAAGGATGGTCAGCGACTCGGACGTCTAGGAAATTCCAAGAACCACACCAGAGCCTGAAACTCTTGCTGAAGTTGACAGCCACCCCATAGACTATGCGGAACTCTCAGAAATTACACGAGCTCAAACTGAGCGTCGTCCATGATAAGAGTACGATGTCGTCTACATAGGCGTCACACATGTCCACATCAGCCGCGGCCCAAAGACCCCTTCGAGGCGGCATAGCAGAGGCCCAACTCCGATGCTGAAGAGAACGGCGCTGAGAGGGCAGCCCTGTCTCACCCCGTTGAGAAGCGGAAAGGTCCTGGTGTGGACATCTCCGATCCGGATGGCGGCGTCTGCTTCTCCGAAGAGGACAGCAATCCACCCGAGAAAGGCAGATGGTAGGCCTAGCTTCGCCAACAGGAAAAACAGATAGCTCCTGCTCAGGGTGTCATGTTGCTGTTCTGTTGATAAGTCATCACTAATCAAGTTTTGCAAAATGCAACATCACATTTGTCAACATTACAGGGGGAGGGAGAGAGACAATTAACTTAATTGTATTTACATCTATTCAAAAATCAATACAAAAAAAATCAACCAAAATCAAGAACAATATTTAAATTTTCATTCAATTAAAATTATTCATAAAAGACTGATCCCTCACTGAAGACACATCTGGAATTCCCCGGCTTCACAAGCCTCCATGAATTCGGACAGCCTTTCTCTTAAGTAGTGGTTGTTGTCCCCAACTCTCGCAATTGCATGGTCGAAGAATTCTGCCAGAATAATCTTCTGTCCAGGCGTCACATAGCAGAGGATATCTTACCTTTCAAGGCGGTACAAAACTGACCATTCTAACTTGCACCTTTCAGCACCCTCGTATAGGGAATGTAGGAAGGAGTCAGCGCTGAAAATGTCAAAATAGCCTTTCTACCATATTCTCAGCGGTTTGAGAATGCTGTTTAGTTTGGGGCTGATGGTTTGAAGGATCATATACTCCGAGTAAGCTAAGGCAGAGAGCCGCAGTGACCATTTTATTTTCTTCAAAAATATTTCGTGGCCCCGAAATTTTTACAAGTCCTAGATTGCAACAGTGATCCTGTAATTACAAAGTCATATGTCGAAGTTTGGTGGTATACTCACTAACCTCTGATGGTTTTTAAAATGCGAACTTGAGCTAAGTGCCAGTGATCCCTCCAGGAAAATGTGTATGAATCGGATTGGCGCAAGTGTCAGTAAACCACATCTCAGCCATCACCACGGAAGTTGGAGCAGGGTCATTAGATAATAACGCTGACCTCTAGCGGGTTAGATGCGTCGTACAAGAGGAAGAAGGCCTAATTAGAATTAGATTAGTCTGATTAGAGAAGATTGACCTAATTAGCTTTAACTCTTGAAAACACGGGGAGTGGATTAGTCAAGGCTCTCTTCCTTCTTCTTCTTTCTTATCTCCACTCAATTATATTAGGGTATCAAGCTTGTAAGGCTTGATAATTTTGATGGTGTCTGCCGGGGAAAAGTAGAGCTCATCAATGGATGAGTTTGACATCCATCATGACTGGGTGAAGTAGAATGCGTCTACCTTTGTCATTAAGACTGGGAGCACTACTCAGTGGCAGGCCGACTTAGCTCCAAAAGAAATGGCCGCCTCTGACATAAGGAACAAAAGCCATATGCAGCCGCTCCTAACATGGAGTACAAACGCTGCTCATCCTGTATCCCTGGATTAGGAGCCCTTACAGGGTACTATCAGCCGGGCCAGCTGAGCCCAGGTTTTTTAGTAAGCTTGTTACTGCTCCCCCTCCTCCTTTTTCATCTGGGCTTGGGACCGGCAAAGGCGGAGTTTACTCAAGGCTCTGGCATGTCGGAATGAAGTCAACTGGAACATATTGATAGAAGCTCCCCACAACAGACTTCATAAAATGAAAAATAAATTGTAAATAAATAATCAGAGCTAACGGCGACGTATTTCTTTATTTGTTCTGTGCAATCTTGGCAAGCTTTCGGACTGTGACGTCCTTCAACAGGCTACTGTACATGCTTCTTGTATAGTAGCCTGTTGAAGGACGTCACAGGTTGAAAGCTTGCCAAGATTGCACAGCACAAATAAAGAAATACGTCGCCGTTAGCTTTGATTATTTCTTCGAAATGATGTCTGGTGATTCCTTCTCTTGTAATTAAATTTTAGTAAAATCCACAAATTAAAAGGAAACGACCTAGGAAACATATTATCACATTGTAAAACGACACTTGAAGTTACACCGCATGAGTTTCTTTTAAACGAAAAATCAAAATTTTTTATTTCAAGGTGAAATATCGACTATTTCTATCCTTTTTGGATGAGGTATGAAAGGGTGAATTATAAGGAGTAATGACGAACGGAAAAATAAAAGTGTCCAGGGAATGCGGCTTATGCCTAGTGGACATGACATCTGCCCAGTAAGCGGAACACTGTGGGTTCGATTCCCATCCCTGGACACTTTTATTTTTCCGTTCGTCATTACTATTCATAATTCACCCTTTCATACCTCATCCAAAAAGGATAGAAATAGTCGATATTTCACCTTGAAATAAAATTTTGATTTTTCGTTTAAAAGAAACTCATGCGGTGTAACTTCAAGTGTCGTTTTACAATCACAGGCCGCAGTGTATTGTATTGTATATTATCACATTATATCTATTAACTTTTTACCATTTAAAACCATCAGGATAAATCAATAAGAGGAAACTCAGATTTTACGAACCAATATCCCAAGTAAACACAACTACCATGGAACCTATCATACCTGATACATTCACTGTACCTCATACTGGAGGCCAGAGGTTGGTTCGAATGGATTAGCACATACTATCCTTACTACGCCGAAATCACCATGCGTTCTATAGATAAATAGATAACTTTCTTATTCCAGTTAGACATAACTACATGGCCCAAATACATTGACAACATATTGTCAAATTACTTGACAAACATAAGCAGTTTTATCTTATCTCAGTTTTTAGGGG
>CP092868.1:103275698-103291203 GCA_030710605.1 Cordylochernes scorpioides
TAATAAGAAAGAAGATATTATGGTGATACATCTTTAAGCAAGTTCTTCAAGATTGATATACTGAGATACGTCAAAATTATTTCCAAATAGTTTTCACATTTCAAAGTTCATGTTAGCAATATAAAGATATCGTATTTATACTTTCAGTTCTCACTCTTTAAAACATAGACAAATACAAGGTTGTCCCAAAAGTTCGTAAACATATTATGATTTATATGTTGTAAGTGTTTACGAACTCTTGGGACAACCTTGGTAATATTGGTAACCTTGGTAAAATTATAACAGAATTCTTATAGAAGAATCATTTAAATTCTGATGTTCTATATCAAGGGTGGCCAATCAGTAGGTGGGCCAAGTTTCAGAATTACAAGGTTGTCCTAAAAGTTCGTAAACATATTATGATTTATATGTTGTAAGTGTTTACGAACTCTTGGGACAACCTTGGTAATATTGGTAACCTTGGTGAAATTATAACAGAATTCTTATAGAAGAATGTATTAATCTCTAATGTTCTATATCAAGGGTGGCCAATCAGTAGGTGGGCCAAGTTTCAGAATTACAAGGTTGTCCTAAAATTCGTAAACACTTTCAAACTATAAATTATAATCATAATATGTTTACGAACTTTTGGGACAACCATATAATTTAATGGTTATCATATTGAGTGTCAATTTTTAGTGTCTCTAGTGTCGCCGTTATTCCCACCACACGTGTCAGTATTGGCAGAACGACCCAGTTTTGCTACCCGGGCCGCCGCTAGGAGACGGCTTTCTGGGGTAGCCAAACCTACCGAAATTTAGGGGGTGAAAATTCGAACACATTAAATATTATATAACGACATTTGAAAATTATACCGCATGTGTTTCTTTTGGGGATTGGGGATTCCCATCCCTGGACACTTTTATTTTTCCGTTCATCAATACTCTTCACAATTCATCCTTTCATATTTCATCCCTAAGGTTAGAAATAATCGTTGTTTATCCTTAAAATAAATTTCGATTTTTGGTTCAAAAGAAACACACGCGGGATAATTTTAAAATGTCGTTATACAATCATAACCCGCATTATATTGTATTATACATTAAATATTATAACATCAAATGATGTAAAATATATCAGAGAACAGGTTAAATCAACGTTTAGTTGATTTCTGTTCCACTAGATGGCGCTCTGCCATCAAGTACATGTGCTCCTGGTCAGGATATGCTTTCTTTATTTTTAATATCAACACCTGACCCACTTATTTTATTTTATTTTTCTATTGTTTTCTCATATATATATCATTAAATGTTAATATCGCTTCTTATTATTTTTTCTTTTGCAGACTCTGTGGCGAATCCTACTATAATGAACTATATTTCTTAATAAAGGCTTTTGTGTGTGAGCAAGATGTAAATTATGTAATTTTAAATATTCACATCAAATTAACCATCACCTAAAATAGCTTCGTGTTCTGAAAAGAAATCTCTTCTTTTGGAAAGGAATTTTGAAATGTTTCTTTCAAATCGTTTATATTCATACCAAAGGACAAAAATACTATAGACATTGTTATCAGGCCCTCAACACTAGAAATGCGTCATTTAAAATCACGTTTAAAAGGATAAGGTACAATTTCATGGCAGAATTAACTATGTATTTTACTTCGCGTCTTAATGATTTCACTTGCTATATATAGATGGAGCGTTATTGTTTTGTATACCTAACTGTCCTTGTCCTTATTGCTTGCGGAAGAGCATTGCTCAATGCAAATATTTCTACTGTCCTAAAAGCTTATGTCCATAGTTTGCATAAATATCATTTCTAAGATTCTGAGGGGGGAAGGGGGGGATTGGAAAAATTCTGATTATCAATTTTGAATTCAGCATGAAAAATTTAATTAGAAACGCTATCAATGTTTCTTGTTCAAAAACTGTGTTGACCAGTATTATATAAATATATTTTTTTCAATTTTGTAATTATCTTATAAGAGAGATAACCCAGGTTCCTGGAGAGCCAACTACCTGGTAACTTATAAGAGAGATAACCCAGGTTCCTGGAGAGCCAACTACCTGGTAACTTATAGGAAAGTGTGAATATTATTGCATTGAGTTTATTTGTACGTTTATATTCTACATTTGTTATGCTTTAAAATAATAATTTAAATAGTCAACTTTTGAAATGAACAATAAATAGAATTTGAAACATTATAACAATAATGTTTATTTCAAATGTATCTATGATGCTCTCTAAAGAAACGAATGAAATCCACCTACTTATGTAGTTCATAGTAATGTCTGAATAAAGAGTTTAAAACCTACTTATTGAATAATATTGCCACGTAGAAGGCAAACTTCAGGATGACACGGCAATGGATTTAAGGCAAAATCAACATTTATAAGATACTAGCGAATATACCCGGCTTCGCCCTGTTTTTACCCAAAAAGAAGTTTTCCAAACGAACATTTGTTAAAACGATTCTAGCAAACATACAATCCCTACTGAATCTATACTTGTCAAGATAACTTTATGTTTGATACTCTGCTCCACCTAGCTGTACCACACGTTGCTGTGTTTGAACAAAAAGACAGTTTTGATACCTCAAACATAATTTATCAATGATCAAATGTATATAATACATCAAATGAAAATTAACAATAAAATTATCCTTACATATATGTCATTTGAATATAAAATATGTAGAAAACATAGATATACATAGTTGATGATAGAATAAACATGCTTCTTCACTTGTAGCGCTAAACAATATTGCAAACGAATTTCAATTGAACAATAATTTTGTAATTATTAAATATCATCATGAAATGAATGATATTTGATGATTGATGGTGAACTTTATCTTAGTAGTGCTAGGACCCCAACTCTGATTAAAAAAAAATAAAAATCAAAAATTTCCGGGGATATACCTAATAATTTCTTAAAGTTTCACGGTGATTGGATGTATGGTTTTTGAATCTATCGAGCACAGACAGACATTTTTTTTATATAGATAAGGTGAGCAATAAGGGAAGTTTTCAAAGTAGCAAAATATATAAATAAAATAAATATTAAAATTATTTATCTGTAGATCAAATAAATACTTTTCTACAATATAAACACAATTGCATATAAGAACAATTCACAGCAATGAAGACGGAGGTATTCACTACTGGGCAGCATCACTAGAACATACGCTTAGTTGAGTTAGCGACGGAATAGTTACTGGCAACTTCAGCCATTTACTTATAACGGATATTAACAATAATTATCGTGGAAAGATATACCAAAGACTTCAAGTAATCCTTTCTTGAAAATAAAGATACTTCGGCCAGTAAATTTTTTATTACCTCGATGTTTCGACAAAAATCTTTTGTTCTCGTTAGTAGCAAACAAAAATTAAAACATTTGGCAAGGCGTTAAAAATTATTCTTTTAACACCTTTCTAATTGTTTTAATTTTTGTTTGCTTCTGAGGAGGACAAAAGATTTTGTCGAAACGTAATAAAAGGTATGCATAAGGTAATAAAAAGATTTACTAGCCGAAGTATCTTTATTTTCAAGAACTATGAATGCCGGCCAGGCAGCCTCTATCTTTACGGTATTCAAGTAATTCTAGTATTTCAATTTACATAGCTTTGATTTTACCATTTGCATGTGCGAAGGTTCTAGTTATAAGGTAGCAATCAAGTTATTGTATATCTAAGCTCTACATTATAATAAAGAAGGAGCCAATCAATCACCAGACTCCAGGCAATTAAAAGTAGATTTGACTAATAGCAGACGACACGCGTGCTCAGCTCTGATTGGTTGTTGACCGACTTCTCCCATTTCTTCCAATCAGCGATCATTGTAACAGACGAAATGTTTGTTCTAATAATACGAGGCACATTTATAATATAGACAAGTATGGAAATCACAACTTTAATCAGCGAATGAATATAATAGCTTTCATTTTTCATGTGTTAAGCGTATTTACGCAAGTTTGGCCTTAAATACCCATTTCTTGGTTTTTCAAGAAGCCTCTGGGACCAAAATTCTTTTTGGTCGCAGTGGTACAGCCTACTCCACACTGACGAGCGCCAAAAGCGCGAAACGCGTTCGTGAATGGCTTTTCTCGATTTATCAAGAAATTGGGTTGGCCAAATATCAGGGAACAGGCTAAATCAATGTTTAGTTGATTTCTGTTCCACCAGATGGCGCTCTGACTTCTGTAAAGCACATGTGCTTCTTGTCAGGATATGCCATTTTTATTTTTAATAACTTAATTGTATAACAAAAATTATAGTTTAAAATATTTACCTATATTTTGTCCCCCCCCCCCCCCCTCTCAGAAGAAAAATACAATTTCCTTTATATAGAATGCTCCTCTTGATATATTAAATTTGTAAATTGATTAGTGTAGCTTTCTGATATGCAAATATATAAAGTAAGAATGAAGTTTGAAATCTAGAGAATCAAGAGATAGAAGTTCACTCGCTATTTGAAACGAATTCTGGAGGAAAGATTTGAGGTCTGGAGTCCCCCACACCAGGGATATTACATAGAAGATTGTAGACCCATTTCTATATTTGAGGCGAGTGTTGGAAGAAAGATTTGAGGTCTGGAGTCCCCCACACCAGGGATATTACATAGAAGATTGTAGACCCATTTCTATATTTGAGGCGAGTGTTGGAAGAAAGATTTGAGGTCTGGAGTCCCTCACACCAGATAATATTATATTATTGCTATATTTGAAGCGAATGCTAGGCAAAGATTTGAGGTCTGAAGTCCCCCACACCAGGGACACTACATAGAAGACTGTAGACCCACTGCTATATTTGAGGCGAGTGCTGGAGGAGAGATTTGAAGTCTGGAGTCCCTCACACAAGATAATATTATATAGAAGATTGTAGACCCACTGCTATATTTGAGGCGAGTGCTGGAGGAAAGATTTGAAGTCTGGAGTCCCTCACACAAGATAATATTATATAGAAGATTGTAGACCCACTGCTATATTTGAGGCGAGTGCTGGAGGAAAGATTTGAAGTCTGGAGTCCCTCACACAAGATAATATTATATAGAAGATTGTAGACCCACTGCTATATTTGAGGCGAGTGCTGGAGGAAAGATTTGAAGTCTGGAGTCCCTCACACAAGATAATATTATATAGAAGATTGTAGACCCACTGCTATATTTGAGGCGAGTGCTGGAGGAAAGATTTGAAGTCTGGAGTCCCTCACACAAGATAATATTATATAGAAGATTGTAGACCCACTGCTATATTTGAGGCGAGTGCTGGAGGAAAGATTTGAAGTCTGGAGTCCCTCACACAAGATAATATTATATAGAAGATTGTAGACCCACTGCTATATTTGAGGCGAGTGCTGGAGGAAAGATTTGAAGTCTGGAGTCCCTCACACAAGATAATATTATATAGAAGATTGTAGACCCACTGCTATATTTGAGGCGAGTGCTGGAGGAAAGATTTGAAGTCTGGAGTCCCTCACACAAGATAATATTATATAGAAGATTGTAGACCCACTGCTATATTTGAGGCGAGTGCTGGAGGAAAGATTTGAAGTCTGGAGTCCCTCACACAAGATAATATTATATAGAAGATTGTAGACCCACTGCTATATTTGAGGCGAGTGCTGGAGGAAAGATTTGAAGTCTGGAGTCCCTCACACAAGATAATATTATATAGAAGATTGTAGACCCACTGCTATATTTGAGGCGAGTGCTGGAGGAAAGATTTGAAGTCTGGAGTCCCTCACACAAGATAATATTATATAGAAGATTGTAGACCCACTGCTATATTTGAGGCGAGTGCTGTAAGTCTGGAGTCCCCACACCAGGGACATTACATAGAAGACTGTAGACCCACTGCTATATTTGAGGCGAGAGCTGGAAGATTCTGAAGTCCCACGACAGTAGGTCACTCGATGCCTGCACGGTCGATGAGTGGGACAAGGCCGGTCGCACATATAGAACCGCGCAAGTTTGCATAGCGGCAAAGGGAAGGGTCACAGTTGAATGATGCTAATAGAGATTGGATATAACTCTTGGTTCTTCCAACATGTGTTTATTATTGGGCTTAGAATACAGTATTCTTGACGTGTATAGCCTAAAATATGGTAATTTATAATCATGGGTCTTAATGTTTTCATTTGTAATATATAGATGGCGCTTTGTATTAATTACAAGAGTTTGCTAGATTACATTTAATAGATATCGTCCTATTTTTTAACCTATATTAATAAAGAGATAAATATGTTTTAGTAATCGTGAGAAGTATATGTTAAGTCATATAGGTAATTGAATTTTCAACAGAAACGAATAGAACTGATTGGAAATGTGTGACGACACCTTAAAGTTACCTAATAAGTATGATATAATCATCATGCTATCTGACACCAGTCAGTATTGATCTACACATGTAGACACACTCACTATTCTTTCACTTAACATCAAATTTCAATGTTCTGCAATAACCTCACCGAGTCCTTTAACAAGAAAGAAGACTTGGTATTGGAACTCTTGTCTCTTTCACTTATTTTACCCTCAATTTTCAATGTTCTACAATAACCTCACCACCGAGTCCTTTAACAGAAAGAAGACGGGATATTATCCTATGGGTTTGTATCTATTGCCTAGGCTAAGTATTGTTTGTTACTTAACCAAGTACAGGCCTGGTATGGTTTGGTAGAACTAACCCGACCTCACAATATGCACTCACTGATAGACCAATCACTGGTAGGCCAATGTGACGAGAGTTATCATAGAGCTCCACTTTCAACTACTGATTGGATCTAGTTGCCCGAAGTAGTTTTTTTATTATCCCTAGAACACGTAGTACAGACTATGATAATCATGATGGGTATTTAGCGACTGCTTTTACTGTAAGTGCATCACATGTCTACACATGTGAAAAGCAGTTCGACTTTTGCGCTTACAAATATGCTAAAGTCCCGTTTGGTTACTTGCACTTGCTGGTGGGTTGGATTTTTTTTAAGAATCGGGTGTCATCGGAGGATTTTTTTTAAATTAGAAAAAAAGTGTCCAATGCGGGAATTGACGCGGCTCTTTGGATGTGAAGCTGCGGCTCTTTATATAGTTCCATACGCAAATGATATTTATGCGAGTACTATTTATTGTTGGCAAGGAAAAAAATTGTGGCTCTTTAAACAAATCTTTGTTGACTCTTTCGACTCAAAAGTTTGCTGACCCCTGGACTAGAGCAATTATTGGTGAGGTGTTTTGGTAACAACATTTGGTTAAGTACCTTAAGTACCTAAGTGAAGTGAGTTTACATTGTCGTTTTTTCAAAGCGTTCCTCTTTCGACCACTGATTGGACCTAGTTTCCCGAAGTATCTGTTGTTCAATTGATCTCTGGTGGTTTCCATTTGGTTACTTGAATATATTGCCGTGTGGAAAATTAGGAAAGACAAACTTCGGGATGACATTCTCTCTTGAGGTAACCTGGATTCCTTGACGTAGATGACACAGCAATTTATTTAAGACAAGAACAAACTATGAATGATAAAACAAAAAGATAAGCAATGAGGGAAGTTTACAGAGTAGCAAAATATAAACATAAAATGATACTCTGTTAATAAAATAATAAAAATTTGCTACAATATAATATTTCGTCGATGAATTGTTGTCTCTTCAGATATTTCTTCCTTCAGATTGTAATTGAAAGATGAGCCAAATTAAATCTTAAAGTCTTCCTATATATAGATGGTACGTTGTCACCTTATATTTAAATAAGCCTAACTGGCCTTGTAGCTATTGTTTGTGGAAGAACATTGCTCGATGTAAATATTTATATGTAATTCTACTGTCCTAAAACCTTATGTCCATAGTTTGCTCGAATACTATTTCTAAGATTCCATCCTTCATTACAGCATATATAAGCAGAATGATCCAATACAGAAGCGGTCTGGTAGATTAAATTGGCCAAATCGCTGGGAGGGTTCACCACTGATGAGCCAAGCCCTCACAATATATTTTTTGATCGCAGTAAGGACAGTAGAAGAGTTTGTTATGTGTTTAAAAAAGAAACATCCATGCTCTATAATATGCTTCCATATCTTATGTATAAATGGCGCCTTATATTTAAAGAGTTTCATTATATAACAGAGAGTTGAAGTGATCTAAATAGTTTTGTTAAAATATTTTTTTCCTTTAATCAAAAAGGCATATATTGGATCAAAATATCATTTATTTTACCAATATTTCAGTAGGCTGAACGCCAACCTTTATCAAGGTGTTATAACATTTTAAAGTGTATCAACAACAAACTCAGCGTCACATAACGTCAACAGAATTAAGTTTTAAAAATATTTTTGCTGAGGGCTTGGCTCATGAGTGGTGAACCCTCCCAGCGGTTTATCCAATTTAATCTACCAGACTACTTCTTTAGAGCTCTAATACTGTATTGGATCTTGTTCAAAAATCACTTTATTAGGTACCGCTCAAAAAGAGAAACCTAGGTTATGTTATTTACAACAATGAATAATGTTAAAAGAATTAAACTGACGAAACCGCTGGGAGGGTTCACCACTGATGAGCCAGGCCCTCCCTTTAATTTTTCCATTGCAATAAGGGCAGTAGAAATTGTTTTATATAAAAAAAAAAGAATATTACGCGTCTAAAATAGTTTTGTAATTTGATAACAGATGGCGCGTTAGTGCATCGTAATGAATAATATGTGAAGGTTATTCACATAATAAACAAAATGTTAACGCGGGATTCAATCCCGGTTCATGGCTGTCGGGAATCGAGGGTGTTACCTACTCGTCCACCGACTCTATAGTATTGGATCATTTTGCTTACATATACTACACTGAAGGAAAATATTTTAGAAATAGTATTTAAGCAAACTATGGGCATGAAAGATATATAACAAAATATTTACAAATAAAGCGTTTATTCACCATTATCAATAATTACACAGAATATATTCTGATTATATTCAGAAAAGTAATTAGCTCTAATACTGTAATGGACGATTCTGCTTATATATACTGCTTCAATGAAGGATGGAATCTTAGAAATGGTATTCAAGCAAACTATGGACATAAGCTTTTTGAACAACAAAATGATGAATAGAGAGCTGTATGTACCAGTATAATACAGAGATACAATAAAAATACAAATAAACTAAAAATAGAATTAAATTATAAAGTATGGAAAGGAAGAGTATAAAAATATATGGGTACTAGCCGAGTGACCCGAACAAGGCCCCGGGTTTACCCAAACGACCTGAGAAGACTCATTAAGAGTATAGATGGTGGCTTGAAGTTGCAATTGGTATATTTTAATTTGGTAGAAGTAGCATATATATTGAGGTTAAATAAAAAACTTTCTAAGCAAAGTATATACATTCAGGCAGAGATAGGCACACGGATAAATCCTGGTTATCCTGAGTAGATCTCCAAGGTAAATTTCCACAGAGAAGCAATTCTGATTATATTCAGAAAATTAATTAGATCTAATACTGTAATGGACGATTCTGCTTATATATGCTGCTTCAACGAAGGATGGAGTCCTAGAAATGGCATTCAAGCAAACTATGGACATACGCTTTTTGAACAACAAAATTACATATAAATGCTTCTATTTCTTATATATAGATGGTACGTTATCACCTTATAATTTTCATGATTATTTATCTTTGACTTGAGAGTTCTAAATGATCCAACACCTGAATGCTGTCTAGATGTTGAAACACCATCTTTTGTTGGCTTGCCCTCTGACTAACTAAATTGCTTACTTTGACATAATGCCAAATCAACTTTCTGTATATACTCAATCTTATGAAAACTTTGGCAAGTTTAGAGCTATTTCTACACAGATTTATAAATCACTACTAATTCATCGTGTAAATAATTAAAGATATATATGTAAATAATTCTAATATAGCACAATAGTCTGATAGACTTCGTGCTTCTGTAATAATAAAATAAACCTAATAATTTTCATGATTATTTATGAAATGTCTTTTTTTGGGTCTGTGTTGTGGATTCAAGTTTAATGTTTTGTTAGTATTTATTCCGATGGAGTTAATGTAAGCCATCAGCACCTCTCAGTTTCACGATCATACCTTTTTCTTCCTTCTGTTCGCTCAGGTAAGAGATGTTCGAAGAATCAAGTCGTAGTTCTGAGAGACAAGATAGGAAGTCACCGCGATAATTACTCTTAATTAGGTCGTTAAATTAGCGTGGTCTACCATTGCTCCCTGGGTCAGATCAATTAGAACACCCGAGGTTCAAAACCCAGAACGTCTATTTTTTATATCGTAGTAACCAAAATAAAATATTGACTCATTTTCAAATACAAGGTTGTCCCAAAAGTTCGTAAACACTTGTAAAAAAATTGAAATACCAATATTATTCGCTGTTATGTATAATGTCTTTGTATTATGTATAAAGTAATTGTATTATGTTGCTATGATAGAGATGTATGGGGACATCTGAGGCTCTCCATTGGACACAACAATAAAAATTGTATCATGTATAATTATGTTTTCGCTGTAATAATATTATTCGCCAAGTAATAAGAAAAACAACATTTTAAGAAAAACACGAACTTTTGGGACAACCTTATATTAAGTGGAAAATGATTTTTTTTCTGTTCAATTTGTTGCTTTGGTGACTAAATTTCAAAGCCTTTTAATGATATTTCTACATTTAAATTGTAACAACACACCGAGGATATGTTTATTGCTTCATTTAAACTATCTCTCAATATATAATTATATATAATTCAACTAGAGTTATTATCTGTATAAACACCAATGCGTTCCTTTTTAAAAATGCAATTTGGTGAACATTCTTTTACATCAGCTATACATTTATACACGAAGTGTGTTACATACTGATTCGATATAGACCTCCCACCGAACTATGATACAATTAAAAAAGACTTTCTAAGATTATGAAAACAAAAATAGAACAGCTTATTCAACAAGACTTCGCTAGACTCGACAATTCGAATTATTTTCAAACTATAAACTTCTCTGTAATTCATTTATGCCAGAACGATACTTGTCATGGAATCTGTCATCGAAGATAATAGCCTTCATTGCACAGACTAGAATTACTTCAACTTTAGATAGAGAAAGTCATATTCTCAGCATCAAAAAGGAAAACATTCACTGCAGGATTTGTGGAAATATGATATCTGATGAAATCTCCCACTATATCATAGAATGCCAATATTTAGGTGAAGAAAGAGAAAAAACTCTTAAAAACACCTTCCGGAGATTTAGAAACCCACTGAAGACGCTGAGAACTATTTCAGAAAAGAAAAATATAGCAATAGAACTCTATAATTTCTACAGATCAATTGTAAATAGATTCATACACAAAAGAGGTGGTGAGGAAAGTTTTAGAACAGATGTGCAAATAAATCCCTTTTCAAACAAAGACTCACGTGCATAAGGGGAAAGGGAGAAAAAAATACTGTATTATTTTGTTGTTGTATGGCGAATCCATACAGGGCAATGGGCCATAATAAAAGCCTTTGTTGTTGATGATTCGGTACAGTAGGTTCTACCAAGAAATCTAGCATGAAACTGCGCTACCTGCATCAACATCTCGAGATACTTTCCCCTCAAATCCTTTCAAATTTAAATGTATACTTAATTCCATTTTTTTCGTCAATTATTATCGCCTAATACAGGAGTAGGCAACCTGCGGCTCTTTAGATGTAAAGCTGCGTGTAGGACTCGCATAAATACAAGGGGGGATCAATAAATAAGGTGAATTATCTTATTTCTTAAAAATTGAAAAAGCAAAAATAATTTAAACCACAGAATATTAAAATACAACATCGAGAGGCTATTTAAGGTGTTCTGTTCTTTTTTTCCCACGCAATATGCTACCGATTGTAATTAAATCGACGATCGGACCAACCGGCGAGAAACTATGCATAATCGAAGACTCCTTAATAACGAAGATCCTAGACAAATGTGGAATCGAGTATAAACTTGAGGAAACGGTTCAATCAAAGAAGAGAACTCGCGGCTCCCAATCGGATGACTCAAGATCGCCAACTAGGAGCGAGCGTAATCTGAAGACGCCTAGAATGGACATCGACGAACAAAGTCCCGCCACTGGAGTTTCTCAACAAATGAACGCAGCTCACCCACCGCAAGACGATGAAGAAAATAACGACAATGATGGCCCATGGACCACAGTCACTAACGTGAAAAAACCGAGAATTCCTCCTGTTATTGCAGAAAATGTAGCAGATTGGAAGCTTCTTTGCCAAGAACTAAAAGACTTGTGCATGGAACCATTCCAAGTCACGATTTCTGGCAAAAAGCACATAATTAAATCGAAAACATAGGCGACTTCAAAAAAATCAGGGAGTATGTACAGAAAAATAATGGAGGATATTCCTACAGACTACAGGAGGAAAAACCACTGAAAGTGGTATTGAAGGGGGTATCAACAGCCTTCAAAGAAGAAGACGTCGTAACTGAACTGGTCTCAATGGGCTTCACTGAGGTCATTGTCAAAAGACTTCATAGACAATCGACCAAAATACCGATGAATATAGTCCTAGTAGAGCTACCGAAAAATGAACAAAATAAACGAATCTATGGAATAACCGAAATACTTTACCAAAAAATAGTCGTGGAATCATTCAGGACTACAAAACGAGTGACCCAATGCTTTAACTGCCAGGGTTTTGGGCATGGCCAGCTAAACTTCTTTTTGAAGCCCAAATGCGTAAAGTGTGCTGAAGAACACCATTCGAAGGATTGTCCAAGAAAGTCGAAACAGCTCCCACCAAAGTGCGCTAACTGTGGAGAGGCGCACACAGCCAATTACAGCGGATGCCCAAATTTTCCGAAGCCACAACAACAGCAGCTAAAGCCTCCCAGACAAAACTCCCCTAACACCATACCTCAAGCAAGCTCCACTAAAACAAAAGAAGCAATTGCTGAATAACAACTACTCATTCTGACACCAGGGAACTGTGCGAAAAGTTATTAGAAATTATCAAAACTTTCTTACAATGAAAGGCAAATTACCTTTAAAAATCGTTTTCTGGAATTGCAACGGAATCAAACTCAAAAAATAATTCCTACAGTTGGTGACCTCAGCCACCGAATCCGACGACCTGGACCCAATGGCTAGCTGACAGCCAAACACCCAACAACTGCCCTCCTGTAAGGTTCGGGGGGGCCACTCCAGCATTACAACTCGCCATGTGTAAATAATCTGGACAAGGTGACTCGCGAGCTGTGCTCGAATGTAACACCTGCAAATTGAGATGAAATAAATAAATAAATAAAAAATGTCCCACGCGCGGCGCGAGACTTATAAATAAACTAAAATGGAAGCTCCCTTGAAGGATTGCACCAAGCTTGAACAACGTGCAGTTATTCGTTTCTTGAATGCAGAGGTATTCAAACATCTCAAATATGCCAAAGAATGAAAAATATCTATGGTGAGTCTTGTTTGTCTCAAAAACATTTATAAATGGGTTAACGATTTCAAAAATGGAAGAATTACATTACCGATATTGAGCGACCTGGATGACCAAGTGTTACAGCGACGCCAAGCACGATAAATGCGGTTGAAAACTTAATTTTGGAGGATAGAAAAATATCCATTTTTACCATAGCCGACAATTTGAATATAAGCTATGGAACTGCGCGCACCATTATTAAAGAACAATTGCAATTTAGAAAAATATGCTGCAGATGGATTCCACATTTCCTTAATTTGGACCAAAAACTTAACCGTATTCGGGTTTCAAAGGCTCTGTTAAAGCGGTGTGAAGAGGAAGGTGATCATTTCCTTGATCAAATTGTAACTGGAGATGAAAGTTGGCGTTATCATTATGATCCTTCGACAAAACGTGCATCTATGGAATGGAAACGAGGCGACTCTCCAATCAGGTCTCAACGTTCGGCCGGTAAAGTTTTGTTAACAATTTTTTGGGATGTTGATGGACCAATCTGTCTTGATTTTTTATCCTCAAGGCAACGTATGAACAGCGACCTTTATTGTGAAATTCTTGTAAATAAGCTAAAGCCCGGTATAAGAAACAAATGAAGAGGGAAGCTTAGTAAAGGTGTTCTCTTCCTTCATGATAATGCAAGGCCGCATACATCATGTAAAACTGTATCTACAATCATTAAATTAGGTTTTGAAGTTTTAGAACATCCTGCATATAGTCCAGATCTAGCCCCCTCTGACTATTTCCTTTTTGGACTACTAAAGAAGGAGTTCAAGGGAAAGCGATTTGACTCGGATGAAGATGTCCAGAAAGTGGTGCAAGAATTTTTTCACACGCTTCCTAAGAGTGCCTATAAAGAGGGTATTTACAAGCTGCCAGAACGATGAAGACGATATATAGAAAGCCAAGGTGATTATTTTGAATAAATCAAGTCCTAATTTTTAATATCGTTCTTTTTTTTTATAAATTATAATTCACCTTATTTATTGATCCCACCTTATATAAGGGTGTCCCAAAAGTTCGTAAACATATTATGATTTATATTTTGCAAGTGTTTACGAACTTTTGGGACAACCTTATAATTCTGAAACTTGGCCCACCTGCTGATTGGCCACCCTTGATATAGAACATCAGAGATTAAATCATTCTTCTATAAGAATTCTGTTATAATTTTACCAAGTTTACCAATATTACCAAGGTTGTCCCAAAAGGTCGTAAACACTTGCAAAATATAAATCATAATATGTTTACGAACTTTTGAGGCAACCTTGTATTAACTTTATTTATGCGATTATTATTTATTGTTGGAAAGAAAGCATTTTGTGGCTCTTTAAAAAAAATGAAATTTTGTAAATTGTAATTTTTGATTCTACCGATTCAACTTATGCAAAAACAGACGACAAAGAAAAATAAAAACAAATTAATGGTAGGGTAAGTTCCTATTTTTTACAAGCTTTCACACTCAAAGAATAATAATTTTATTGATTCATTTTTATAAGTATTATTTTATTTATATTAGTATCATCATAATTTTCCTGATATAGTCTTAAATGGAGAATCAACTATACTTAGTGTATGGGGTCGCTGTGTACTCTAGATACTCGCACAAACCTACCTACGCCAAATCCCTTCAACTCACTCACACACTATATATAAACACATACAACTTTTCTCTAGTAAATACAAGTCTTATGATGCATTAGCGCGCCATCTGTTATCAAAATTCGAAACTATTATAGACGCGTATGATTCTTTTTAAAAATAAACAATTTCTACGGCCCTTACTGCAATGGAAAAATTAATGGGAGGGCCTGGCTCATCAGTGGTGAACCCTCCCAGAGGTTTCGCCAGTTTAATCTACCATACCGCTGTTATATTGCATTTTTCGATCTACCTTTTATAGTGATACTGATGCTAGACTCTTGGAATGGGTATTTTAGATGAACTATGGACATAAGCTTTAAGGACAGCAGAATTACATACAATTCTAAATATATAATATGCTTCGAGCAATCGCTCTTCCGCAAACAAGTAAAAACACAGTGTCTTGTTCCCTTTTTAACCGCCG